>OU452244.1:21075612-22290010 GCA_911728495.1 Furcula furcula | reverse complement strand
ATGTTTGTTACCTCAGAACTCTGTCGTTTACGAACCGATGTGGAAAATTATTTTTTTAATTGAAAGGATATGCTTCCAGATTGGTCCCATTTTTTTCAAAAACAGGTTCTGATGATGGGAACCATGAGTAACTGAGGGAACTCCTTAAATATTATAGGCATACATATGGCGTTTTTGGTATTTTTAGAAACTAGTCAAGCATTTTCATTCAGAAAGTATCATTTGGTGAAGTGGATCTGATGAAGAAGGCCATAGACGGCCACCGGAACTTTGTAATAAAATTGACAATCCATCCTATCCTAGCCGTGCCTACTAAACGTAGAACTACCGAATTTGGACTCGATGGATAGTTCTCGACGAGTAGTTGCTAGAAAAATGGAGATCAGGGTTTGATGGTTGAGCAGGAAGGTTGTCACGGGATCTCTGCACCAATAAACATAGACCCACGAGTTTGGGTTCGTTGGGTAGCTCTCGACGACTAGTTGCTAGAACAATGGTGATCAAGGTCTGATAATGGAGCAAGAAGGTGGACACGGGTTCTCGGCACAAATAAATGTAGACCCACCGAGCTTGCAGTCCATGGTTCTCGAGAACTACGAGTATAACACCTAGATATCTTCGGTTTATGGCAATTGGTTTGTTTTATTAAGATATTGTCACATCTACATTTTTTAAAATTTTTGCTTAAGCTTATATTTTAGTGATGGTTCATAGTTGTGTTATGTAGTGGGTGTTTTTAAAATAAATATTAAACTGGCTTTTTGTCAGAATAAAATATAAGTTTTTAAAAGTTAACCTAATAATACACCAAGGGAACCACTAAAAAGAATAAAATAAAAATATTTTTTACAAAAAAAAGAACCGCCTTCAAAATGCAACTAAAAGAATTCTAAGAATTAGTGGTTTTTACATATACATAATACATTGTTGGACATGGGCTACAACATATTATAAATACATATTACTATCGAAGTCGGTGCCTAACGTCTAGCAAATACTTACAAGGGCAGTAGGTACCTAACTGTTTTCCAGTTTGGCGCCGTCTTTGATAGTAATATGTATTTATAATATGTTGTAGCCCAAGTCCAACAAAGTATATGTAAAAACCACTAATTCTTAGAAATTATTTCAGGCCTTTTAGTTGCATTTTGAAGGCGGTTCTTTTTTTTTGTAAAAAATATTTTTTAAGAGTAGTAGTCGGCCCGGTGCGGAACGAGACCCGTGCAATATGTGTTCAGTGTAATAATAAATATTGACGATGCTAAACGTTACCATGGACTCTTATAAAGCTGCACTGCTTCTTGCTTTACTAATAAAGTGAAAATATAAATCACGGTGAAGGCGGTACTGGCTACATCCAATTACCAGTTTTCAAAAACCTATGTGTTGAAGCAAACATTATCATTCAATCATTCATGTAGATTTGTGTTAAAAATCATGTAGAAGGTGAAATATATATTTTTGCAATACGTGCTTTCTTTGAAATTAAAAACCAAAGCAGCAATATTCCTTAAAAAGTGGTAACTTAAATCGACCCCGAAAATAATCTAGAATACCAGAAAAAGTTGGTAACCCCCCTAAGTCAAAACCTGTCACACCAGCGGTACCGTGTGAATCCAATACACTGTAACTTCAGATACAGTGTTTTGAATTAACAACGTTCATTCGATTTCTTTTAACCTGTTTGATGTTATAGCATTCATAGTTTTTTTTTTTACTTTGTATGAAAAATACTGAGATATTGCAATGCAAATTACACTGTTTTTACTAAAAACTACAGGCCTGAAATAGTAAAACACGGCAATTGATGATGCAGTGCATTGTCCAAATAATCTTCGCGGATTGCAAGATACAGTGTTTTGTCAAAACAAAGTAGAAGGGCTAGCGCGACGCGGCTGCGCCAATCAGATTGAGGCTGGGCTATCGATTTCAATTATTATTGGTCGATCTGGCCGAGAGCGACGGCGGCGCAGGGGCTGGAAAGTATGAGCTGATGAACTAATACGTACTGAAATTTAAAAATAAATATAGTATTATAAATACACTAAATATTAAAATAAACCTATCTGGAGAGGAAATGTTGTTTTTTAAATATGACTAAATTACAGCTACTACGCAAGGAATGTGGAAGCGAATTCCATAGCCGCACTGCTTGCATGGTAAAAAAAAACATTATAGCTACTATAATAATGAGGAGGAACTTCAAAATGCAGAGATATACTGGAACGTCAAGGCTTGTCACAAGACACGAACAAGGAATAACGCTCACAGAGATAAAGAGGAGATTAAAGATTGTTAAGTATACAATTTAGAAAATAAAAAATGTACCAGTTCCGCCGCTGACGGATTGGCAGACATTCTAGTTGAGCCCGAAATTCCGACACGATCATATTTCCGCAGACCAAAGATGAAATGAATACACAAATTTTACAATTGCTCCAGTTTATTAAGAAGCTTCTCAGTTGCATCTAGAAACATACATCAGCATAATCGAAAAGAGCTAAAGATCAAGCAAAAAAGATTTTTGTCTGACGCAGAAGAAATTTTTGGAGACGCTTGTGAGACTGATAAGAGTAAAAGATCTTCTTACTTATACCTATCTCCAACATGAGATTCCCAAGAAATATTATAATCAAACAGAACTCTAAGAATTTTAACTTTATTTGAGTATGCAATTGGTACGGAATCGAAAACTAAACTGGAGAGTGAGTTAATGTCAACCAGATTCATCACGTATCCGCCACCAAATATGTATGATAGCCTGAGAATTAGTAGAGTTCACTAACAAGCCAATTGATTTTGCCCACTGACTTATGCTATCTAAATCTTTATTAAGCGTATATATCGCTCACCGAAGCTTATCAATATTGGCATGACGATAAAGCTAAGGATGATCATGCATAGAGATGATAGTTAGAAAACCCTCGCGATAACATTCATGAAAACTGAAAAGAGGAGAGATTACGCCACCCAGTGGAACACCCGCCTCAAGCTCACACCACACAGATGATGTCACCTCAAAGCGGACAGACTGGGAGCGCCCACGATGATATGAATATGATCAAAGCAATTGATAGCTGAAAAAGCGACATAGAGAGAGGAAAGAATGCCTAGAAGTATGTCAAAATAAACAGAATTGAAGTCACTACCAAGATCCAATAATACCAGAATAATCAGTTGTTTGCTTTCTATAACCAAGCGTCAAACATCACTTATTTTTACTAAAACTAAGGACTAAAAGACAATTAGGTGTAAAATAGTCTGTCATTTGTTTGTAAACAATAAATACCTTCCAGGACTTCCAGAACAGAACAAGGAGTGTAGATATAGGACTAAAATTTGTAACAGAAAAATTTGGCTGTTTGGGAAAAGGAATGACAATGACAAGCGTTCTTCCCAAGACGGGAAAGAACAGGATTCAATTTAAAAGTTTAAGAAACGAGTGATTATTGGACAAGGATTGGTCAAGGTTACTTCAATGTTAGGTAACAACAATTTTAGCTGAAGACCATGATGATATAATTCCCAACCCCCTCAGTAACCGAACTCAAAGAGAAAGGAGAAGATAAAGGCAAAGATAGCTAAGAGAGACAATTTAAAGTGGACAACTTAACATTATCAAGAGTAACAAGTGACTTCTAAAAATGTGCATTAATTGAAATCAAGATCTAAATATGGAGCATTCTCAATAGAAAATACCAAAATATATCAAGAACTGCCACGTCTGTGCAGTATTATGGTTCTCCAACTTATACCTACCAATACACTTTTAGGCCCTGTTTTCCCAAGTCAATACACTGTAACTATATGATACAGTGTATTGCCTTAACAATATCTTCCTTAGCTTCTGACAACTATTAGAGCAACACAAGTTATCGACGATAATTCATTATGTATACTCTAAATATATATAAAACTTAATAGGCTGGATAACTTATAAAATTATTTTTAAATTGGCAGCAAACACTAAAAACTTTCTAACGAAAATTTTGGAGTAATCTTGAAAAAACTAAAAAAATCTATTTTGCTCATTTTCTCAAAATCAGTTTTTCGTAGTTACAGTGTATCGGATTCACACGTTACAGCGCACAGTGGGCGTTAAAACAAGCTTCTCTTTCATAAGATTTTTGATAATGTATTTCTTGTGGTTTTTAAATACAAACAACCGTATTCATAATCATAACGATATAAGATCATTGCGTTCGATTACCACAATACGTAGGTACTGAAAAGACTTTTTAAATAAAATAAATAAATAAATATTTCGCAAGCTTTAAGTGATTTTAAAGATGCACTAGGGGTTATGAAAATGGAGAAAATTTTATCCCGCAGTTCAATCAAGGTTTTATGAACTGGCCGATTTTCATTTATGTAACTTACTTTGTTGCTTCGGAAGCGCAGGGAAACCGCTTGCTTTAGAAACTGAAGAGCTCCGGGCTCTTCTTTACACTTTGCTAAATGCGACGAAACGCGAAACGCGCGAAGTAAGTTATTTATTATTGGTTTGGACAATACAGGCCGATTGAAAATAAGATGAAAATGAAATGACGACGTGTAAAGGACGAAGTTTTCTTGCATGAAATTATTATACAATATGCGTTGTTACTGATTGTTTAAAACCTATAAACAATCTATACCTAAGTACTAACTGATGACGGGGCCGTTGGTCTAGTGGTTAGTAACCCTGTCTCCTACCCAACAGGTCGTGGGTTCGATTCCCACCAAGTGTCTGGGTGTTTATCTATATAAGTATGTACTTACAAAAAAAAAGTATATATGTATTAGTATCAGTTGTCTGGTTCCATAGTACAGGCTCTGCCTAGTTTGAATCAGATGACCGTGTGTGAATTGTCCCAGGATATTAACTAAATATGTGCAAGCGATGCTGCAGGATAAAGCTAGTACATAATATACAATACAATACAAATACTCTTTATTGCACACAAAAGAAATATACATTTGAAATTAAAACAATTAAAAACAGTGAACAACAAGGCGGACTTATCGCTAAAGCGATCTCTTCCAGTCAACCTTGGGGTACAGGACAGAGCATTCTTATGGGCAGGTGCAGTTATATAAATAAATTTAGTGGATTAAAAAATATATATATATTTTAAAAAAATAATAAAATAAGAAATAAACTACATATTATAATATATTATGATAGACTAATACATATCTATTACCAAGAAAGTGAGAGAAAATCTATTTTTTTAAAGCTAATGTTCAAACTTAAGTGCATTTATTTGAATCATACTGTAAAAACTTCTACACTTGCCAACTCTGGACAAATTATAAAAGGAGGTCATTGGATGGTATTCGTGTACAATATAATAACATTTTCAGACACCTCATAGGTTTTAAATAGGTACTAGCAAGTTTACGGAGGCGCGTCTGAACACGTTCAATGCCATTCAGAGAAGCTGAATTGCTTCATATATGGCCAGGGTTGGTCAGTGTAGAAACGGTATTATTAAAGAAATCGCGGACCGTTGGTCTATAACGAACATGTGTAGACGTTGGCGTGAAATAGCTGCTTAAAATTCTTTTTTTTTACTGGAATGTCTGTTTTTTTTGTTTAGTTTGGTTATTATTTATTTATTCTGTTTGGTTTCTTCCTTTTTTTTGTCAATGTGTCTTTGTATTTTTTTTTGTATGGATCAAGAGTCTGAAATAAACGTATATTATTATTAAATACATTGGTTTAATTAAAAGGCAGATGAAGTTCTCTTTTTATAAAAAAAAACTACGCATTTGTAGTTTTTTTTTCTGTCTAAATTGTTCTTATTGTGCTTGTTTATCGTAAAGATTATATAATTAAATAATACCTGAAAATTGTTTTGGGAGAAGTATATAATATCATTTTTTTTATATTTCATTCAACTTCTTGATTATGTATTTGCATTTCAAAGTTCTTAAGCGATTTTACCATTATTCAGAAGGATTAGTCAAATCCTGGTGACTTAGATGCAAAGCGAACTTGTTTTTTTATAAAGTACCTACTGGGTATTAGTTTATACATACTTATATGTATATCAACATAATAACAACGACATCTATAATACCGCAATAGCAGCATGTGATATTTGTAAAAGGATTAAGGTTGAAACTCAGACGGTTTTGTTACCATAACCGTAACGTGACCAAAAAGATTCAGCTTTACAATTCAAACACAAAAAAAAGGGGAAACAAATTATATTTTGATACATTTGGAATGTTATTACAACATTTAATGTTGTTAAGTTAAAAATAAAACTTGTGATTACTAAGTAATTCGATGTTATGGTAATTTTAACAAACCCGTGTATTTGAACTACATAAAATATATTTCATTTTTCAAAAAAATTAAGCTAGTGAACCTTATTTTTGGCCCACTGTGCATCGATGACAGCAGTCGCTAAAACGCGCTGCAGCATTGATGCGGTTGCTAAAACGCGCGACTCCGATACAGCGACCGAGCGCAAGGAGTAGCTCAATGGTCGCTAATGAGTTGCTAAAACGCGATGCAGTCGCAAAGTTGCCAGTCGTTGCAGCTAGAAAACGCTAGTGGGCGGAGGCCCTAATAGCCGTTGACGCTGTACTGTTATTAAATAGCTTTAACATTATGACGTCACGACTATGGTGATCAATCATGGCGCGTTTATAGTCATGTGAAATTTCATCAATTTTTAATTGTTTACAATTAAGTAATTGAATTTTTCCTTTTTTTAGTTTTTTAGTTTTAAATATCAATATTATTAATAATAAAGTTTTAAAATATATAAAAAGAGAATAATTTTTTTTTTCAAATACTTATCTGATTACAAACACCACATCCTGGTAGAGATTGGAAGTTGCGGGAATTTCTATATTTTTATTTACATAATAGGTTAGTGATAATGCATAGTAAGCGACACGTATACCCATAGTCAGTTGCATAACAGCAGGTACCTCTCCTTACCTGAGACAATACTTACTGCCCCTTAAGGTCATTATTTTTTCTAGGTAGGCAGTGATTTAACACAAAAATGCCGTGGAAACCCTGCTGCTTCAAAAGAAGACACTGCGATGACACTTATCTGGACAAAACCGTCCAGGTGCGCAAGGACCAAATCACAAGGAACCACTGCAATGTCAGTAGGAACCTGTTTGTATGTTTTCCAAATTTTATAAATGTTCTCTTGAATACAATTGTACGTAGTTGTACTATACAGTAATGGAATATGATTTTACTAGAGGCGCAAACATTGCAATTTATTGTTGGAGTTTTATTACGTTTAATGTATGGCATTTGTATCAATAACAACTTCGAAGATTGTAGGTACACATACGATCCGTAAGTGGTCTTTGACCTTTTATTTCAACTCACAAGTGGAAAATATGCACGCAAACAATTTTATGGGAAAACGTTGGAACGGGAATAATGGTGATGTGTTTGTTGGTAGCCCAAGATTGTCATTGTAGAAGTGTGCTGAATGACGATTTTTTTGTGGTGGTCAATTTGGGTGACAGAGTAATTCAAGCTGCTTTTAGTTCTCTGACTAAAGCCAGAAACACATTAGGCTGATGTGTCATGACTCAACGCGTCAACAGCATAACGGTTAAATACATTTTGCATGGTTAGAGACACACTATTATGGCGTGTCGTGGCGCAGTTCGAGCTATCTGATTGGCCGCTGACGCCTTGCGTCACGACACGTCAGCCTAATGTGCCGGCGACCTTAACTTAACTGTCTGTCGGGGCTTTTACTAGCCTTCTGTAGCACGGTGTCATTCAAATGCCACTAAACGGATACCATCTACCGACTTTGCCTGACTAACTAATCGTTTAGCGAACAACGATTGTAACTGGCTGTGAGTGCTTCAATTTAATTGTAAATATCTATTCTATAGAGTTTGGGGTGTCCGGGTAAGAATAGCACCCGACCATCTCCTCCTGTTGGGTGTCGTAGGCGACTAAGGGAATACAAGAAAAGAGCAGCAGCGTCTTTCTATTGGATACTGCGATCTCCAAGACGCCTGCTAAGCGTGAAGATTGTAGCAACCCCTTTCTTTTAAGGGGAGTCCTTTGTTCAGCAGTGGACGTCTTTCGACTGATGATCATGATGATGTGGCGACATGACATAACGGTGGAGATGACGCCACATATAGTAAACAATGTAACGAAGTACTACATACAACAGGACAGATGGCGTCATCGATTTCTGAACCGCGCAAGCGAAGATTCTATATGCTCTAACTATATATACGTCATCCTGACAACAACTGTCGTAGTCATCCTGACAACAACTGTCGTGTTGCATCACACCAGTAGTATATTATATCCTCATTGCACCACACTTCACCTCGGAGGATCCTCCCTTTAGTACCGCCGTCGCATTGCTAAAATGATAGTGCCTCAACTTCACCTTAAAACTCAGTCAAGAGAGGTTTTTGTTGGGGTAGACTGGTTCTGGAGTAGAGAATAAATCGGGATGCCTAACGTAGGCTTATAAGCAACGGTATTCACAGAGGGGTTGGCAGTAACTGAAAAAGGAGAACCAAAGATCGGGCTCAGTGGCGTGCCTTGCCCTATATCCTGTAGTAAACTGTTGATTAAGATGTTAAAAGAAGGTAGAGTACACTCAGATATGCCTACTTGATTAAATAGGAGCAGTCTGACTGCGTGAATTTAACGTTACGGAAGATTGCAGCCCCCTTCAATAGGCTAGATCCCTGAAAAAATATATTTAGTCCGTCATTTACATTATCAAAAAATATTATGCATGTATTTTTTGAAGTGAAACTTCTTATGCGACTTCCAAAAATGTTATCACATAAACATTTATTTTGTCAATTAAACATAAAATGACAAGGATATAGGGCTCCCACACTTAACTGCGATGCGATGCGATGCGGCGAGAAACAAATGAATTTTCCAATACAAGTTCCTGTAACTTGTATCGAAAATTCATTTGTTTCTCGCCGCATCGCATCGCAGTTATGTGTGGGAGCCCTTACTGCGTTGAAATTCCGCGTGAAGTCACGCCTACGTACACTGTTTACTGAGGTGTGACGTCACGAGCCCCCACTTTGACGCTCTTAATCTTTGTCAATATTTATTGATTTGTTAAATAAAAAAAACGTGTCCATTTTTTTATAATCTAACTGACGGATTAATTAGATTTCTTTAACAAAGCATCATCCCTATTGGTGTTGTGTTTTGAGTGTAAGTGAGGTTAGCAGTGCTCTAGATGCTGTAGAATTCTAGAGGGACCATTGTTTGCCTCGTTTGCTGTTGGCATATTATAAATTACCTTGTATTATTGATAATTTAGTGCACTTCCATAATCGGGTGCATCGCCTCTCACTGACCCAGTGATATAATATTATAAACTAGATAAACATTTACTAACAATATGACATTCAAAATGTGGTCACGGAGGTTGCGAACTTATCTGTGCTGGCGGTGGAAACGTGAACGGTTTTATTGTGAGAATGACGTGTAGTTTGACAGTTTCATATAGACAGTAGCGACACTCCTATCGGCAAAAATAATTTTGTCAGCCTATGGCTTGAAAAGAAATAGCGACACAATATTATATTGATGCACTGACCAGACGTGATCGCTATCACTGTACCAGAGAGTACTTGTTTATATTAATAGAAAATGTGAAGACTAATGCCCTGTTTACTGGTGATAGGTCCGTTATGCAATGGATTGTCCAGGTAGGTACCACCGCAGTGTCAGATCAATGGATTGTCCAGGTAGGTACCACCGCAGTGTCAGGTCAATGGATTGCCCAGGTAGGTACCACCGCAGTGTCAGATCAATGGATTGTCCAGGTAGGTACCACCGCAGTGTCAGGTCAATGAATTGCCCAGGTAGGTACCACCGCAGTGTCAGATCAATGGATAGTCCAGGTAGGTACCACCGCAGTGTCAGGTCAATGGATTACCCAGGTAGGTACCACCGCAGTGTCAGATCAATGGATTGTCCAGGTAGGTACCACCGCAGTGTCAGGTCAATGGATTGCCCAGGTAGGTATCACCACAGTGTCAGATCAATGGATTGTCCAGGTAGGTACCACTGCAGTGTCAGATCAATGGATTGTCCAGGTAGGTACCACTGCAGTGTCAGGTCAATGGATTGCCCAGGTAGGTACCACTGCAGTGTCAGATCAATGGATTGTCCAGGTAGGTACCACAGCAGTGTCAGATATTTTGCCGGCAAGCAGCTGTGTGTAAACATTGGTGTTCCGGTTCCAAGAGCACTGTAGCTGGTGTAATTACCAGACACAAGAGACTTAATAACTAATGTATCGGGTGCCGAGCGGCAGTGCTATGCAGCTATCTATAGGAAGGCATGTCGCTTACCATCAGGCAAACGTCTTGTTTGTTTCGTCGGGTTGAGTAAAAAATGTACATGACTGACATTTTATTTTGTTGATACCATTTTCATAGTAAACATCACATTAGAAATACAAATTACATTCAGTATGCAACAATAAATAAAGTCCATAGAGAATTATATTTATTCATTAAAAATTATACAAACTTTTACATGCACGACAGATATTTACAATTTATACAAACTTACAATTATTATTATACTTCAATACATGACTATAGCATAACACCATTCATTACTGTCAAATATACTCAAAGGGTATATGGCAAGCCCTCCTGAGAACGAGAAGCGGTAACTGTGGAAGGCACATCACGAAGAATATTGCGAATGGACTGAACAGGATGCACGCACCCAACCACGCCATCAGAAACCACGTCGGGATGAGTGCAACGTGCTCCAACATTATCTAAGCCCTAGGCCAAACACATAATTATAACGACTCTACAAGCTATTTTGGTCCGTTCAGAGTTTGCAGTGGCTTATCTTGCAGCCCTGCTGTCGATGTGCGTGCAATTAAGAACGCCACCTGAAACAAAGAAATAATAGTGGTTCAAATAGGAGTAAATGACGAAATAAGGCGAGAGGTGAGCTATCCGTCCCATAGAAAAAAACTGCCCGGTTAAGTGTAACCAGTTTTTTTTCTATGGGACGGATAGCCAGTCAGTGGACTGGCATCACCTTAATTTCTTATGGTATAATGTGTTCTTATCTACACTTCTACATTATCTATACTTCTATACTAATATTATAAAGATGAATGATTTGTATTTTTGTATGTTTGTAACGAATAAACTCAAAAACTACTGGACCGATTTCAAAAATTCTTTCACCAGTAGGATGCTACATTATCCCAGAGTAAAATGTCGGTGCGAAGCCGGGACGGGCCGCCTGTGTATAGTTTAGGGTTTTTTTCTGTCGCCAAATGTAAAGTTGTGTGGAGGATTAAAAACGGACAGAAATCCGATTATTTACAGACATATGCAAATTCTTTGTTAGTTACAAAAAGCCTATTCCTACTAGTTCTACATTTAGTTCTACATGCATGTACTCGTCGTTGGCAGAATCATAGGTATACGATGCAGCCATTAACTAAAATTGAACTCGAAGTCTTTTGAGTCCATTACTTATTTCATATGTGAAGTACAGTTGAGAAGCAAAGCTTAGGTTGTTACTTTGTAGCAGAACATCTGAGACTAGGATGTTACATAACCTAGGCGGACTCTAGCATAAGAGACCAACCACCTATAGTAATATATCTCATACATAATATTTGGTGACCAAACTGAGATAAACCAGCTGCACGTAGTGCTGTCCATCTTGATGATACACGGCAGTGCAATCGTGGATATTAAAGAGCAATAACTGGTTAACAACATTAGAATCTTGTAAGTGAGGAATCGCTGCGCTGTTACCAAAAGGAACAAATTATATGTCCGCAGGATAACAATTCCACTTAGAGGTGGTTATTAGGCCACAGTCTTCCGAACCCTGTTCTAGTCAGGTTGCTCTTACGCATGAGTTTTAAATCAAAATACTTATTTGTCTCTTTCATAGGCAATAAATTGTACTGTCTGTAGAACTTTTTTTTAACTATTTTAAACAAAAACAGGCCAGCTGCATATGACTGCATATAAAATGAATAACACATGAATATTGCGACTGTTATCGCTCCTGCATTAGACTTAAATACCGATCCGATACCGATACGGGTCATTGAAGGTCTATTCTTACCTATATACTATTGATAAATGCTGTTTCATCTTTTATATTTTTGCGTATGTTTTTTTTAACGTCATGCCGTCTGAAGGACGCGTACACAAAGCCCACTTCAAATACGTTAGATTTTTTATGAATATCAGGTTAATTTTAAATATCAACTGATGTCCTTTAAATTAAAATAGATTTATGTAAATTACTTTGACGTCTTCAACTGATTTAATTCACTAGAATATGTTTATTTAAAGCATTGACACATTTTTTTCCTAACTCATGCAATATTTATAAATAAAAAAATATTTTAATCAAGAAATCAGAGGTTGAGAATCGTAAATATTGTGCTGTGTAATGAGATTAACTATGTAATAAGATAAACGAGGCAGACTGGCCTTTATTGACTCATGTGTCCTAGCGACCAATTCGATTAAGTTATTAGTAGGATTAAGAGCACAAAGGACGATTTAATTAACTGAAACAAATACGTACGAGACTACGAGTATAATAGCATCCATAATGCAAAATGTTAAGCTAATTCTAAGAGATTAAAGGCTGATCGATGACCGTTTATTAGTGGCATTTGAACTGATCGAGTCCGTGCCGTTGTAATCTAGACAGCATATAATATTCTTTATACCTATATATAATTCTACTGTACGTGTGTATGTCACTGAACTCGTCCTAAACGGCTGGACCGATGTTGATGAAATTTTTGGTGTGTGTTCAAGGGAATTCGTGAATGGTTTAGATTCACAAAGCGCGGGCGGAGGTGCGCGGGTCAGCTAGTAATATAATATAATAAGTATGTTAGTCTTTAAGATATTTGTTTCTATGGGCCATAGTTGCCTGCAATAAAGGTTTATTATTATTATTATAACAATTTTAATTATAATAAATTATCGTGGGACAATTCACACACGGTCATCTGATTCCAAAGTAGACAGAACCTGTACTATGGTAACCAGACAAATGATACAAATACTAATAGACTTTTTGTTGTTGTGAATATATACATAAGTAATAAATAACACCCAGACACGAGGTGGGAATAGAACAAACGGCCTATTGTGTAGCGTAGCGACCAGGGTGTCTAACCAACGGGTCTATCAAATTAGTATATTTATGCTGTATCGTATTTAATGTAAGCTAGTGCATCGCCACAATCCTATCTGATTGTAGCTAATTGGTAATGCTAATTACTAGCTTTTTAGTTAAAGTCGTCCCGCTGACAGATAAATGGAGGAAACCTGACTCGAGGCAACTTTACTAACTACTTACTTAAAGGAATTCAACTCCACTCGAAAATGGCATGTTTTTACTGAGTACCTAAGGTGGAGGTACTACATTACGGGCTCCCACACATAACTGCGAATTCGCATCGCATCGCAAATATCTGCGAGAAACAAATGAATTTTTGTATTGAAAATGCATTTGTTTCTCGCAGATATTTGCGATGCGATGCGAATGGGAGCCCTTAGTAGTAGTATTACAACAACAGACCATAAGAAATGTTAAACTATTAACTAAGTAAGAACCTTATTTGACAAAAAGTATAAATAAAGCAAAAAAAAGCAAACACAAAAGAAAAAAAAAACAATGGTAGCATTATGTTACTGTAGCTATAAGCTTATCTTAGCTTATATAAAAAATTCACGTAAAATTAAATTATATATTAAAACATATTATATTAAATCTTCTCTTCTATTTCGAATCAACTAAAATTAGCCAGTTATTTACCTACTAGACATAGCCACAGAGGCAATCCTTTTAATTTGGGATATCTTTCTGAACATCTATCGAATAATAGATCTTTACTAAGAATATTATCTTAGCTAAGATATTCACCCTATTTATCTATAAATGTATTATAAGTCATAATTATTAGTAATTTATGATGTAAGTACATTGTAATCGTTATCGATAATGAGTTTAATAACTCTTATTGTCGCGGCTCTTATTATTACTTAACTATAGATGGGAATAAGTAGGTATATCATTTAACAAGCAAAAAGAGAGGCACTGGCCAAGTGCGAGTCGGACTCGCGCACCGAGGGTTCCGTAGGTACCTTTATTCACCTCTGAGTAGCAAAGACTATACCGCATACCTAAGTTTTTTGTCATTGTCTTTTGATGGTTTCTAAAAAACTGTGCTACTTGGCAACATCTTTTTATTTATTTTTTGTTATACTTCATAATCACATAATACCAGTAATTATTTCAGATTTTTTCCTAGTCAAACTTCAGTAATAAGTGAGGGAACCATATTTTTAGACATTTTTGACATAAATAAAAGGCCACGTGATGTAAAATAAAATTAAATCTGTTTATTTTAAATGAGCAAATGAAATCCTTTCATCTGATATCCAACTTAATACAGTAGTCTTACTTTGAGTTTTAAATTAAAAGAAATAAAATATCGTTTTCATTTGCGATGAGACCTAACCTCATATATAGCAATTTCGAATTCTATTCTACATAAATTTTAAAATGGTAGCATTAGTAGCAAAAATATGTCGGTGTTACAAACGAACTCGCACCATACAGATTAATCTTTTTACCTATGAGGTTCGGAACCCTAAAAAAGACAGTTACCCCCTACTTTTTTATTTGTTTCATGTAACATCCGTAATATTGATTTTGTTTGTAATAAATGTATAGTATGCCACTCGGTCGGACCATAATAACGATCGATTGACACCTCGTTCATCAAAATCAAAATCTGATGAGCAGATTACACGATTCGGTGAAGCATACGTAAATACAATGCTATTAGAATCATAACATTTCTTTTGGCCTTTTCATTGAAAAATAAAAAAAATTGCCCCTTTTAATATTATTAACTACTTATATTATAAAAGTACTAAATTAATAGGTAGGTATGTTGAACATTATCTTTTTCTGATTATAAAAGTGGTCACAATTGTAATCATATACTTACTGTTAATATAACTTGTTTATGTTATGACACATCCTACAAACATAAACATACTAAGTATTTTCAAGTGTTTGATATAATAATTATTATTAATGATTCGCTATTGCGAATCACTTCAAGAATATTGATAAATCAGTCATAAAACTTATCTTGCAAAATGTCAATAATAGTCGGCGAACTAAGATACCTATTAATAAGATAATAATAACGAAATTCTTATTAATAAACAAATACTTAATAAACAATTATTATTTTTCGAAATTACTTATATCATTTCTTTTAAACCTATCTCGCTCTTTCGAAATCGTTACTCTTAAAAAATAAAATAATAGGAGAGATGTATTAATCAAAGACAAAAACGTGTCAATCACTTTACAAATTACATGCAGAAGTAAATTTCCCTGTAGATGTTTATTTAATAACGAGAATTTTCATCATCCCAAAGCACTGTTTGCAAACTGCGGAGCGTCAGATTGACTCAAGATCGGTTATCTATATTTAGATATTGAAAGTAAACAGTAGAGAAGGATTTGGAAGCTTAATGTTAAATTCAAGTGCTTTATTATGCATTCAATCAAGTTTTATCTGGATCCTAAGGCAGGTGTCTCCTCCAAATCAATGCTGTTTTTTTTTTCATTTGCATAAGTGTCTATACCGTTCAGTATTAAAAGAAAAAACGAAGCTTAAGCCCTGCCTACATATACTATAGGGATTGCTTTTACATGACTTATTTATTTAGTTGAAGCAAAAAAAAAAAATTGCCGATAGCCGCAATTTGGTTTTTCTTTACTCCCAAAAACATCAATATGTATCAATAGGTATCTAAAGAAAGGTTTGCAAGGCGAGTGGAAATATACATATAGTATACTTACGTGCGTATACGTTTTATGTATGTATAATGTAATTTAAGCCCGTTTTGTTCGTTTGTTTGTCGGGCTTTTTGTACGAAATTTACATTACAGCCAGCCGCTTGGGACCATATTAATGCAATTAAACAAAAAACGACGCCTACTTTTATACGTATAGAACCTTATATAGTTAGCGAAAGTCGACTGACCGTTCAGGAAAAATACAAAAATGCTATTTATGTATGTATACTATAAAATGTTCCTCGAGCTTAGGCATTTTACAGCATGTTCAATTCTTTGTAAGCGAACAGTTTTTTCTAGTCCAATTTTATTTAGTTACCCAACTATTGAAG
This sequence comes from Furcula furcula, assembly GCA_911728495.1. Taxonomy (NCBI): domain Eukaryota; kingdom Metazoa; phylum Arthropoda; class Insecta; order Lepidoptera; family Notodontidae; genus Furcula; species Furcula furcula. The sequence goes on along the minus strand of OU452244.1, from coordinate 22,273,792 downwards.
CCTCATAACCCTTAGTCATTTACGAGCCGTAGTAGATTGCCTCAGTTTTTGTTCTGGGATTATTTAGTTGGGTAAAAGCAACTCATGTTCTGACATAACTTGAACTATATTAGTTAGACTACAACATTTAGCGCACATTTGCGAGTGACGTAAAGTTGTTGAATAACATTTTTTGTAATCAATGATAAGCACCTAAATACTTTAACTCCTTAGAAATAGCAAGCAAAATGTTCTGCATAAACCAGTACAATAAGTCATTCAGCGGGCGTACAAAATAATCCGACCAAAAATACTTTTGAACGAAATTACAGTTACAGATTACAGTTTATTTTATTTAAATAATGTAGGAAGTGCAAAACAGTTTTTGTATGACAGTTTTCCCAAAGGCTGCTCAATAGCCTTTAGATGTACTGAATCTCTTTCGTGTGCAATATAATATCTATAAGGTATTGAAATGAAACTCATTTTACGGAATATATCCATAGCTATCACCTCCCTTCAGTCCGCCCGTGACCATGAATGCTGTAAAGTGTACGAAACGTCGGATAGTAAAATCAAAAATAAACCGCGATATAATCCGTAAAGTAAGTTTCATTTTAATGTGCAATTTTCGCGTGAATATCAGAAATCATTATCTTTAAGATATCATCTCTTGAATTTAATTTCTTTGTGGTAACTACTACCTGAACCCGCTTGGACTATCCTCCCTCTCTTTACATGGTCTTAACTGCCCTACATTAGGTTCTATTTAGCGGTTAGTATTGAGATGTGACATATGTTAAAACATTACTAACACAATTCAGGAATTTTCATGTGATATCATGTTTACTCCAGCTACGGGGCACTCTATACTGTTATGAGGTAGTCACCACATCCTAATGCTACAAAAGTCAGCAGTCAAGGCGTTATTACTTAACATTCACTTAAACGTTTGCATTTTTGTTTTACCTAATCTAAACTTTATTCGTATTGAAATGAATACAAAACATAGCGATCGATCTATCAGCACGATCTTCTGGGGTCAATTATCCAAGGTGGTGACCTAGGTATTATTTATAGCTAGGCTTTGCGTAAGCTCTTACCGCAGTCCTTCATTTGTATATTATATTGTTATTTCCTTGTTATACAGTTCTAAAACTTATAATAACAAAGAAATTACTTCTCAAAATAGATACAATCGGATATACGTACCCGCATTTGGCAATGCGATCATACCGGCAATCGGTCAAATTATTCGAGTCTCACGCGAGGCGGAACCGAGCCAAACTTACGTAGAAACCAGATAGGTACCGTCTTTAATTATGCAAATCTATTGATAGTTGTTGTGGCTAAAGTTAGAAGTGGTAGGTATACATCGTGTGCAGGACGGGCGGACCCGAATGCACGAGCCACTGACGTCCTGTGTGTCTGTAGCTATCGCTGGTACGGTATGAACCCGCCGAAGAGTGTTGACGCTGTTGGTTACAATGTAGGTTGGTTACAAGGTGTCCGTGAAATAAGAACTCCCAATTTGATAGCAAGCTTGATAGTGGCTACGACGGTGGCGCTCTTCGTACTGAATATTCTTTTCTTCTATTTATATCTTGCTTTTAGTTCCCGCGTCGACCGCTTGCTTGTTCACCGACAGTGGCGCCGAATGCGCATTTACTATCCTTGCAGGGAACTTTACCGTAACGAGAGCCCCACCGAGGCAGCCACTAACGTTTTATTTTTATTATAAAAACTGTACATTTTCGCTTATTCTACTTAGACTATTCTAGACACATACATGATACCTATACCGTTAGAAAGTGCGTGTAAGCAGCTTTCTAACGGTGTACATAGGGTTTATCTATCTATTTCTGTTAGGGAACTACAGGCCGATAAATACTGTACGTAGGGGCGCGATGACTATGCTTGGCTGCTTGTTGCTTCCCCTGCGCCTTGCCCGTAGCATCCACATGCCCACAAATAGTACCGATAGGTAGCCTGCGATGTGTACTATCTGTATATCTATGATCTAGACCACCTAGGGGCCTAGGTCATAGCAAAAACCCTAGAAAACATGATATGCGATAGTACAACTGCCTATAACTATGGAAATATGTACATCAGTGTTGTTTAGGCACTTAGACCCACCAAGGCGGACCCAGATCTAGGTCCTGAGTTGGTTCCTAGATTTGGGACCTAGCTGCAAATAGCTATTTGCCGTTCATATATGTGCTTAGCACATCTAGGGCATGTGGGTACTTCTATTATACTATTACCCTACGCTAATTACAAATAGCAAGTACTATGAGACCTAGGCTAGGCTATCTATAACTGATTCAGCTCACCCCTCCTCGGGATAGTGAGCTTATACACAAAACTATATTATAATTTATTAGGTAATTAAATCTAGGCTCTTAACTATCGCAGAGTTATAAAACTTAACTATATATTACTATAAAACACAACACTCTGTAACACAAACACTATTTTGTCCTTTCTTCCTATTGTAGTCGTCCTGAACATCTCTCCCGCCGTGCTGCAGCGCGACGGGCCGGAGCGATGCTGCATCCTCTTCCGGTGAAGGGCGACGCTTCCGGCGCTCTCGACGCTTCTATTTCGGTAGTGGCACGATCTTCTTCGTGGGGCGTTTTAAGATGCCCCCCGCAGTGCGCACCTCCACAGTGCGGACTTCTCCGTCGGCTCCGGGGTAGGTTGCCTCGACCCTCCCGCGCGGCCAAGTGTTGCGCGGCAGCTGTCCGTCGGCGATCAGGACGGGATCGCCCACCTGGAGACTGGGACCCCTCCCGTGGGGCTCCCGCCGGTACTGTAGCTCGGGCAGGTACTCGCGCACCCAGCGTCGCCAGAACATGTCGGCGAGCGCTTGCGAGCGTCGCCATTGCTTCTTGCTGTCTAGGTCGCTCTCGTCGAACGTCCCGGGTGTCGGCAGCCGCGCCGACCCCCCGAGCAGCAGGTGATTGGGCGTGATGGCTTCGTCGTCCCCGGTGTCCACTGATACGTGCGTCAGTGGTCTGCTGTTGACTGTGTATTCGGCCTCGCAGAGCAGCGTGGCCAGAACCTCTTCTTGCGGGTGCTTCTCCTGTAGTACTGTGCTCAGTGTGGTCTTGACACAGCGAACGAGACGCTCCCAGGCGCCTCCCATGAAGGGCGCTGAGGGCGTTATGAAGCGCCACGCCATCCCACGACGGCCGGCTTCCTCGGCGAGTGCGTCGCGCAGCTCCCTGTCCGCGCCGTGCATGTTGGTGCCATTGTCGGAATAGATCTCCGCGGGGCACCCGCGGCGTGCCGCGAACCTTCGTAGCGCGAGCACGGCGGAGTCCGCGCTGAGGCTGGCCGCGACTTCGAGGTGTACGGCCCGTGTGGTGAGGCAGGTGAAGAGGGCCACGTATCTCTTCTGGTGTTGACGACCGACGGTGACGGAGAACGGTCCGAAGTAGTCCAGACCGGTGAATGTGAACGGTCTCTGGTGATGCGCCAGTCGTGTCTTCGGGTGGTCGCCGGTGGACGGTACTGGAGGTTGTGCTCGTCGTATGCGACATCTCAAGCAACGGTTCACGATGCTTTTCGTGACGGGCCGAAGTCGCACTATCCAATAGTGCTGGCGCACCTCGTTTACGATCATTTCTGTTCCACTGTGGTGTAGATCGCGGTGCGTCCAGTCGATGTAAAGCTGCGTGATGTAGTGATCGCCGTCTAGCACGGGCGGTCTTTTCGTCTCTTCTGTTACATCTTCAGCAGCGGCGATGCGACTTCTGAGCGTGATGATGCCGTCGTTGCGGAGTTCTATCGGCAGCGATCTCAGGCGACTGTCGATGGCGATACTGTTGCCCTTCCGGAGGTCATTGATTTCCCGTCCGAAGGACTCTTCTTGTACTACGCGGATCAGTAGTACTTCTGCTTCCCTTAGGAATTCGGCCGGTAACGTGACGAATCTTCGAGTGGTGACTGCCTTCTGTGGAGGTCTGCAGGTCTTCTGAGTCCTCTTCTGTCGTCTCCAGTCGGGATCTTGTTCCGGATTCTTTCTGGTCCTTTTGTAGCACGTTTTCGCTGTGGTTTTTCGACACAGTGCTATAAATTGAAGCGCTCTTGCCGTGGCCCGCAGTAATCGTTCCCACTTCGAAAATCTGTGCGGATCGGGAACGACTTCTCTGTGTTTCGGTGCGCTGCGAGCTTCTGTTACTGTCAGAGTCTTCTCTTCTCCCGTTGGTTCGTTGATGCTTGGTCTCTCGTTCGGCCATTGTGACGGATATTCATACAAAAACGTCGGGCCCCGGTACCATTCGTGTCCGGCGTTGAAGTTCGGCGGCACGTCGCGGGTAGCGACGTCGGCGACGTTCATTTTGGACGGCACCCAGCGCCAGTCCGTCACCCTGCTGTGCTCTTCTATGGCGGCCACGCGATGAGCGACGAACGGTTTGTACGACCGCGCGCCGCTTCGAAGCCACGTGAGAACGGTCTTGCTGTCGGTCCAGTATGTTACCGACTCTGGTTTCGCCCGGTGTTCTTGCACGACGGCAGCAGCCAGTCTACTTCCCATTACGGCGGCTTGCAACTCAAGACGTGGGATTGACGTGGTCTTGAGCGGCGCCACCCTCGCCTTGGCGATGACCAGGCTGATGTGCGGTGTTCCGTCGAGCGAAGTCGTCCTCCAGTAGACGGCAGCAGCGTAGGCGGCTTCACTGGCATCGGTGAATACGTGTACTTGGAGAGATTCTGCGTCTGTGTATCCGGGATAGCTTCTCGGCAGACTGACGGTCTTGAGATTCTTGAGGTGCTCGACCCATTCCTTCCATTGATGCGCCAGGTCTTCGTCTAACTGTTGATCCCATCCGATTCCTCTTCTCCAGGCTTCTTGCAGTATTTGTTTGGCCCGTATTGTGACCGGTGAGGCGAGGCCGAGGGGATCGTATAGCGACATCACGATCTTGAGGGCTTCTCTCTTGGTCGGCGCGACTCTGTGCAGTATGTCTTCTGGTAGACGTGCTAGCTTTAGATTGAAGCTCAGTTCATCCTTTTCCGGCTTCCAGATCAGTCCCAGAATTTTCTCTTCTGTCGATTTGCAGCCTATACTGACTGTGTTGACTGCGTCCCGTTCTGGTTCCAGCGTCTTCTTGACGTCTTCTGAATTGGAGACCCATTTTCGTAACTCGAAGTGTGCTTCTCGATGTATATCACGTACTGTTTTCGCTATTCGCACAGCGTCCTCTTCTGTACGAAAACTGTCGAGATAGTCGTCCATGTAGTGATTATGGACGATTGCTTCAACCGCCTCCGGATGCTTGCTGGCATGTTTCTGTGCATTCCAGTTCTTGGCGAAGATGGCGGTGCACGGTGAGCTTGCTGCGCCGAAAATTATCGACGTCATCCTATATTCTTGCGGGGCTCCCTCCCGCCGGTGTCCTCTCCACAGGTACCTGAGCGCGTCTCTGTCTTCTGGTCTCACTTTGACTTGCATGAACATTTCAGCTATGTCCGCCGAGACTGCGACGGGGTGTCGGCGGAATCTCATCATCACTCCTGGCAGTGATTGCAGCAAGTCCGGTCCGGTGAGCAGGTAATCGTTGAGAGACATTCCTGTTGATCTTGCGGCGGCGTCGTGTACGATCCGCAGCTTCTCAGGCTTCATCGGGTTGTGGACGTCGAAGTGGGGCAGGTACCAGGTTCTTCCGGGTACGCTGTTCTTCGGTGCTATCTCTGCGTATCCCTTTTGTACGAGCGAATCCATGTATTCGCCGTACCTATTCTTCAGGTCGGGATTGCGATCCAATTTCTTCTCCGTGGAGACAAGCCTCTTCATAGCGGTGCCGTAACTGTCTGGCATCGTTATGTCTTCTTTCTTCCATAGCAGCGCAGTCTGTACGTGTCCGTCCTCCAACTGGTGTGTGTGCTTATTGAGCGTGTCTTCGGCCCTCTTCTCGGGGTCGTTCGCCGGCCGACGAGGGTTGACGATGAGAGATTCTATGGCGAAAAATTCCCTCATTTGCTCTTCTACGCTGTCTTCGCTGGCAGTCAATCTGTTCACGAAGTGGACGCGCTGACCTAATGCTCTGGTGTGCGCGCCGTGTAGCACCCATCCCAGCGGAGTGAGCGAAGCTACCGGCTGATGTCGCGGGCCTCTTCGCACGTTGCTGGCGAGAAGCAGGTGCCAGTTGTCTTGCCCGATGAGTATTCGTGGCACCGCTCCCTCGTAGGCGAGCTTCTCGCGCAGATCTTCTAAGTGTTCGCAGCCCGTGACGTCGTTCCGGTCCACGGTTTGCGGCGACAGGTGCAGTCCTGGTACGGTGCGCGCGTGTAGGTTAACGCGCTGTCCTTGCGGCCCCGTGAGCGAGACCGCAACGCGACGAGACTCTGGCGTGTCGATGATAATGTCCCCGATGGCTTCCATCTTGAGCGGGTCCAGACGTCCTTCGGCTCCCACTTGCTTGGCGATCTCTTCGTCGATGAGAGACACCGTAGACCCGTCGTCCAGCAGGGCGTACGTCGAGGTCTCTCCCGCCGGTCCGATGACTCGTACCGGAACTATCTTCAGATAGGCTTGAGGCTTCTGCGACATCCATGCGTTGGCGACTGTCTCCCTGGCTTCCTCCGCATTCCTCTCTTCGGTGGACGCTACCAACGCCGCCTTTTCGTGATGGAGAAGGCGGTGGTGCGTCCTCTTGCATCCCTTGATCTCGCACCTTCTGATCTTGCAGTGATGCTTCGCGTATCTTGGCTTCAGACAGCGAAAGCATAGGCTGTGCTTCTTCGCGAGATCCCACCTTCCATCTGAATCGGCTTCCTTGAACTTGGCACAATCTGTAATGGCGTGCCCCTCCTTGTTGCAGACCCTGCACCGCGGCGTCTGCTTCTCTGTTGCGGTGTGCGCTCTGTGCGTCGGCGTCGTCCGTAGACTGGCCCGTGGTTCGGTGATCAGCTCCGGCGGTGCGAAGGCGCTGCAGTAGCGGGCTTGCTCGGTGACGAAGTCGCTGTATCTTGCTAAGTCCGGAACTGAATTATACTTCTCGGTGAACATCTTGTACCACTGGACGCGCAGAGAGTTCGGTAGCTTCTCGGTGAGACACCGCAGTAGCTCGGCGTTGATGAGATAATATTCTTTCTTCAACGCGCGAAGTGTGACCACGCTGCTTCTGACCCTGCTTGCCAAGGTGCAGATGTCCTTCGGCGATTCCGTGCAGCGCGGCAAAGTTCGGAGTTTTTCTGTTTCCGCTTGAGCGATGGAGTCCGGACGGCCAAACTGTAGTTCCAATTCCTTCATAATGTCGTCCGGCTTCGCGTGCCCGATGAGTTCCGAGCTAACTGTTTCCAAGGCTCTTCCCTTGAGACTTCTTCTTAGTCTTGCTGTATTTTCAACGTCGTTGAAGTAGCTGCGAGTGGTGTCATATATGGCGCGAAACGATAACCACTCGGTGTGTGCTCCACTGAAGATTGGCAGGTCCATGATGACCTTCGATGCGGCGGCAACCGGCGTGACTGCGTACGTCTCGAACGGTTTGCTTCGGTCGGCGAGCGCGGCGATAGCGGACGTTAGTTCGCTGATGAACGGACGGAGTGCGTCGCCTTCCTTCGGGATCTTCACTGGATCAGCACACTTCTGTTCTTCTGTATCCGGAACCCCAGTCTTCTGTGCGGCGTCGGGATCCGGTCGATGCTCGTGAAGTCTTCTGTCTTGAGCCGGCGCGATGTCCTCCGGGCAGAGCGGCAGTGTCTGAACGGGCTGCGCGGCGTCGGCGTCGGCATCCCTCCCGGTGGTCTCGTCCTCTTCTGGGCGTGGCTGTGACTCTGGTTCCGGTGCTTCTTCCAGCCAGGAACGTACGAATTCTGTCTTGGAGTGACCGTCGTCATCGTAGTCGTCCTCCGATGAGTCCTCTTCAGCCTTCTGTAGCGCTAGCTCGGCTAATTCCAACTTGAGTTTCAGTATTTCTTCACGGGCTTTCAGTATCCTCTTCTGGGATCGATGAGTCCTGTGGGACTTCGGTGGGCCGGTCGGCCTCTTCGATTCTTCGGTCCGGGTTTCTTCTTCCCGGCTTACGGTTGCTGCGTCCGGTCGGTGTGCTTCGTCGGCGGGGCGCAGCGTCGCATCTGAATGTTTTCCTGTATGTTTCCCCTTCCTCTGGCTCGGCGGCTCTGGTCTCTCTGGAACAGTCCTCGGGGCCGGCGGAGGGGACCGCCGCGGGGTCGCGGGCCGCGGCGGGTCGGTGCTGACGGTCGACGGGGAACGCGGCGGCAGCTCGTGGCGAACGGACGGTTCTTCTCTGGGGGTGGGGGCCCCCCCCACCTCAATCATCCATGCCTCGGGAGCCCGTCCTCTTGAACGCGTTATGGGCATCTTGTAAGTCTTCAGTCCAAATTTTCAGTCCTTCAGTTCAAATCTTCAGCTCTTCAGCCGGTTCTTCGGTAATCCGGCTCCGTAGGACCAGCGAATGCTGGTTAGTACTCTTCAGCCGGTTCTTCTGTAATCCGGCTCGATGCGACCAGCGAATGTGCAGGACGGGCGGACCCGAATGCACGAGCCACTGACGTCCTGTGTGTCTGTAGCTATCGCTGGTACGGTATGAACCCGCCGAAGAGTGTTGACGCTGTTGGTTACAATGTAGGTTGGTTACAAGGTGTCCGTGAAATAAGAACTCCCAATTTGATAGCAAGCTTGATAGTGGCTACGACGGTGGCGCTCTTCGTACTGAATATTCTTTTCTTCTATTTATATCTTGCTTTTAGTTCCCGCGTCGACCGCTTGCTTGTTCACCGACAGTGGCGCCGAATGCGCATTTACTATCCTTGCAGGGAACTTTACCGTAACGAGAGCCCCACCGAGGCAGCCACTAACGTTTTATTTTTATTATAAAAACTGTACATTTTCGCTTATTCTACTTAGACTATTCTAGACACATACATGATACCTATACCGTTAGAAAGTGCGTGTAAGCAGCTTTCTAACGGTGTACATAGGGTTTATCTATCTATTTCTGTTAGGGAACTACAGGCCGATAAATACTGTACGTAGGGGCGCGATGACTATGCTTGGCTGCTTGTTGCTTCCCCTGCGCCTTGCCCGTAGCATCCACATGCCCACAAATAGTACCGATAGGTAGCCTGCGATGTGTACTATCTGTATATCTATGATCTAGACCACCTAGGGGCCTAGGTCATAGCAAAAACCCTAGAAAACATGATATGCGATAGTACAACTGCCTATAACTATGGAAATATGTACATCAGTGTTGTTTAGGCACTTAGACCCACCAAGGCGGACCCAGATCTAGGTCCTGAGTTGGTTCCTAGATTTGGGACCTAGCTGCAAATAGCTATTTGCCGTTCATATATGTGCTTAGCACATCTAGGGCATGTGGGTACTTCTATTATACTATTACCCTACGCTAATTACAAATAGCAAGTACTATGAGACCTAGGCTAGGCTATCTATAACTGATTCAGCTCACCCCTCCTCGGGATAGTGAGCTTATACACAAAACTATATTATAATTTATTAGGTAATTAAATCTAGGCTCTTAACTATCGCAGAGTTATAAAACTTAACTATATATTACTATAAAACACAACACTCTGTAACACAAACACTATTTTGTCCTTTCTTCCTATTGTAGTCGTCCTGAACACATCGAGACTCACACGAGGAGGAAACGAGCCAAACCTACGTAGAGACCAGAAAGGTACTGTATTTAATTATGCAAATCTATTGATAGTAGTTGTGGCTAAAATTAGGAGTGGTATACATCGAGACTCACACGAGGAGGAAACGAGCCAAACCTACGTAGAGACCAGAAAGGTACTGTATTTAACTATGCAAATCTATTGATAGTAGTTGTGGCTAAACTTAGAAGTGGTATACATACTAGTTTTCTTTATCATAAGCTGGTAGGTACATTATAGTCCCTTCGGAGTCGCTGGACGCTCGGGGTGTGGGCCCCTTGAGCGTCCATTGAGTACGGCGGCGACTCCGAGGAGGACGGCAGTGGGGTTGCGACCCCCGTCCCCGTGAGCACCGTGACAGGTTCCCGGGGGGCTACAATGCGCCCCCCGGCGGCGGGCTCAAAGGCAAGGCACTGAGGGGCCCCTGGTGCAGATCCCACCGGTGTGCCCTGGGGTCTCCCCTCTCATGTGCCGATGCGACAGCCGCGGGGGTTTTAGTGGGTAAGAATCCCACATACCCCGGTCGAGCCCCACAGCTCCCGGGGAACTTTCAAAGATTTCCCCCGCGTCAAAAAAAAAAAAAAAAGGTACATTATAGTCTTCTATCTATACTTATAATAAAACTGTAACAGGTCCAATTCTGTACATTGAAGATATTTTGAAAATTATATTTGGAGGGCATTCTATAACTGATACTGAGGCCGAAAATGTATTTTGTTTAATTTTTGTCTGTCTGTCTGTCTGTCTGTCTGTCTGTCTGTCTGTCTGTCTGTCTGTATCACGGCTGAGCATCACGCCGAAACTACTGAATGGATTCAAATGAAACTTGGCATGATTTGAGATCTTACTACGAGGTAGGACATAGGATACTTTTTATCCCGTAATCTAGCATGGTTCTTTTGGGAGAGGGGATTAAAGTCAAAATGGGTACTTGGTTATACGTTTGGTCCGATTTTATCAATTTTTCTTTATAATATAATAAATATTAGTAAGGAAACACTCATAGAGAGTTGTTATCAAGGTTTTGTAATCGATCGGGTTAAGCAACGTAAGGTCATTAAATAGATGGGTGACCGTTTAACGCCATTTGGCCAACACTAAACGGGTCCGTGCTTCGGAGAGCAAATAAAAAGTGGGTCCCAGTATTTAACCGACTATAAAAAAGGAGGTTATGTATTCGATGCGAATGTCTGTTATTAAAAGTTTAGTTAACGTAAAAACAGCGCAGGCGGAGCTGCGTGGGTCAGCTAGTACTTATAATAAAACTGTAACAGGTCCAATTCTGTACATTGAAGATATTTAAAAAATTATGCTTGGAAGGCATTCTAAAACCGATACTAAAGCCAAAAATTAAGTAAGTAATTTTTTTATTTTTGTCTGTCTGTCTGTCTGTATCTCGGCTGAGCATCACGCCGAAACTACTGGATGGATTGAAACGAAACTTGGCACGATTTGAGTTAATGGTCCGAGGTAGGACATAGGATACTTTTTATCCCGACATTCGGCACGGTTCCCTTGGGACAGGGGACTAAAGTCAAAATGTGTACTTGGTTATACGCTTGCTCCGATTTTAACAATTTTTAATTATAATTATAATAAATATTTGTAAGGGAACACTCATAGACAGTTGTTAACAATGTTTGAAAATCAATCAGGTAAGGTCATTAAATACATGGGTGACCGTTTAACGCCATTTGAACTAAACGTCTCCGTGCTTTGGAGGGCAAGTACAAAGTGGGTCCAAGTTTTTAACCGACTTTAAAAAAGGAGGTTTTGTATTCTATGCGAATGTATATTATTGAAAGTTTAGTTAACGTAAACACAGCGCAGGTGGAGCTGCGTGGGTCAGCTAGTCGCAAATATAATAGTAAAACAAAGGCACTATAGTAGCTACTGACCAGAAGCGACTGGTACAGGGTTTTAATGTATATTGAATGTTGTCAATAAGAAAATTATAATGAACTAGCGACCCGCTCTAGCTTCGCACGGGTATATTTAAGTATAGTTCGGTTCGCGACTCCTTTGAGTATTTTTTGCTATTCCTTTTAATTTCGAATTTAGCCAAACACGCCCACTTAAAAAAAACACCCTGTATAGTTTTTTATATACGTACCTTCAGTGAAAAATAACCTATCTGATGGTGAAAACCGCTTAAAAATCCGTAGCGTGGTTTAGGAGGAGCGGATATACAGACAGACGCAGAAAGCGACTTTGTATAAACTATGTAAACAAGAAGAAGATAACTGAGTAGAATCGATACGTTTCCACTAATTTTATTATAAGTACCTAAGTTATAATATCATTGGTTTCTACCATTTAATATTAACTAGGCATCTGATATGAATATAATAAACAACTTTCACAAGTATTTTCTTTACATATTCAGATCCCGGTACTCCAAGGTTGAGTGCCATAGTAGTACCTATAGTATAGCTTAAATTCGAAGTGGCTAGTAACTCGTATTTCAACGATATTTATTTATTGAAACCTGTTATAACAATTTGATTATATTTGGATTAAAGAAAAAGGTGGGCAAATGGATCCACAAGACACCTGCCAAGCGTCAGAATTATGGCAACCCCTCCCTTCTAAGGGGGAGGCTTGTTCAGCAGTGGACGTCTTTCGACTGTTGATGATGATAGGTATATTCTAAATTAGGTTTGACAGGTAAGATAAGACAAGTTTAACTTACACTTTTTTTTTCTTTACAAGATCAAAATCGTAGCAATACGTGTATATACACAGAAGTGATGACTTGGAATATGACATATAGAAGAGTGTAACTTGCCATAATATTTATGGCAAGTTTAAGTTACACTGTCTGTCAACCTTAATTCACATTAAAACGCTTATTAATACTATCTATTGATAAACAAGAATATATATTTATTTTAATATTAATATATCAGAGTTCATTATTAAGAAGAACGCAAATAATATCGATAGACTACAAGACAAAGGTCACTTTGTACTTAAGCTTTAAGTACTTGTGATTTACTATTATATTCACGACGATACAGTATAAAGTATGTAAGTAGGTACCTACCAGATTCTAATAATGCAAGAGAACTAGTATTAGGTTGTTTCAACGTCTATCAAAATGCTCTTATTATTGTTATTATATTATCTGAAACAACATACGAGTGTCTCAGGAATAACATAAAAGAACTAGATGTGACTAACCTCGTGAAGGTCAGTGAGGTCATAACATCCGTCAATATATAATAGAATATGAAGTTGTATTTTTGGACACCTACAAAATTGTGTAGGCGTATTTAAGTAGGTAAGTACAGAAATAAGCTATTTATTTTATTTGACGTAATTTTTAACGTCAATTTTAGACAGTTAAAATCATTACGTTATTTATTATTTAAAGTAAAAAACACCTTTGGGTCATCAATATTTTGCTTACGGTTTTTCAACGATGTTAGTTACAAGCGTGTGATCACATGATGACTGTGGAAACTCGTGATAATGATGCTAGCAATAGCGGGTAATGCTAATGAGTTACTACCGTGATCATGACTTAATATCAGAAAACCATAAGTAAATATAATCTGAAACCGCTATAATAGTTTACGATAATATACTTGTATACTAGGTATATTTATTTTACCTTCACCGTCTCCTAATAATTAGCATTCTTAAATAATATATGTATGTAGGTTGTTAAAGAATACATACCCATAGCAACATAAATACCATAACTCTCATGGATAACGTCACAAACAAGATACATAAATGAGTATGAGTCACGCACAAGTATAAAATACACATTGACCAATATGCCGCCTTTAAATATTTAACAATTAAGAAACAATTTCTGCGCTCTAAAACATATCCAAAGTTCTTATCTCTTTAAGTTAATGTACGTAACCAACTTAACTAATATACGAAATGAATTCATAACTATATTAGTAGACTCTGACTGAAGTCATTTTGAAGCCATTATAGATAATCTCAGCAACGTAACGACACATGTGAGAATAAGGCGTACAAGTAAAGAAAAAGATTGTGGCGTGATTTCGAAGTTATTACATAGATACTATTTATAAGAATGGTTATAAGGATGATGGGTACAACTCTAGAGGAAGTACTCAGTTTCAAGAACATGATGGTACTTATAAATTGATTTTGCCTTGATCCATACCTGATAGCGCAGAATCGCGTGTACCCTTTGAATTGTTGCAATATTGCAACACTCACATCGTACGATGTCGATTATAACGAAACAAGTTTTCACAAACTTGACTTTAACACTTCAACTTTATATTAGCACAACAGCACAAGCTAGGATATTTTGAATACACACGTGTATCTGTCTCGAAATAGCCGATACTAATGACCAAAGGAACTCGTATATTTATGGTACGTAGGTAAAACGGATTAAGTAGCCGGCAAAAACACGCACGTCATGGCCACGGCAACCGGTTATACTACGTGCCTTCATACGTATAATATATGTACTTATTTAAATGTTCCTTTGTTTAACTCGATGACCACGCAGATTGAACTGATATAAGGGAATTATAGCCCATTGCAAAAGTAACTAACCGAAGCTAGTTGCTGCGTCCGTAGCCGGAATCCAGGGTGCAGGTGGGCCAAGGGCCCCATGCGGCCCGCTGCCACTTCCAAACAAAACACTGTTTTCGTTATCCGCGGGTCCGACTGTTAGTGTTCGCGACTTCTATGTGGCACGGCGCGCGGCTCGGCGCCCAGCGCAGGCGCATGCAACCGAGGGTTTCGACACCAGCGAGAGGGGAAGCGGACAGCACGTGAGTTCGTCTCCTTCGCTCTCATGGCGTCGGCAGTGCGCGCGTGAGACCGCCGCATCAGCTGCAGCAATTCCTAGCGGCAACTGGTCGACCTTCTAGACCTACCATTATTGCTAATAAACTCGTCTTTTGCAATCGGTTGCCGTGAATTTCTGAGTTGCTACAGATATTTCTTATTTGTATTACCGACGATACGTTTTGCAGATTTACAGAGCAACGATCTTAACTTACCGTTCAGTCTAAACAGTCTGACTAGTTTTATAAAGGATGGAAAAATTGGGATATTAAAGACAAGTGTAGCTTTTATGCGTCCATTTAAAAAAGGGATAACGAGATCCTAAACGTCATTTCCTATGTGGTTTAGACTTTAGATGATCTATTCGTTAGAGTCATGAACTTATAAAACTAAATAACTATTTGACTTGGTTCCAAGTTATATTAGAAGAACGTGCCTTTCTTTATCTTTAAAGATACTTTTATCGTTATCGTTGGTAGCCTGTCGCTTGTTTTTAGGCATATCAAATATACCTACCATTTAAGGTACCTAATCAAAACGATCAAAATCAAAATTCTGCAATTGATAATTATAGTATCAAAATAAATCTTTATGATATAATACAAAAAATAGAAACATCATGACACCCACATGAAGATCAAAGCGTCAGTTCCCGCTATCAGTGCCTACTCGCAACAACAGAATAATTGCTGTATGGTGTATCACAAATATGCTCAAAACATTCTAGAGGATTAAATGTAAATAATAGAATTGATTGATACTCTAGCCGAGAGACATTTTATCGTCCCGATACTGATGCAAGTGACGTGATTACTAACCGAACCGAGAAGTGAGCGGATGCACCATAGTCATACTTACATATATACATAATGTGTACATGCACCCTTCATAATCAAGAAATTGAAAATCAAAGATCAAAAAATTAAAAAATATACATTTTATGGATTCTATTTGCTCTTGATTATGTTTACGAACATGATCTTTAGTGACCTTTATCTGTTATAGTTTACATAACTAACGACTCAAATAGGATGTGTATTATGCGAGTAGTTAATACGGTTATAGCATTAATAGGTAGGTACATTTTTAATTATTAGTCAGTATCTACAGATTAAAATTAAACATGTGTCAATAAATGAATACGCCTTGTATTCGTTATAAGTATTATCTTGAGTTGAGTAATAATTTAGCCTTCAGCATTATTCAGCCAGCATAAATATATCAATGAATCAAAATGTATCTATTGGTAACGAAAACTCTAATTCAAGGTGCTTTCAACCGCCGCCGTACCTACTGCTTCCATCTATTAAATCTGTTTTAAACTTAGTCTTAAACCTGAGTCTTATTGCAATAATTTGTTGGATTACAAGTCAAAAATATATTTTTAATTTAGAAAAACATTATATTTACAAAATCTGTGCGTTCACTGAGATTGTTCGTTGCGTTAGCCCTGACTTTATGAATCAACAATGCGAATGAACAACTATCGGTTGCAACATTAATTTATTAAATGCCATTGAAACAGTCGTCCAGTCCATTAGATCTGTTTCAAAGTCCGCTGCAAATATTCTTTATACATAAATTGTGTATATGTGTGCTCTATATACTGTTAATTTTAGGTGTTTCCTTAATCCTCTTTAAGCCAATTCCACATAGGTTAATTGTTTATGTAACTAAATGATGCAAATTCGTGTAAGCTAACAAAGATTTGTACCGTAGCAAGAGTCAGAATGAAAAGTAATTTATGCAATTACTTATACTCGTATCGCGCGGCGTTGTTCAAGGGAGTATTATGGGGGCCATTAGTAAGCTGCTTGCCACCATTTTAGTTCACTTAATATAGTGAAAATGATCTTTAAACTACTAGTTTAGAACTAATTATCAGCAGCCATAAGACGTCCACTGCTGGACAAAAGGCCTCTCCCTTAGAATGGAGGGGTTGCCATAATCTCTACACTTGGCAGGAGTGTTGGGGTTCGCAGTAGGTAATCCGATAGAAATGCGCTCCTGCCTGTCTTCTTTTTTCTTTTAATCGCTTCTTACAGACACCCAAAGGGAGGAGATGGGAGGGTGCTGTTCTTACCCGGTCACCCCACGAGTGGTCCTTACTGGTTAGGGTAATAGAATCACTATCCGATTCTCTACAGTGTGTTAAGTGAACTAGCAAAAATGCTAGTTGAAACTAAAGTTATTAATAAATAATAGTAATAATATATGCTAGCTAACTTTTAATAAAAAAAGTCTTGTGCCCTGCGACAGATCACTGCCTGGTCGTGTTGGTCTTCCGGCCCATCGGACTATGAAGAAACAGAGTGTAGCTGTGTGTGCACAAACGCTCTATAATATATTTTGCGGAATAGCAGTTGTGATGTTCCACTATTTCATCTTGGGTTTATTGGATATTAAATCCAATTACTTACAGTAAGTAGGTATTGGTACCAGGATCACATTAGTGTAATAAAACCACTCAGTAGTTAGTCGCTGTATACCACACGTCCGCTCGTCTCAATCTCTGTTATGATCGCTCGTCTCAATCTCTGTTATGATCTGAGGCTCACGGCCGGTGGTCAGCTATATTTATTTGCAATACATCACAGCAGTAGTTATATAATCATTCTCAAATGACGTTCGTACGGTTTTAGAAAAAAAAACACGAAAATTTGCAATAAAATATACATAATGACAACATATGAACATTATATACTTACATCATCCACAGATAATCCTCGTTGTTCTTGCATGTTTGCTTCTGTAGCCCCCCAACTTGAGTACCTGCAATGATCATACGATTTCATTATGCCTGGAAGAGATCAACATTATAATAATAATATTTTGGGACAATCCACACACGGTCATTCGATCCCAAACTAACAACTGATGCTAATACAACTGATACTAATACGCATATACTTTTTTTTGGAAACACATACTTAAATAGATAAATAACACCCAGGCACTTGGTGGGAATCGAACCTACGACCCATCGGGTAGCAGCCAGGGCGTCTAACCACTAGACCAACGGGCTCGTCAATATAAGTATCTTTTCGCTTAAGGGATGGCCATCCTGACAGCTGTAACAGCTCAGTGGGCGAGCGCTTGCCTTGGAAACGAGGTGCGCAGGTTCGATCCCCGGCTCGCACCTCTGATTTATTTAATTAATCATGTGCGAATCGTCTTTGTGCGATTGTTACTAGCTTTCAGTGAAGGAAAACATCGTGAGGAAACCTGCATGTCTGAGAAAGCCTAACTAGCTTTCGAATGACGTGAGAAGTCCACCAACCCGCACTTGGCCAGCGTGGTGGACTATGGCCTAAGCACCTTCATCTTGAAGGGAGGCCCGTGCCCAGCAGTGGGACATAAACAAGGGCTGGTATTATTATTATTATTATATTATCCTGACAGCTCTCTCGTCCCGTTTCTTCCCAAAAACTGATAACTAAGTTTGAATACCTATAGCTACAGGTTTTTGTTGATTTAAATGTAGTAGCCAACTTCATACACACAGCAAAAAGAAAAGACAGGCATCAGATAAGCCATCATAGTGTACCGTTGAATGTAAAAAGACACGTGTCCGATCCGTGGGGGTCTTATTCAGTGTATCAATACAAACACATGTATATAACTTATTTGTTAATTATCTCATTTATTTTTCTAAATTGTTCCAGAAATACAAGATTGTATTCGTTTTTCTAAATTTCTAAATTTCGATTATTAGTAAAAACGATCGTTAGTTAGGCCCGCTTGTTTCTGGTTTTTTCTATCTCGACGAACAACTCCGAGCGAAGGGGTAAACTGAAAAACAGCGTTGTGTGCAGACATCAGCATTCAACATATGCTGAGTCTACCCCTATTGCCTTATCATATACTAAATTAATATTTTTTCTTCTGTTAATTTCGATTTCTGTTAATGTTCATGGCTATTGCCATTGAATTTTTATGTATTTATTTTCAGGAACAAAGTAGGAAAAAAAGTATCATATATTCAAAAAATTAGTTACGTACATGTATTATAGAATAATACCCTCACACATTATGTATGTAGTGATAAGGCAGTCCATTGTAACCATCGACATAGTTAAAATAGTACATATATCGATGATCGTTACATTCGCTGTATTGGTGTTATTGGTTTTCGCTCTTAATTTCTTATCTATAGGTGGTTGGTTACAGTAAAGTGGT
Source organism: Furcula furcula (assembly GCA_911728495.1). Classification (NCBI taxonomy): domain Eukaryota; kingdom Metazoa; phylum Arthropoda; class Insecta; order Lepidoptera; family Notodontidae; genus Furcula; species Furcula furcula. The sequence continues at coordinate 22,255,186 of OU452244.1, read as the reverse complement.
ATACTTATCTACCTATTACGAAAACGATAAGGACAGTAGTAACAACTGTACTCTGTGATATAAAAATATACTCTGTGGTAGTAACAATAGCATCATTGTTTCAAAAACATTTATTATACATCGCTATGGTAAGCGGTGAATGAAATTAAGCACCGGTGATGTTGTTTGTGGTGACCGGTGTTTTTTTTTATACTAACAAGGTGGCACGCAAGCATGCGGCCCGCCTGATAGTAAGCAGTCACCGCAGCCTATAGACGCTAGCAACACCAGAAGAATCACTAGCGCGTTGCCGACCGATTAAGTCCGACCCGATTAAGTCTTTGTGTCCTGTAATTTCACCAGCTACAGTGCCCTTCACGCCGGAACACAGCAATGCTTACACACTGCTGCTTGGCGGCAGAATATCTGACACTGCGGTGGTACCTACCTGGACGGTCACCATGTTAAAATTGTATCACTTAAATACGCTGGGAATTCTTTATTTATAACTAGCCCACCCGCCCTTTGCACAGGTTTACGAGTAGTATATTATTATAGTTTTTATAAGTACTTACATTACACCTTCAGTGAAAAATTATCTGGTTGTGAAAACCACTTAAAAATCAGTTGCGTGGTTTAGGAGGTGTTAACAGATATCCAGACGCGAAAAGCGACTTTGTTTTATACTACATAGAGTTTTAACTACCGATTTCAAAGTCCAAGGGCAGATCCGTTGTGCTAGAAATCGTTAAGTTAGGTACCGCCACAGTTTTGCCCTAGGACGTCCATTGAGTACGGCGGTGACTCTGAGGAGGACGGCGGCGGGGTTGCGACCCCCGTCCCCGTGAGCACCGTGACAGGTTCCCGGGGCTACAATGCGCCTCGGGCTCAAAGGCAAGGCACTGAGGGGGCCCTGGTGCGGATCCTATTGGAGAGCCCTGGGGTCCCCTCTCATGTGCCGATGCGATAGCCGCGAGGGTTTTAGTGGGTAAGAACCTACATACTCCGGTCGAGCCCCACAGCTCCCGGGGCACCCTTTGAAGGTTTCCTCCGCAAAAAAAGTTACCACCGCATTTTAGGTATTCCGCTTATCATCTGAGTGGTTATTCTGTAACAAGATTTAACAAACTAGAAAGCAGAATTAAATCCGCGGTAAGATATTAAACTTCAATCATCGAATTCGACACCTCACCGCGGATTCAGCTTTCGAGTTTGTTAAATGTTCTTACAGAATACTACTACAGTACATACTTAAATATTGTTGTGTCCCGGTATGAACGCGTTATGGATATTACTGAGTTCTTGAGGTTATTCAATGTCTCAGGTCCTATAATGGGCTTCTCGGTTACCATCAATCATCATCATCATCAGCAGCCGAAAAATGTTGAACCACTGTTGAACAAAGGCCTTCCCCTTATTAGGGAGGTGTTGCCATAATCCCCACCCTTGGCAGGTGGCTTGGGGATCGCAGTATAGGTGGTAGGTACTCCAGTAGAAGACGCTTCTGCCCGTCTTCTGGTTTTCCCTAAGGCGCCTCTTACGGAAACGAAACGGGAAGAGACGGGAGGGTGCTATTCTTACCCGGACACCCCACGGGTAACCATCAATGCCGTATATACTGGGTGTCCCGGAAAGGGTATATTAAGCTAAAAGTTATGTATTGGTAGTAAAGATCCCGAAAAAAATATCAAAAACAACAAAAAAAATAATTCAATTACGGATCAAAATTATATAAATCGTCTTAAAACTGTTTCTAAGGCAACCCTGTGTCATCATGCCTACTCCTATGGAGCCACTGTTTTTATTGATTGCGTACCTGCCTTGATTAATAAGATATTCATCCAGTTTCGGTTAACTAACGAACAAAATATTGAATTCATTGCACTGAGGCCTCATTTACGGAGACGCGGGGCGTCGCGCGTCGCGTGTGGCGGCGCGGCCCGCACTAAATTCAAATGTAGGGCGTTGTATGAGTGTGTTTACGGAGAAGCGATTTTACACGCGTTTGCTTGAAATGGAGCGTGTTTTACGGCGGCGCCCGCGGATGGCATCGCCGCGTCTCACGCGGCGTTCATCGCGGCGGCGCACGCAGCGGCGATTCTCGATGAAGCGATGCCTGTGGCGGAACCTTCTGCCAGTCTATTTGGTAATCATGCAACACAGACGTAGTCACCATCGCAATGGAGTATGATATGATCGACTTTTTTTTTAGAAGAAAATTGTATGTTATAAAGTGAGTTGCACCGCCGTTGCACGCGGCGGTGCCCGCCGCGGGCGCAGCGGCGGGCGCCGCCACTCTTCTCGCCCCGCGTCTCTATAAACAGCACCATATATTGCTATAAGTTTGTGTTTACGCGTGCGATGATACGCACCGCTTCACGCGCCGCCGCTACGTAAACAATAAAAACGTCCGACGCGCCGCGAGACGCCACGCCACACGCGACGCGCGACGCCCCGCGTTTCCGTAAACAAGGCCTAAGACTGTTGACTTTTTTAACCGGCTTCAAAAAGAAGGTTCTCTATTCGACGCGTATGTATGTAATATTGATAAAAATGCGTAATATTAATATATGTTAGTCTATGTTAGGCTTCTAAACAAATTTACCAAATTTTATGAGTGTATGTATGTAAGTATGTATGTATGTAGGTTTGTCCGCGGATTTCTCAGAAACTACAAGTCCGATTTCGAAAATTCTTTTTGTAATAGTTAGAGTATTTTTCAACTTAGGATCAGGGCTGCCAGATTAGGCGAATTATCGCCATTTAGGCTACCTTGGGGGGTCAAATGGCGACCAAAAAATCCAATCGGCTACCAGTAGCCATTTAGGCTACTGGTAGACTGGTGGCTTTAGAACATAATGCATGGGCGATTTAGGCTACTTCAGGATTACCCCAAATTTATTAGATAAGTTCTTGTTTATTGTATGCTTTGACGAACCGTAATAAAATAGAATACTCTTTATTGTACACCAAGAAGATATTTACAATATAAACTTAGAACTAAAACATAAAATGTACAAATGGCGGTCTTATCGCTCTATGCAATTTCTTCCAGACAACCATTTTGCAGGAGAAACACAATTAGAATAAATGGGCAGCTGGTGGTGTACTACAAATATATACATAGGACACACAAACATAAACTTATATGCATATATATAAATATACTCAACAGATTTCACAAATACTATACATAAACACAATACTATACATATATGTATATTTAATTATTCAAGTATATTACATTATATATATATATATATATATTATGTGTAATAAATCGTAGAACATGAACATCGTATAACAATTATGTCTAATTTGTAGTTGAAGAATAGTGCGATTTTACCATCTGTTTAAATGATAACAGAGTCTGAGCACGTCTAATAGGAACAGGCAGAGCATTCCACAGGCGGGCAGCCTGAACTGAAAAGGATTTATCAAAATAGCTTGTAGAATGCACAGGTATTTGCAACTCTAAGTTCTCTGATGACCTCAAGCACCTAAATGTGTTAAATGCAAGAATTCAAAACGATCTTTAAGATATGAAGGAGTTATGGGATTGAATAGAATACTGTATAAAAGCGATAAAATATGTGTATTCCGGCGAAGTCGAATTGGCAACCACCCGAGCTTTGCACGAAATTAGGAGACATGAATCAATAATCAGTCACTGATCAGTTTAGTCACTGAGGAATCCTCAGGTTCTTTCCATGCTTTTTTCTATGCAATAGCCTAGAGCTGCCAGAACGAGACGTCAAGAATCTAAGGCAAACAAACTCACAAACTTCGGAAAAGTCCCGATCCCGAAAATATCTACTACCCTGTCGAGTTAACTTGCACCTTGCGGCCTCTGAGCTTGCGGTCAACACGTTATAGATTAGCCAGGTGATCGTGTATTAGCAGGATAAAAACTGGATCAACGGATCCAAAATTAGCGAGTTTCAAAATTCTCGAAAAGTTTGAAAAAGCGAGCGAAGCGGATTTCCGAGGTTTGTGAATACAGGGGTGTATTCACAAACCTCGGAAATCCGCTTCTTGTGTCAATTTAGTTACTCATTCCATCTCGCTGTATGACAGACGTTTACTAGGTTTTTTCTCGTGTCCTCTTTTTTTTGGGTTAAATATAGGCTACTTAGCTCAAAATGTTAGGCGAATTAGGCTATTTCTCAAAAAGTATTTATTAGGCGATTTAGGCTACTCAGTAGGCAAAAATAGGTGAATTGAGTTAGCTGATATCTGGCAACCCTGCTTAGGATAGACAAGTACAAGAGAGAGAGTTTATAGAGTACAAGTTTCATCAAAATCGGTTCAGTAGTTTAAGATATATAAACTTTTTATGTTTTCAGTAAGTTACTGTAACGTAAGCGTTCGAGTTGCGTTATTTATTTTACCATGATAGGTATCAACCTATCATGGTAAAATAAATCACTAAAAAGTGTTAAATAAACTATTAAAAAAACTGGCTTCAAAGTAAATTATCTAAAAAGCATAAAATAATGAAAATATATTGAAGCCGGTGTCAGCTGGTGATAGTATTAGTTAACATGATTAGCTAGCACCGACTTCAATATATTTTCGTTATTTTATGCTTTTTAGATAATTTACTTTGAAGCCGGTTTTTATTTTAAAAAAAATAGTTTATTCATAATTTTATTTCACAAATTGATTGCTTGTGGGTTACACATTGCGTCATTACCGGCTTGATACCCCCTTTCTGGGACAGTATATCCTTGTCTTATCACTTACTTGCATTGCATAAGAGAAATTATATAGTTTACATTATTATTGTTATCTAAATCCTAGTCGACTGGTCATAATTTACACACTGATAAATCATCATGTGTTTATCTATGAAGGCTGCCCCCAATATTTATAAACATAAAGTGATATGGCTTGGACCCGCAGTGTTGACTTTGCATTCACCTTATGATAAATGGAATCGGTTCACGTTTTCTTCACCCAGCCAACTTAAGACTTGATCGGTCAAAAGGTTGTTCTGAGAGACATTTATGTAACAGTTATATCTTCAACCGCCGTGATGAAAGGTTTCAATAAATGATACCAATAGCCAGCAAGCAGTAACCTCAATAGGGATGAAAGCGTTGTAGGGAAATGTCTATCCATGTCAAGGTTAACGCTTTAAATTATTGTAATTAATTTACTCCTACGGATTATATCGCGGTTTATTTTAGATTTTAATTTTTTTGTGACCATGGGTACTGCAAAGCATTCAAAACATCGGGAAATTAGTACCTAGTATTCGCATAAATAAAAGACAGCTTTAAATTATTAATTGACCGAGTTGTTGGCTTAGCTATTCAAAATGCTTAAGAGTTTGTGATCTTGGCTCGATAAGATTATTAGGCTTTCTTAAAAAAAAATCACCTTGGCATCAGAATATGAAGCAATAAGCCCATAATTCTATCTTATGTACAAAACTAAAGCAATGATTTATATGGTATTTTTATAGGTGGCTCTTCCACCTATTCAATCTTTGGGAAAGAAAACTTTCAGGTGGGTAGCACAGTAGCACCGCAGTGCCAGATATTCTGCTGCTAAACAGCGTTTTATTGCTGCATAGGTATGTTATGAAGGCAGCAGCAGGGCGAGAAACCGATCATCATACTTGTTACATCACTAGCGCTTTAAAGTATCAGTTATTGTGTTGCGTTTAAATTAAATGTATCTTGCTTTGATCGCGTCTATAAAGAGTAAGCAGAATTCCCGGAATGTGTCCCCAATTCCTGGGAATTGGGGAAAAAAACGCGGTCCCAAACTATGCACATACCTGGGTATGTGCATAGTTTGGGACCGCGTTTTTTTACACCGCGTGTTTCTTCGAGTGGGCAAAGGCCCACTGCGCTTATTGTTCGAAGAATTTTATATATGTTAAACAAATGCTATATAACGATTTATTGAAACAAAATATTTACAGGTTATTTACAAACATGTACACTTAAACTAGGTAAAAAACTTCCTCGAAGTTGTCGCCGCACTGGGAGGGAAGGGTACCTAAAGGCTGGCGGCATTACCCCTTTGCCATACAAAGGGCCTTTGCCAAGCTTATACGTTGGCAGAAAAAGCTACCAGCCCGGCGGTCTCCTGAGACTTCGATGAGTTTGGATGCAATTTCTTTCACCAAAGCGTGCGTCTCATGAGACCAAGGCCCCATGGTCTCCACCGCAAAGGGCGCAAATATATGTATAGCTCGAACCTATAGCTGTATACTTGCGTCGTTTTGCAAATTATATAAATTCTTTTTCTGTAGTTTGCGTTTATGAATTTACCCATTCTATTACAAATAAAAAAAACGTGGCGTGCAAACAGTGGCCGAGTGCAGTTGAATTTTTAAACACTTTTTGGTCTGCTTCCTTGTTCTAAGTAAAATATAATTTAATTAATTCAAATTTCATTTTCTTATGTGTTTTTATGTTTAAATAAAACTAGTAGGTATCTACTATTGGATTTGCTATAAGTTGTGTTTGAATTTTGTGATCAAAAACTTAATGAACCAATTCAAAATAAAATCTATGTTCTGTCAGCAATTCTGTCCCGTTAAATTGTATTGTAATAATAATTAATTTATTTTTATTTTTCTTTTAGTAGTTGTGCCCAACGAGCCATGGAGAGAGCTATGCTCGGAGTTTCTTTGCGCGACAGAATCCGAAATGTGGAGATTCGCCGAAGAACTAAGGTCACCGACATAGCTCTCAGAATCTGCAAGTTGAAGTGGCAATGGGCAGGCCACATCGCTCGAAGAACCGATAACCGTTGGGGAAGAAAGGTTCTCGAGTGGCGACCACGAACCGGAAGACGCAGCGTTGGCAGGCCTCCCACTAGGTGGACAGACGACATTGTGCGCGTCGCAGGTAACCGGTGGATGCAAATAGCCAATTGTCGTTCATTGTGGCGTTCTAAGGGGGAGGCCTATGTTCAGCAGTGGACGTCTTCCGGCTGATGATGATGATGATGATGATGAGTTGTGCCCAACAAATTGTGTATCACAGTCAGTCTAAATTACACGACGGCCTCAACCAACGCGTTGAAAGTCACAGATATTTCGTTAGTGACATTGAAATATGTAATTCTATGTTAGACGTTTTGTAATTTTCGAGATAAGTGTTTATCGCGTGTTTATCGCTGATTGCGTAATTTGACACATTTTGTGTCTAGCATATTGTCTGTTTTAGTCTATTTTTGTTTATAAACATTTTACTTAAATGTTTATAACCTAGATAGATATGAATATCACATATGGATTCTTTCTTTTGTTTAAATTTAGGTCACACGTATACACATACGAAGTGCATCTTTTTGAAATCTTTTTACTCTGAGATTTTATGTAAATTTCATAATGATGCAAATAATATACCTTATATTACTTTTGTACATGTCAGTCCTATTAATTACATTCTCATCTGTTTCCTACCTATGTGTACATGAACTGTTAAATAACTAAATTAAATAAATAATGCATAACACATTAGGAATTGCTCGGTCTAACCACAGAATAAATTTGGACAAACCTGTTTGGTAAGAAACAAGATATGTCGTATTAATTTTATGTACTACACAAAAACTAAGTTATTGAAGTGAAACTTCTTATGCGACTTCCAAAAATGTTATCACTTAACGCGTTAAACGTTACGCGTTAAACGTTAAGCGTTAAACGTTAAGGCCTCATTTACGGAGGCGCGGAGCGTCACGCGTCGCGTGTGTGCGCGGCCCGCACTAAATTCAAATATAGGTCGTTGGATGAGTGCGTTTACGGAGAAGCGATTTTACACGTGTTTGCTTGAAATGGTGCGTGTTTTACGGCGGAGCCCGCGGATGGCATCGTCACGTCTCACGCGGCGTTTATCGCGGCGGCGCACGCAGCGGCGATTCTCGATGTAGCGATACCTGTGGCAGAACCTTCTGCCAGTCTATTTGGTAATCGTGCAAGACAGACGTAGTCACCGTCGCAATGGAGTATGATATGATAATAATAATAACCTAAAACTAATAACTAAAGGCGTGCGCCGCAGCGATGCCCGCCGCGTGTTTCGCTACACGCTGAGAATACGACGCGGGCACAGCGGCGGGCACCGCCACTCTTCCCGCCTCGCGTCTCTTTATACAACATCGTATATTGCTATAAGTTTGTGTTTACGCGTGCGATGATACGTGTCGCTTCACGCGCCGCCGCTACGTAAACAATAAAAACGTCGCACGCGCCGCGAGACGCCATGCCACAAGCGACGCGCGACGCCCCGCGTCTCCGTAAATAAGGCCTAAGTCTTAAACGTTAAGCGTTAAATTTGTTAAGTGTTAAATTTGTTAAGGTTATTAAAGCGCTCTAGGTTATGAAAGCGTTCATGTGACGCCGTCACTGAGTGGGCGAGTGGGTGAGGGGTTGAGGGGGTGAGTGGGTGAGTGGGTGAGTGGGTGAGTGGGCGAGTGTGTGAGTGGGTGTGTGTTTGTGTGTGTGAGAGAGAGAGTGAGTGAGTGAGTGAGTGAGGGATCGACCGACCGACCGACCGACCGACCGACCGACCGACCGACTGACTGACTGACTGTAGAAAGAGACAGAGCGGGAATGAAGTTTCACTTCTTCCGCGCGGAGGGACTCCACGCACGCACATTTTATTTTTATTAAAACAGAGATAACGAACTATACACACAAAAACCAAGTACAGGAAGGCGCGTTTCAAGATACCTTGAAAATAATTCTATTGATATGTAATACTTACGTCACTATTATAATTAGACCGGAAAAATATTACAATAATTATGTATGATAATAGGCAATTTTATAATGCATCATAATTAACTACGCATTATATTAACCACGTGGCACGTTGTTACTTATGGAAGGTCTTGAAATTAAATTAATTATATAGATTTATTTGCAATCTGTTTTTAAGTGAATTTACTCATAACAACTGTAACGTAGGTAACAATCAGTATTGAAGTGAGTCATCCATAGTATCTCTACTATTATTAATTATTATAAACATATGAATATAAAAAAATAATCAGTTTGAGCCAGTATTTCTTCGTAATACATAATAATGTGTAATAACAACCTCCTGGCCGATACGAACACAGCGGCCAGTCTTTCACAAGATCAGTCATCTAGACGGTAGACACAAGTGCTAGCGTAGACATAGGTGCACTCTCTCTTCCTTAACTCTCACAAATGGATGGGAAGGATGACCGACACGACCAGGGGAAACAGGCAAAAGACCGACTTTTTACATGCCGACTTGCTTAGATGTCAAATAACCGGAACAAGTAGGTATAGTTATTTGGTATAAATATGCTTTATCAGTGACTCTACTTAAATTAGAAGTATCTGCCCATTACACCGGACCATACTCTGACCGTGATATGAACATACCAGGCAAAAATGAATATATATTTTCTGCATGAAACAGTATGAAGTATCGAGATAATAGTAGGTATAACATCATTAGTATGAAGCAATGCCGACTAAATCGTCACGTATTTAGTATATTAGTATCATCTATGGCGTATTCGGTGGTGCCATGCACGGGCCACCACAGTATAAATACTACAGTTTAAATCGTTCGTCTGTGTGTATAACTAGAGCCGTTTGTGTATTTATATTATTTAGACTGTGGTAAATCGACATGACAAATATGTTTTGTGAGTTTCTATCATTTCTTTTCCGTGTCTGATACGTTCATTGCACGGACATTTTATAGTGAGTAGACACTTTAATGTATAATGTTTACATATAAAGCTTATTACCATCTTGTACTTTGCACCTAAGTTATCATGTATTCTATTCTGTGCGGCCTTGTAATACCGCATTGGTAATGATTTGTATTGATTTATTTAGAATGTAATGTTTAAAAGTGGCCAACCGGTTGCCATTCTCTTGTAGAGTTAACCTTACGATGAAGGGGCTCAATCAACGTGAGTTTACGTGACATCTCGCAGATACAAAAATATTTGTGTGGTTCAGACGTCACGCGTCACACCCGTCCCATGTTTTTTTTTTGTTTATCTCTCTCCGCGTGGTTCAAACAAAAAGTATTATGTATTATTTGGGTTTCACAAAAATAATATCTTTGGGATGTAACAAAAATATTATGCTATGGATTCTTACCATTATATAAGTCAATACACTCACACATGCGTTCTAACAGATGCTTTGTTTTTACTAATAGGGTCGAGTCGTTGTAGGCAGTTTATTAATTATTTTTTGCTTACTGACTGTCTATAAATTCTTAACACGATTTATTAAAATTAAAAATAACACTTGTTAACTTACTTGATTGACAGTTTTGAGTAGTGGAACCCGTAGAGCCCGTGGAACCCACGCTACTCTCACTCTCGGTGCGATTTCTAGTGTTAAATAACAAATTCCATGGATTATAACTGATGTTTTGTGATGTGTTACGATTCTTAGATAATTTCTTTTCCGCAGTATCCATTCTTATTTTATCTATTAAGTTGATTCGAATGTAAAATTGTTTTTTTGATTCGATTAATAATTCGATATAGAAACAGTCTCCCGCGCACGCCGGCCGATAATACAATACTTATGAAGTTATGGCACGGCAACAAACTAACCGGGCAGCGCAAAGTAACTCGGCCCGCTGCGCTGACGCACCGCACAGCCCAGCTTTGTTTTGGTCCGAGCGTGCACGAAGATGCACGGAAACACCCGACTCTATATTTATGTTTGTTGAACTCAGTAAAGTGTTTCACTTGAAACGCACATTAAAATTGAGTCGACTTAAAGCGAATGAAAATATTACTTACCAGATAATGCTTGCCCGTAATCCTATGTTGTGGCAAGTGATGTTATGATATAATAAGCACACTATGAGATGCGGGAGGCGTTAGACGTTTTGGGGGACTATTTTATCAAGTATCGCAAAGCGGGATTGCAACTCCCATTATCCCTACTTGTTTAAAATCTCCATGTCAATATTTTTATTGAAATTGGAAAATTTATAACAGAAAAAATAATAAATATAAACACAAAAATAAAAATAACAAAAATTTTATCCAAAGGGGATTTGATTTAATACTACGCTTTTGTTAAATCCTCTAAGGTAAAATGTGAGTTAAACGAAGTGAAAAATTATAAATCTATGAGTTAAATACGTTCATAAATCCTTGGTCAAATACTACATAGTAGATTAGATCTCAGATTAGATCCTCTTTGACACACAAAACACAAGTCAATTAAACAACAAACGTCAAATAACGAACGAATATATCGCAGTGATTTCGCATTTTGCACTACTTTAAATTATTTACCAGATATCAATATTAATTTATAATGAAGATCCCCTATCTTGTGAATCTAAATACGCGTGAGGCTTATGCCACTTCAAATATTATGAAAAATTCTGTTGGCGAAGCCTCTCGTAAACTCATAGCCGAGGACTTCGAGTGGGATGACAATTTCACGCCTCCGCCTCTTACGTACTTCGCCGCTCTCACACTGTCTAGGATATTCGATAGAATAAACCCGCTACATAAGATCCTTCAGAAGGACGTCGATATGTTGATGGATCTGTTCCCACCTGATATTCCGCTGAAATATAGTGTGCCTTTAATAAAGGTGAGCGTAGTGTCACTCATTGAAATGTTACTTATGAAAGGATGTAGTTAGATGACGATCGACCACCTCTTTGCGATCGACGAGCAACTATTATGTCTTAATTTTCGCTAAATGTGTAAAATCTCTATTATATTAATTTAAAAGAGAAAACAAGTATGTATGAGTATTTTAGAAGACAGCTTGATTGTAGGATGAACAATATTGGAAGAGATCCTTCTATTCAAAGTTTCCTTCAAGGAAAGAATTAGGCGTGACCTTCTGGAAAGGCAAGTTCTTATCTGCCTGTCTGCAAGATTATTTAGAATACGTAAAACCTGAAGTTTTCATTGAAGAAGATGCTGTGGAACTAGCAACACTGGTAGGTAAATCAGTATAAACTTGGTTTTTAAAATTCTGATAATGATTAATACATACTTACCTACCTACTTTATGGCATAAATATTTCAGAAAGTATTTAATTCCATCTCAAATCTTCATTTGTCTCAACTTAGCATTTGACTTGACGATTTTATTACGAGTGTATGTAACATTTGCAAAAGGCAATACATCAACATAAATACAATAAAAAAAAAAAATAGTCATTACCCTAGTTTCTAAATTGTTTCCTTGAGGTAATACAGTAATTTTTATGTCAGGTCAGCCCATACATCTACGAATTAGGGTTAAATCAGATGCAAATAGTTCGACAACCGACACCGGCTTTCCCTTACGAGAACGTCGTTGAAGACACATGTCCTTTTAGCGTGCCGAAGCTTTACGACCATATACCACTAGAACCAGTGTTGGCGAAATTGTATAATCTAAGAGAAATATCCCTGATTTTTGGCTTAAACAATGTCGAAGATAGCTATTTACCCAGATACTTTGAATTCTCAATGGGTGATTGCGAATCCCTCTGTAGGGGGCTGGAAGACTTAAGACATCTGAAGATCTTTCGTATTAATCGCAGCAATTTGGATTGCTCCAAAGTCAAGCTGATATTACAACACCTCGTAAAAAAAGAAAGCATCGAGGAACTGGACTTTAATCATTGTAAGATTGGCGATTATGGTATGAAGGCTCTTGGTGGATTCATCTTTGTTCACCCTAATGTAAAAGTAGTGAGGATTGCCAATAATAGATTTAAGGAAGTTGGTATACAGGGCATTGCTTACGCTTTGCAAATGAAACCTGCAGCTCCAATTGAACTTTTAGGTAAGTTTGACACCACATTTGAAAAAAATAAGATTTTTAAACCTTTCTTAATTATTTAAGCTGTTTTGTAAAGATTTCAGCCTGAATCCAATGTCGTTGGAATGTGCCACAATGTTTGCAGCAGCGTTTGTTCGATGCAAGGAGAAACCGCAGACCTTGATTGTCAATTCTTGTGGTTTTAGCGGACCGTCAGCTGAAAAGGTGTGTCTTAAGTTTATTAATTATACAGAAAAAAAATTACATTCAAAACAATCAAACAGTCTTTTTTCTTTTGCTGAGCAAGGCCTGATGAGAACTGAATCTTCCAAAGTAGTCCAATAGATTGTACATTGATAATGCTGTGGGATTTCCGAAACATTTTCTAGAATCTACATAGGTACTTGGTGATGATAAGAATCAGGTTATCGGTAAAACGATATCCACTTTATCTAAGTTATTCATTTTTATTGCAGTATTACAGTATGCTGTATACGTCATTTTTAATTCGTTTGTATCAGAAAGGAATGCCATTTTGTATTTTTATAGTTCTGCCGTCTATACCTATATTATGTTTACTGCATAGATGGCGGGACTCCTGAGCCTAAATCGTGGTCTTACTAGATTAGATATGGCGGCTAACGACCTCTCTGGCGAAGCTGAGCAGACACTATTAAGTGCTTTAGAACGGAATAAGAAAGTGCTAAGAGTGGATTTGCGCCGTACTCGTAAGTGTTAAATAGTCATAGCATCAGGCTATTTTGTAACATAATATAAGCCAGTGCTTGACTGCAGTCCCACCTGATGGAAAGCGGTAACGCACTCTAGCCTTGAAGATACCCACGTTATAACTGGGCGGAAAAACTGACGCAGGCAAACTGTTCCAGTCCTTAGCTGTCCTTATTAAGAATGACGAAGCAAATCACTTAGTCCAAGCTGAAGGCACGTTTACCACATACTGGATGGTATAATGGGATGGTGGAATCAAGTCATGTAATTCCTGCGCACAGTCTCCGAAAATCCTGTAGAATACCGAGAGGCTGGCTACTCTGCGCCTGTGTTCTAGGCTTTGTAAATTTCTTCAAAGGGGCTAACAGAGGTTTATTAATACACTTAAATTTGGCTATGTTATGTTCAGCTAATGCAGGGTGAATCTAGTGCCATTCACCGGGTACCGTGCCCAGTAACTCATTTTAATGCAACTTTAGTTACGAGAGTAGTCGAACGTTCATGTGATGGTAAAAACGTATCTGTTCATAGATTATTGTATTGCACTGCCGCTCTTCATCTGAGCCATAAGCTATTAAGTTACTTGAGCAATCACTTCTCTAGTTACAGTTGTTCGTAACAGAACAATATTTACTCACTCACAGCTGCTCCAAATCCCACATCCCAAACTGTAAATCGACCCCAGGATATCACATATTGGTAACAAAGCACTTAATTCCAACCAGCGGGACCATTTGTAAATTGATATGGCTGACAATCTTTATACTCATTCTAGATATATCAGAGGAGACGCAACAGAAGGTGGAAGAGTTGTTGTTACGCAACAAGAATCTGCTCGGACAGGAATTGGAGCCGAGTGACGAAATTCCACCGCTGTACCTCAACGAGCCGGAGTACCTCATCTGGGAATACAATCCCAATAACCCTGACTACATACCTGGCCGGTATCCCGTACGAGTACCTGAGATATGACGCTAAAAACCTTCGTCATTGCATCATAGGGCCAGCAAGCATACAGTCAGTATGACTTCACTATTTGGACTATAATTATGATTGGAATTGTGTAATTTATCTACTAACGACATGTTGGTTATCTAATTTCTTGTTCTTACAGCTCATTGTACAAATGTGATCATCAGCAAAAAATTATTCATATTTCATAACGAACGAAATGAATTTATTTCCTCCTTCGATAAAATTAACACCAAATGTACAAAAGATGCGAACAAAAATTAAGTGATCAAACGAACTTACCTTAAGTGAAGTTCGATCCTAATTATCCAGTCCTTGACGAAAGATTACCTGTAGTACCTTGTACACATATACGTTCCGGTCTAGTCGCACAAGTTTAGAGAGGTTTTAAAGAAAACGATATTATTGTCTCCCTCTCAACCACCCCGCTCCAGCAGAACGGCAGACACCTCATTATCTTTAGAGTAAAATGAAATACAGCTGCAACATTGATTCAACAGGGACATTTAGGGTAGGGAGGGACCTTAAATCTTTCGTCAAGGACTGGATAATTAGGATCGAACTTCACTTAAGGTAAGTTCGTTTGATCACTTAATTATCCCGTCCTTGACTTCAAGATTACCTGTAGATGTTTAGAGATAAAAAATCAATGTTGCACTTAATGAGATTCCAGGATGAGATAAAGTTTTCTTAATTTGATGATTAAGCTATTAGTTATAATAAACCCAAAGTAGAATTTGCAAAATGCATACATACATTTAAATTAATTAATATAGTTATGTTTATATATTTAATGATTTCTGATATTTATATTTATATATTTCTTTAAATATATTTATTTTAATTATTTATCTATTCAATAGTTTAAACTTTTACCTTAACATTGTTGAACAATTAATTCCGACATTGTTACCCAAGTAGCAATTGAGGTCCATTATGGAAGCTTAGAGACTGCTTGCTAATTGTGCAGACCATCCTGAAAACAGTTTTATAATGGTTTTAATAATAAAGCCTTTCTGGACAGCCGCTGAAGTCATGACTTCATTTCTCGTACTGTAAGTAGTAAAGATAGAAGCATCAATTGTGCTGCTTAATAATATCTCTTTTTTATATATTCATCGTCCCATGGTTTGAAAAGATGTTGATAAATTTATTATATAAATTAATAATATACTTAAAATAATATTTTGAGACAATCCAAATACGGTAGAGCTTGCATCATGGCAACCAGACAACCGATACTAATAAGTATTAGTAGTGTGAGTATACTTATATACCTTTCCTCCTTGTAAATATAAACTAAAAAGATAAACAACACCCAGACACAGGCTAGGAATCAAACCCTCGATACATAGGACAGTGGCTAGAGTGACAAGATAAGACCATATCATGGAGGATATAACTGAAAAGTTAGTGTTGGTGCCAGACAAATATCAGGTCTTCGAATGAATTGATGCATATTTAAAATGGTTTGACATCTACTTACAAATTCCTAAGGTTTTAAGTCTGTAACTGGCCTTACGTTTGATATATTCTAATAGTTTAGCTTTTGTTTATTCTACAGGCAGAGAGTTAACGGTATAGCTATGTACTTTTAAGTTTTGAATAATATTTTCTAAACTAATAAAGTCAGCTACTGTAAGTAATGTTTTCTATGTAACCAAAGATTATGGTTGTATGTAATATAGTAATTAGATTCTATGCAATGTCATAGCGAGGAAATATTGGTTTCAGTTTACAGATTCCTTGAAAGAAATATTTAAAACTTTTAATAATATTGCCTATTTTGTTTATGTATATCAAAGAAATAGCTAATTTGTTACTATTCAAATAAGTATAGAATTTATAAAAACTACTTATTAACGAACTTATCAGAGATGAGACGTTAATATCATTATAAAATCAATGTTCTTTGCTTGAATTTAGACTTATTTTACAAGTTCTCTGTGAAACAAGAGAGAATAACTTCTGCAAAAGCTGATCGTTGTATGTGTTGTCTTCGAAAACATACCAGAACAACAAATATGCTGCTAGAGGAAGATGGCAGTGTAGTGAATGCTTTGGAAATAATTTCTATTTAAGTAAATATTTTCAGGATTTAAAGATGGTGTACCACGGTTAAGACGACTATAATAGGAAAACTCCTAATCAAGTTATTAGGGTTTATCCTAATCAGGTTAATAAAAGCTTATTAACGTTTCCAAAATATAAGATGGAAAGATTTTCCTAGGCATTTAATTTCATCCGGGCAGAGTATAGAAAGCAAAAACCCTGAGACTGCAGATAATATACGGGAACCGAACACAAGCGTAGATATTAATTACATTTGAGGCTCATAATAAAAATGATGTCTATAATAGTAGATAATAATATAACTTTTAAAGGCAGAACTTTCTGAAATAAGCTTTGTAGTAAAGAATAGTATCTTGCCTATATTTCTTCTTTCCTTTATTGTTACTGTGTGTACATAAATTATAAAACAATAATATAAATGTCCTTCTGGTCGATACGACTACAGCGGCCGATCTTTCACAAAATCAGCCTTCTACGCGAGAGATATTATAGTGAACAAGTGCTTGCGTAGACACAAGTGCACTCTATCTTCGTTTACACTCACAATTCGTTAAGATGAAAAATTGGCACGACTGGGGAGAGGCCAGGCGCAGGACTGACATTTTACAAGCCCTTCCGACGCATGGATCATCTTACTTTACAGACAATCAGATGACCGGCCTGCATTGTCCAAACCAGCAATGAACAAGTATATAAAGTGGTTACTCTCCACGGGATTTCACGGATTTGAACCCGCGACCTCCGGTTTGCAAAGCAAGTGGTTTACCGCTGCGCCACGGAGGCTATAATGAGACTCATAAAATAATTTATAAGATAAAGGCCTCTTAGAGGTAAATTTTTATTATATGACAGCCCTTTGTAATAATTTTGGTAATGGTTATTACGATTCCCAGCCTCTTTTCTTTTTTTTTTTATAAAATCTCCATCTGCAACTAACTTTGAGGATCATGATATGGCCTATATTCGATACATAATAAATGCCTCATTTCGATCGTTATCGCTAAAAAATTGTCTTGAAAAAAAATTTACATTTGTATTTTTGTGCCCTTACCTTAGGTTTTTTTTTTTTTATATATATGAGGGTACCCTATGTTATTCAAAATATTTTTTCTTTTAATATTATTCTTTTAATGTTGTTATACATATATTATTATAACTAGCTGACCCACGCAGCTCCGCCTGCGCTATTTTTACGTTAACTAAACTTTTAATAACAGACATTCGCATCGAATACATAACCTTCTTTTTTATAGTCGGTTAATTACTGGGACCCACTTTTTACTTGCTCTCCGAAGCACGGACCTGTTTGGTTCAAATGGCGTTAAACGGTCACCCATCTATTTAATGACCTTACCTAACGTTGCTTAACCCAATCGATTACAAAACCTTGATAACAACTCTCAATGAGTGTTTCCTTACTAATATCTATTATATTATAAAGAAAAATTGATAAAATCGGACCAAGCGTATAACCAAGTACCCGTTTTGACTTTAATCCCCTCTCCCAAAAGAACCGTGCTAGATTACGGGATAAAAAGTATCCTATGTCCTACCTCGTAGTAAGATCTCAAATCATGCCAAGTTTCATTTGAATCCATTCAGTAGTTTCGGCGTGATGCTCAGCCGTGATACAGACAGACAGACAGACAGACAGACAGACAGACAGACAGACAAAAATTAAACAAAATACATTTTCGGCCTCAGTATCGGTTATAGAATGCCCTCCAAATATAATTTTCAAAATATCTTCAATGTACAGAATTGGACCTGTTACAGTTTTATTATAAGTATAGATTGTTTACACCCGATCTCTTGTTCTGTGTCTTTGTTTTCTTTGTTTATCCTATTACTATTATATCGGCCTGCATAATATAATAAACTGATACTTGAACTAATGAGTTTGTTAATATGTGCACCTTACTTCCAAATATTAGCCTATCCTAATACTAGCTAGGGTAATAAACTGCTTATTCTATGTTAATAAGAAAAAGCAGTGGTATTAGGTATACACACGATAGTCACAATTTTTCTTGTCTCCAGTGACTAAATCAATGGATTACCATTCGTTTTAACACACTCAATGTGGACCAATTCTCACCAGTTTTTCAAACCAATTGCTATGCTTCAACTTTAAGGTTTGAGTGCAGAGGAGTATGCCACTCGTTAGAAAGGCGTCCGTGAAAATCTGAAGAATATATTCATCTAAAAAAATCAAAAAGTTCACACATTTCACACAGTTAGAACATTCATTTAAGCAGGAGCTAAGTATCTAACTTGCTCAAGCGACATAGTACATTGTCACAATGTAGTGTACCTACATAGTGTAATGGGACTTGCCGAAATAAGTCTAAAAAGGTGACCTAATTTTTTTTTTTTATTATTATTATTATTATTTTTTTATTGTTTTTATTTTGTATTTGAGTTTAACTGTTGCGGGAAAAAACAAGCAAAGTTATGGAGCCCAGAATAAAACTTACTTTACTACAAGTTTTCGAAACAAACATTTATACTAATAATAATTAGTGATTAAACTGAGAGATAGATTGAGTTGCATAACGGTGCTGTGACTCGTGGCGGACACGGTCGGCAATCCGTCAAGCGGTGAAGATGGCAGTCCTCGACGCCGCGCTGGCGGCGGTTAGAGTGCTCACTAAAAACCTCACTGGTTTCAGTCCACGGACTATGTCAGTGTAGTTCTGGCCATCATGCTGGTGCTAGGATTCAACTAGGTCTTCGGAGCCTTTCCCGTTTAAACTTACAGTAAGTATGAAATCTGGGCAAGTATTAACTTAACTTACTACTGGTTTTTAATCATATATCTACCTGTTTTTTTTCTTTTTTTTTTATAATTGCCTAGATATTCTCCATAAAATCTAACAAAAAAGAAAGAAATCTGTTACACTATCTTTAAAGGGATCTGTCAAGGGTTGATCGATCAGTTGAATGATAACCGACCTACCGGTATCAGTTTCGGCATAGTGAGAATAAGCCAAGAGTTGACCCCTTCGTTTAGAGTACGGATATTTTTTTTTTTTATGATATATAGGCTTGTCCACCTTCCCTGAAGCCAAAAGAGCTTTACTGACTAATAGACTTACAACTATCAATTAGCATGGTGCCAATCTCCAGGTTCAGAGTAGCTATTACAAATTGAGGAATAAAGATTCATAAAACCGAGTGAATCAACTTCGTTAGAGATTCCTTCCGCCTCACGAACAAAAAACTCATCTGATCAGGGACTATTATGTGACATTTATTACCGTGCTTTGTTGCCTCCGCACCTTCGAGCACAAATCCCGTTTCAGCGCGAAGTTTACATTTGACCAATGAATACCATTAGGTATCTTTGCATAGTTTTTTATTTTTATTTTTTCATAATTGAGGGTACAACACCAGCGAATATTTATTCGCTTTTATCTGAAATTATCCCGTCCTTGACTTCAAGATTACTTGTAGTCCTTGTACATATACGTTCCGGTCTAGTCGCACAAGTTTAGAGAGGTTTTATAGAGAAAACAATATTATTGTCTCCCTCTCAACCACCGCGCTCCAGCAGAACGGCAGACACCTCATTCTTGTCCGTGCGCTCACGGCGTTCGCACGAGTTCAAATACAAAAGATCTTTGAAATCATGAAAAAAAAAAACTAAAATAAATAAGAAAAGTAAAGGAAGTCATAAAACTAATAGTGGAACATTGTTCGTGTCGCTGTTAACGAAGATTTATACTCTCGAGCTAAAGTGTACCCTTTGAATTCATTGGGAATCACTAATGTTTATTATCCGTTGAATTCTTCGGATATTATTGTGCCCATGGATGAATTCATCCATGATTGTGTCTAAATATCATCCTGCCTGCCTGCTGCTGCTGCACTACTGTACCTCCTGTACCTGCGAAGATTTCTACGCTCGAGCCGAGTTTGTGTACCCTTTGCATTCATTGGGAAGCACTAATTTTTATTATCCGTTGTATTCTTCGGATATTATTTTGCCTAATTATCACAATGTCCTAAATATGACAATTGGATTCATCGCAAATCGTGCAGCTTATCTGTTGTATTCTTCAGATAATGCATTTTTTCTTCGTGTCCTAACTACCCGCATTATTTATTACAAGTAAGTAAGTATGTCTATTTTAGATAAAAGCGAATAAATATTCGCTGGTGTTGTACCCTCAATTTTGATTTAAAAAAAAAAAACTATGCAAACATACCTAATGATATTCATTGGTCAAATGTAAGCTTCGCGCTGAAACGGGATTTGTGCTCGAAGGTGCGGAGGCAACAAAGCACGGTAACAAATGTCACATAATAGTCCCTGATCAGATGAGATTTTTGTTCGTGAGGCGGAAGGAATCTCTAACGAAGTTGATTCACTTGGTTTTATGAATCTTTATTCCTCAATTTGTAATAGCTACTCTGAACCTGGAGATTGGCACCATGCTAATTGATAGTTGTAAGTCTATTAGTCAGTAAAGCTCTTTTGGCTTCAGGGAAGGTGGACAAGCCTATACAACATAAAAAAAATAAAATTATAATATCCGTACTCTAAACGAAGGGGTCAACTCTTGGCTTATTCTCACTATGCCGAAACTGATACCAGTAGGTCGGTTATCATTCAACTGATCGATCAACCCTTGACAGATCCCTTTAAAGATAGTGTAACAGATTTCTTTCTTTTTTGTTAGATTTTATGGAGAATATCTAGGCAATTATACAAAAAAAAAAAAAAACAGAAGTAGATATATGATTAAAAACCAGTAGTAAGTTAAGTTAATACTTGCCCAGATTTCATACTTACTGTAAGTTTAAACGGGAAAGGCTCCGAAGACCTAAGTTGAATCCTAGCACCAGCATGATGGCCAGAACTACACTGACGTAGTCCGTGGACTGAAACCAGTGAGGTTTTTAGTGAGCACTCTAAGGCCTCGTTTACGGAGGCGCGGGGCGTCACGCGTCGCGTTGGGCGGCGCGGCCCGCACTGAGATAAAACATATGGCGTTATAGGAGTGAGAGAGAGATGCGAGACGCCACGCCGCACGCGACGCTCGACGCTCCGCGCCTCCGTAAACGAGGCCTAACCGCCGCCAGCGCGGCGTTGAGGACTGCCATCTTCACCGCTTGACTGATTGCCGACCGTGTCCGCCACGAGTCACAGCACCGTTATGCAACTCAATCTATCTCAGTTTAATCACTAATTATTATTAATATAAATGTTTATTTCGAAAACTTGTAGTAAAGTAAGTTTTATTCTGGGCTCCATAATTTTGCTTGTTTTTTCCCGCAACAGTTAAACTCAAATACAAAATAAAAACAATTAAAATAATAATAATATTAAAACAAAAAAAAAATAAAAAAAGAGTGCACCTTTTTTAGACTTATTTCGGCAAGTCCCATTACACTATGTAGGTACACTACATTGTGACAATGTACGTTGTACTATGTCTCTTGAGCAAGTTAGATACTTAGCTCCTGCTTAAATGAATGTTCTAACTGTGTGAAATGTGTGAACTTTTTGATTTTTTTAGATGAATATATTCTTCAGATTTTCACGGACGCCTTTATAACGAGTGGCATACTTCTCTGCACTCAAACCTTAAAGTTGAAGCGTAACAATTGGTTTGAAAAACTGGTGAGCATTGGTCCACATTGAGTGTGTTAAAACGAATGGTAATCCATTGATTTAGTCTCTGGAGACAAGAAAAATTGTGACTATCGTGTGTATACCTAATACCACTGCCTTTTCTTATTAACACAGAATAAGCAGTTTATTACCCTAGCTAGTATTAGGATAGGCTAATATTTGGAAGTGAGGTGCACATATTAACAAACTCATTAGTTCAAGTATAAGTTTATTATATTATGCAGGCCGATATAATAGTAATAGGATAAACAAAGACACAGAATAAGAGATCGCGTGTAAACAATTATAATAATATATGTATAACAACATTAAAATAATAATATTAAAAGAAAAAATATTTTGTATAATATAGGGTACCCACATATTAAAAAAAAAAAAAAACTAAGGTAAGGGCACAAAAATACAAATGTAATTTTTTTTCCAAGACTATTTTTTAGCGATAACGATCGAAATGAGGCATTTATTATATATCGAATATAGGCCATATTCATGATCCTCAAAGTTAGTTGCAGATGGAGATTTTATAAAAAAAAAAAGGCTGGGAATCGTAATAACCATTACCAAAATTATTACAAAGGGCTGTCATATAATAAAAGTTGACCTCTAAGAGGCCTTTATCTTATATCTTATTTTATGAGTCTCATTATAGCCTCCGTGGCGCAGCGGTAAACCACTTGTTTTGCAAACCGGAGGTCGCGGGTTCAAATCCGTGAAATCCCGTGGAGAGTAACCACTTTATATAAGTATATGAACACTTGTTCATTGCGGGGTTGGACAATGCAGGCCGGTCATCTGATTGTCTGTAAAGTAAGATGATCCATGCGTCGGATGGGCTTGTAAAAGGTCAGTCCTGCGCCTGGCCTCTCCCCAGTCGTGCCAATTTTTCATCTTAACGAATTGTGAGTGTAAACGAAGATAGAGTGCACTTGTGTCTACGCAAGCACTTGTTTACTATAATATCTCTCGCGTAGAAGGCTGATTTTGTGAAAGATCGGCCGCTGTGGTCGTATCAACCAGAAGGGCATTTATATTATTGTTTTATAATTTATGTACACACAGTAACAATAAAGGAAAGAAGAAATATAGGCAAGATACTATTCTTTACTACAAAGGCACAGCTTATTTCAGAAAGTTCTGCCTTTAAAAGTTCTATTATTACCTACTATTATAGACATAATTTTTATTATGAGCCTCAAATGTAATTAATATCTACGCTTGTGTTCGATTCCCGTATATTATCTGCAGTTTCAGGATTTTTGCTTTCTATACTCTGCCCGGATGAAATCAAATGCCTAGGAAAATCTTTCTTTTATTTTGGAAACGTTAATAAGCCTTTATTAACCTGATTAGGATAAACCCTAATAACTTGATTAGGAGTTTTCCTATTATAGTCGTCTTAACCGTGGTACACCATCTAAATCCTGAAAATATTTACTTACATAGAAATTATTTCCAAAGCATTCACTACACTGCCATCTTCCTCTAGCAGCATATTTGTTGTTCTGGTATGTTTTCGAAGACAATACATACAACGATCATCTTTTGCAGAAGTTATTCTCTCTTGTTTCACAGAGAACTTGTAAAATAAGTCTAAATTCAAGCAAAGAACATTGATTTTATAATGATATTAACGTCTCATCTCTGATAAGTTCGTTAATAAGTAGTTTTTATAAATTCTATACTTATTTGAAGAGTAACAAATTAGCTATTTCTTTGATATACATAAACAAAATAGGCAATATTATTAAAAGTTTTAAATGTTTCTTTCAAGGGATCTGTAAACTGAAACCAATATTTCCTCGCTATGACATTTCATAGAATCTAATTACTATATTACATACAACCATAATATCTTTGGTTACTTATAAAACATTACTTACAGTACATAGCTGATTTTATTAGTTTAGAAAATATTATTCAAAACTTAAAAGTACATAGCTATACCGTTAACTCTCTGCCTGTAGAATAAACAAAAGCTAAACTATTAGAATATATCAAACGTAAGGCCAGTTACAGACTTAAAACCTTAGGAATTTGTAAGTAGATGTCAAACCATTTTAAATATGCATCAATTCATTCGAAGACCTGATATTTGTCTGGCACCAACACTAACTTTTCAGTTATATCCTCCATGATATGGTCTTATCTTGTCACTCTAGCCACTGTCCTATGTATCGAGGGTTCGATTCCTAGCTTGTGTCTGGGTGTTGTTTATCTTTTTAGTTTATATTTACAAGGAGGAAAGGTATATAGTTATATACCTTCACTACTAATACTTATTAGTATCGGTTGTCTGGTTGCCATGACGCAAGCTCTACCGTATTTGGATTGTCTCAAAATATTATTTTAAGTATATTATTAATTTATATAATAAATTTATCAACATCTTCTCAAACCATGGGACGATGAACATATAAAAAAGTGATATTATTAAACAGCACAATTGATGCTTCTATCTTTACTACTTACAGTAGATACGAGAAATGAAGTCATGACTTCAGCGGCTGTCCAGAAAAGCTTTATTATTAAAACCATTATAAAACTGTTTTCAGGATGATCTGCACAATTAGCAAGCAGTCTGTAAGTTTCTATAATGGACCTCAATTGCTACTTGGGTAACAATGTCGGAATTAATTGTTCAACAATGTTAAGGTAAAAGTTTAAACTATTGAATAGATAAATAATTAAAATAAATATATTTAAAGAAATGTATAAATATAAATATCAGAAATCATTAAATATATAAACATAACTATAGTAATTAATTTAAATGTATGTATGCATTTTGCAATTTCTACTTTGGTTTTATTATAACTAATAGCTTAATCATCAAATTAAGAAAACATCCTGGAATCTCATTAAGTGCAACATTGATTTTTTATCTCTAAACATCTACAAGTAATCTTGAAGTCAAGGACGGGATAATTAAGTGATCAAACGAACTTACCTTAAGTGAAGTTCGATCCTAATTATCCAGTCCTTGACGAAAGATTTAAGGTCCCTCCCTACCCTAAATGTCCCTGTTGAATCAATGTTGCAGCTGTATTTCATTTTACTCTAAAGATAATGAGGTGTCTGCCGTTCTGCTGGAGCGCGGTGGTTGAGAGGGAGACAATAATATTGTTTTCTCTATAAAACCTCTCTAAACTTGTGCGACTAGACCGGAACGTATATGTACAAGGACTACAAGTAATCTTTCGTCAAGGACTGGATAATTAGGATCGAACTTCACTTAAGGTAAGTTCGTTTGATCACTTAATAGACATACTTACTTACTTGTAGTAAATAATGCGGGTAGTTAGGACACGAAGAAAAAATGCATTATCTGAAGAATACAACAGATAAGCTGCACGATTTGCGATGAATCCAATTGTCATATTTAGGACATTGTGATAATTAGGCAAAATAATATCCGAAGAATACAACGGATAATAAAAATTAGTGCTTCCCAATGAATGCAAAAGGTACACAAACTTAGCTCGAGCGTATAAATCTTCGTAGGTACAGGAGGTACAGCAGTGCAGCAGCAGCAGGCAGCCAGGATGATATTTAGACACAATCATGGATGAATTCAACCATGGGCACAATAATATCCGAAGAATTCAACGGATAATAAACATTAGTGATTCCCAATGAATTCAAAGGGTACACTTTAGCTCGAAAGTATAAATCTTCGTTAACAGCGACACGAACAATGTTCCATTATTAGTTTTATGACTTCCTTTACTTTTCTAATTTATTTTAGATTTTTTCATGATTTCAAAGATCTTTTGTATTTGAACTCGTGCGAACGCCGTGAGCGCACGGACAAGAATGAGGTGTCTGCCGTTCTGCTGGAGCGGGGTGGTTGAGAGGGAGACAATAATATTGTTTTCTTTAAAACTTCTCTAAACTTGTGCGACTAGACCGGAACGTATATGTGTACAAGGTACTACAGGTAATCTTGAAGTCAAGGACGGGATAATTCAATAAACCCAAAATGTAAAAAAATATTATTTCATTCTGGCATTTGAAAATAGATTAAAAAAGTTATTTTTAAACCCACAACACAATAATAAAA
Organism: Furcula furcula; assembly: GCA_911728495.1. Classification (NCBI taxonomy): domain Eukaryota; kingdom Metazoa; phylum Arthropoda; class Insecta; order Lepidoptera; family Notodontidae; genus Furcula; species Furcula furcula. Next base: position 22,228,975 of record OU452244.1, on the reverse strand, counting down.
AACCGGTCAATTGCGAATCGGACTCACGCACTGATGGTTCCGTACTTTTCAAAATTATTCCAGATTTAGATTGATAGCATCAGTGGTTGCTGCATTATAATATATCAATGTGACAGAAGAAGTAGAACCCTAAAGGTTTTCTTTTTACCTTGTAGGTAAGAAACTCTAGAAAGAATATGTACCTACATATTTTTCATGTGCATAATATAATACGCCACTTAAAGATGTTTCTTAAAATTACAAAACATTTGACCTCATTCTCCACAACACACTAGCAATTTATAACTGGAACTTGACATTAGTTGACCCAGCTAAAGTCCAGCCGGCTATCAAATAATATATTGTATGTATTTATGTATGATAAATATTTTATAATTGTTTATACATAGATTAACATATTGTATTTCATGGTGCGATAGGTTTTATATGAGTAATAAGTTTTCAATTCCATAATTATACCTAAGATTATAGCTATTTCAAATTTATTCGCTTATTATGTTCATTAAATCCATGCAGACAAATAACAGGTTATTTTTTAGTCAAAATTATTATAACTAACAAAATTATAAACCATGATCGTACTATACAACATGAAAAACTATTCACCAATTATTAAACTTTAAAGTAAGGTGTTTATAAATTGAGATAGAGCTCCCAGAGCTGCACTCGTTGGGAAAACTTTTGCAAAACTGAAGATATCGACTTTAAACTAACGAGGTTCGTTAGGTTCAACAATAAAATGATTTGAAACCAACCCGTCATTATCTATATCTATACTTATAATAAAACTGTAACAGGTCCAATTCTGTACATTGAAGATATTTTGAAAATTATGTTTGGAGGGCATTCTATAACCGATACTAAAGCCAAAAATGCCAGATCTTCTCAGTAGAGGCCGCGTTGTGATCTGGTGGTAATTGTAAAAAAAGTTGACAATATGTAAGTGCCCTCGTTAGGCCTATGCATAATAAAGATATTTTGAGTTTGAGTTTGAATGTATTTTTTTTTATTTTTGTCTGTCTGTCTGTCTGTCTGTATCTCGGCTGAGCATCACGCCGAAACTACTGGATGGATTGAAACGAAACTTGGCATGATTTGAGTTAATACTCCGAGGTAGGACATAGGATACTTTTTATCCCGACATTCGGCACGGTTCCCTTGGGAGAGGGGACTAAAGTCAAAGTGTGTACTTAGTTATACGCTTGCTCCGATTTTAACAATTTTTCATTATAATTTAATAAATATTTGTAAGAGAACACTCATAGACAGTTGTTAACAATGTTTGGAAATCGATCAGGTAATTTTTTTTTTGTTTTTGGGAATGATAGACGCTGTTAGCCGCAGATGGCCATTGCAGCTTCACCGGACAATAGGAGGCGAGCGCCTTGAAGCGCTCTAGCCTTTACGGCAGAAGTAGCGACGAGCACAAGGGCACCTCAGGGAGGCACGGCCTCGGCTTGGGCTGTCGCTTGAGAGAGGGCTGAGTTTAGCACCGGTTCACAAGGCGCCCCCACTGAGAAGAACCGGCAAGAAACTCAGTGGGGTGATGCACGTCGTTGCGGTCGCATACGTACGACCCTTCGGCCTCGCCGGCGAGACCGGTGTCTGATAGCTAGTGTAGCATACGGTTGTCGAGGAGGCGTCGGCGCATCCCGGTCCAATAGGACCGTCATGGGGTCAGGAGGGTCGAGCAGTACGTGCCGTGGTCTGCGGCGCGAGTCAGAAGGACTAGCGGCGTAATCGGGGGCGGCGCGGATTAAACAGTTCGCGTGACGGGACGCGGATTCAAAGTAGCGTTTCGACGCTTCTTTGAGGAACTTACGAAGGGGATCTAATTTGAAATCGGAATGCATCGATCAGGTTAAGCAACGTTAGGTAAGGTCATTAAATAGATGGGGGACCGTTTAACGCCATTTGAACTAAACGTCTCCGTGCTTCGGAGGGCAAGTACAAAGTGGGTCCAAGTTTTTAACCAACTTTAAAAAAGGAGGTTTTGTATTCTATGCGAATGTATATTATTGAAAGTTTAGTTAACGTAAACACAGCGCGAGCGGAGCTGCGTGGGTCAGCTAGTTATTATTATTTTTGTGCTTGGTTATTGCACTCTTTAGATTATTATTTAAGAATGTTGTATTGTAATAGCCCATGGCGTGTCCGGGTAATAATAGAACCCACCCATCTCTTCCCGGTGTCCGTAAGAGGTGACTAAGGGAAAACAAGAAGACGCGCAGCATCGTCTTTCTATAATATGATTGCCAACCACCTATACTGCGATCCATAAGATGCTTGCCAAGCGTGGGGCTTATGGCAACCCCTCCCTTCGAAGGGAGAGGCCTTTGTTCAGCAGTGGACGTCTTTCGCCTACTGTTGCTGATGTTTTAATGATTATTTTATAATCATCATTATTTCTCACACTTGCGTGTAGGCAGAAATAACGTTGGTCGTTGTGATGTACTTGATACTAATAATAATTTCAAAGAACACTTGAGTGGATGGTAGGTCAAACGCCGTAATAGTTACACACAAATGTAACCTTCTACATTTTTCCTGTAGTACATAATATAACACGTGTACATTATATTAATTTTCCTCAATTGTCTCTCATACCCTTGTTGAGAATTACACACACAATAAATGGAGTCAATGTGTTTAATTACTAATACACTTGTAGGAAGTAGATACGTATTCGTATCTGGTAGGAACAGATGTTAATGGGTATATTTTTATGACTAAAATATTGAGTGGGTTATTAATATGATGAGTGATTTTGATCGGATCTTATTGATTATATTCGCTTGTGGCTTGTACTTACACAATTCATGTAATAATAATGTCCTCCTGGCCGATACGACCAAAGCGGCTAATCGTTCACTAGATCAGCCATCTACGCGGGAGATATTATAGTGCACATGCGCTTGCGTAGACACAAGTGCAGAGTGCACTTGTGTCTACGCAAGCGTACTACTCTTCCTTAATACCTCTCACAATCCGATGGGGCGGATGACCGACACGACCGGGGAGAGGTTAGGCACACGACCGACTTTTACATGCCCATCCGACGTATGGATCATCTTACTTTACAGACAATATTTTTTTTGACGCATGGGAAATCTTCCAAAGATCCCAGGGAGTTGTGGGGCTCGACCGGGGTATATGGGATTCTTACCCACTAAAACCCCCGCGGCTGTCGCATCGGTACATGAGAGGGGGGACCCCAGGGCTCTCCGGTGGGATCTGCACCAGGGGCCCCTCAGCGCCTTGCCTTTGAGCCCGCCGCCGGGGGGCGCATTGTAGCCCCCCGGGAACCTGTCACGGTGCTCACGGGGACGGGGGTCACAACCCCGCCGCCGTCCTCCTCGGAGTCGCCACCGTACTCAATGGACGTTCAAAGGACCCACACCCCGAACGTCCAGCGACTCCGAAGGCAGGTGGTCGGCCTGCATTGTCCTAGCCAGTAAGGAACAACTACACAAAGTTGTTGTCCCCCGCAAGATTCGAACCCGCGACCTCCGGTTTGCAAAGCAAGCGGTTTCCCACTGCGCCACGGAGGCTACCACAATTCATGTAAAATGGTAGTAGACTGTAGTTTTGATTTCAAGATACCTACAGCCATCGTCATCAGCGAAAGAAGTCCGCTGCTCAAAAAAGGCCTCGCCCTTAGAAGGGAGGGGTTGCCATAATCCCCACGTTTGGCAGTCGACTTGGGGATCACAGTATAGGTGGTAGGTGAATTTCCTTTAGTCGCCTCTTGCGGATGCCCCACGGGTAAGAGACCTACAAGGTCACTTACAAATTGTCCACGGGTATTGTCTAGTGAGGTACCACTGCAGCTACAGCTATTCTGCCGCCGAGGAGCGATACCTAAGTATCTAAGTATTGTTGTGTACCGATGTGAAGGGTATTGTAGCTGGTAAAACTACCTGGCTCAAGAGAGTTAATAACTAATCTACTGTCTCGGAGAGACGAGCGACAGTGCTCTACCATGCGGGCACGTCGGTCCAACCATCAGGTGACCGACCGTCCTGCGTGGCTTGTCATAAAATAATAATAATATCTTGGGACAATCCACACACGGTCATCCGATCCCAAACTAGGCAGTGCCTGTACTATAGAAACGAGACAACTGATACTAATACTTATATTTTTTTGTAAATTAATACTTAATTAGATAAAAAACACCCAGACACTTGGTGGGAATCGAACCCACGACCCATCGGGTAGCAGCCAGCGTGTCTAACAACTAGACCAACGGGCCCGTCAAAAATACAGCCACTGAATTTTATAGAATTATCTGTTTATAATTCTGTTTATAATTGACCAAAACGCAGATTGTTATTTACTTCGTTATCTTAACCAATTTTGAAGCTCGACCACAATTGGATCTGATGGTAAATAGTGGATGCAATCATGGATGGTAAATTGCACTAGATTATTAACAATACATACAGGAACTCTGTCAGAGGAATCGCTGTCAGGAGCTACAGCTCAGCAGGTCTTCATTGAGGATTTAGCCCTGATTTGCTTGTGTTGCAATCTACTATGACTATTGGATATCGCGTAAATCAAAACAACAATTAAAAGCAAACAAAAAATTTAACAGCAAAGTTCTTTCGAACCATAAAATGAATCTTAAATTTGTGTTTTTTAACCGACTTCAAAAAAGGAGGAGGATCTCAATTCGTCTGTATATATATAATATATATTTTTTTTTTATGTATGTTCGCGCATAACTCTGTCAATTATGAACCGATTTGAAAAAATCTTTCTTCCATCCATTCTTCAATCCATTGATTGGGTCCCATAAAAAAAATATTGCGTAGTAATAAGTAGTTCCTGAAAAAACAAGAATGGTGACTGCGCACTGAGAGCTGCAGGAAAGCCTATATCGATGACTTTATGTCGCTTTTTAAGGACAAAAATGGTCATAACTCTGGCAAATATTTACCAATTTCAATGATTCTTTTTTTATTCGAAAGAAGAAACCACTGTATTAAATCAGTATGAATTTTATTACAACCAAATAAGAACTTCCTGGAGGACCATGAACGATGTGGAGGAATTTATCTGGTAAAAACCATAAAACTGATGTTCTCCATTACATTGCTCTGACAATTATGAACCGATTGCGATGATTCTTTTTTTATTCGAGAGAGTAAACTGCTATGATGATTCCATGCAAATTTCATTACGACCGGATATTTTTTTCTGAAGAAACATGAATTATGTAAAACTCTGTAGACGATAATGTGATCATAACCTATCTAGATAATTTTACGGTTTTCGATGGTTCAATCTTTATGTATGAAAATATCACTAAAAAGATTAAAATAAAATCTTTTTAAAAAAAAATTGAACCGACTTCAATATCACTGAAAAGTATAAAATAATTTAAATATTATTGAAGTTGGTGCCAAATATACACAGCCGGTAAGCTAACACCAACTTCAATAATATTTAAATTATTTTATACTTTTCAGTGATATTGAAGTCGGTTCAATTTTTTTTTTAAAAGATTTTATTGGTTACCTTATTAAGTATAGGATTACGTCCTATAAGTAGTCTTACTCTGTGGCGTTTAGATAAATAGATATTGCCTACCTTAAGACTCCCCTCAATAATTATTACGAGTATTTTTCGTTCATAGATATTTGAAAAGGCACACTAAAGACATGGTAGAGCTTAAAACCTCAGACATTTGCTTTTTTGCCTGCTCTGGCATCAGCAGTATAGAGCTCTCAGTAAATCGTATGGATTAAAGATTTGAAGCGTAAAATAGTCACTGAAATGAAATTCGAGCGCCCGTTGTTCTATCATAGAATCGATCAAAAAGTGGTTAGCTGACACAGCTCTCGACTGACATCGAATCGACAAGATATCGAGTGTCCCTTTGTGGCCTGCGGCCCGATAACCCGAGCCTGAATTTTGCGCAATTGGTGCACTTCATTATTTGAATTTGTAGTTTATTTCTAATGAAAGTAGTTATTGTCATTCGCGCTTTGTAAATAATTAACCACGCTAAGTGTAATATGTTTGTCATTGAGAACTTAATGTAACTTAAGTAATATATCCAGTAATAATATTATAACGCGCGTGCTGCTTGGGGGGACTGGTCCGACTACTATCCCTTTGGCTTTTTAGTTTGTTGTACCTTCGTCGTATTTTATTATTTTTTTCTGTCTTATTTGATATTTTGAACGGCAAGACACACTGTCGCTCTGATCTAATTGTAACATGACACACTGTTTAAAAAAAAGTGATAAAATGACAAGCCCGCTGAGTTTGTTGCCGGATCTTCTCAGTTGAGGCCGCGTTGTGATCCGGTGGTAGCTTTACTAAAAAAAAAATATATGACCTTTCAAAAGTGCTAGCGTTAAGTCTATTTGAAATAAACTATTTTTGAGTTTGAGTTCAAACAATAATATTATGCAATTTAATAAAAAATGCTTTTGATTTTCACATCATCACCAACTTATCATTTCGTCGTTCGCAGTCGTTCACTGCTGATCGTAGGCCTGGCCAGTAGATTAGATCATCGGCTTTCCTGATCCAGTTGTTTTCCGCCACTCTACATTATATTGTCGCTCCACCTAGCCTGAGAACATCTCACAGTACGCCAATCCCAATTCGCTGTCTCTAACCAGAAACTCGTTAGTCATCGATTGGCAAAATAATGTTTAGCCCACTGCCACTTTATCATAAATATTTAGGACTGCCTTTGCCCAAGATCAAGTACACAAATTAACTTTTTTATAAGGATACAGTGGTCTTTACATTTATAAACAACCAGCAGCAGCTGTTTTGATGTAATATAATAAAGCTTAAAATTTTTATCAAAATCAGAAAAATTCAGTACAAGTAGTACCTAATACAAATAATATTAAGAGCAGTCTAAACGGTCTAAGCAAGATTTATCATATTAATTCGCATTCCCCACGCCAGCTAGACGAGCGTAAAAAGCAACCCCGTCTAAAGATACTATCTAGCTCATATCTGGAATGTACTACAAAACATTTACATAAACGTAGGTACTAGGAGGCAGGCGAGATGGTAATGTTATTAAAAATTCTGCGCCGCAGATCTCAAACGCTACAATAAGAAACGAATGTAATGATGTACTACTCCACATATATATACACCTATTCGTAGAACACTGGCAATCTAAATAATTTTTATTAAAACCGTTATTTCAACTAATCTTCGCGAGAAAAATCAAATTGTTTCCCCCGTTATTTGTTAGAATTACCAAGGGAAATGAGATGTTTATGTTATGTGGCTGGGGAGCAGCTGTTATCTGTAAGGCAAAGCTATTACTTCCGAAATAACGGTATAATCATTTTAATCTCTTAGATGTTAGGCAGCGCCTGCAAAAAAAACAATAGCTTTATAGTTGCTATTACAAATTGCTAAGGTTAAAGTAAGGTTTATGCCTCTTCGGAGTCGCTGGACGTTCGGGGTGTGGGCCCTAGGACGTCTATTGGAACGGTGGCGACTCCAAGGAGGACGTCGGCGGGGTTGCGACCCCCGTCCCCGTGAGCACCGTGTCTGGTTCCCGGGGGACTACAATGCGCCTCTCGGTGGCCACTGAAGGGTGGTGCAGATCCCACCGGAGAGCCCTGGGGTCCACTCTCATGTGGCGATGCGACACCCGGGGGTTTTAGTGGATAAGAATCCCACGTACCTCGATCGGTCCCCACAGCTCCCGGGAACTTTTGAAGGTTTCCTCCGCGAAATAAAACGTCGCTGGACGTGTGGGGTGTAGGCCCTAGACGTCCATCGAGTACGGCGGTGACTTAGCAGAGGACGGTGGCGGTATTGCGACGCCCATCCCCAGTGAGCACCGTTTCAGGTTCCCGGGGGGCTATAATGCGTATGCCGGCAGCGGATTCAGGGGCAAGGCGCTGACGGGCTACTGGTGCAAATCTCACCGGAGAGTCCAGGTCTCCCCTCTCAGGTGCCGATGCGACAGCCGCGGGAGTTTAAGTGGGTAAGACTCCCACATACCCCGGTTGACCTCCACATGTCCCGGGGACCTATTGGCGCGTCAGTCAATATTATTATATTTTATTCTACGAAAACTCTTTGTCGTTGTCTCCCTATATCTACAGCTGACATTATTCCCATTTCGCTGAGACGCGACGTAGTGATATTAATTTTCCTGGTTTTATTACATTTTATTAATGAAGTTGTAAGCTAAGCACAAATATTACCGAAACAGCTACTATTATTGCTGTGTAGAATATTAATTCAGATATCACTGTAATTACATCTATTTAGTACGTATACCTACTTAACAAAAATATTATCACCAGACTGGAATACATTGAACTTATAGCTACAAACTTCGTGAGAAAAACACTTTTTTCATAATATGATATTTAGTTGAAAATGTGTTATTTGCACACACCTCTGACCATCTCTGTTGAAACTTTCCCAGACAATGGCATTATCAGATAAATATTATTATAATGAGTTTGTAATGACTTGCCTACAGATTTTACAACTTTATGATTGTTATAACTATTTTAAAACAATTAGTGATATATGTAATGGCTGTTCTAACGACCACAAAAAAAATCTAAGAATTTTGAAAACATCTCGCACTGATATCATTTACTTCTTAAATAAGAATAATAGATATATCCATTATAGCATTATATAGATTTTTTGTTGATTCTTATGTAGCTAAATAACGCTAAGGCGCAAGGTGGGAATCAAACCTACGACCTATTGGGTACCCACGGGTCAAATGTTGTATCTTTTGTCCATTATATAGGGATCAACGACCATTAAAAAACAGTAATTTGTATTTTAGTACATGATGTTATAAGCTGATATGATATTTATGTCACAGTATTTTCACAATTGATGCGATATTTGGGTGCAATTTTTTTTATAAACAACAAGAACTATAAATCACATACCCAAATAAAATAAACGACATGTTACATAGCAACGTTTCTACACTGGTAATAATGGAAAATATTATACCTACCATCGTTTATATGAGTATTTTATCGTTTAGCAGAACCTGATAGGTATATTTAAGGATGCGTATAATTTAGTAAAAGAAAATTTTCTTGGCACTTGTGAATGTGTGCTAGCGAATACTCGATTGCAAATATATAGAAAACCGTTCACCAAACACTCAATATTTACGAATACAGGGCATAAACCTTTTATGCTTATAAGTAAAGATATTTGAGGCCTTATCATCGATGTTATATTTTAGTATCATAGAAGCAATTGTAGTTCGCTGTATTCGTATCAGCCTTATGTATTTTTTTCTTATCAAACTATAAGAAATAGAGAAAATAGTAAAAAAGGTATGAGAGAGCTATACTCCGAGTTTCTTTGCGCGATAAAATCCGGTAGGAGGAGATTCACCGAAGAACTAAAGTCACCCACATAGCTCTTAAGGCATAGGCCCACCGTAATTTTTAAACGCACCGTCGACGCGCGTTGCACGAACGCGTGTTGACAACGCATTTGACGTGCATTTTTAACCGACTTCAAAAAGGAGGTTCTGTATTCGACGCGTATGTATGTAATATTAATAAAAATGCGTAATATTCATATATGTTAGTCTATGTGGGCTTCTAAACGAATTTACCAAATTTCACGAGTGTATGTATGTATGTATGTATGTATGTATGTATGTATGTATGTATGTATGTATGTATGTATGTATGTATGTATGTATGTAGGTTTGTCCGCGGATTTCTCAGAAACTACAAGTCCGATTTCGAAAATTCTTTTTGCAATAGTTAGAGTATCTTTCAACTTAGGGTAGAGTACAAATTTCATCAAAATCGGTCCAGTAGTTTAAGAGATATAAACTTTTTATGTTTTCAGTATGTTACTGTAATGTAGACGTTCGAGTTGCGTGATAGTGCTGATACCTATCTTGGTAAAATAAGTCACTAAAAAGTGTTAAATAAACTATTTTAAAAAAAATAAAAACCGACTTCAAAGTAAATTATCTAAAAAGCATAAAATAACGAAAATATTATTGAAGTTGGTGCAGAATATACACAGCAGGTACGCTAACACCAACTTCAATAATATTTTCGTTATTTTATGCTTTTTAGATAATTTACTTTGAAGTCGGTTTTTATTTTTTTTAAAATAGTTTATTCTATCAGCTTATTCAGTTTGTTTGCCCTTGTAACGATACAAATACCCTGTAGACCGCGCGTTTAAAACACGCGGTGTGCATAGGCTGTTACAGTCTGCAAGTTGATGTGGCAATGGGCAGACCACGTCTCTCGAAGAACCGATAACCGATGCGGAAGAAAGGTTCTCGAGTGGCGATCACGAACCGAAAAACGCAGCGTAAGCAGACCTCCTACTAGGTGGACTCGTCAGTCATTAATTAGTTGTTGTATTAATAATGTGACGACATTATGTGCGACGGTGGCAACCGGTGGATGCAAACAGCTAATTATCATTCATCGTGTGATTCAAGGGGGAGGTCTATTATTAATAGTGGACTTATTCCGGCTGGTGATGATGATAAATAAAATAATCTCCCGAGTTTGATTAATACTAAGACTGTATCATTGGATTTTTGAAAATTAAATAAGTACTTATTTCTAGCCAAAATCGAATCTAGGTAGCTTATTTTCACACAAAATACTATGTTATTATCTTACGGTAGCCCTAATAGACCTTGTGTTTCTTTACAAAATCAAGGGGTTCAATTTCTGGCTAGGAATATTGATTTTTCAAAAATCCAATGATTCAGTTTTAATCAAAATGATTTCCTATAGTTTCAGATTTCGCCATTCACGCTCACTTGAAAAATTGAACCTGTACGCTATACAAAATACGAATAATGTACCACTATTTCGGTATACAATTCTTAGCCTATTATTTGGGATGCGCCCGTTGGTCTAGTGGTTAGACACCCTCGCTGCTTCCCAAAAGGTCGCGGGTTCTACTGATTCATGCATGAACATGTTTATGTGTCGTGTGTCTAGGTGTTATTTATATATGTACATATATGATTATGCACTAACAAAAAATATATAACTCTTTGTATCGGTTTGTTCCCCCCTCCCTTCTAAGGGGGAGGCCTTTGTTCAGCTGTGGATGTTTTTCGGCTGCTGATGATAATGATGATCACAGTTCAGTCTCTGCCTAGTTTAGGATCAGATGATCGTGTGTGGTTTGTCCTAGGATGGTATTATTATATCAGATGTTTGAATAAAAACCATAGGTAATGATGTCTGATATTTACGCGAATACTACACATTGAAATAAAACTAATTTTACGAAACAATTTTTTTTATTTTACCACCAGCTTGGGATCCCGTCATAAATATATTCAAATCCAAAGACAAGCATTCCACTGCAAGACCTCAAGATACTGTAAGCTATTTTCTGTGTAGATCGGACTAACAATAATAATTAGAAGACCTAAGGGTATCCGAAGACAACTATAACGTATGGACAGCTACCACCTCAGTCCGCCCGTGACCATGAATGCTGTAAAGTATTCGAAACGTCGGGTAATTAAAATCATAAATAAACCGCGATATAATCCGTAAGATTAGTTTCATTTCAAAAAACATAGCAAACCATTTAACTTACAACATAGAAATAATAAAAAAAATAAAATTGTTATCTTATTCTGTACCTGCCTGTTTATTTTTACTGTTTTAATATGCACTAGCTGACCCACGCAGCTCCGCCTGCGCTATTTTAACGTTAACTAAACTTTTAATAACACACATTCGCATCGAATTATGTATTCGATCCTCCTTTTTTATAGTCGGTTAAAAACTGGGACCCACTTTTTACTTGCTCTCCGAAGCACGGACCCGTTTAGTGCAAATGGCGTTAAATGGTCACCCATCTATTTTGTGACCTTACCTAACGTTGCTTAACCCGATCGATTACAAAACCTTGATAACAACTCTCTATGAGTGTTCCCTTACTATTATTTATTATATTATAAAGAAAAATTGATAAAATCGGACCAAGCGTATAACCAAGTACCCATTTTGACTTTAATCCCCTCTCCCAAAAGAACCGTGCTAGATTACGGGATAAAAAGTATCCTATGTCCTACCTCGTAGTAAGATCTCAAATCATGCCAAGTTTAATTTGAATCCATTCAGTAGTTTCGGCGTGATGCGCAGCCGTGATACAGACAGACAGACATACCGACAGACAGACAGACAGACAAAAATTAAAAAAAATACATTTTTGGCTTTAGTATCGGATATAGAATGCCCTCCAAACATAATTTTCAAAATATCTTCAATGTACAGAATTGGACCTGTTACAGTTTTATTATAAGTATAGATAGATAGATATAGATTGTGATGGGAAAAATATTGGTTTTACTGTATACACACTCTTTTCTTCAACACATAACGTATGTCAATAAACACCTAATCTATAACGAAAATCAAGAGAAAAGACGTTATTAATATTCAATGCCGAAACACCAAACAAGCCTGTTTATTTATAGAGGTAACATAATAAATATAAGCGGTATTACGGTCAAAATAAAGGCAGAAATGTGGGAATGTTATCATTCACAGGGAGATAGAGCGTCCACAATATCGCGTTATGGCCAATTGAATAGATTGCAGCCACTAAACGAAAAATGCCAGTGATATATAATCTATACATATTTTTTTAACAGCTGGCCTTTTGGAGAAGCTCAGAGTCACACAACGAGCTATGGAGAGAGCTATGCTCGGAGTTTCTTTGCGCGACAGAATCCGGAATGAGGAGATTCGCCGAAGAACCAAGGTCACCGACATAGCTCGTAGAATATGCAAGTTGAAGTGGCAGTGGGCAGGCCACATCGCTCAAAGAACCGATAACCGTTGGGGAAGAAAGGTTCTCGAGTGGCGACCACGAACCGGAAGACGCAGCGTAGGCAGGCCTCCCACTAGGTGGACCGACGACATTGTTCGCGTCGCAGGCAACCGGAGGATGCAAATAGCAAATTGTCGTTCATTGTGGTGGTCTAAGGGGGAGGCCTTTGTTCAGCAGTGGACGTCTTCCGGCTGGTGATGATGATGATGATGATGATGACATATTACAAAACAAAGTCCTCCGCCGCGTCTGTCTGTCCCTATGTATGCTTAGATCTTGAAAACTACGCAACGGATTTTGATGCGGTTTTTCTTAATAAATAGAGTGATTCAAGAGGAAGGTTATATGTATAATACATGCATAATATAGTAGAGAAACACTGATAATATTATTGGTTTCTAATGTGATGACGTAAATAAACACATTATATTGCGCTTACATTGCAAACGCTGGCTGAACCCTACGAGATAGATCAAAATAAAGTACTACAGTATTGCACACCTTAACAAGGTCTACAAAAAAGTCCGAGTTGGATGTTTATCTCTTAGGAATAACCCACAATAACCATTTTTTATCCTTTACTTTTTATGAGAAATAATTAACTATTAATAAATTGTTAATAGCATGAATTTGTCCCTTCTTCAATCGTAAACTTCACTAATATTTACACCACTGACAAACAAGCTGTGAACGTTGTTCATACCACTAGGTTAAGGTTAAGCAACATAAGGCAAGTTCATTAAATAGATGGGTGAACCGATTTGTATAAAATTTTGAGTGCATATCGGGTAGGTCTGAGAATAGGTCGTAAAATATATTTCATGCCGCTAGGTTAAGCAACGTTAGGCAAGGTCATTACATAGATGGGTGACGGTGACTCCGAAGAGGATGGTGACGGGGTTGCGAGCCCCGTCCCCGTGATCACGGTGCCAGGTTTCCGGGGTCTATAATGCCCACTGACTCAGTGGCACTGAGGGGTATTTGGTGCAGATCCCACTGGAGGGCCCAGGTCCCCCCTCATGTGGCGATGCGACAGCCGCAGGGGTTTAAGTGGGTAAGAATCCCAGATACCATGATTGACGAGGATATATAGAACGAGAGGAGGGTACAAGAGAGGAGAGAGAGGGAGAGGGGATTCGAGGACGGGGTGATGTGGTGAGGGATAGGGGGGATTAAGGTGGAGCAATGGTGGAGTAAGGGGGAGCAAGGTGGGAGAAGAGAGAGGGGGGAGGGTTCAGAGAGAGGACAACGGGGAGAAGAAGAAGGGGAGTGTGACGGGGACTGAAGCGGGAGGGGGAAAGAGAGAGTAGAGAGAGACCTTAGAATTAGATTTTTCTTATAAGAGAGTGAGATAAAGAGAGAAGTAAATCAAGGGAGGAGGGAGAAAAGGGGAGCAAAATGTAATAAAAGCGCTGGCGGAGCTGCGCGGGTCAGCTAGTATAATATAATATATAATGCAAATACTAGACAACGAAAAATCGTTAAACTAAGAATTTCATATACTACCTAAAATTATTTTATGTAATTTCTATAACATTTACGTGCGTTCGCACTAGTCCCCAGGCTTAGTAGGCGTAGGGGATCACAGTACCTATACGTGTAGTTGGATAGCAAACAGAAGACACTGCTGCGTGTCTTCTGGTTATCCGTTAGTTGCCTCCTACAACACAAAGAGCTATTGGTACGCGGACAATATATGAGGGTTAGTACAATCAGACAATGTTTTTTTTAATGTAAATGCTTTAAAAAATATGTATATATTATTTTGTTTTGATTTTTTTTTGCTAACTCTTCCAGTCTAGGTTATTCATGTTTTATATTTATTTGAAGGTATCTTGTATATTTTAGCATTGATTTCTAGAATGTATCTACTTTTTCATCTCCTGTGAGGACAGGTTCTCAAAAAATAATTTAGTAACATACATTATTAAAAACTAACGTAACGTGATTTAAATGCAAAAAATATTATGCACACGTGCTCTGTATGGCATTTAGATTAATTTACAATCGAAGATCTTAAATTAAAAGATTTTTTGTAAATATTTTCTATCATATCATTTGAGTTTACTCAATACACTAATAATAACTGGCTTTGTCTAATCAGCAAATTACACTTCCGAAATGTTATATTTTGTAATAGATAAACATCCACTTCAATCTAGTCAAAGGAAAATTTCTATTCTTAATGATCATGGGGTCTTGGGTTCAAATATCAAGCGAGGGAAATAATTGTTTATGTATTTCCAAACTGAAAATATTTAATAGCAATACGAGTAGAATTTACAATTTACCACTGAAGTGGTAGAGAAAATAAAGAACAATATGGCCAAATATCCCTTATTCTAGTTTGACGCTATTTCATTTACTATTAAGTATATTTTTCTAACAACGAGAACGAAGTCTATTTAAAGCGCAAACTAGAATATCAGAGTCAGTGTGGCTTACTTTAATATTGCTTCAGCTACGATAGATTGCAATCTTGAGCTCTAGGGCGAGCTAGTTCAGAGGTCACGCCGATGAGGTATTGAAGTTTCATTTCTGCGCGCCATTGTTGCCCCGTTACAGGTTTGTGGTACAAGTCTACCACATGTGATATTAGGTTAAATTTTTATTTTACAAAATAATTTAATACTTTTAGTGACATAGCTGGTTCTTTCCTCGAGTAAGATACCGTTCAAGTAGGTTACCTAGGCAGTGGCAGATAATTAGTGCGCAGTGTGCAGTGTGTAATCATTCGGTACTATGTTCCGGTGAGAGAGGCACATTAGCTGGTAAAATTCATCACAGTCTAAGGACGTCCACTGCTGAATAAATGCCTCCCTCATAGAAGGGAGGAGATAAGCTTTAATAGGCTAAGATCCCAGGAGGCCGCTGTAAGCTTTTCTTAAATAGATGGGGATTTAACAGTGACGCCAACATCAGTTGCGAGGGTGTGTCCCCTCAAAATAAGTCTCACCTTATCAGTTGCCCCGCGCCTGTCCGACAGAGCACTCCAGGCAAATCAGAACGCCATTGATTTGGCCTCTTTCTGGGCGAAGACCATTTAGTAGTTATGTATTCATTGTCGACACGAAAATAACGAAAAGAAATAGAAGGGTGGGGTTGCCATAATCTCCACGCTTGGCGTCTTGGGAATCGCAGTATAGGTGGTAGGTAATTCAATAGAAAGACGCTGCTGTCCGTCTTCTGGTTTCCCTCGGTAGCCTCCTACGACACGCAAGGGGTAGAGATAGGGGGATGCAATTCTTAGCCGGACACCCCGCGTCTATGCAATTGCTGGGCTCAACATACTTAATAACGTATTTCTAAGGTGACGAGCGACAACTCTCGCTGTCGCCTATAAATTGATGATGTGTAGTCTATAACTATTCGCACCTGACTAAGTTTTAATCTAAGCTTACGCAGGTAACAAGTAATCGGGATTTAATTTTTTAACGTTTATTAATTTTGTAATAAATAATAATAAAATCTGGGACAATCCATACACGGTTATCTGATCCCAAACTAGGTAGAGCCTACTATGGCAATCAGAAAACTGATAGTAATACATAATATACCTACTCGTTTTTGTAAATACCTACCTATACAGTGTCCCACAAATGGGGTATCAATAATGAAGGCCGGTAATGAAGCATTGTGTAACCCACAAGCAATCTATTTGTGAAAGAAAATAATGAAAAAAGTCAATACTTCTAATGCAGTGAGTTAAATTTTTTTCAAAAATTTCGTTATTTAACTGAAAATGAATGAATTTCTTATTAAACAGGACAGGCACGCAATAATATTGTGCAATACAAACAGTCCTAGGTACCAAGAAACCAAGTATACGATTACAATATGATCGAAGGTCATGAAATATTATTTAAATCTAATTAATTTATCTCTGGTGAAGTCTGGTGGTAGCACGGAGTTGTTCGTAGTACCCCAGTGGTACCATGGACAAAAAAAATTGTCCGTGGTACAACAAACGTAAAAAACAGTGGCTCCATGGAAGTAGGCACGATTACAAACAGGGCTGCTTAGAAACATTTATAAGACAATATAAATATTTTTTATGTAATTAAAAATATCAATTTTTGTCATATTAGACATTTTTTTCGGAGTCTTTACTATAAACACCTTAAAAGCTTTTTGGATTGATATACCCTTTCTGGGACACCCAGTATATATAAATAACACCCAGACACTTGGCGGGAATCAAACCCACGACCTCGTAGGTAGCGATCGGGATGTCTAACCACTAGACCAACGGGGCCGTCCAATATTAAGTTTTAAATTACTCATCAGCAGGGGCCAACCGTTGAAAGTTTAATGGAAGATTATTACCAGTCATTCAGTTCTCTTTAAATCTCAGTGACATTACAAATTATGATGATCGCTCACTTATAAACTTTGAAGTCTCTATTTAAATAGGTACCCTTGCTTAGAGATAGCTTTTGTAATAAAAGTTCAGTAATTTTCCATTATAATATTTACTGGTTATTACAAGAGACTTGTTATTGTCTAAAATTATCTAGATGATGATAGATAATGTGGAATTTTAATCGGGTGAGCGTTGTTTTACCGGCACTAGCGTAATATTCAAGAGTATACCAGTGTTGTACAATACTTCAATAACTACAAGCTATAGTCCAATTATTCATTCATTGGAGTCAACTGATGACTGCAATATTATTTTACAAAGTGACATTAGCAAATTACTGTCACTTTGTAAAATAATATTGCCATATTAATAGTAGAAGTGATGTTTCCATTCTTTAGTGATTCAATCACCTGTTCAAAGTTCATGAGAACGTACTTACCGAATACTAACAATATTTTTAAATAGAAATTATATTGAGTTGTAAATAGATGACTAATATCATCGATATAATATAAACTAGATAAACATTCACGAACAAAATGACATCTAAAATGTGGTCGCGGAGGTTGCAAACTTATCTGTGCTGGTGGCGGAAACGTGAACTAACGCTTTTGTTATGATAATGACTTGTAGTTTGACAGTTTCATATAGACAGTAGCGACACTCCTATCGGCAAAAAATAATTTGTCAGAATGTGGCTTGTAAAGAAATAGCGACACAAGGGCGCTATTTCTCGCAACCACTTTTTGTACCGTGACACCAAATCTAGTTTATATATTATATCGATGACTAATATAAATAAATCTAGTAAAATTGACGAACAAAAAGGCTGAATGAGCAATACTTCTAATCTTTAAACAAACATCACACATACTCCGAGTCGGTGGGAGCACAGTTAAAATTTATACTGTGGTGGGAGGGAGTTGACCTTGGCTTTACACACGCCGCGACACGCCATCATCTTATTTATCATTTGGCTTCTAACTTCGGGTCTTAGTGCACAAATGTTTCTTTTGCTCAGAAGTAGTGACTGAGTGATCAATATAATCATTTTGTCTCTACACTATTTTCTTTCATCAGTAACTGGTAACACAGTAAACGTCAGTTTACTCCACTGAATTAATAATTCGACTTTTAGTTCTTGACCGTCTTTTATCAAGTGGGATTTCAGTCATAATATACCTAATGACTATAAAAAGATGGACATTATTTAACTATGGTTTAGGCAGTAAGGTGGTTTACTAGTGATAGGTCCCTGCAAGATACCGTCCATGTAGGTATGTACCACCGCAGTGTAGGATATTCTGCCGCCTAGCAAGTGTGTGAACATTGCTCTGTTCCGGTGTCAAGGGCACTGTAGCTGGTGAAATTACCGGACACAGGAGACTTAATAACTCATGTGTCAGGTGACGAGCGGTAATACAGCTCTCTGTAGACAGGCGTATCGCTTACCATCAGGCGAGCATCTTATACCCTGTTTTTCTTTACAAGATCCCTGGCCTTATTTGGCTGGCCACCGATTAGCCATCACGCCTGCGTTCATACATTTATTTTTCATCTTGTAAAGAAAAACAGGGTATAGTTGTCTCGTTACCTAGATTGTATAAAAAAAATACTTATCCAGTTGGGTTGCTCCAATTTTAAACAGTCGCTTCCGATGTGCTCTACCTCTCAGAAAGGCACCTTTTTAGGGTTCCGTACGTAAAAGATAAAAAGGAACCTCAGGCTGTAATTTCGTCTTTCTGTTTATCTGTCACACCGATATTATTTCCACAACCACTGATTCTGTCGATTATTATATGTATTTATTATTATTTTATTATTATTATATCAAGTGAGGTATCTGAAAGGGCTTTACATATATGAAAATAGATTTTTATATTCTTTTATGTCCTGTGGTTATTGACTTCTATGTCCGTAGTTAAGCGTGGGGAAAACCTAAAATCATTACTGGCATTCAATATATGTAAATCATAAGTGGTACAGTTTTTGAGAAATCATCAAAAACAGTCACAAAATAAATTAGTGATGCTATTTATTCTTTTTCCTACCAAATTAACTTGGTCATACCAAAGAGTGCGTGAGTCCAACTCGCGATTTAGTCCTTCAGACTCGCGCCGCCGTCCGCGGCATGTAGGTATTGTTAGATCCCCCAGACCCAATGTCGGCCCTATTGGACCATGACATTGAGCCTGCCCCCTCCCCGACAACCGTATGCTATACTATCAAACAGACACCGGTCTCGCCGGCGAGGCTGAAGGGTCGTATGTATGCGACTCTCAACGACGAGCATTACTCCAGTGAGTTTTTTGCCGGCTCTTCTCAGTGAGTGAACCGGTGGTAGAATCAGCTCTCTCTAAGTGCCGTGAGGAGCTCTTGAACTCATCGCGCCCCTTCCTTTCAGCGCATTAGGTGCTCGCACTCTTGCCCGGTGAAGTGGTAATGAACATCTGCGGCTAACAGCGACTATCCCCCTAAAAAAAGTGTCTGATTCGCACTTGACCAATTTTTTTATTAAGCGGCATTCTCCCTATGAATGTTAGTAAATTCATACTAACATAGATGAGATTACGCTAAGCAAAAAGATTAAAAACTTTACTGCAATGTTCTTCTTTTCTGGAGCGTGAAACATCGACGTTTGCAGCGGAAAAAGGAGGCCGCGGTACGGACACATTTATTTCCGGATTTGGAGCGAATGATTTTCGCTGTTTTCACGGCTCTAGTATTTCCTTCTGCTACTTATATTATCACCTAGTTTTACCTATAATATTTACGATTACATCAGGGGCCTTACGATGAACTCTTAGACCAGCCCCCCTAGACAATGTAACATTCTACAATCGTTATCGCTATTAGAAAGTATAAAAATGTATGAGGATGACATAAGTCATCGAAAAATCACGTGACAAATTATAGGCAATTCACACCGTTAGCGAATGAAGAAATAGATTCGCTATGAAGCGATTGCATCTTGTCTAGGCCCTCTGGGCAGTTTAACACGAAATGTGACCTCTCTTGCAAATTTGTACCATGAGCGCACTAATTAGCAGGCCACCCAGCTATTGCGTTACCCAAACAGCAGGCCTAGCACGACTTGCAATCTTGACAGTTTGGTGTGGAGTATGACGTAGTTTTCAACACCGAAATGTCGTTCTCTATATAAAAATGTGAAATAGTACGTCATAGTGACGTCATACTCACACCAATCTGTCAAGATTTGCACATTGTGCTAAGCCTGCTGGTGAGTGATCATGTGACAATATTATTGTCACGCTACTGTCACGCACGAAAGTATTACATGGGTCACTTTTCTTCTATTAATTGGCCTTTGTATAAAGAAGATGCGGAAAATACTGCCGGTTTATAGCTGATGCGTGCGGAAAAGGATGGTTGGCTATACAGTTTTAAGGAAAATTTATGACTTACTACAAAAATATAAAGTAACTTTAGGTCACTCAAGTGGTCCTTCGGAGTAGCTGGATGTTCGGGGTGCCCTAGGACGTCCATTGAGTACGGTGGCGACTCCGAGGAGGAAGGCGGCGGGATCGCGACCCCCGTCCCTGTGAGCACCGTGATGGTACCCTGGGGACTACGATGCGTCCCCCGGCGGCGGGCTCAAAGGCAAGGCACTGAGGAGTTCTTGGCGCAGATCCCACCGGAGGGCCCAGGTCCGTCCCTTTTCTTGTGCCGATGCCGCGGGGGTTTTAGTAGGTAAGAATCCCACATACCCCGGTCGAGAGCCACAGCACGGGGATGTTTTGAAGATTTCCCCCGAGTAAAAAAAAAAGTCACTAAGATGGTAAATAGATCTCTTCTGTAGAGGACCGTCCAGAAAATTTGCCCACAAATAGAAGTCTGTAAAAAATGTAGTATTCCGGTACGAAAGGCATTGTAGCTGGTGGGAAATTACCGGACTCAAGAGTAATAAGTAATGTCTCGGATTACATCCTATTTGGTCTCGGGTGACGAGCGGCAGTGCAATGCAGCTGTCTATATATGTACGTGTCTCTTACCATTGGGCGAACGTCTTGTTTGTCTCGTCACTAGATTTATTTAAAAAAAGTTTAATACATAATTGATACGAGAGTACCACACAAATGGTACCACAACCATTTCTGTGGTACTCTCGCGGTTAAAACAAAAAGATACCTCAATGAGATCTTTTTCAAAATTAGATTAATCTTTTGATGCCGTTTAATTTTTTTTTACCTTCTTCACATTTTCACGTGGTTCTAGTACGAGTTTTTATTGTTAACAAAAACGATGAATCTTTTGTTTTCTCCATCGATATACATGGTTTTCTCCTACATTTTACTCTTTTTTGATAATTTACCGTTACAATCATTGAGACCATAACTATCACCATTTTTCTTGACTATTAAAGTCAATTAAAGTAGTACTAGACTCCTGGGTCTAAGTGTAATATTGTTACTACCTTTTTCGTCAACAACTATGGAAATAGGATTACGGTGACAATGAAGCACTCGGTCTCAGCACTCAGTAGCTTTGTTGTCGCCAGCAAAATACCTAAACGGAACAAGCTAAAACCGATAAATAAAAGTGGAAATAGAAATTCTGTGGGGGACTATGTATTTTCTGGAGAGTAGGTACTTACCTATCAATTTAATAGGATAATAATATATTGATACATATTGCTGTACAACCGTGTTAATTAGGAGCGGGTCGCTAGTTAAAAATATTTGTTAATGCAATGATTGAAAACAATATTAGTTTTCGATATTTTTTATTTAGCATGCTATTAGCCAACACAAAGAAAACATAA
This sequence comes from Furcula furcula, assembly GCA_911728495.1. Taxonomy (NCBI): domain Eukaryota; kingdom Metazoa; phylum Arthropoda; class Insecta; order Lepidoptera; family Notodontidae; genus Furcula; species Furcula furcula. The sequence goes on along the minus strand of OU452244.1, from coordinate 22,206,995 downwards.
TTTAGCTAGATTATGGGCCACGCACAAAAGCGATTTCAAGCATGCATGCAGCGGGGTGACAGCTGACCTCTTCCTGTCATCTGCTCGTGCAAGAATCCTTATCGCTGTCAGCTAACCGCGAGAGCATTATCTGTACATACAACCTACCTGCCTACTACGAGTTCATATCTTCACTATTGTGAAGATAGTACCACTGGCGGCAGCTATAGCAAACGATGAAATGTATGATATAAACTGAAGGCGGTGAAAGAAATTTCATCCAAACTTATCGAAGTCTCAGGAGACCGCCGGGCTGGTTGCTTTTTCTGCCAACGTATAAGCTTGGCCGTACAAAGGGGTAATGCCGCCAGTCTTTTAGGTACCCTTCCCTCCCAGTGCGGCGACAAGTTCGAGGAAGTTTTTTACCTAGTTCAAGTGTACATGTTTGTAAATAAACTGTAAATATTTTGTTTCAATAAATATCTGTTTATTTAATAAAAAAAAATAAAAAAACTGAAGGTCAGTCAAATATAATTACTAGTTTCCTGTAGGTACATAGTATATAAGGATCTCTTGATCTTGCTAACCTTACCAACATATCATTATTTAGATAAGGATATTATTATTTATTGTACGTCGTCGGCTCCAATCAATCTTGTTGAAATATTATCAGAGTTTGAAGTTTACAAAGGCTTAGCACCTGCGAGTGTGCCCTTGACTTTTTTGCGAACATTGGACACAAATTTCATAATGCCTGCAGAGACAATCATTATAAAGACCGACACACAAAAGGCTTCTCAAAATTCTTTAATTATTTATTGTAGACATACACACAAGACACAGATAAAATACAATTCATAAAAGAAGTACAAAGGCGAGCTTAACTCATAATTGAGTTTCCTAACAGCAAGTGTTCAAGATCACGTTCAAGATGCGTGGGTTTTTTTAAATAATAATTGGGGTTCTTATATACTAGCAACTTCCCCGTCCACGGGAATAAGGACAGCGCCTTGTATGGAGAAGATGCTTACAGAGCACTTTAAGAGCACGTATTAAATATGTATTTTTAAAAGAGGACTATTTCAATAAGGATTGTTTATGTAAAAAAGTTGAACATACTGTGTATACACGGGCAGTGGCTAACAGTGAGTTACAAACAGTGCGTGCAACTAATATGTATGGTGAAAGAACTACCCGCTATTTGCTACCAGTTTTAATAAATCAGTTACCAACAGATTTACGCAATACACTGACAATTGAAAACATTAAAAATAAGTTACTAAATTATTTCATAAGTACGCTCGATGTAGATGATATTTAGCATTAAGGACAAACCTTTGTGGTTTTTTGTAATGCGATTAATCTTGTTTGTATCAAAATTGTGAATAGTGAAATAAAAGAAAAAAAAAAGTAATTTTCAATCCTTATTTTTAAAAGATATTAACATTTTTCTATCAGGTGTCCAACTAATACAACCACTACCAATACAAAAGATATTGTAAGTTTATAGTTTTTTTTTAGTGAATTTGCTAAGGATAAAATTGATACAATAAGATACCTCCAGTTTTAACACTGAAACGAAAAATAATTGTTTCCAATCGCCACCCAAACACAAGCCTATTTAAGCAATTTCATATTTTTTAATAAATCGCACTAAGTACCTACAATCGGCTTGGCGATAATCCCTGTTTGATACGCGTACATATGAGAATATCGTTATACATAGATTTTGCAGCTAGAAGCCTGTGGCCATGCAATTCTACTAGATTGAAGTGATGTAGGTTTCTAGTATTTTCATATCGATTTGTATTAAACAAGTACCTAAATATTTTCAGCGTCATATTGGACCTTTCGACAATGTTTTCCAATAATGCCCCTTTTATAAGGAAGCACCATACATTTGTTCGGAAATGTAAGGTAACTTGTCAAACCGTTTCATCCTATTATGCCTTATTCCATTCCATTAGGTTTTTTTTGTAATCCGAAGTACAATCAGAATAAGTGATGTTTTCGGTATTTGACACAAGAGGCGTCATAAAGGTTACTAGTCTTCGGAGTTGTTGGACGTTTGGCCCTATTCATTCATCGAGTACGGCGGCGACTCCTCGGAGATCGGCGATGGGGTTACGACCCCCGTCCCCGTGAGCACCGTTTCAGGTACCCAGGCTATAAATGCACTCCCCAGCGGGCGGCAGGGTCAAAGTCAAGGCACAGAGGGATTCCTGATCTCCTGGTCTCCACTCACACGTACCGATACGACAGCCTCGTGGGTTTAAGTGGGTAAGCAGCCCACATACCACTGCTGACCCCCACTTGGCCCGGAGACCTATCAAAGGTTTCCCCCACGAGATAAAATTTATGTTTTGAATTATTTTTTGTAGATGGCATGGGCATCTACAAAAAATAATTACCTGGTCACCCCATGGTGACCAGCGGGCCTAAAAAGGCCACATTAAGCATTTCCTCTATAAGGAATTCGTATTTTGAATTTCTATCAAATTCTTCGCAATTCCTGTAATTTTCGTAAAATGATCACACATTTTAGGTCAATCATACTCAATTCATTTATTAACACTAATTAGCAGACTCATATTTGATGTTAATGCTGCCATACGAATAAAAATTAAACGGTAACTTACTCATATTATGATTCCCCGAAAGTGGCCTTTTTAGACCCGCAGGTAAGAATAACAAGTTGGGTGTCGTAAAAGGCAACTAAGGGAAAACAAGAAGACGGGTAGCAGCGTCTTTGTATTGATTACCTATACTGTGATTCCCAAGACGCTTGTCAAGCGTGGGATTTTGGCAACCCCTTCCTTCTAAAAGGGAGGCCTTTATCCAACAGTGGAAGTCTTTCGGCTGATGATGATGATTTTTAAAGTATTTATACAAAAATAAATCCTTATTTAATTGATTGAAAGAATATTTTATATTCATTTGTAACTTCTTAACTTAACGAATATCTTAAATCAAAGGAACGTACAGCGGCGTAGACGAAGTTTTTTTATTAAAGTTTTCCGATTCAGGTATAAAAAGAGAGCATGAGGGAGTTTTAGAGATTACAAACTTCCCTCAAACGATGGTTGAAAATGTACATACAAGTTAGGAACACCGACAACATACAAAAATGTAATAATGAATTGGTACAACTACAACAACAATCAGGTTTACGAATATTTAAAGAAGCCCTCAAACAATATGTTTTACCCAATTGCCCCAGAGTTGTGTGATCTTTTTTTGTTTGTAGGTATGTACAATGTTTGTATGTCTTATTTTGTCTCTTGCTCTCCAATTAAAGCAACTTGATGAATGTACTTACATATTTAAATTAGATTTCTCTGTTGTGAGAAAATTTTACAAAAAATATGATATTTTTTACTAAGTCCAGGTTAAGTACCATCGCAGGGTCAGATATTCTGCCGCAAAACAACAGTGTATAAACCTGGCTGTGTTCCGGTGTGAAGGGCACTGTAGCAGATGAAATTAATGTACAAAAGGGACTTTAAAAAATCAGGTCTCGGGTGCAAGCTGTCTATGGGCAGGCGTGTCGCTTACCATCAGGCGAACGTCTTTTTTGTCTCGTCACTAGGTTGAATAAATAAAAAATGTAGAACTGAATTGCTGGTATATTAATTTGCGTTGGAACGACAGTTGGCACCATAGGAAGTTGGTGGCAATTTTCTATTTAGAAGAGATCCGTGTGGGTTGACATACTTTAATTTCAGCCTCTATCAGCTTCTATTGTTTAGGAGTATTATCGCAGTGCTGGCTCTTCCTACCTATTTTCTTTCTTTTTGTTGCCTTGATATCTGGCTGGCTATGCCTTAAATTAAGTGTCTAAAGTTTTCGCAGACGCATTCATTAAATGCTTGATTGGCCAACTCCTAGTTTTATGCTTAATTGTCGATTCCGTGGTCCAAAGATCATCTTTACAATAGGGTGATCATCTTTACAATCTTCTTTTAGATGACTAAAAAAAAATATTTTAGTCCTAAATGACGGATTATCAAAAAATAGTGGACACGTATTTTTTCTATTGCCCATTAAACAAAAATGACGAAGATATAGTGCTTTGAAATGTTGCGTGACGTCACTCCGGTATACAATTTTTACTGAGGTGTGACGTAAAAAGCCCCCACTCCCGAACTTAGACGCTCTATATCTTTGGCAATTTTATTGATTTGTTAAATATTTTTTTTTTACCCAGTCATCATCCCCATTGCTTGCAATATTTAATTTTGAAGCAAAAAATATCGATATCTAAGGACCTCAATCACTAGTCGGGATGGTCTAGTGAGTGGGACGCATGCGACATATTCGGTTTATGGACTCCTGCCGCGTTCGCTCACAATGCCTATTATACTGAACTAACTCGCTGCGTCACAAGCAGACTGGAAGCTGCTGGACAGCACCCTGTTATGTGTACATACATTTTACCAAACCCATTTTGATAAACACTGAACTGCAGAAAAATCAGGTCAACTAAATTGACATCGCATTTTTGTCAAATCAGTAACTCAAACTCACAAATAGTTTATTTCAAATAGGCTTAACGCTAGCACTTTTGAAAAGTCATGTTTTTTTTAAAAAAAAAAGCTACCACCGGATCACAACGCGGCCTCAACTGAGAAGATCCGGCAAGAAACTCAGCGGGTTTGTCATTTTTTCACTTTTTTTTTAAATAGTGTGTCATGTTACAATTAGATCAGAGCGACAGTGTGTCTTGCCGTTCAAAAGATCAAATAAGACAGAAAAAAATAATAAAATACGACGAAAGTACAACAAACTAAAAAGCCAAAGGAATAGTAGATAACAACAGAGAACATAAACTTAAATAACTAGTTTTTTATTTCAACCTGTCTCGTGCCATAAATAATATAATTCATAGACATACGTCTCCGGTATTTATATTACTTACTACAGAATTACATACCCCATTATCTATTAGTAATGTTGTTACTGCAGGCTTGTCACTCGGTTGTATGCCTTCTGAGAGCTACATACATTCTCGATAAGTATAAAATGGTTGGACCATGGACTACATGACGGGAAGGAGTATGGCGCCTACCCTGATCCACCACTGGAAGCCGTGCAATGTAACTTTTAATCAGGCTAATCAGAACAAAGAAGCCTGCAGAACTCTGACGCAGCGAGCCACCTATGGTGGTCACATTCCCACGAGGAGATAAGGAAGATAAAAATACTGTAGTGACAGAGTATCGAGTATAATTGATTTCCAACTACAGACCGGTAAAAGGATACCTCAATCTATACTTATAATAAAACTGTAACAGGTTCAATTCTGTACATTGAAGATATTTTGAAAATTATATTTGGAGGGCATTCTATAACCGATACTGAGGCCGAAAATGTAATTTTTTTAATTTTTGTCTGTCTGTCTGTCTGTCTGTCTGTCTGTCTGTCTGTCTGTCTGTCTGTATCACGGCTGAGCATCACGCCGAAACTACTGAATGGATTCAAATGAAACTTGGCATGATTTGAGATCTTACTACGAGGTAGGACATAGGATACTTTTTATCCCGTAATCTAGCACGGTTCTTTTGGGAGAGGGGATTAAAGTCAAAATGGGTACTTGGTTATACGCTTGGTCCGATTTTATCAATTTTTCTTTATAATATAATAAATATTAGTAAGGGAACACTCATAGAGAGTTGTTATCAAGGTTTTGTAATCGATCTGGTTAAGCAACGTCTTCCTTACCTAGGTAATTAAATAGATGGGTGACCGTTTAACGCCATTTGAACTAAACGGGTCCGTGCTTCGGAGAGCAAGTAAAAAGTGGGTCCCAGTTTTTAACCGACTATAAAAAAGGGGGTTATGTATTCGATGCGAATGTCTGTTATTAAAACTTTAGTTAACGTAAAAATAGCGCAGGCGGAGCTGCGTGGGTCAGCTAGTCATTCACTAAAACTGGTGGTTATTTTAGCTGTGACTGCCTCATAACGCCAGACTTGGCCGCTAGGACTGAACTGCAACAGTTCGAAACACCTGTGACGATGTCAATATTATTTTGATAAGTACTTTTTTTATACTTAGGTACATATTTACACTACAAACAAACAGTTTTAAAAATACGTCGCTAGTCTTTTAGATAACGCGTATGGGATTAATGGCAACAATTTATTGCTTTATGCTCAATCATCCGTCGATACACGAGTGTGCTCGTTATACGAAATTACTCACCAGTCACATTGCCTACTTGTTTCCGCTCCGATAGACCTCAATGATTAATGGGTCCATGGATGTACTCACATTGCGTTTTGTGAGTGAAAGAAATTGGTACAGGAAACAAGGCGAATAGCGAACAAATTGAATAATATAGCTCGCGGCCTCAGAAAACGTACTCAAGAATATTCGTCGTATTTTACCTGTCTACCTATACCCACATTACTAGCTGTATTTTCATACTGCCAACGTTTTTTCTTATGCAATATTTCTTCAACCCAATTCGCAACAAACGGATTTTGAATCACTGGATACGATAAATGGTTTTTATTGAGTCAATATAATTTACATTCGCGCTAGGTTTGTTAGCCGTAAAGTTTTAGTAGTCAGAAATGTGCCTCAGAATATGTATGTGTTATTTATGAGTTTAGTTTCCACTAGCTTGCTTATTGTTATTAAATGCGATTCAATGAATGTAAATAATAGTAGGTTGAAAGATTATTGTAACTAGGTATCAATTATTTTTACGATGATATTTTATTAGGATTGAAGAACTGATATTAAATTTTCAGATTTCAACGAAAATCAATTAAAAGCACAACTGTATAAGTCCTTACAACACGTGAAGCTGTTTCTCGCTGCAGTTGAAAACAGAATAAAAAACGAAAGACGAGTGATAAGGACCTTTGACAACATCCATTACGTAGATTCTGGTAATCAAGGTGAACAATTTAAAGGAGATCATGAAAAGAAAAAAAATCACAATATTGAACTTTCTAAAATTAGACATAAGTTTTTAACGAATGGAGATAACATAGTTTCAAGAAATATTAAAGTAACAACTGCCATCAATTTAATTAAGGATAGGAATATGCAACAAGCTATAGATAAGTGGGTAAAAAATGGGAACGCACGCACTCAATTTATTCCTAGATTTAAACCCACTGAGGAAATAAAACAATCCCATCTTCAGGACCGTACCGTACCAACTAACTTTCCAGGTGTAAGTCCAGATGTAAGAAAAGTAGTTGACGAATGGATACATTCGATCAAGAAACCTGGCTCAAAAACACAAAACCTACTTACCAAAGCCTACACAACACAAAATGGTAACATTTTATTTATTTAAGTAATTTTTGCGATGGCGAAGGATGTAAAAAGTTTACCTATTTACTCGGTTTTGTTGTACCTTTAACAACGTATTCATATATTTTCATCTTTTTACTTGTCATCAGGAAATCAGAAATCTACACATACTATAATTGGCAATATACAACGACCAAATAATTTACGGGATCAGAATAAAACTGAAAATAATATTAAAAATGAGCAAAGCACTAAAGACCCCTTTGACATGGATTTTGATTACGGTGGCACCACAAATGGGGGTAGCTTCGCGTTTACAGCTCCACAACAGCCAGGTTAGTTTATAAGATAATTTATATGAGCTAGACAAATTGTTTTGCATACGTTTGGTATTTTTGAATATCTATGTGTATATGTCAATTTTAATTAAATTTGGGTTAAATAATTATTGTTTTAGTTTGTTTGTGTTGAGCAATTGCTGGTTGAGTCTTTTCGCTCACCCAAAATGTATATGTCTCCTATATAAGATATCACTCGACTCGAAGGAAAATAAACCTACGAGTATGTATGCTTAGATAGATTAGGATGAGGGCATTATCGAAAGAGCAATTCACTCACCTTTTCGAAGCAGCTGGCGGGCTGTTTCTTGAACTTCGAGCACCGCACCACACACACAGCGCATGACACGAGTTATTCTTCTTGATATGTGCATTGGTTTTCACAATTATCCTTATCTAACTGTGATTCTTAAAATATAAATTATTTATCCGCTTCGAGCTCAAATTCCGAGTAGCCATCAATTATGTGTTAATTTGTAACGTTTTTCCGGACGTCCAAAAAGCGCTAGTGGCGCATGCAGCCCTGTGATTGGGTGACCAAAAAGACTCAACCAGCAATGCCTCAATAGTTTGAAAAAATTGATTTTAGATTAGTGATATTGAAAACTACATGTTTTAATACATTAGGTACATAGAAGTTCACAATTTCTCATATTTGTGTAGAAGATTTTTCGAAATCGTGTATATGAACTATAATATCACGTACTTCTTCTACGTACGTTTAGTAGCGGTCTGTGTAACTTTAAAAACCTGCATAACATAGGTACACATATAATTCTTATTTTTAGATACACCTAGCACTCGCCCACCTATTTCTCCATATGTAAGAGAACTAATAGAGCAAATGAATCGAAGACGGGTTGGCTACTATACCGTGTTTCTGACTCGATTCTTTGAAATTACAAGTGTGATGCATAGTGCAGCTATAGCAGCGTTTACGTCCGCTGTCAAGGAACATTTAAATGAGTAAGTTAATAGTTATAAAATATTGTTAATGGTCAGATCACAAAACGATAACAATTTATTATATATTTTGACGTTTCCTTTGATCGGTGGTCTTTTAAAAACTTAGTATTCAATCCTCTGAGTCTTCGGTCGGGTTCTGTCTCCTCGGTCTCCTCTGTCTCTTCTTTTTGTCTTGTGTTTTTTTCAGTGCCTTTCAGAGACATATTCTTTGGTCAGTTCTATGTCAGGTCAAGACATATGCAAATTCTTTGGTCAGGTCCACGTTCTAATATTCAAATCATAAATTGAGTCCGAAGAAATCAGTCCAAATAATAATAGGTAATAATATCTTGGGACAATCCACACATGGTCATCTGATCCCAAACTAGGCAGAGCCTGTACTATGGAAACCAGACAACTGATACTAATACTTATATACTTTTTTTTGTAAATACATACTTATATAGATAAATAACTCCCAGACACTTGGTGGGAATCGAACCCACGACCCATCGGTTAGCGGACAGGGTCACTAACCACTAGACCAACGGGCCCGTCAAAGTCCAAAGTCCAAAGAGACAATCTTGTTTTATACGTAGCAAAAAGCCAATTTTAAAACACAGCGTGGTCTTAGAGGAGATACCACTGGAGAGAGCATAATGCGCTAACCCCTCTGCCAAATTTTTGTTCATATGTTCAGGTCATTCTTTATTTGTGTGCGTATCTTTTTGAATGTGTTGCGAGTTTATTATAGTGTGGGTATGCGTGAAATTGTATCTGTGTGTGTTTACTTCGCCTCCCGCACCCCGCAAAAGTGCCACGAAAAATTTGTTCGGGGAATCGACGCGATACTAGCTCCATTCTAATTACTCTAAAAGCGTGGTACATTCCAACAGTGTTTATAAGCATAAACAGGGTGTTGATTTCCATACTTGCTTGACTCGTAGAAATAGTGCTAAATAAATAAGTACTATAATAATAATATACTTATAGATATAAAATAAATACTTACATTTTAGTCTGAAGAACAATCACAAGTTAGATAGTTTGGGTGAACCAGCACTCAGCGGCTTACTTAGTCTAGCTGACAAAGCAGAATATACGCCAGATGACGAAAAAAGAAGTAAGTCAATTAAATACTTATTCCTATGAAGAATGCATACTAGTAGCGGTGGGGCCCCAACTTCGTCCCTTCAGCTGCATTCACAGCAATAATAGTGGTCAACCTGGTTTCTTCCCGTTGGGTGTCACAAGAGGCGACTAACGGATAACAAGAAGACGGGCAGCAGCGTCTTTCTACAGTCTATTAGTCAATTATATTAGACTAGCTGACCCACGCAGCTCCGCCCGCGCTGTGTTTACGTTAACTAAACTTTCGATAATATACATTCGCATAGAATACAAAACCTCCTTTTTTAAAGTCGGTTAAGAACTTGGACCCACTTTGTACTTGCCTTCCGAAGCACGGAGACGTTTAGTTCAAATGGCGTTAAACAGTCACCCATCTATTTAATGACCTTACCTAACGTTGCTTAACCTGGTCGATTTCCAAACATTGCTAACAACTGTCGTGTTCCCTTACAAATATTTATTATAATTAAAATGAAAAATTGTTAAAATCGGAGCAAGCGTATAACCAAGCACACATTTTGACTTTAGTCCCTTCTCCCAAGGGAACCGTGCCGGATGTTGGGATAAAAAGTATCCTATGTCCTACCTCGGAGTATTAACTCAAATCATGCCAAGTTTCGTTTCAATCCATCCAGTAGTTTTGGCGAGATGCTCAGCCGAGATACAGACAGACAGACAAAAATAAAATAAAATACATTTTTGGCTTGTTAAAGAATGCCCTCCAAACATAATTTTCAAAATATCTTCAATGTACAGAATTGGACTTACAGTTTTATTATAAGTATAGATTCATAAATAGATTATATAATATTTAAATGTTAGGTAGCCCCGTGGGGTGTTCGGGTAAGAATAGCACCCGTCCATCTTCTCCTTTTTGGTGTCCTTAAGAGACGATTAAGGCAAACAAGAAGATGCTGCTCAGAGCAACGTCTCTCTATTGAATTACCTACCACTTATACTGCGATCCCAAGACGCCTGCCTAGCGTGGGGATTATGGCAGCCTCCCTTCCCTCTCTTCTAAGGAGGGGAGATCTTTGTTCAGCATTTGACGCTTTCGGCTGCTGATGATGAAGAACCTGATATCAGATTTCTTTCTTTAGGCTGTCTTGGCCTAATGACTACTGTCTAGATGGCAACAACCAGGACTGAAATTTTACGTGTTCTCAAAGCACGAAGAAGTTTAGTTCAAAGGTCGCCAAACAGACATCCATCTTTGTACTGATCTTGCCTGGCTAAGCTTAAGCAACTGATGGTTTGCTGAACAATTACAAGTATGTTTTAGGAAAAAATGTTCCAGCTCCTCCTACCAATCGAAGCACAGGGAAAAGCCCTAAATTAGTACGCTTTACCGTCCATGACTGCATCAACACTTTCCACTGGGAAAGGTATGATGAAAGGATATAAAATGTACATCAAATCACAGGAATACGATAAATTAAAAAAAGTTGAGACAATAATCAACCATTGAATGATAAATTCAAATATCTCCATATAACCGTGTATGTTATTCTTAGCTTACGCGTCAGATATGACGATGGTGATGGTGAATATAGAAGTGTTTATTGCAAAGAACATACGTGATTTGCTTCAAGCCGCAGATGCATTATACAACAAGGAGGAAGGTGAAAAGCTTTTTGCGACACTTGAATATCTATCTCAGTTTCCAAACGAGTATCCTGATGGTAAGTGTAATAGCGCACGAGTGTGTTAAACCTATGTACGTATATCTTTTAAAATGTTGACTATAAAGTTATGAAAAAATGGGATTCAGAAAATGTCCCAGTATTTCCCGCGTTTAGACGTGGGCAAGTTAAAATGAAGCGGCAGCCCGAGGTAGGTACTTAAAAAAGTAGTTTTTGCGTACCCAACTAAAAGGATTAAGAGGAGAGGAGTAGAAGAAAGAAAGACAGTACCTACCTAATTAGATAGAACTACCATTGAAATCCCAATTTCCAGTTTCATAGGAACTGGTAATAATTTCAAAAAAGTATTTAAAGAAATAGTATTTGGCCTGTACCTACATATAACAATTTAAAGCTATGTGTTATGTTTTGTTTTTACCCTTTATATCCAACGAAGATATGTGCTAAAGTCTATTACACGTTTAACTAATATTCGGTCTCAATGTGAGCTTATCAACATTCGCGAATCACATTTTTTTATCTTTTCTGATCGAACATTATTTTAATCGGGAATTATTCCGATTTACCATGGATTTACCTTATATTTTGGCTTGACGTATCAACCGGGTTGCACCAGCCGTGGTCACAAGCAGACTGGTTCAAACCCGGTTCACATAATGCTGTCTTTTATTGACGCGAATACTACACATTGTAATTAATTTACTCTTGCGGAATATATCGCGGTTTATCTTAGGTTTTACTTTCCCGACGTTTCGAATGTTTTGCAGCACCCATTGTCACGGGCGGACTGAGATGTTGAACATCCATACGCTCTACTATACTGTCATAATTTTCGGTGTACCCTCAATTCTTATTAGTCATTATTCGTCCGACCTACGCAGTAAGAGCTTACAGTATCGTGAGGTCGTGCAGAAACCTAAGATAAACCTTGATATATTCCGTAACAGTAAATTACAATGGTACAAACCTAGTTAAAGGTCTAAAAGTATATATTGCAAATCTCTACAGATCGTTGGTTTCCATAACATTATTTAAACTACGAGTTTGCACTTATAATAGCCATTGTGTAGCAAAGGTTTTCACCTAATATTTTTCGGATGTTTTATTTGACCAATCGTGATAGTTCACGACTTAAATGTATATTTTCTCCCACAGGAAATAGGACAGCAATGGATATAGCTAAAGAAATATTAGAAGCAACGCTGTCACCCCTAGATAGATTAGCTGGTACACGAAAAAGACGTGAATTCATTACCGCTCTAAATGACATAGTCCAAGAAAATTTTCCAGACTTAGTACGAAGAAGGATAGTAAAAGATTATTTCACAAGCACTACAGGTATTTTTCATACATTTAATGGCTTTTTTTAATGATTCTATATAACCTACTATTTTGTAATCGCCTTGTCGTTATATCAAGTACCTTTACATGTAAAAGGAAGCCCCCTACCAGATAAGTATATGTCAACCACCAATAAAAGAATATATGTAAATGAAATTAAAACTGTAATGGATGAAAAATAATTTCTTTCATATTCCAAATTAGCCTAAGGCAGAGTATCTGCGACATTTTTGAATTATTCGATAATTATTCTGCTGTCTTAAATATTATTCATATAAAATATCTTTGATTTCTATACATAGGTATTAACTAAGTAATCATGGTGGTGTTATTATTGAAAAAACATATGTTCACAGTTGAAATCGATTCGTCTGAAGTTTACGATTACAGAAGAATGATCAAACTGAAAAATGCTACAAGTCGTAAAATAATGAAAACAGAGTATAATCGGGATTACAGGAAAATGAGAAAAATGAATCGAAATAATGGTACAAATATGAGAAGGTTACATATACATAGGCGTACGACTAAAAATACGTTTAAAATTAAGCCTACTATTGTTAAGAACCAAAATATGAAACGAATTTCAACGAAATATAAAAATAGCCTTTTGCGCAAAATTGTGGAGGCATCTAGTTATAGTGATGAAGAAAAATATTTAAGAGCAAATTTATATAACGCGTTTCAAAATAAAAATAAATATTTAGAATGAATGTTAAAAATACATAGTTGCAATTTACGGAATAATTAATTGCATTATGCTTATCTATTTGATGTATTGATAAAATAATTAAAATCAGTGAGAGATTCTAATTACATATGTAGTTGAATCCAATTTGAAATAATTGTTTAGATTACTTCGTAAGTCATAATTTTCTATTGCTTCTAATAACGTACCTCGACAGCTGCGCGAATTTCATTTCTTAAACACGCAAGCTTGAACATTTCGTATCATAATAATGCTGTTAAATTCTGCAAATGTTAAATCTTGCAACGGTACAAGATCTAAGAGATCATTTATTTGAGGTTCTAAATTAAATAGGTATATCCAGGTAGTACTTGAAAAATAGTCTATTTAAAATGTAATCGATCAAAAGTCGATTTATAATGTGATTACATTTTAAATCGATGTTAGACAGTCTATTCGTCAAATATATTAGGTTGATAAATCGATTATATAATATTTAAGTAATAATTGTGACATAATTTCAAATTATGTAATTTTGATTCTCAGGAGCTCGGGTCAGAAGGCAGTGGAACTTTATATTATCTATTAAGATAAAGAAAGTTTTTAGTAGGTAATAAATATCCTAATCTAATATAGCATACCAGCATGTCAGGTAAGTTATAGCTGCGAATATATTGTTACCTATAAATTCAGAGATGTGACTTATCTAAGATACAAGTATCTGAAATACAGATACAAGATACAAAATACGTATCTTCATCTTGTATCTAAGATACTTTTTATAAATTGTATTTGTATCTTGTATTTAAATACCTTTTGTTAGGTATCTTAGTATTTTGTAAATACTTTATTTCCTAAAATACTTTTAGTAATAGTTCTAATCTGCCTTTATTCGCAAAATGTGATTCTATGGTGGCATTAATTTTAAATTATATTACATTGACGGGCCTGCTGGTCTAGCAGTTAGACACCCTGGCCGCTACCCGATAGGGCGTGGCTACGATTACCACCAAGTGTCTTGGGGTTATTTATCTAATTATTTATTTACAATAAAAAGCATATAGGTATTAGTATCATTTGTCTGATTTCCATAGTAGGTACAAGGGATTGTCCCAAGATGTTATTATTATTATTAATGTGAAAAGGCAAAAGATTATATTTTAATGGTGATTTAATGAAAAAAGGAAACCCTTACGGTGCGAGACCACTGATTCTATTGATTTGATTGAAACGTATGGTATAGTTTAGCTCTTACTCATCAAACTTCTTAGTAAATGAAAAAAAAAATCTTTTTAATGGGGGTCGAGTACTACTATTAGTCCGAAAGATCTGAAATTTAGAACATAAATGTAAATCCGATGATACTAAATATACATTTAAAATTAAAAAAAAAACCCCTAACGTAGATGAATGAACTCTTAAAATGGCTTTCCTGCGCCATTATCAGGGGGTCCTACATTTAATGGACCCTAGTTCCTGTTATCACCTTCCTTCTTGCTCCCATCACCAAACTCTAATCATCATTATTCTACCTAATACTCCTTCGTAGTAACCTATCCAACGAGTACAAATTCGGTGGGTCTACGTTTATCGGTGGACAGATCCTGTGACCACCTTCCTGCTCCATCATCAGACCCTGATCACCATTTTTCTAACACTGATTCATCAAGACCTATCCAACGAGCCCAAATTCGGTGGGTCTACGTTTATTGGTGCAGAGATCTTGTGATCACCTTCCTGCTGATTAACATCAGATCCTGGTGAAGGTTACCATTTTATTCAGTATCATCGGATTTACATATGTTCCAAAGTTCAGATCTTTCAGACTAATAGAAGTAATGAAAAATATCTATTGTGTGTGTACGAAATATGCCTAGCTAGACTCAGAAAAGAGCTGATGGTCTTCAAACGGTTGGATAGATTTTCATGAAACATCTCGCTTCTAGTTTAAGCGAGAACTTTCAAATAAAAAAAAACCGCATTCAAATCCGTCCACTCGTTTGAGCGCTACAATGCCACAGACAAATATACGTACTGACAGTCAGACTTCCGGACATAGGCGTCAAACTTATAACTCCCCTCGTTTTTGGTCGGGGGTTAAAAATGGTAACCTTCACCAGGATCTCGGCCCCAATAAACGTAGACCCATCGAGTTTGGGTTCGTTGGATAGTTCTCGACGAGGATTTGATAGAAAATGGTGATCAGGGTCTGATGATGGAGTAGGACGATGGTCACGCGATCCCTGCACCAATAAACGTAGACCTACCGAGTTTGGCCTCGTTAGGTAGGTCTTGACGAGTAATTGCTAGAAAAATGGTAATCAGGGTCTGATAATGACGCAGGAAAGTCAATTTAACAGTTCGTTCACCTGTCAGGGGTTTTAAAAAAATTTAAATTTATACTTGTCTTCTAAAAGTATTTTATCTTTAAAAAGTATTTGAAAGATACGTATTTTGTATCTAGTATTTCAGATACATTTCCAGAAAGGTATTTGTATCTGGTATCTAAAATACTTAATTTGAAAGTATCTTGCATCTTGTATTTCAGATACTTTGTATAGGGTATCTTGTACATCACTGCCTATAATTTAGAAACAAACCTCGTTTTTCTTTACCTTTTAGTCACCGATTACGACGCCCGGGGGAGATGATTAGGGTTGATAAATTATCGGATCGTTTTTCTTGTGTCCCAAATAAGACCAGCATGGAACCATTAGGTATTGATTATTATTCTTACATACATAGGTAAGTCGAATGAAAGCGCTACCAGGAAAAGTAGCGTTTATATTTCTGAAATTCAAATGCAATTTCTAAAATATTTGCAATATAAGACCAGAACTTATTTTCTATCTACCCATTACTATGTAAAAATATTCTCATTTTACTATTATTAGTAAGTAGACGTATTGCGGATCTATCGTATCAAGTGGTCAAGTCGATTGTCCAGAGTTGCTCGGGCGCATAGGTCAGCTATTTCGTTCAAGTATCTTAGTTTAATTCCTGTCGAATAGTTTGACAGTCAGTTCGACGTCGCGTCGAGCTGAAAGGTCATAGTGAATACGGATCCTAACAGCGTTAAGCTCGACGTTGAATTCAAGGCTGGCTCAACGTCGAACTCGCCGTAGAGTACGAAGAGTTACATTAGATATTAGTATAACCGTTGAGCTGTAGCTATGTGGGTACCGCTACAGCGCCAGATATTCTGCCGCAAAACATTAATTTGATCTACAGTGCATGGAGGGATAGGGTGAAATTTCTAGGCTCAAGAGACTTTTCATTTAATGTCTCAGATGACAAATATGGTAGAGCAATTTTTTTATGCGGATGGGTGTACCGGTTACCATTAGGTGAACATTACTTATCTTGTCACTATGTTCATTATAAAACATTTTTCATCCATGTCATTGGCACCATAAATGCGTAGGCTGTATATTTCAATAACTTCTAATAGGAGGAGGTTATCAATTCTTCGCCTAGATGTATGTATTTTTTTATTTAATGTATATTCCCTCATAACACAATTCATAATGCTATTTTTTCTCGATTTTATGTCGTTTCGATACCCAACTGCAATGCAGATTATTTGTATCTATGTAAGTACAAAAATGTAATAAATAATAATAATGGCCTCCTCACCAATACGACCACAGCGGCCAATCTTTTCGCAAGGACAGCCATCTACGCGGGAGATAGTGCACAAGTGCTTGCGTAGACGTAAGTCCACTCTCTCTTCCTTTACCTCTCACAATCCGATGGGATGGAAGACCGACACGACCGGGGAGAGGTTAGATGCAGGACCGACTTTATACATGATCATCTTACTTTACAGACAATCAGGTGATCGGTCTGCATTGCCCTAGCCAGTAAGGAACTACACAAAGTTGTTGCTCCCCGCGGGATTCGAACGTGCGATCTCCGGTTTGCAAATTAAGCGGTTACCCAATGCGCCACGGAGGCTACAAATATAGTCAGTAATACAGTGACATGAAAAAAGAAAAGAAAAATAATTTTATTGGACTGATATAGATACCTACCTAATGATTACAAAAGAACACATGACTATATGACTGTGTTACAAAACTATAGGTAAAGATTTTAATGTACTATGTGAGTCATCGTACTTACAAACAGAGATCCTCATTTTCATACGCGCATTTGCAGCAGATATAAGAAATGAATGAGCGCTTTGTTGCAAGCACTTATTAACTACTACACCGCTCTTTGACGAGCGGATTGGATCGCTACACTTAGGCGTTATTCTAATGGGAGATTGTTCGCGCGAATAGACCAAGTGCCTTAGTAGATACTTCTTCTAATACCTCGCACAACCCCTCCTTTTTTTTTTGGGAATGATAGACGCTGTTGGCCGCAGATGGCCATTACAGCTTCACCGGACAATAGGAGGCGAGCGCTTGAAGCGCTCTAGCCTTAACGGCAGAAGTAGCGACGAGCTCAAGGGCACCTCAGGGGAGGCACGGCCTCGGCGTGGGCTGTCGCTTAAGAGAGGGCTGAGTTTACCACCGGTTCACAACGCGCCCCCACTGAGAAGAACCGGCAAGAAACTCAGTGGGGTGATGCACGTCGTTGAGGTCGCATACGTACGACCCTTCGGCCTCGCCGGCGAGACCGGTGTCTGATAGCTAGTGTAGCATACGGTTGTCGGGGAGGGTTCGGCGCATCCCGGTCCAATAGGACCGTCATGGGGTCAGGAGGGTCGAGCAGTACGTGCCGTGGTCTGCGGCGCGAGTCAGAAGGACTAGGGGCGTAATCGGCGGCGGCGCGGATTAAACTGTTCGCGTGACGGGACGCGGATTCAAAGTAGCGTTTCGACGCTTCTTTGAGGAAATTACGAAGGGGATCTAACTTGAAATCGGAATGCAGATCTACGTTCCGCATGTACCACGGGGCACCGACGGCGACGGCACGTCGGAGGAAACGATTCTGGATAACCTGGAGGTTATCGATACTGGGCGTCTACTCGCAAAAACGATTATCGATACATCGTGACATTTGTCGTGTCGAATCCTACTCTGAGTTACATCGTTTTCTATGTCGTAACGACGAATGAACGAACGATACATTATTCGACATTATCGTCCATAACCTACTCTTAGTCGCAAAGTCTCTTATCGAATATTCGAATTTGGCAACGACCTAAACGTGATTTTCACGATAATCTTGACGATAGCTCATTAGGTGTCGTTGGCGATATCGTTTTAGTTTTTACCTTTGATTTTCTTTATTTTTTTGATATTTTTTATTTATCTTTTAGTTCACAAAAGGTACCGGACCGGATAAAAATATGTATTTCTTTTATTTTTTATGATTATTTAAATTGGTGATAAGCAGAAGGATCACCTGATGGTAAGCCACATGCCGTCCTTTAGATTGCTGCATTTCGTAAAGAGTTTAATTTAATTAAAATAACTAAATTAAGTTAAATTAAAATAATAATAAAAAAGATTAATTAAATAATTGATTAAAATAAACCGCGATAAAATCCGTAAAAGTTGTTTGATTTCAATAATTAATTAAATAAAAATTAAATAAATTAATAGTAATATTAATAGTAATATTAATTTATTTAATTTTTAATTTAATTTAATTTAAAATAATGTAATGTAATGTAATGTAATGTAATTTAATTTAATTTAATTTAATTTAATTTAATTTAATTTAATTTAATTTAATTTAATTTAATTTAATTTAATTTAATTTAATTTAATTTAATTTAATTTAATTTAATTTAATTTAATTTTTTTAATTTAATTTAATTTAATTTAATTTAATTTAATTTAATTTAATTTAATTTAATTTAATTTAATTTAATTTAATTTAATTTAATTTAATTTAATTTAATTTAATTTAATTTAATTTAATTTAATTTAATTTAATTTAATTTAATTTAATTTAATTTAATTTAATTTAATTTAATTTAATTTAATTTAATTTAATTTAATTTAATTTAATTTAATTTAATTTAATTTAATTTAATTTAATTTAATTTATTATTAGTTATTTTATTTATAAATCATTTAATTCTAACTGCGAGGCCATCACTTTGTACTTATTATTTATTTCATTCGCTCCGAACATCGTATATCAAATAAATATTTACTCTACCGCAACGATAATCGACGAGAAATTCGAACAATTGTTAGATTAGGGCAGGTGCGATACATTCGGAGACGTATCGTTTCGTTTCGAATGTATCGTTATCGATTTTGCGAGTAGGCCCCCTGGTGCGGGCGGCGTGCGCGACGGTTTTTTGTGCGCAATCAATACATCCGTCTAAATGAGAATTAGTATGCTTGAACGTAAATCGCACCAATCGCACGATCAAATTGCGCGAGTGATCATGTATTAAAGTAGGGCCAATTTAATAGATCACATTTGACAATTTATCAAAATTTAACAACGTAACCTTGCAACGGCGGGCATAACATATATTATTATTTTTTTCGTAGTTAGAACTGCACAATTGCTTAACTTTTTGCAATTACAATTACATATTTATTGTATCTATAAATGACAAAAGGAACAAACAGAACAAAGAAACCGACAGATGTCAAATGTTATCGATCTACTGAATTGGCCCTACAGTTAGAACATCGCCATAGTACGTGTCGGTCCTTTACAAGCCAAGAATTGGTTATTAATCAAGCCATTTTACAAAGGTAAGTGAATCTGGTATTCTAATCGAAGGTTATTAACAATAGTTACATTATTTTTATTCCTCGATGCTGTCGCTTGAGGCGTTAAGAGAATTTGCTTTGAGCGTTCGGGCCGTGATCCTCGGGTTACAACTAGGGAGGTACTTTTGTTGAATGCCTGACGCTGACGCGACGCTGGTTCATTTGTTTACCACATCATTACATGCTAAGTATCATGTATAAAAGTTATTGTGTGAAATAAATATACAGGTTGCCGATATAACAACATAATTCAAGAACAGAAATCAGTCTACGTTACGCTAACGCTATCGATATCAATAAAAGATAGCAATCACCTTAATTTTTTACTTAAATGTCACAACTGGGGTCTACAACGTACCTACCTTGACCATCACGATTATTGTCAAGAAAATATAATATAAGTATAAATACTATCGCGGACACTAACGGTGTACCAGTTTTGAATCGGAATCGATTGAACGACGTTACGTGAGCTTACCCCGTCCGCATGTATTTTGATTTTTGATTTTGAGCCGGCTCGTGCAAGCGATTAGCGTCCTAATACACCGCATGTGACCGCGAAAGTACTGTAACATGGCAACGCTGGCTGGAGGGGCCATATGCATATGCATATGCTTATGGGGGCATATGCCTTACCCAAGTACTACCCTTGTTTTATTATTGGTACGACTATATAAACAATTTAATACATTTTAATGTGATCAAAACGAATCCTTAAAGGCCTATCAATAATAAAATTGGCGTCACATTTATGTATATCTCTATTTGTTCTCTCGATTATAATACTAGGTAAAACTAATACATTGAAGGCGTTAATTGAAATAGAACACTGATAATTTATCAAGTAAGCTATTTTGTCATTATCGGGCGAAGTTCAGCGAGGCGCGAGGTGCGTACACATTCATTAGCCTCCCCATATCCCACTTATCGTTAGACAATTCGAATTAATCTCCAAGAAACAATCCTGTCGTGGAGTATTCCTTCGCAATTCGTATGCATGTATACCTTACACGAAATAGTTAAGTATTAGTGTGGCTAGGAAATAAGTAATTACTTATACCCACTGGGAGAATATTCAGTAGACGTTACTGTGTAAAATTTAGTTACCTGTAAAATAATAGGTAGTAGTAGTAGGTGGTTTGTTCCAATAATTTACAATAACCAGTCTTTTTTAATTCGTAATATTAAAAAAACAATATTCTCAAAAATTAGCTGCTATCGCGTTGTTGAATAATTTTTAAAAGGACAACGGTTACTGCGAAGATCAAAGGAAATTTTAGAGAAAATATTTCTTTTATTTTAAGACATCTTTAACCCTTTTGGAAAAAAAATTGCTATTATATTAATCTTGCTCGTAATACTCAGGCACGACGCGAGCTTACTAAGTAGAATCGAGAATTGTTAAAATTTATTCATAAGCATAGGTATAATTAACTGGATGTATAGAAACGCAAACCATCGGCGTATTTCCTTTGCTTGCTGTTTCATTATAGCTAACAGGAACTCAACTCCAACGCGACTTTATGGCTCCCACACATAACTGCGAATTCGCATCGCATCGCAAATATCTGCGAGAAACAAATGAATTTTCGATACAAATTCCTGCAATGCGGCGCCGCATCGCATCGCATCGCAGTTATGTGTGGGAGCCCTTACCTGTCAATCACGCGGCAATAACGAGTGGACAACGTGTCATTGACCTACAACTCGACATTGAGTAGGTATCAGACTTACCTGAGAGAATTACCACATCTTGGTCTTTTAGCGTAAATTTTGCCGAGTTTTAATTTCGTAGAGTAACCAACTGTGGTTACTCTACGAAATTAAAACTCGCAGCCTCACACTAGGACTGCCTAGTGTGAGGCTCCGAAGTGGCTTACATGCCATCGCCTTGTCATAACGTGACAACGTTGTCCACGCTTCCACTTGTCACAAAATAATTATTTGTTTTCTTTTACAACCAACTATTATACCAACACATAGTGATGCAAAGCGACGCAAGTCTTGCTAGTCAAGCTCTAGGTTCAAGCTATATATTTGCGCCCTTTGCGGTGGAGACCATGGGGCCTTGGTCTCATGAGACGCACGGTTTAGTGAAAGAAATTTCAACCAAACTTATCGAAGTCTCAGTAGACCGTCGGGCTGCCAACGTATAAGCTTGGCTATACAAAGGGTTAATGCCGCCAGTCTTTTAGGTACCCTTCCCTCCCAGTGCGGCGACAACTTAGAGGAAGTTTTTTACCTAGTTTAAGTAAGTATACATAATATTTGTAAATAAACTGTAAATATTTAGTTCCAACACATTAAAATGTTTTTCGTAGAGTCGATGTTGAGTCAATGTGGTGCGTAACGGCCTTAATATTACAGAATATAATTTGAAAGAAGTTTAGCCTTTTGTTTGCTCATTATAGTAAGATTCCACCCCTTTATCCACTAGACCGCGTAAAATTAGACGGTGTATTATGACATTCTCTGTATATCATAAAACCTTCAACTTCTCATACAAAAAAGATAATTTATAATATAAAGAAATAACGTTTGTTTCCCAGAATATTTATTTAGCACCTACTTATTTTGTACAATTTTATCATGTAATAAACGCAATCTTAATTTATAAAATCGATATACCTACTTGAAGTATATTTATATTCACTTTCTCGATCATAAATTAAGACTAGGTTGTGTAAATGTAATAACATTATTTACAACACTTTAACTTATGTATTTGCAACAACTTTGAGCTTAATTTAATTTTATGTAAGTACTTACATAATTTAATCGCTGACTACATATCTAAATTCATGCTAATTTTGATATAAGAGAAAACAAATATCTCAATTGATTTCTAATTGTTGATGCAAATGTAATTAATATTTTAATTGGAACGTTTGGTTACAATACGGTTGTCTTATAACAATTAGATTATTTGATTTATATATAACAAACATATTTTCTCAACTAGTACACTTAATAATGTTAAATACTACACCTTAATTGACTTATCAAACTTTGGCACTGAAATCTTAGAGGAGATACAACTGGAGAGATCATGATGCGCTAACCCCTCTGCCAAATTTTGGTCATATGGTCAGGTCAAATTCTCAGAGAAAGTACCAAAGGAGTTAGTATCGCGTCGATTCCCCGAACAAATTTTTCGTGGCACTTTTGCGGGATGCGGGAGGCGAAGTAAACACACACAGATACACTTTCACGCATACCCACACTATAATAAACTCGCAACACATTCAAAAAGTTACGCACACAAATAAAGAATGACCTGACCATATGACCAAAAATTTGGCAGAGGGGGTTAGCGCATCATACTCTCTCCAGTGGTATCTCCTCTAAATATAAAATTATAATGGTGAAAAAATTATAATCGAAGTGAGCGTACCGGCCCTTTAGGAAACACATACATCTGATACATCTATATACTTTACTAGCGACCCGTCCCGCTTGGCACGGGTATTATTTAGAAGACTGTTGCAAAATGTTTTTAAAGTGAAACTTCTTCTGCGACTTCCAAAAAGTTAACGCTGAACGCGTTAAACGTTAAACGCTACATTGGGATGGTATGAAAGCGCACACGTGACCCAGTCATTCCGTCATTGTGTCATTCAGCGTCGTTCAGCGTCGTTCAGCGTCGTTCAGTATCGTTCAGTGTCGCTCAGTGTCGCTCAGTGTCATTTCAGTGCCGTTCAGTGTCATTTCAGTGCCGTTCAGTGTCATTTCAGTGTCGTTCAGTTCATTTCAGTGTCATTCAGCGTCATTCAGTGTCGTTCAGTGTCGTTCAGCGTCGTTCAGTGTCGTTCAGTGTCGTTCAGTGTCGCTCAGTGTCATTTCAGTGCCGTTCAGCGTCGTTCAGTGTCATTTCAGTGCCGTTCAGTATCATTTCAGTGTCGTTCAGTTCATTTCAGTGTCATTCAGCGTCATTCAGTGTCGTTCAGTGTCGGTTCAGCGTCGTTCAGTGTCGTTCAGTGTCGTTCAGCGTCATTTCAGGTCGTTCAATTACGTTCAGTGTCGTGCAGTCGCGGGGAGGGGGAATAGAAAGAGACAGAGCGAGAGTGAAGTTTCACTTCTACCGCGCGGAGGGTCTCCACGCACGCACATTTTTTTTCTACATACAAACAACTTAATTAGGTTTTTTTATATATAAACCTTCAGGGTGAAAACCGCTTAAAGATTCGTTGCGTGGTTTAGGAGGAGTTAGCTGATACACAAACAGACAGACGCTGAATGCGACTTTGATATAGACTATGTATGTATATATAAACCACATGTAGGCAAATAAAATAATTATATTATAGAAAAAAATCCAGTTAATATTGTTTTTTTTTTTATTTGAATAAAAAAACCCTCACGCAATATGTAGGTACATACGTGGAATAATTGATTCCTGAAAGTTACCATTATTTGCCGTTGACCCTCATTTGTACTTTACGAAATCTAATTTTATGTACTTACCTACATACAAATTTACTTACTACGTTAACAAACTAAATTTTCAAAATATTAGGTCGAGGAATTTTTCCAGTGGGCGTGGTTGGCTATATCCAATTATATAGCCAACCACGGGCCAAGAGGTTATAATCATTATAATCATTAACAAATATTGGGCCAAGCATGGGCCAAGTGATAGGTTTCTTATAAACGCAGCTGCGTCTTAAAAACATCCAACATCCAATCTTACGGGAAAGTTAACGATAAGTTTTAGTACCAACTCTTGACCACTCTCTGAACCACTTATAAAGTTCGGTAAGTAAGTAGTAACTAGTTTCCTTAAAACTTATAAGTACCTATGAAGATAGCGGCTTAGTATAATGACGGATTAATGCCACAAAAACAATTTGTCATGAATTCGTGCACTTCTTTATTTTTAACCGACTCCAAAAAGGGAGGTGGGATAAAAAATACGTACGCGACGAATTGAGCGTCGCGTACGTATTTTTTATGACATTATGGCTGCGCTGCTTAAATTAATACTATTGATACCAAATTGACACATTGTGGTAATTACGTACTAACGTAGTAGGTACTGATTCATCAGCAGCCGAAACTTGTCCATGGCTGAACAAAAGCCTCTCCCTTAGAAGGGAGGGGGTTGCAATAATCCCCACGCTTGGCAGGCGTCTTGGAGTTTACAGTATAAGAATAATTTAAGAATATTTTTAACCGGCTTCAAAAAGAAGGTTCTCTATTCGACGCGTATGTATGTAATATTGATAAAAATGCGTAATATTAATATATGTTAGTCTATGTGGGCTTCTAAACAAATTTACCAAATTTTATGAGTGTATGTATGTATGTATGTATGTAGGTATGTATGTATGTATGTATGTATGTAGGTTTGTCCACGGATTTCTCAGAAACTACAAGTCCGATTTTGAAAATTATTTTTGCAATAGTTAGAGTATTTTTCAACTTAGGGTAGAGTACAAGTTTTATCAAAATCGGTCCAGTAGTTTAAGAGATATAAACTTTTTATGTTTTCAGTAAGTTACTGTAACGTAGACGTTCGAGTTGCGTGATAGTGCTGATACCTATTTTGGTAAAATAAGTCACTAAAAAGTGTTAAATAAACTATTTAAAAAAAAATAAAAACCGACTTCAAAGTAAATTATCTAAAAAGCATAAAATAACGAAAATATATTGAAGTCGGAGTCAGCTGGTGCTAGTGTTAGTTAACATGATGTGCTAGCAACGACTTCAATATATTTTCGTTATTTATTAGTCATAAAGAAAACATTGCAGTTACATGTGTACAAAAAACAACGTAAAACAATATGTTTCTTAGGATTAGAGACACCCAACGGGAAGAGATGGGAGGGTGCTATTCTTACCCGGACACCCGACGGGGACTCGGGGACTCGGGGACTCGGGGACTCGGGGACTCGGGGACGAGGTACTGATTAGGTACATACTAAAGAAGCTATTACAAATGCATTAGGTACCTATATCAAACAATGAAGTTTAAGTGCTTCAGCTCTGTTTTCTGAAAGTATTTACAGTAGTCACAGCGAAACTTTCTGTCTCTGAATTTTTGTTTGGCAACCCATTACGCATCTACCGCTGTCTACCGGAGTGAAAAGCTGATCAAAGGATACATGTAGAGAATATAGACATGAATTTAGAGACATTACAATGAAATATAATTGAATCAACATATAGATATGTAGCACACGTGCCTTCAGCGATACCGTTTTTGTTATATTCGGTACCAAATTGGTATAATTTGGGCTCCACAATTTTGATTTAGTTTTTTTTTTGGTATAATTTCAAATGTTACTTACTATATTTTGATAAAATTTTAACTAAAAAAAAATACATACAAGAAGAATTGATAACCTCCTCATATTTTGAAGTCGGATAAAAACTCATTTTGTAGTAGGTATTACACAAACATTCATTCATTCAATTTCACTGGTGTAGTTTTATCTTTGTCTGATTTTTAATGAAACTGTATGATTTGTCTGTTTTGTCCAGTTTTCATATTAATAATTAAAATATTACATAAATATTAGTAATGAAAACATATTATTTTTAGTTCCTTACATTTTTATGAAACGGTCACACTGCCTGCCTTTCTTATTAGTACTTTTATATAGGTTTTTTTTTGTTGAATACTACTGTTAGCTGTAGATGTCTATAACAACTTTAGGGGGCGAGAGGGCACGCGCTTAAAGCGCTTCAGCCAGAAGGGTTGGAGTAGCGACTAGCTCAAAGGCACAGGCTCAGAGAGGCACGGCCTCGGCTTAGGCTGCCGCTTAGTGAGTACCTAAACCATCCCGGTTCTATAAACTCGCATCCACTGAGAAGACTGAAAGAGGGGATTTTCTATAGGTGTAACCAAAGCTTTGATTCTAAATATTGGGAGAAACGTATATTTTAGATAAAGCTATGTTCTATTTACAAATATTTATTATATACTAATGACAATTTCGGGAAGCAACGATACTGTTTAAATTGGCACATTATTACAATAATAATTATTGACACAATCTCATTATTCGTTGGCGGAACAATACAACAATAGTTACACTAACTGCCGCACTCACAAACCCCAATTAATTTTAATTAAGTCACTTTTAAAATCAAATTAGTTCGACTGTCGGGGTCGTTTAAGATTAATATCAATTACTGAACGAGATATTTGATATATCTACTCATTATCAGCGTATTAAGTATTAATGGGCTTCGAGTGTCGAAATAATCCGATTTCAAAAAATTATTTAAGTATCATTAACTTTAATTGACGTTTGTAGGTTCGGCAGTAACTGTTTAAAGATATGTTATATGAATACAAATTATCCCTAAATGGGTGGCTTTAGAGGTGTGTTGCCGACGTGCAGGTTATTGAATTGGGGCAGCAAGATGGCCCCCGTTGATATGGTGGTGACCAGTACGAACACGGCCAGGAGAGCGCGATCCGCGACCACTGCCACCTGCAAGTTAGTAGGATTTAAGGAGAAGCACTTATGGCCGTGATAAGGTGGGTTTATATACAGGGTGTAAGGGACATCGTACCGAAAACCAATACCAGGGATCCAGTACATGATTTTGAACACTCTAGTGTTGAAATTTTTCATCGGCTTTTTCATGATTTTCCAAAAAAAAAATCCACTTTTTTTAAATAAAATTAGTATATTATCATTATTGGTATAATAATAAAGCATAATTTAAATTTAAAAACAATAAATTACGTATTTCTGGAAAATTTATTTAATTGTTTATTTATTTATTCTTTATACACTAAAACAGTACATAGGCAATTAATTAATAGGCAATTATTTATTATTATTTTAGAAAATTAGCAATGTAATTTGAGAAATAAATATTATTCCGCATATATTCATTACATGCTCGAAAATTAATAAGTCAGTCATTTGTCATTTTCCATATAAATGGTTTCTGTAATGTTGTAACGGACATTATTTGACATCTTATAAAAAAAAAATCGGTACGATGTCCCTTACACCCATGGGCGTACGCAGGGGGGGGGCAGGGGGGGGCCGTTGCCCCCCCCTGGACTTGGCAACCATTCACTAAGCTGACAATATTTTGTCTAATTATACATTTATTTGAAAGTAATTGTAAAAGGGATTTATGTTTTTAATTACAAATCATCATGTTAGAATTAAAAAATAAAAATTTCGGCGCTGCGCGCTTAATCTTGATCGATGACAGACAGGAAGATGTTTGTAAGTACTATGGATGATTTTTTAACGGAGGTTACCTTATAACCGGTTTGCAGAAGATCCATTATTATAAGGAATTGCATTTTGCCCCTTTTAAACCAACGTAAAGAAAAGCAAGAGGTTCTTAATACGGATGTAGTTTTTTTTTTATTTTATTACCTCAGAGCCAGAACTGAATTATTTAACTGATTTGGAAAATTTGAAAGTAAGTAGTTAAGTAGTTTCAGATTGTTCCAATTTTCATCAAAATCTAGTTCTGTTTATGGGCATGAGTGAACTCTTCAAATAGTATAGGTACCTACGAGTATATACATACATATATATTTAGCGATTTTGATATTATCAACAAAAAACGAGCATTTGCATTCAGAGAGAGTATCATTTGGCGAAGTGGAATTGACTTTGACTATGATGTCATGTGCAAAATAAATAGTAAAATCGAATATACCATCAAATTGATATGATGATGAAGCCGGAACAAAAAATGGATCTTAGCCGTGTTTAGGGCTCATATGATTGTCATAATTATTTTAATGGTAATTTCCCTCGTTTTGTCAGAAGGCAGATTTCGTAGCCTCGTTATTTCCGTTAACAATCTGTCATCGTGTGTTCGATTAATAACTAGCTAAGCAAAAAAATCAAAAACCATTTTAGCTCCTGCAAAAACGTTTTTTTATCAAAAAATTAACCAAATTCAATTTAAACAGAAAAAAATACCGGTCAAGTGCTAGTCGGACTCGCGCATCGAGGGTTTCATACCATTTTTGGACGTATTAAAGTAATTTTACTATTCATGTAACACCTCAGATAGCAAAAAAACCAAACCACAAAACTAAGTTTGTTTGACGAGGTTCTTTTAGGATTACTAAAAAACTGTACTATTTCGATAGATCATTTTATTTTTCCTGTAAAATATAGATAGACATGCATTATCCATAATTATTTCAGAATTTTTTTTCCACAAACTTCGGAGATAAGGGAGGGGAACGGTTTTTTTATTGACATTTTTGGTTATTAGCCAAAAACTACGTCACATAAGCCAAAATAAAAATCTGTTTTGATATATGCAAAGAAAGCCCTTTCATATGATACTCCACTCAATATAGTAGTCTCACTTTAAAATTTTGATGCCCTATTTCGACCCCCATTATAAAAAAATAAAAGAAAATTTTTTTTTTTTATTTGCGATGAGGTTGGGTAAGTAAGATCTAAAACTATTCCAAGTTTCAAATCGATAGCATCAGTGGTTCCTGAAATACACACATCAAAAGTGTCTAGGGATCAAGCATTTTTGGGCAAAAAAATGGGCAGAAGAACAATGGCGTTTCGTGTGCTTTTCTGATGAGTCTCGTTTTGGTATGAGACCGGATACAAGACGTATACGACACTGGAGAACCCCTGGACGCCAACAGCGATTAAAATCCTGCCAGGAAGTCCATCCTTATAGTGGTGGAACCATCATGGTATGGGCGGGTATTTGGATCGGCGGAAGAACTGAGTTGATTTGGATCAGAGGCAACCTCAACGCTCAAATTTATGCTGAGACGATTGTATCAGACATCATCGTTCCTCTACAAGTGCAAATCGGTTATATAGGTTCCTTATTTCAGTTAATGCATGATAATGCACGACCGCACACCGCAAGAGTTGTAAGACAGACTCTCGCCGCAGCTAACATCAATGTCCTGCCCTGGCCTGCTCAGTCGCCAGACTTGAACCCGATTGAGCATGCATGGGATATGCTACAGAGAAGAGCTCTGCCGAATATGGAGGGTATCCAGTCGCAAGAAGACCTTTTTTTGTTGTTGCA
Source organism: Furcula furcula (assembly GCA_911728495.1). Classification (NCBI taxonomy): domain Eukaryota; kingdom Metazoa; phylum Arthropoda; class Insecta; order Lepidoptera; family Notodontidae; genus Furcula; species Furcula furcula. The sequence continues at coordinate 22,176,958 of OU452244.1, read as the reverse complement.
ACGAACATGGGCGGCCATTCCACAGCGTGATTTGGATGAACTCATTTTGAGTATGCCAAACCGATGTTCTTGTGTTGTTAGTGTTCGCGGTAGAAACACGGATTATTAATTGTTTAAGTTACCCAATAAAATTTTAAAGAAAACTGTTATTTCAGTCTTTTTTTCGAACTTTTGTGTTAGTGGTTCAAATGTCAAAAATCCCTTTATTAGGAAAATGGCAAATTTCTTTATTAATGCAAAGGTGACTTGGTTTATCGTTACTGTGACAAACGAAAACACTTTATTTGATGAATCCTTAAAGAAAATTTTAATTAATATCAATCAGGAGAAAAGTTATTGCAAAAATATATGTTGATCCCTAGACACTTTTGATGTGTGTATATAGGTGTGACAGACAGACAGACAGACAGACGTTGTCAGACCATAAGGGTTAATTTTTTACCTTTCAGGTATGGAACCGTAAAAAGGAGTTTAGCGGTCTCTGAAATTTTCTCTTGTAAAAAAATCCCATGGAAATAAATATTTTCTCGTTGTAAAAAGTAGCCTATGTTGATTCTAAGGTCAAAATCTAGAAATTTTGTCAGTATCAAGTCTACAGCATTTTTGCTTATAGCTTTAAAGGTGACAACTAGACAAAAATTGTTTTAAGTTTGGATTTGGGCAAGATAATGGAAATTCCCAACAAAAAAAAAACAAAACCGCTCCTACAAAAGTTAATATAGTTAATGGCCATTTATCCATTTTTTGAAATCCGATTATTTCGACACTCGATGCCAATTCTCAATCAGGTAGTGAGTAGAGATATCAAATATCTCGTATTCAATAATCGAAAATAATCATAAATGGCTCCGACAGTTGAAATAAATAGATTTTAATAACTGACTTAAGTATAATTAAGGTTAATTGGCGTTTGTGAGTGCGGCAGTAAAATTATAATGTATTTATTTGTGCTTTTATGAATTTGATCACCAGCAAAAAAACCTTATGTTGCCCCCCCCTAGACCAAAAGCTGCGTACGCCCATGCTTACACCCGTTATATATTTTTTAGTTGTAAACTTTTCTTTTTTTTTTCTCTTAAACTTAGGTCAATCAGTCGCGGATTTCACCTATGATTTCTTATTGGTTGGTGACATTGTGTTCCCTTCCTTTGTAAAGAGGATAGAAAAATCTGCGCATGCATAAAACGATTAAACAGTGTGGTGACCACATTTCACCACACTTTGAGAAATAATCGTTGAAATTAAATGTAAAGAAATGAATCTATACTTATAATAAAACTGTAACAGGTCCATTTCTGTACATTGAAGATATTTTGAAAATTTTATTTGGAGGGATTCTATAACCGATACTGAGGCTGAAAATGTATTTTTTTAAATTTTTGTCTGTCTGTCTGTCTGTCTGTATCTCGGCTGAGCGTCACGCCGAAACTATTGGATGGATTGAAACGAAACTTGGCATGATTTGAGTTAATACTCTTTATCCCGACATTCGGCACGGTTCTATTGGGAGAGGGGACTAAAGTCAAAATGTGTACTTGGTCCGATTTTAACAATTTTTCATTATAATTATAATAAATATTTGTAAGGGAACACTCATAGACAGTTGTTAACAATGTTTGGAAATCGATCAGGTTAAGCAACGTTAGGTAAGGTCATTAAATAGATAGGTGACCGTTTAACGCCATTTGAACTAAACGTCTCCGTGCTTGGGAGTACAAAGTGGGTCCCAGTTTTTAACCGACTTTAAAAAAGGAGACATTTATATTATTGAAAGTTTAGTTAACGTAATCACAGCGCGGGCGGAGCTGCGTGGGTCAGCTAGTAAAATATAAAAATAGATAGCAGTATCAAACTTAATTGCAAATATTTTTATACATTTATATTTTGTATCATGGATACGAAAGTCTATTTTAATTCCAAATAAAAAAAACATGATAAGTACGTTGTTTTTTTACATACAATAAGTATAATACTCCTAATAATGCTAGGCAGTGGGTTGGTTATTTAATTTCCCTTCTATACATACAATACTTTTTTTAAATTTTCACCTTCATATTCTTACATTGAAAAACAAGACAAACGAAATGGACAAAATATACATTTTCAATTAGCAGTAACTTGGCAGTAACTATATATTACGTGTAAAGCCTCAAAAGCATTAAACTAAACAACCCGAGCTAATGCGCAAATTATTCAAATATCGCAAGTTAATTGAAAATTTCGTTGAGATTATTTGAACATTCGATATAAAATGTAATTGTAAATGAAACGCGCCTACAAAATAATCTTAATGGTGAATTAGATGTCACGGACATCTGAAGTCTAAAGGAATTCAAGTAATTTATGTATTTTAATGGATGTTAGTTTAGTAATTATGATACTCTCGGAAATTAATTTGTAAAACAACAGTTGACACTTATTTTTTATTACGAGGATTAGAGATTTTGTTAGCAGCGGGATTCCGATTGTTACTATGCTGCTACTTAATACGGGTTTTTAGCCGAATTCAAAAAAAGGAGGACCCCAAGTCTGCGTTCTTAGGTTTTTTTTTAAAATAAACATATCAATGATGTGATAATGTTTTGTTTTAGCTGATATATTCATCGTGAAGCATGTAAAACAATTAATGTTATGTACTAACGTACTAGAGACCGAATTTCAAATTATCTATATAATTTTATTGAGATAGCGTGACTCTACACATTATATTCGCTATTATGAAGCTCTAGTACATACATACAAAGTACAACATATAATGGTTGGCTGGAAGAGATCGCAGCAAGCGATAAGAAGCCTAATCCTATACCAATAATAATTATTCTTCTTTGTATTTCTATGTTATTTTTGTGTGAAATAAAGTGTTATCTATCTTTCTATCTATACAAAAACGGTGAATGTAATGTAAACATGTCATTGTCCCTTAATTTATTTATTTCGCAATTTAATAAGTTTTTCTAACTTTTATTGAAAATCAAAAGTTAAATTGGAAACGCCTGAGGCGCAGGATGGCCGTACACCGTTACCGAACTTTAAAATATGGGCCGGTCATATTACATTATTAAAAAAAACGAAAACTGTTTACGTAGCGAATATTTTAGCTAATCATCATCATCATCAGCAGCCGATAGACGTCCACTGCTGAACAAAGGCCTCCCCCTTAGAAGGGAGGGGTTGCCATAATCCCCACGCTTGGCAAGCGTCTTGGGGAACGCAGTATAACGGTGGTAGGTAATCCAATAGGAAGACGCTGCTACCCGCCTCTTACGTACACCCAACGGGAGGAGATGGGTGGGTGCTATTCTTACCCGGACACCCCACGGGTTCGGGTTTTAGCTAATGGGGACCATTAATAAAAACTTAATTTATTATTAACAAAATGTGCAAAAAAAATACACTCTTTTCCCTCACAATCTAATGGGATGGATAACTGATACGATCGGGGAGAGGTCAGGCGCAGAAACAACATTTTTACATGCCCATCCGACGTATGGGTCATATTAATAACAGACAATCAGGTCGCTATCAGACACCGGTCTCGCCGGCGAGGCCGAAGGGTCGTACGTATGCGACCGCAACGACGTGCATTACCCTACTGAGTTTCTTGCCGGTTCTTCTCAGTGGGGGCGCGTTGTGAACCGGTGGTAAACTCAGCCCTCTTTTAAGCGACAGCCCAAGCCGAGGCCGTGCCTCCCTGAGGTGCCCTTGAGCTCGTCGCTACTTCTGCCGTAAAGGCTAGAGCGCTTTAAGCGCTCGCCTCCTATTGTCCGGTGAAGCTGTAATGGCCATCTGCGGCCAACAGCGTCTATCATTCCCAAAAAAAAAAAAAAATAATCAGGTCATCAGACTACATTGTCTTCACCATTATAAAACAAACTACATAAAGTTATTGCTCCTCTGGCGCTGGTTTGCAAAGTAAGCGGTTTCCCCACTACGCCACGGAGGCTACAATTTCTTTTGTCGTATGGTTAGGGCCAACCCGGTGTCAAAGTTGTTCAAGCTGCTCTAAGGCTTGGCCTGATTTGGCTTAAGGACTGCTGTCTAACTGACAACAACCGGGACTGACTTTTTACGTGTCCTCTTAAGCACGGAAACGCTTAGATGAAATGTCACTAAACCGTCACCCATCCAAAGACTGACCTTGCTTAACGGTGCTTAACTAACTAATCGTTTACTGAACAGTGATTACAACTGGTGATTATAATTAAGTGGAAACAAGTATACAACGTGTTACAAAATACCCCGTATAAAATATAATTAATTATCAAAGCCAAAAATTTTGTCAACCCTAGTAAGGTTAGGTCTTTTAAAATTTTTGTCGTTCCACGAATTAGGTAGAAATGTAGGTACATTCTGCGTAGTTTACTTTTTAATTTTACTGAAATTGGGTTTGCACATCAGTGAAAATAATAATATTTTTTTATTTATTTTTTACGGGGTATTTTGTAACACGTTGTAAATTATAAAATCACTAAAAGCCCGATTGCGAACAAACAAAATGGGCTCAAATTACATTATACATACGTAAAACGTATAGACATGTTTATATATTTCAATTCGTCCCGTTAAGACCTTTCATTTGATACCCATAACGTAACTAATATGACGGCCGCCATATTAGTTTTTTGGAAAAATATATAGCCTATATAGTGATATAGAGTGTGTTGTGAGAGTGTCTCACAACAAAGATGAATCAAACGACATAATTATTATAAATCACAGTCCATCAAGCCGTTTAGGCTGTAGGCCGTGCCAAAGAAATAGACATACATACAAACTTAAATACATCCATACTCTCTAAAAACATAGCCCTGTTCCTGGGACATTCAGGCATACTGGATGTTTACCTGTTTCCACTCCAGGTTAGCGCGCTCCAGGCGCTCGTTGGCTGCGACGCGTTGCTCGTGTCTCGCTGTTGCCTCGCGCAGCGTGCAACTGCAACACGCGCATCTCGAGCACGCGCCCGCGCATGTAACCTCGCCGCCCGCGCCGTTGCCTCCGCCCGCCACTGAGCCTACCGTCGCACCAGCTAATAAAATATAATATTTTCGTAGTACCAGTTAACAAAATTCTGAATGGGGATGATGACTGGGTCAAAAAATATTGGACACATAATTTTTTATTTAACAAATCAATTAAAATTGCCAAAGATATGGAGCTCCAAAGTTCGGGAGTGGGGGCTCGTGACGTAACGCCTCAATAAGGAAGGTTCTCGAGTGGCAACCACGAACCGGAAGACGCAGCGTAGGTGGGCCTCGTACTAGGTGGACGGAAAGACGACATTGTGCGCGACGCAGAAACCGATGGATGCAAATAGCCAATTGTCGTTCATTATGGCGTTCCAAAGGGGAGGCCTATGTTCAGCAGTGGACGTCTTCCGGCTGGTGATGATGATGATGAGTTAACAAAATATACCTAATATACATACCTTCCCCGCGCCCGAGAAGATTATGTATGGTTGAATAATCCTAATTTAGTTGGTACTAGATTAGAGACTATTACAGATAATAAATAAAGGTAGCAGATTCCTTGTGCAAGAAACCCTCCAGGTAGGTAGATATATTGAACAATATGTAAGGATCGCTGTGTTCAGTATGAAAGGGTCTGTAGCTGGTGAAATTACCGAGTGATTAATTAATTTTACAGTTTTACTAATGTCTCGGTTTACGGGCGACAGAGCAAGCGTATCACTTACCCAGAAGACAGAGGTCTAGTAATAGTAGGTACCTACGTACCTATCGTAATAAACTGATTAAGGGGGTAACAACGGTAAAATTGCAAAAATAGCCTTAGTTTAAAGAGTTCGATGGATCAATCCGCTATTGCATTGGCTATGAAAATTATATGTACTTATACCTCAGATCTTCAGCAAATAGTTTTATTGATTAGATATTGGATTAAGTATAACGTTTTCAAGCAATATGTATTTAAAAAATGTACTATGTTGGATATGAATTGCGTTAGCGTTCAACATCCGTTCATCGGATAGACGTCAAACTTGGACTATTAAAAAGCATATAATCTATTCTACAATTTGTATTGATTACATTTCTTAATTTCATTCATGTTTTACAAGAAATTATAGAAAAACCACGTACGCTATGCATTTCCCCTTGCAGCGCCCCCGCGATCGCCTTCTATCAGTCCTTCATGGACTGTTACGGCGGGTGGACGTGCTCGAATTTTTTTTGACAAGACGAAATTAATTTAAATGATTTTGAACATATTTTTAATTAAGATATGTTACAAATGGTATAATTATAACATTATAAATCATTTCAAATGAAATCTATACATGTATATTTAATTAAATATATTTTTATGGTAATACCATATTTTTGGTTCATCATAGAGTATGCGAAAGTATTGTTGCCGAGTATTATGCCTAACTTTTAAAGCGTATCAGAGTCATATGATCTTACTAATTTAAATCGTATTTTATACTGTGTAGGTTAACAAAATGACATACATTATGATATCCTTTACATTATGATTTTTTTTGTCAAAACATTAACGGTGTTATTATTACTATCATGTTGGTTTTTGCAACTTAGCAACGAGTCGAGTACATGGGTTGGCTTGGTGGTGAGCAACACGCTTACCTACGGACAGTTGCATTGGACAGTTGCTCGTCTTTTGAGACATCTGGATGGTTAAGTTGGAAGGGTACTTGTGTGCTATCTAGGTGGCGCCACTTTAATCTTAGATTTCTTCCGCTGTGTAACATAAGTAGAAGGTCACTGTAGCTGGCAAAAAAACTATTGGACCAAAAGGCTATAATTATGGTTTTGGATGACAGGGACAGGAAGAGACTTTTCTATGGGTGGGTGCTTCGATTACTATCAGGTAATACCTTTTTATTTAACTAAGTTGCGTAACAATAAACTGATGGTGTTGTTGGCAGACACGAGAAAAAATACCACCGTATATGGTTTTAGAGTAACTAACATATTAATAATAATATATTAGTTAGTCTAAAACCAGATTGTTTATTACAATCAATGTCAAATGCTCCGCGTAGTTCAAACCCCGCAAGAGGTACAGAACTCAAGATGAAGTTACGTTACGTTCATAATATGACGTTACACTAAAAAAGACTATTACTGAATTCGTGCGTTCAATCAAACAGTGCTACGGATTCCTTTGGCAGCCACGTATATTGAATAACAACACAGGTCAGCTGATTTTGTAGTTTGCTACCCTGGCCGCTGCAGTTAAGGTCTTGGGGTCGATTCCCACACAGGAAAAACATTCATGTGCATGAACATAATCTGTTTGTCTTAAGTCTGGGTCATTTCGACCTGTACAGGTCGAAATGATGTAAAAAGTTAAGTATCTTATCATAGTTTCAGTTCGATGACCATTATGGAGTCGATCGCGGAACTCATCAACATCATCATCAGCAGCCGAAACGTCTACTGTTCAACAAAGGTCCTCTCTCCCTTGGAGGGGAGGGGTTGCCATAATCCCCACGCCTGGCAGGCGGTTGGGAATCACAGTATAGGTGGTAGGTAAACCAATAAAAAGACGCTGCTGCTCGTCTTCTTGTTTTTCCTTAGTCACCTTTTATGGACACCCAATGGGAGGAGATGGAACACGGAACTAATTGTCGCAATAATAATAATTTATGATTTTTGGGTTTGCACGACTTGGGTCGACGTTGGGTATCTGGTCTTGAGTAAGGTTGGATGCTAGCAAGCTTCCAAGATTCGGGTACTTGTGCCGCTCTTAAAGAGAATATACGCATTAGAATAGGAAACACTACAGTTACACGCTTCTTTAATAATACCGCTAGTGTCTCATCAGGGCCACTGGCATGCATTGCAGCATCTTAAGTCACTCTCTTTATCAAACTCGAACATCTCAATCAATCATCAATTTGGTTTCAGTTCATTTTTCCAGGGATCAAAAAGCTTAACTATCAGATGGATGTTTATTGGTTAGAGAATTTGGAACTAATTCAGGAAATATGTTAAAAAGGTCCCTTTTTAAGAAAAAAATCTACTTTTTAAGAAAAAAAAAAACTATATTTTGAAGGCTCTGTTAAACGCTTTTGTTTTGACGTGCAGAACAGAAACCTTAGAACTATGTGCATAGTTTCATTTCAAGTACGCTTACAGTAGTCACGGCGGAACTTTGTGTGTCTGAAGTTGGCTGCAAGACGCTGCGCAGTAGCTATGTTTATGTATTCAGTACTCACAACTGTACTTGCGCAATGGTTCGCCAACCCTAACTTCAGACACACAAAAATCCGCTATGACTACTGTAAGTTATAAGTAGTACGAATTCATATGGATTCCGAATGGCAGGCACAATGTATTCAGCTGGGTCGAAGTGCGTTCCGGTTGTAACCGGACCTAACTAATAACCACCAATAATAGAATAGAAGTATGTATAAGTCTTACTAGTCAGGTATTGGCCATTCTATAATAGACGAACTGAACCTTTGATATGAAGTATGGAATATGAAATGCAATAATCCATATCCTGACGCAACACGTCAACTACGTTACCACTGTAAGTTGTTGTTATCAGATTGTAATTAGGTGGCACGCCAAGGTATAAATCAAGATATTAAATATTGGGTTACCGTTCTTAAACTGCATCAGTCTTGTTCTTTTCGTGTCTATGAAATGACAAAAAGCTTTGATTTAAAATCGGTTTTTATCATGCATTTATATAATTCATCAGTCATTTATTTTACGTATACATAATCAACAAAACATTCAAAAGTGATATTCAGAAGTATATTTGCAATAGATATAATTTTATTGAAATTTCATTCTATAACGGAATAGGCAAAATTAACAAAACTTCATTTGACACATCTGCATATTTTAGTCTATAATTTTTCAAATGTAATATTCATATTTGCTGGTAGCGCCCTCTACGATGACAACTCTCGGCCGGAGCGGTCAGATTCTCAAGGTCATTGGCGCATGTTACCCCCTTAACAATAATTCTTAATTTATTATATTGGATATCAACAATATTTCAGAAAAAAGTAGTCCTAATCAACTGTAGGCCGCTACTGAAAACCGAATTGAGTACACAAAGGCTCACTTATTATTGTATTTACGTACAATTAATTAAAAAGTTAATTTCAAAGCGGAAACCGCGGAGTGTTTATTGCCAAAAGTTTTGTCATTATCCTACATAACTACTTTTAGTACCAAGAGCAAAATCAAGCAATAAAAATAATTCAAGTTTGTATCAGTCGTAACTACAGACAATAAAATCTTTTTAAAAAAAAATAGAACCGACTTCAATATCACTGAAAAGTATAAAATAATTTAAATATTATTGAAGTTGGTGTTAGCGTACCTGCTGTGTATATTTGGCACCAACTTCAATAATATTTAAATTATTTTATACTTTTCAGTGATATTGAAGTCGGTTCTATTTTTTTTTAAAAAGATTTGATTTTAATCTTTTTAGTGATATTTTCATATATAAAGATTGAACCATCAAAAACCGTAAAATTATCTAGGTAGGTTATGATCACATTATCGTCTACATAGTTTTACATAATTCATGTTTCTTCAGAAAAAAATATCCGGTCGTAATGAAATTTGCATGGAAACATCATAGTAGTTTACTCTCTCGAATAAAAAAAGAATCATCGAAATCGGTTCATAATTGTCAGAGCAATGTAATGGAGAACATCAGTTTTATGGTTTTTACCAGATAAATTCCTCCACATCGTTCATGGTCCTCCAGGAAGTTCTTATCCGGTTGTAATAAAATTCATACAGGTTCAATACAGTGGTTTCTTCTTTCGAATAAAAAAAGAATCATTGAAATTGGTAAATATTTGCCAGAGTTATGACCATTTTTGTCCGGCCGAGCGAGTCCGAGCGACTAAAACGTCATCTATATAGGCTTTCTTGCAGCTCTCAGTGCGCAGTCACCATTCTTGTTTTTTCAGGAACTACTTATTACTAAGCAATATTTTTTTTATGGGACCCAATTAACGGATTAAAGAATGGATGGAAGAAAGATTTTTTCAAATCGGTTCATAATTGCTAGAGTTATGCGCGAACATACATAGAAAAAAAAAATATATATATATACAGACGAATTGAGAACCTCCTCCTTTTTTGAAGTCGGTTAAAAATTAAGCTTGGTTTCTGTAGCGAAGATGACATGGCTCAATCTTATCTTATAATTAATAATTAAATCTTGAGGAGTAGAGACAGTAGAGACTTTAGATATATTACTCGATATATTACACAAAAGTATGCGCAGACAGGTTAACACGCCCCTGGGCGCAGACCTGCTATATTGCCAAATCCGACGCACCTTTACTTACTAAAATTTTATTAAAATTTAATTTTGGTACACATTTGTCTTTTTTTTTTGGGAATGATAGACGCTGTTGGCCGCAGATGGCCATTACAGCTTCACCGGACAATAGGAGGCGAGCGCTTGAAGCGCTCTAGCCTTTACGGCAGAAGTAGCGATGAGCTCAAGGGCTTGGACGGCTTGGGCTGTCGCTTAAGAGAGGGCTGAGTTTACCACCGGTTCACAACGCGCCCCCACTGAGAAGAACCGGCAAGAAACTCAGTGGGGTGATGCACGTCGTTGAGGTCGCATACGTACGACCCTTCGGCCTCGCCGGCGAGACCGGTGTTTGATAGCTAGTGTAGCATACGGTTGTCGGGGAGGGTTCGGCGCATTCCGGTCCAATAGGACAGTCATGGGGTCAGGAGGGTCGAGCAGTACGCGCCGTGGTCTGCGGCGCGAGTCAGAAGGACTAGGGGCGTAATCGGCGGCGGCGCGGATTAAACTGTTCGCGTAACGGGACGCGGATTCAAAGTAGCGTTTCGACGCTTCTTTGAGGAACACACATTTGTCTAATAATGGCTATCATAAAATAACAGTCGTCGTAACTACATAATATGTACCAACTTATTTTGCGTCACCACTCCAATATCAAGATACTTCTGCGGCTTTCGGGTAATAGAAAAAGCTATGGAACAAAGCATGCCCTTCGTATAGGTACGTGCAAAATAACATATTGTCTCATAGACATCGTAATTTAATAGTTTCAAGACATTTTTTGTATAATTATATTCAGAAATCAAGCCAACGTAGTTTAATTTTCACAACCCATTTGCTTTTCGTGGTTTCCGAGCCCATTCACTAATTGAATTTTCACAGTTCAATATACATATTTTAGCGGATTATTGCTCGTTTAATATTATTTTAATGTACTCGCGTTAGATTACGTTCATAATGAATTAATGTGAGTAGATAATTATAAGCTTCAGCAAGCAGTTGTACTTATATTTTTACTAACTAAAAACTGATCATCATGAGCTGATATTTCTAGAGAAAAAAAATTTAATCTTTTACAACCTTTATTAGATTCATCACTTATACTTAAAAACAAAATTACTATCCACGTCTGTCTGATTCTAAGATTCAAAAGATTCAAAATTTTTATTTCAAATAGGCTTAATGCTAGCACTTTTGAACGGTATTTTTTTTTAAAAGCTACCACCGGCCACAATCACAACGCGGCCTCAACTGAGAAGATCCGGCAAGAAACTCAGCGGGCTTGTCATTTTTTCACATTTTTTTTTAAACAAAGTTTGTCTGTGTTTGTTTACTGCTTTTAGAATACGTTATGTTATTTTGATGCTCTTTCTTTCGGATCGTTAAGTAGTAGTAGTAGTAAGTAAGTGGTGTAAGTAAGTAGTAAGTTAGTAGTATTGTAACTCTAAATTTGTCTACTATCAATAAATTTTGTATCTTTAATATACTTTATCATCCTGACCTTGCACCCTCAGATTTCCACCTGTTTTGGTCTCTTCAGAATTATTTGGGCAGTGTTAAGATAACATCAACGGAACACTTTCAAACTACTTGTCGCATTTTTTTAATCAATAATCCTAAGATTCCTACTTACATCAACGGGATTATGTCACTACCTACAAGACGGCAACAAGTTATAGAATGAAAATGTCACATATACCTATTATTACTTATAATATAAATGTCTTGAATTTGTATATAAAATACGAAGAAACTTTGTTCCCGATCGATGTAAGGTTATAACTGAATAGAAAATTATAATTCAATCTGAATACGCAGAGAGGAACAATTTGGGAACAGCAATTTCGTAATGTCATATCACCAGCTGTGACACAGTGTAACGGAATTTGAATAATTGCGGCGCGTACCAGAAGGCCCATTATGTACAGCTAGGATATTATTTTTTGTTTTTGTATTTACTCTCAGAATCTGATGGGATGGGGGACCGACAAGCGATAGGACGGGGAAGTGGTTCGTTGCAGGGCTGATTTTTATATGAATCATCCGACGCAAGGAATATCTAACTTACCAGATTAACAAAGTTTCATAATTTCACCGAATGCAACAGTAAAATCATTCATTCATCATCATTAGCAGCCAATAGACGTCCACTGCTGAACAAAGACCTCCCCCATAGAAGAGAGGGGTTGCCATAATCCCCACGCTTGGCAGGCGGCTTGGGGATCGCAGTATAGGTGGAAGATAAATCCAAAAGAAAGACGCTGCTGCCCGTCTTCCTGTTCTCGCTTAGTCGCCTCTTACAACACTCAACGAGAGGAGTTGGGGGGGATGCAATTCTAACCCGGCACTCCACGGGTGTAACAGTAAAATACCTAAAGAAAATTAACGTCATGAAATTAATTATGTACATACGACTTGTATCGTTTGCATTGAAATTGCATAATTATGAATATTGACCTACTATGTAAGTTGGTACAACAGAGCAGTGGTAGGTACTAATGATTGATGAAACATCAAAATCTGCTCTTGCCTTATATCTGCTTTCACTTTACTTTCCTCTACCTATTTATATTTAAACCTCCAATACTAGGATTTGAAAAAATGCCTTTTGTTGAGCACGAATGTATATAGTTTCTATTTCACCCTTACAATTTACAGAACGTATCATATTTTCATCTTTCTTCGAATCAGATGAGCGTCTCGTAGTTAAGACGTGTCAATCAATTCGTTCGCTTTGTAAGTTTTGATTAATGGCAATGTTTTGTTCAGTATCAAGATTATTTATTCAGACGTTTTCAATGCTAAAGAAAAGAATACTAAAAGAGATAGGTAATAGTAAAATCGAGAGGGTTCGTTTTAAGAAATCGGAGTATCCCGACTGGGGAAGAACCTCCAACATACTGGAAAGATTTTTAAGCTGATAATGACGTCATCACCAAGGGTGATGGTGAGAATTGTCGGGATATGGAAGAACCAAGAAGGCTGGTTTACTCGGAGGCCAGTACCGCGAGTAGACGTCAGGCGGCGTCACTTGCGCGTTCTAACAAAACACAGGGGCCGGCCGGCACGTTCGCCATATTGGGTGAAAACAGTAGCCGTCGCTGGATGCTTTTAGCAGCCCCCTCTGGATTGTGGTCTTTAAAGTAAACCGTCGTTACGAATGTGATCTGAGAATAAACGACTGTATAATCTTTCAAGTCATCGTTTGTTATTGGGGAACCTGGGGTCAATACCCGGGTCAGGGATCTGATGTTCCGTGATACGCCAGGAATCAGGGGGTGATGGCCATCTGCCGACAAATATATAAGCCAGTGATCAACTGCAATCCCACCAGATGGAAAGCGCCGATCCGAGGGTGACCAAGTAAGTACACAAACTTTTTAAAAGCGTGTTTACTCTAGCCTTGAAGACACCTAGGTCATATACGTGCCGGAAAACAGACGTAGATAAACTACGAGTAGATACAGTTCTTAGCTGTACTACGTATTATAAATGAGGAAACAAATTGCTTTGTCTGAACTGATGGGATACTTACTACGTAAGTGAGGGTGCGATTCGCCGTGAGTTTTGTCGTCATATGATAGAAAGAGGATGGGGTGATTATGTTGTTTAATTTCTGTGCACATTCTGTACACATCCAATATGCATCCTGTGAAAAGCTAAAAGTTTTTTTAATAAAAAAATAATTATAATAATATACTTACTTGGACTTCCTATAAATTTTACTCTTCTCGGTGTACTATGAGATACTTTGCACACTACTACTTCTTGTTTTAGGCAGAATATCTTATACCGTCGCGGTTTGTGTCTACCTGAACAGTCCCTTTTTTAACCGACTTCAAAAAAAGGAGGCTGTTATCAATTCGGTTGTATGTTTTTTTTTTTTTTATATTTGTTACCTCAGAACTCTGTCCTTTACGAACCGATTTGGAAAATATTTTTTTTAATTGAATGGATATGCTTCCAGATTGGTCCCATTTTTTTCAAAATCAAGTTTTGATGATGGGAACCATGAGTAACTGAGGGAACTCCTTAAATATTATAGGCATACATATAGCGTTTTTGGTATTTTTAGAAACTAGTCAAGCATTTTCATTCAGAAAGTATCATTTGGTGAAGTGGATCTGATGAAGACGGCCATAGATGGCCACCGGAACTCTGTAATAAAATTAACAATCCATCCTATCCTAGCCGTGCCTACTAAACGTAGAACTACCGAATTTGGACTCGATGGATAGTTCTCGACGAGTAGTTGTTAGAAAAATGGAGATCAGGGTCTGATGGTGGAGCAGGACGGTTGTCACGGGATCTCTGCACCAATAAACGTAGATCCGCCGAGTTTGGGCTCGTTGAGTAGCTCTCGATGAGTAGTTGCTAGAAAAATGGTGATCAGCGTCTGATGATGGAGCAAGAAGGTCGTCACGGAATCTCGGCAGCAATAAACAGAGACCCACCGAGTTTGGGTTCGTTGGGTAGCTCTCGACGAGTACTTGCTAGAACAATGGTGATCAAGGTCCGATAATGGAGCAGGGAGGTCGTCACGGTATCTCGGCACCAACAAACGTAGACCTACCGAATTTGGACTCGTTGGATAGGTCTCGACGAGTAGTTGCTAGAAAAATGGAGATCAGGGTCTGATGATGGAGCAGGAAGGTCGTCACGGGATCACTGCACCAATAAACGTAGATCTGCCGAGTTTGGGCTCGTTGGGTAGCTCTCGATGAGTAGTTGCTAGAAAAATAGTGATCAGGGTCTGACGATGGAGCAAGAAGGTGGACACGGGTTCTCGGCACAAATAAATGTAGACCCACCGAGCTTGCAGTCCATGGTTCTCGAGAACTACGAATATAACACCTAGATATCTTCGGTTTATGGCAATTGGTTAGTTTATTAAGATATTGTCACATCTACATTTTTTAAAATTTTTGCTTAAGCTTATATTTTAGTGATGGTCCATAGTTGTGTTATGTAGTGGGTGTTTTTAAAATAAATACAAACTGGCTGTTTGTCCGAATAAAATATAAGTTGTTAAAACTTAACCTAATAATACACCAAGGGAACCACTAAAAAGAATAAAATTAAAATAATTTTTACAAAAAAAAGAACCGCCTTCAAAATGCAACTAAAAAGCCTGAAATAATTTCTAAGAAATAGTGGTTTTTACATCTACATTGTCGAAGTCGGCGCCTAACGTCTAGCAAATACTTACAATGGCAGTAGGTACCTAACTGTTTTCCAGTTTGGCGCCGTCTTTGATAGTAATATGTATTTATAATATGTTGTAGTCCAAGTCCAACAATGTAGATGTAAAAACTACTAATTCTTAGAAATTATTTCAAGCTTTTTAGTTGCATTTTGAAGGCGGTTCTTTTTTTTGTAAAAATTATTTTTATTAGGGCACCTGTTACTAGTATTTTTTTATTGGTTTTTTCGTACTCACCCAGATGATTGTGATTGTGGCGAGCAAAGCGAGGCGAGGCCGGTGCGAGCGGTGCACCATCGCAACGAGTCTCTGACTTCAGCCTGGAACCGGTGCGTGGGTTCACTTGCTTGCCACCCACCATTAGCGGGCCACCGTCACCCTGCCGATGACACTTAGTACAACTTCACGATACCGTTAAAAAATAACTATTCACTACTAATAACATAGGTACTAATAATTCAACAGCAAATAAAACTATGATAAACACATATCAAATACTGAATATTCCTAATGACACTAAATAATGTTAATTGCTGTATTTCTAATTATCTCCGTAAATTTAGTAAACACAATTATATAATAATTGGACAATTTGGCAAATGCTTATTTGAGAGAGCAATACACGAAGAAACAATATTTCATTTCGTGGAAATTACGTGAGGCCTACTACTTAATTTTCTATGTTCAAATAAATATGAACGAATGTTTTGTCATGCTCATTATAATATATCTAAAACAAAATTTACGAATCCTTATCCTCCTGGTCAGAGATTACAACAATATAAGAGCTGAAATGAATCCTCGAGAAACATAGCTGAAGGAATCGGACAAAAAGAACAGAATCAAGCATTGAATAAGCGTTTATGGATCATTTAATTATCTTCGCCTGATGAGAGACTGATACCGGGCCCTATAGGCGCTATACCATGTCTATCGGTTAGCATATAGCACACAAATTGTTGCGTTAACAATAGTACATATTGTTTATTGGGTCTCTCCAAAGGTGCTATGCCTATGCCCGCAAAATAACTTTCATAGAACACTGGCAATAGCAACTATATGAAAAAGTTTTAAATCCATGAACTATACACATCACTGGACCACCGCGCTACGGAACATGACGTTATCTGTCTGTCTGCGGTTTTATGTATGATACTTATTCAGTGGATCTGCTCACATTATTTCTCTGATACTGGCTTTGTTCTTAGCTGTCTCTTAAAATAATGTGTATTAATTTGATATGGCAGTGACTGGATGAGGAGAGCCGAAGACTGGGCTCAATGGCGTGTATTGGGGGAGGCCTATGTCCAGCAGTAGACTAATGTAGGTTGATAATGATGATGGTGATTTTAATAGTATCTAAGTATAAGTATCTAAGTATATAAATATGACAATAATAATCAATGTATTTAGTATTGTAAGTAGAACATTCAATACTTATGTAAATTACAAATTTATAGAACGGAATGAATTCTGCCCTGAGGAAGCAGTCAGATAGACGATCAATAGCGGATTAGGCAGATTAAGCCATCGCATTATCCTTGCAAACGACGGTGTCTACTCACGGAACGTTTGTTGGCATAAATTAGAAATTACAACTCAGTTTCATCATTTTTCGAATCAGACAATAGGAAATAAATAACTTGTGGCTTGCTAAGATTTCCTTTATAAGCTACATTTGTTTCATACATATCAGTCAGACATTGATACAGGTATTAGAAATAGAGATACAGGAAGGAAAAAGAAATTGGCTATTGGCGAAATACGTTAGGTCCGATTTTTGCCGCGTGCGAATGTATATTTGTTACATAAATACCTATATATGTACGGCCTGGACGCAAAGTGCATCCGTAAGATAGTGGTATTGATTTCAAGGGTAAACTGGAGAACGATTCCTAGTGTCAATTTAGATGGGGAATTAATACCTTTTAGTGATTCGTGTAAATATTTAGGAATCTTAATTGATCGCTGCTTGAGTTGGATTCCTCAACTCCAAGTTACTAGCCAGAAGTTGTTTGCTGCTGCAGCCTCGTTAAAAAGACTCCGTAACTTTCTTCCCATCATCATCATCATCACCAGCTGGTAGACGTCCACTGCTGAACAAAGGCCTCCCCCTTAGACCGCCACAATGAACGACAATTTGCTATTTGCATCCACCGGTTTCCTGCGACGCGAACAATGTCGTCGGTCCACCTAGTGGGAGGCCTGCCTACGCTGCGTCTTCCGGTTCGTGGACGCCACTCGAGAACCTTTCTTCCCCAACGGTTATCGGTTCTTCGAGCGATGTGGCCTGCCCATTGCCACTTCAACTTGTAGATTCTGAGAGCTATGTCGGTAACCTTAGTTCTTCGGCGAATCTCCACATTTCGAATTCGGTCGCGCAAAGAAACTCCAAGCATAGCTCTCTCCATAGGTCGTTGTGTGACTCTGAGCTTTTCCAAAAGGCCAGCTGTTAAAGACCACGTCTCAGTACCATATGTCATCACTGGCAACACACACTGGTTATAAACCTTTGTCTTCAGGCAATGCGGAATTTCTGATGAGAAGATGTCACGTAGTTTCCCGAAGGCTGCCCATCTGAGTTGGATTCTTCGGGCGACCTCTTTGTCGAAGTTGGACCGACCTAACTGGATAGTTTGTCCTAGGTATACGTAGTGGTCAACAACTTCGACTGTATCGTTCCCAACAACTACCGGTACAGGTGCAACATGGACATTAGACATGATCTTCGTCTTGTCCATGTTCATTTTAAGACCCACCTGTTGGGAAACGCTACTGAGGTCGCTGAGCATCGTATTGAGGTCCTCCAGCGACTCTGCCATAATGGCTATATCATCGGCAAAACGAAGGTGAGTGATGTATTCGCCATTGATGTTAATGCCGAATCCGTACCAGTCCAAGAGCTTGAAAACGTCCTCCAATGCGTTTGAAAACAGTTTCGGAGAAATAACGTCTCCCTGTCTCACACCTCGCTGCAATGGGATTGGTTTCGTGCTCTCGTCCTGTAGTCGGATCGACATGGTGGCGTTGCTGTACAAACACTTCAACACTTCAATGTACCTATAGTCAATGTGGCACCGCTGGAGGGACTGCAATACCGCCAAGGTCTCGATTGAATCGAAGGCTTTTTCGTAGTCTACAAACGCTAGACATAATGGCCGATTCCTCAGTCTTCTGTATAATCTGGCGGAGCGTATGTATGTGATCTACGGTGCTAAAGCCTTTTCGGAACCCGGCTTGTTCGGAGGCTGGAAGTCATCAAACCTGCGTTCGAGACGGTTCGTAATGACTCTCGAAAATAGCTTGTATACATGGCTCAGGAGTGAGATGGGTCTATAATTCTTTAATAAAGTGTTATCACCTTTTTTGAAGAAAAGAACCACCACACTCCTGTGCCATGCTTCTGGCGTAGTACCCTCGAGTAAGACGGAATTAAATAACTTCTGGACGACTAAAAGTACCGGTTTTCCACCCGCTCTCAAAGTTCTGTTGTGATTCCGTCTTCACCCGGCGCCTTGTTGTTCTTAAGCTATTTGAGAGCCATTTTAATCTCGTACAGGCTGATGTCTGGGATGTCCTCAGTGTAGTGTCGGGTTAATTTGGCTCTGGTGTCCTGAGCTTTTCTGACAATGGGCTCCTGTGTAGAGGTGTATAACTGTCCGTAAAACCTCTCGAGCTCTCTCAATATCTCCGGTTTCGATGAGATGACACTGCCGTCGTCGATCTTCAGCCTGGTCATGTGGCTGCGCCCAATAGACGAATTCTTTGCGAACACTTTAGAGCTTTGGTTCCGCTCAATCGCGTCCTTAATACATGCTGTATTATAGGAACGCAAGTCGTGACGCATGGATTTCGAAATTCGTCTATTGAGTTCAGCATATTCTGACATATCAGCTGAAGATTGCAGTCTCATCTCAGTCCGGGTTTCCATTAACTTAATGGTTTGATTGGAAAGCTTCTGAGGCTTATTACGGCGTGGAGTCTTAAAGAACTTGGACCCCACTGCATGGACAGTTTGCACCAACCCATTGTTTAACTCGTCCGCAGTTTCGCATTCGGCTAGGCACTGAAAGCGATTGTGTAGTTCGAGTTGAAAGTCTTCGGGGTTTCGGATTTGGGCGGTTCCCGGACGGAGCGTGGACTTCATCAGACGAGACCTCTCGAGCTTGAAATTGATATTCAATGTGGCTCTAACAATGCGGTTTTCACCCTGCCGATCACGGAGACTATAAGGCCTTGGTCGTCCAAAAATAAATTTAGTCGTCTAAGGGAATTGTTGACACGTTCACCACGATGCAGACGATCCAATTCGTCGGAGAAGGATTGGAACTGTACACGCTTCACTAGAAATAGGAGAGCATCTCGTCGTTCATCGGGCGTTATAAAAGGGGAAATTCTAGGGGAGTCCCGGTTCCGCGAGTTATAGTCTAATCGAAGAATGAAGGCAGTTACATTAACTAATTTAATAAACGAACTATACCGGTCAGTTAGGAAGGAGGTATCTACAATAGGTACGGAAGATGTTGTTAAATAGCAACGAAGCCCGGGGAGGTTGGAAGGAGTCGCATTATTCAGAGTAGGAGGCCAACAGGCTGGGGGCTACTTCAACCAATCAGGTGACAACCAGAGGGGGTGATTTATTATACGAGACATTATAAGACCACGGGATGCACAGTCGCTAGGGTTAATATGTCCAGGAACATGTCTCCACTGGGTAGGGATTCCTGGATTAATAATTTGGGAAACACGGTTAGCTTCGAAAGTTTGAAGGTGATGGATAGGAGTACTTATCCATGTAAGTACTATTCTGCTATCTGTCCAGGCATGTATAGATTCCAGCACTATCGTTTTCTGAAGGCAGAGGGCGACGTGATGGAGTAATTTGGAAAGGAGCGTAGCTCCTAGCAACTCCAGTTTAGGAATTGTTAAACGGGTCCGAACAGGGGCAACTTTAGTTTTAGCCATAACAAGATGGACAGAGCAGGATGGAAAGGAATGTGTCGGTCACACGAAGCACTTGTTATCTATACTTATAGGATATTTAGGTACGAACAATTCTGCCAGATATTTAACAAATGAACTATAAGGAGATACAAAAGATATGGAGAAATAACTAATTTAAATGGGCAAGACACTTAGGTAAACAATCGTTTTGATCGGAATAAACTGTAGGGGGAATTTCACAATAGGTAGGTGTTTAGACTATGCAAAGTCGAAAAAATTACTCAAAAAATGGATTTGCGAACCACGCTCTGCTACCAAAACGTGTTGCGGGGAATTGTGCTGGGCGTAAAAAGGGTGTAAATACAAAATAAAAGTGCGAGAGGGGAAACAAAGAAAAAGGGTCAAGTCACGGTCATGCGTGGTACATTACCGGCACGTGGTGTAGGTAAAGTCCTCTTCACTGGATGGGTGGCTCTGCTGGTCTTCAGGCACACTAAACTAGAAGCGCTTCACAAGTTCACAAGGTCACAATAGTAATAGTCTTTTCGGAGGCAGACACACGTATTAACTTATTAAGGTGCGGCGGACAAGTCCGGTCCACGCAATGGTCAGTCAACAGTACGGGGCAAGGGGAAAAAAGGGACAGCACCAGTTAAATATGAATATTTGAGGGTACGGAGAAAACTATCTGGCAGGCCGTTGCATTTTCTACCTACATACTAAATTATAAAGCAAACATATAATATTTATGTATTATACTAATATTTACTTATATATTATTTTGCTGTTACGTATTTTATTGTTTATAGTTACAAGTTAAAAAACTTTATGTATTTTTTTCTTTTATAATTGGTTTGTATAAACAACCCCGCCTTGAAGTTCATAGTTCCTCTCCATCGAAAGGTTGCCTGGTCGAGATCACTTTTAGTGATAAGGCCGCCCATTGTTTCATTCTATTTTACTGTTTTTTTTTCTTTATTTTTGTGTTTTTTAATAATGGTGGAACAATAAAGTATTAACTATCTATAGTGGGTTCGCTTTCTAAATAGGACAAAGCTTCATTTCATGAATTTTTGTAGCATTCTAGACACAGCAAACAATGGAATCATGTCTGATAAGTGGGGAATAGGATCGGTTCCAATACATAGTATTCAATTTTTTTACAAATGCATTTTGTCTGTCGGGTTCTAACATTTTGTACTTACTTACCCACTTATATCTTTTTAGCTTTAAATGTTGATTGATTGGCACGCTAAGTCTGCTATGTATGTATTATGTTTATTTTTTATTAATTAACTAGCGGACCCGCGCAGCTCCGCCCGCGCTTTAATTACATTTTGCTCCCCTTTTCTCCCTACTTCCTTGATTTATCTCTCTCCATCTCTCTCTCTCTTATAATAAAAATCTAATTCTATGCTATTTCTCTCCCCTCCCGCTTCGGTCCCCGTCACACTTCCCCTCTTTCTCTCCCCGTTGTCCTCTCTGAACCCTCTCCCTCCTCTCTTTTCTCCCAACTTGCTCCCTCTCACTCCCCCCCCCCCCCCCCCCGTGCTCCACCTAACTCCTCCGATCACTCACTCCATCACCCTCCCCTCTCCCTCTCTTGCACCCTCCTTTCGTTCTATATATCCTCGTCAATCATATCAGCGGCATAAAATATACTTTATAACCTATTCTCAGATCTACCCGCAAAATTTCATACATATCGGTTCACCCGACTCTCGTGCACGTAACTCAGAGGTTCTCAGATTTTGTTGTGCAAGGCGTTGCGAACGTTCGACACTCGACTCTCGTGCGCGTACCTGAGAGTTTCTCTGATTTTGTTCAGCAAGGCGTTGTGAACGTTCAGGTGAAGATTCTCCCATACAACGTATTCTTGCTGCCCGTGCTTGAGAACTATGTTTAGAAAGTTGAGACCTGGCTCTCTTAGGCATTTTCAAATGTTTAAGAAAATGCTAATAGCGTGTAATATTCTAGCTCTGAAAAGAACTGTTGTTTAGCCCTGAAAAGAACTGTTGTTTAGCCCTGAAAAGAACTGTTGGTTAGCCTTGAAAAGAACTGTTGGTTACCCCTGAAAAAATCTGTTGGTTAGCCCTGAAAAGAACTGTTGATTAGCTCTGAGAAGAACTGTTGTTTAGCTCTGAGAAGAACTTTTGCGTAGGTGTAGTTTTAAGAAAGAGATATAAAAAAAATCGCACGACAATTATTAGAATTCCGACCTCGCGTTTGAGCCGCGCGGGTACCATACTCATAGACCCCTTGGTGACGCTCACTTCGCAACGGGCCGTGCAGCAGAAATCTTTTAATTTATAAGCAGTAATATTTTAATTTCGCCATAACTTCAAAACCAAATGTCCAATTTTAATCATTCAAAGACTAAATATTATCTACATAAACTGTACTTAATGATGAAATAATTTATTTTGATAAGGATTAATAGCATGAGTAAAATAAATGCGTTTAAATGTAGTCCAAACAAAATTCAAGATTTTTAAATAAAAAAATGGTTGTTGGGCCTCACTCGACATAGATATGCTCGTGTGCCGCAGATTTTTTTGTAGATATTTATAAGATCTACAATTAATTAGAACATTTTATGGTTCTATCTTTTATAGTTTAGGCAGCGTACGCAAAATAAGTAACTTTTTTGGTTGATTTTTTACACCTTGTGTCCGAAAAAACCCAAATATCTTACGGAACCCTATTTTTTTCCAAAATAAAATTTAGCCTATGTTACTCGTGGATAATGTAGCTTTCGAATGGTGAAAGAATTTCTAAAAACGGTCCAGTAGTTTTTGAGCCTATTCATTACAACCAAACAAACAAAGTTTTCCTCTTTATAATATTAGTGTAGAAGTGTAGATAAGTTAAATGTTAAAATAAAAACGCATGTTTTGCTTACGAAATTTTCTGCACTCGTTAAAAAACTTTATTAAACGTCTTCATTATTTCGTCCTTTGTCGCCTACAAGGCAAAAGCGCGAAAAGGTGGGATAAAAATTGTTACAAGAGCAATTATACCCATCTGTACGTTGTAAGCTTAATTAAATGTTAACAAGATAATCGGCTTTGACACTAGGCTTATAGATAACTTTTAATGGTTTCGACCTTGTGACCGAATATTATCCAATCAAAGTTGGAAAGCCCAAGCAGATTTTTATTAATTTCGAGTTCGCCAAGTTATTTACATATCGAGTAATTGAACTGCACATTCTTAATCGCAATAGTCTAATTTTACATTGCCTTTTAAGTTAACATGCTTTAGATCCTTAGGTATAGCGTTATAGTATATGTTCGTCGGGCGAAACCTGTGCAATAATTTATAGAATATATTGCTAATTAGGTATTTAAAAAAAAAAAATATTTATTTTAAAACTTTATTATTAATTATATTGAAATTTAAAGCAAAAAAAAATTTCTATTAATTATAAACAATTAAAATTTATATAAAAGTCACGTGACTTTAAACGCACCAAGATTGGTCACCTTATAGGTGTGACGTCATAAAGTTAAAGCGATTTAATAACAGTACAGCGTTAACGGCTATTACAGGTGATTAGACAATAATATTGAAAATTTATTGCTAAAAAACGACACTGAACGACGACACTGAACGTCACTGAACGACGTTCAGTGTCACGTCAGTGACGTTCAGTGTCACGTCAGTGACGTTCAGTGTCACGCCAGTTAAGTTCAGTGTCACGTCAGTGACGTTCAGTGTCACGCCAGTTAAGTTCAGTGTCACGTCAGTGACGTTCAGTGTCACGTCAGTGACGTTCAGTGTCACGTCAGTGACGTTCAGTGTCGTTCAGTGACGTTCAGTGTCGTCGTTCAGTGGCGTTCAGTGTCTTTCAGTGTCGTTCAGTGACGTTCAGTGACGTTCAGTGACGTTCAGTGTCGTCGTTCAGTGTCGTTCAGAGGCGTTTTTAGCAATAAATTTTCAATATTATTGTCTAGTTAAGCCGTTGACGCTGTACTGTTATTAAATAGCTTTAACATTATGACGTCACACCCGCTCGGGTTTGTTCAGGAGCTGTCGGCATGTTTCCGGTACTGGATTCAAAAATTATATTTTTTATTTTGAAATAACTTTTGAATTATTGCGAAAAAAAAATAGTTTTACTATACGTACGTACTATACTTATATATTATTATGACCTTTCCATTAATCACAAAAAAAAATCAAATACCCAATTGACCATTATCGACATAAAGAGTTTATGGCAACACGAAAGGTATAATAAAAAAGGTTGTTAAAAATATTAAAAACTGAATATCAAGCTTATATTAAACTTCTATTTCCAGAAAAACCTCGGATTTATCTGGCACTCAACAATAAAGTTGACAAAGGAATATTATTTACCAAAAAAAACCATAAGCTTTTTTGTGCCCCAAGCGACAACTCCCGGTGGACCACTCCCTCGAATGAAATATTATTTTACACAGCACTATTGCCTAGTGGTGGCATTAACATTAACGGTACATGAGGCACAAATACTCAAAAATCGACGTCTGTCACTATCTCCTTAGGGGATTACTAAATGTTATTTTCACTCTTATATCGAACGAACATACTACGGGAATCATCTTGTTATGCATAGTATTATTATTATTTTTGTCGCTTAGTTGTTCATGATGAGTTATTCCACCAATTACATTAACTTACTGACTACTACATAAACTACAAGAAATGTTCCGAAATTACTTTGGTAAACTGAGTCGTTGGTAGATTGGTTGTAGTATTTTTTGTTACCTTTGGTGCGTCTGTCTCGAAGGTGATGAAGAGCAGGCGCGCCAGCCTCTGCAGCACCACCTCCCGCACCACCGCTGGCACCGGCTGCCCTCTCACTCCTCTACGAGCAACACCACACGTTCACACAATATTTGTGCTGGTTTCACTACTCACTAGTCAACACCCTTTACAACAATATTATGTTTGTTCAACTTAGTGTCGAAGCAAGCTAGACGTTCGTTGTTCGTCCGATGCTAAGCGATACGCCTGCCTGCTTAGTACGTCCGTTGAACTGTTATATTATATATTCATAACCCTCTCTTTCCCGACTGCTTAGATATTGGTAAAATTAATGATGTAAAGAGGTTATTATTATTTTTAAATTAACCCTGCAAGTTAAAATATGTTAAAAATGTATGTCGATTGATAATAATATGTATAAAAAAGAGAATTTACTTCACATGTCTCTCTATTTATAAACTAATTAGCACTTAACCATATACAGGCCTAACTTTTTCCGAATTTGAAAAGCGTGCTTAATTAAATCTGCAATTTAATAAACTTCCATAGCAAATACGATAATTTTTCAGCACTAATTAATTGATATTCTGGTAAACAGAGTTGATTAATTTGCAAATGATTTAAATTTCTATACAAAAAGCTTAATATTGTTAAATTAATGGTTCGCCGCCACATTTAATTAGGATAATGATTTTAATATAAAAATAATACAGTCATAAAACTCGCCTGTAAGATATATTGAGCGTGACCACTGATAGTGAGGCCGAAAAAGATACTAAACAGGTACTAACTCCGTAATACAGACCTGGAAATAGAGAAGTCGTTGCAAAATTATTCGTTGATGAGGATACAAAAAAATACTAAAAACGTTCTAAAACAAATATTTAATTAAGTATGTACCTAATTATATTATGTATCTTTTTCTGTTGTATAAGGTAGCTTTTACAATAGACAAAGATTAGACTGTATTAAGCGCACAGTATGTATTCGTTTTCGAAGACATCTAAAGTAATAATAATATCTGCCGTCATAATCATAATCGTTTATTGCTCTCCATATGTTACAAAGGTGGTAATAAATTAAAGATAGTACAATATGGACCCTGTCGGGCACGGCAAAGATGGGAGGAAGAGGGCTTAGTTGTAAAAGTTAATTATTATAAATAAATTCGGTTTGGGTACATTTATTTTATTCATTAATTTATTATTATATAGGAATTTGAGTTATTTTATTTAAACAGACACAGACAGAGTTTCATCAGACTATCATTTGGGGAGTTCATCTAGTGGGTAGCCACCCACTAAATTCTTGTGACCACTTGCCACAAAATAATTATGACAAGTGATCCCGGCCTTCTGTAACAGTAACAGTCCCTACTACCTGCTGAGTTCAACTGCAGTTTTTTCATCATTTTGGCAGTTGGTCCCGGGAACTGTTTACCCAACCATTTATTACTTAAAAAGGCCTCTCGCGCAAGCGTCTCAAAAGACCGGGTTAACCCGTGAATAAAATCAGTAATACCAAGTCGCATTCAATTACCGCAGTAATTAAGTATGTATGTAAGTACTTAATCGAAGTGTTGTAGTAATATCTCTGTGTCTGTTGCTAAGTTTTTCTGTGGCTGCCCCGCTGTAGTTTGAGAGCGTGTTTTTTAGTTATACCTACCTACATTATGTGATACTCTGTGTAGAATTTTCTTTCGTGTTAATCGTATTTCTCATATATCTTCTCTGTCTTTTGTTCATTCGGTGTAATTAAAACGGTACAGCTCTGATCACAAACGCAGACAGCAGTTTATTCTAGTACTACAAACTTCAACAGTATTATTTACATTGTCGCCATTTACTTTGCGATTTGGTATAACTTTAGGCACTCACTATTACCTACTGTGCGCCTCATCTATAGGTACTTATTGTTATAGTCGTAGACTTATACTCACTAATAAGAGGTGTTTTCTCTGTAGGCGGCAATGTGTCTCTTATAGTCATCAAGAAGACGGTCATAGACAGAAGTGCGCTTATACCCAGGGTCACCTTTTCACCTGACTCCGACGGCACGTAAAACACTAAAAGGGCTGTCACAAAAATATACAAAGCTTTAGTTTAGAATATTTGGCGCGAGAAATATTGTTTTTTTCATCCATTTGTAAAACAAACCTTAAGTTACTGTACTGGAATCATCTTCTATTACAGTTGATGGACGTTTATAAGCTACTTGAGCTGACGTCATTTATTTTTGTCATTTGTAAAATAGAAGCATTAGGCGTTTCTTTTCCCGCTCAATGGACTGCATATAGTACGGAGATTTAATAGAGGGAATTAGATTTTAAAGTTCGCGATTCTGTCATTAGGCACCCTCAAAAGAATCTTGTAGTGAACAATGCTAGATCTTACTCATGGTTCGCTTAATCCTGAGAGATTTGCAACGTCTCCAAGCTCGAGCTTTCCCACAAATTTAGAGATTTGAAAATTCTTGGACAACGAAGATACTTAAGTATGTTATAAATCTACTAGACGAGTTTGAAATTTGAAGAGATAGTAATTGTTTATTTTATATGCAATTCGCCATGGTTCAGCAGTGGACGTCTTCCGGCTGGTGATGATGATGATGATGATGATATGCAACTTAGTGAAGAAAGGAACAAACAGGACGTTTGTTTATTGTAAGCAACGTGGCCTTCCCATTAAAAGTTGTATTTCAATACAGCTCGCTACTCAATACATTATAAATCTATTATATAGTCATGGTGCACTATAAGCCAACACTCGGAGATGTTTATACACTGCTGTTTTAAGAGAGACTTTTTTAATATAACTGTGGTACCTACTTGGTCTGTCTCTTGAGTCTTGAGTCACAAGGCTAATATTTTATTTTATACGATTATATCTCTCCCCAATTCAATTAACTAAGAGGGAATTTCTTACCAATTCCATTGATGAGGAGACAAGGCAGTATGAGATTGAAGACATAGAACATCGGCCGCCTCCTTAGCTTGATGATGTACGTGATATCTGGGTAGGGTTCCACGCAGCAAGAGTAGTACTGGTTATGCCGAATCGCCTCGAAGCTCACCAGATCGAATTCGCCATTCGTTTGATAATTCGTTGTGTCACCTTCATCGAACTGTTTCTTCAAATCCAACTGTTAAAGAACAAGACTCTTACTGCCACTCTCATAAACGTCAATTATCCCTAATTCGAATTTTTAAACTAATTCGACTCTAGAAGATGTAACCCATAAATTGAGTAGCCCATTAGTGTACGAGATATTCGATATATCTACTATTAGAGTAGTTCAATTGGTTGCGACTGCCGAAATAACCCGATTTCAAAACCTGAATTAAAGATCATTAACTCTAATTGAAGTTGTAAGTGCGGTTAGTAAAGAACTTAGCACACCCCGACGTAATCAGAATTTAAATATGTACGTACTACCACAATCCAGCTCATATCTATGGATCCTCGTGAACTGAGCCGAGATATAAAATGAAAGTCGATTTTAAAAGAGATGGAATCGCAATTTAAAAGTCAAATAATATAAGCCCCGTGAACACCAAATGTTGTACCTACTATCTGATAGATTTTTATCATTTGTCCGGTGCAGCAAATATATTACAATAAGAAATTCTGACTACTGCGGCTTCTAAGACTCTTTTCAATTTAGATTATGCTACGAAATACATTTTTTATGGGTTGAGCTGCGTAGACGTGAAATGTTGTGCCGACACGTGAACTAACTTTACGAGATGAGGCAGTCGTCAGAATAAAAAACTAAAAAGCTACTGCCTTGAAATTTTGAAATTTCTTGATGCATGATTCCATGACGATGGTGGCTGCATTTCCAAATGCTCTCCATAGAAAATGTTAATGCTGTCACTAAAACGTTACTTAGGATATTCATTTATTTATTGGTAAAAATCGTGGAATAAGTATTGGTATCTAATTCGAAATAAATTCATTGAAACGTAGTGTTCTGTCTCTTTTATTCACCTGTCATGGTTTTTTTTTATACTGGAACAATCCACAAACGGTCACCTGATCGCAAACTAGGTAACCTGTACTATGGTAAACAGACAACTGATACTAATATTTATATCTTTTTTATAAATAAGTACCTAAATAGATACTCGTAATCATAACCGTTCCGTAGTCGGGTAAATAGTAAACAAAGGCACAGAGTAGCGCAAAATGGCTGTGACATACGAGGGGGTGCAAGGGGATAATAATATGCAAAGCCTATAAATTATTCATCATCATCATCATCAGCAGCTGATATACGTCCACTGCTAAACAAAGGCCTCCGCCTTAGAAGGGAGGGGTTGCCATTATCCGCACGCTTGGCAGGCGGCTTAGGGATCGCAGTATAGATGGTAGGTCAATCCAATATAAAGACGCTGCTGCCCATATAAATTATTTTTTACTTTAAATTTCACCAGCGCATCGTCATGTACATACAAATACAATCAAGGTTTATCCTGATAAGATTCATTTAGATGAAATTTTCAAATAATTATTTTATCTTTATCAAGCCACAGACGTAAAACATACAAATGCATGTATTTACTATTTCCATAAAAATAGCCAAATACAAATAGCAGTGGATGCAAATAACCAATCTTCGTTCATTACGGCATAAAAAGAGGAAGACCTTTGTTCAGCAGTGGACGTCTTCCGGCTGGTGATAATGAGGAGGGAGGTATACACATCTTCGTATGAAATAAATAAGATATCAAATTTCAGCTAAAATTCGACTGCATGTTATTTAAAATCGTACTAATGAATACGAATAACAAAGACTCTTAACAATTGTGTATGTACACACACATTATAATTTCTTTTTACAATACTGAATTAGTAATGAAAAATATACGGCCAAACGCGAGCTATTGTATTCCAAAGGACTCTCCTCGTTGCCCCGAGCGTTTAGATTAAGCACAATGACAATTTTTTCTTACTT
Organism: Furcula furcula; assembly: GCA_911728495.1. Lineage (NCBI taxonomy): Eukaryota > Metazoa > Arthropoda > Insecta > Lepidoptera > Notodontidae > Furcula > Furcula furcula. The sequence goes on along the minus strand of OU452244.1, from coordinate 22,146,825 downwards.
TTTTTTACGATAAACGCCTTCCATACACGAGATTTTATTCATAAAAGATGAATTGGAAATTCTGTGACGTTGGCCTAAATTACTGGATGTCGCCTTGATTTGAAATATCTTCACGCGTTTTAGGTACCTACTTATACCTATTCCACTATTAGAAATCGTTAATTATATGCTTAAAATTTAATTAAACTTTCCTCATAGTTTCTTTTATTAATTTTTAAATAACGTAGTGAACATTATTGTCAAATATCGGATAGACTATGAGCAAAAATTATGCCATTGTGGGATTGTGGGGTCAGGACCATGCGTTTCGGCCCCTACCTACGGCGTATACTAAACACAATTCGCATCTATTTGTTTGTTCTCTTAACTCCTCTAAAGTAAACAATGATTTTTATGCGGGTTTCGCCTTTATTTCGTCTATTCCTTCCGGGAGGTTTATGTGTACATGCGAGTATGATCGCTGATGTATGTTAGTTATAGATTTAAAACTTGCCGCAGCAGGTAGAACACTACCAAAAACTAGCAAGTATTCATATAAAATATCTTCATAAATGTAAGATGAAATTGTAAATTTATGAGTCCAGTCAAGCACGCAAATCACTATAAGCTTAACATTAATAATTTTAGACTATTATTACCATGACTAATACTAATGAACAATCAAATTTCTTTCTGTTACAGACTAGAAGGATTTCCATAGATAATAATAATGATTAAAGTTAATCTTTCCTTTTCGTTAAAGAGTTCCAATCGTGAAAAAGGAGCTTTTAATATGTTTTAGTTAGGCATAAGTAAATATCTTGAATTACTTGTAAGTATGTTCAGCGGTGAGCAAAAACTACAGAGCATTAAAAAAAATCCAATCAAGATATTGTTCTCATAAAAATAACAATAGATCTACTTCTTTCATTTCATTAATCATCTTAAAACACTCCGCTTTTGCTTAAAAGTTCCACTATTTTATAAGGTTACAATGGTTACGCTGACAAAATATTTTTTGGGATAATCTCGATAATGGCTTTAGAGTCTCCGGTTTTTTGTTTTGTTTTTTGTTCACTTTTAATGATTATTCTATGCAAATATTTACCTTAGATAATGAGTCTTCCTCAAAAAAGTCTAGATGGATGGATAAATAGAGTTTGAAAGTAACCTGCACTGAGTTTGAACAGATTTTTCGCGTACTATTTTTAACTGTGCATAATACTGAACATTGTTTCTTTGTGGATATTTTAGAGTTGAAAAATATTTCAACAACGCTTTGTTTAAATCAAGTGTCGCAGAAAAACCGCCGCTACTGTTCTACCTCTGAAGAAGTGAATTTAAATCTGTTCCGTTTTATTGTCTTCGTTTTAAGTAATGACAGATTTTAAGCTTTTGTTCAAATAGAAATATCACTGTTTATTGTTGAACCGTTTTCTTTTTCGCCCTCAAAACAGCTCGTTAATAATTCTTTTGTATTGTATTTTAAGTTCATTGTTTGTGAATCCCAGAGACGGATATTGTTTACAGAACCTGATGACTTACGGGGTTACTATTTCCTTTTAAGGAGTTTACTAAAACGTTAAAGTGTTTAAAAGAGGGCAAGCTGTAGCAGGATATCTCATTTAAATAATAACAAAGCACGACTGTTGAACTTAATTTGAATTTAGCTTAATAATGCCACCTACTTACTAGGACGTGGTTGCCTTTTTTAAGCGGTGGGTCCCTTGTGCAAGGGCCCGTCCAGGTATCTACTTAGAACTGCGGTGTATCTACACTGCAGTTCCAGATCTACCACCAAGCAGGAATTTGTCAACATTACTGCATTTCGGTGTGAAGGGTACTATACCTCTGACCTGCTCCTTCATCTTGTGTTGATAATTTATTTTTTTCATTTTATTTATTTATTTTGGAAAACTTAGATAATGTCTAATGTTAGATAAAATTGTGAATAATCTCATTGCTTAACAACTCTCCACAAATGTATAACAATATATTCTACAATTGTTTGTTTATTTGTCGTATGGTTAGTGGCCAATTTAGTGTCAGAGTTTTCAAGCTGTCCATAGGCCTCTGACTTAACTTAACGACTGCTGTCTAGATTATTATAGCCGGGACCGACTCTTTACCGTGCCCTCCAAAGCATGGAGACACTCCGTTTAGTGACATTTGAACTGTCACTCATCTAAGGACTGACCTTGCCTGACGTTGGTTTCCCCAAATTATTTTACAATTACAAAGTGGAAAATGATTCCACAAATGTAATCACCGTACTTATAACATGATTGGGTCGCAATTGGGTTTAAATATTGAGTAAAAATATAACATCTCGTGATTATAAATCACGCTGCCTATACTGATATTATGCATGACCTAAAATCTTCGGCTAGTCTTATAGTAATAATAATAATATCTTGGGACAATCCACACACGGTCATCCGATCCCAAACTAGGCAGAGCCTGTACTATGGAAACCAGACAACTGATACTAATACTTATATACTTTTTTTTTTGTAAATACATACTTAAATAGATAAACAACACCCAGACACTTGGCGGAAATCGAACCCACGACCCATTGGTTAGCAGGCAGGGTGTCTGACCACTAGACCAACGGGCCCGTCAACACCAGGTACAGGAAGTAAATTTTTAATAAGTATATTTTTATAATATTACTACATACTACAACTAGGTATGATTTGAATTTACCGCTACAAATTATTCAATAAACGTAATCTGAAACGGTTAAATCCCAAACCAAATTTCACCGTTCAACTTTATCAAGTTAGTTCCATTTTGGCAGGCGGCTCTCGCGTGAGGTGTCACCGGCGTAATTGTATCATTTTCATATGGTGTCATCTGCCTTTCCGGTGAAATATCGGGACGTGGAAACACTTTCTAAATGGTCGTGAATCTTTGGTGAATAACTGAAAATAAGTGTTTTCTCCTAATAGTTTATTATTTTTATCACAGTGCTGTTTTCTATACTCTGTACCACATTAATTAAAATGGAAAGTATTTTTTTAATATTTTGCACTTTAATCATGGAACGGAATGTAGGTTAGGTACCATAGCGAAAGATTATGATCTATAAAACTCAAGTAAAAAAATCTAATCTATTGCGTACAACTAAGTGAGATCTTTTGTTTGTTTCTTGTTTTTAAAAGTATTAACTATAAAATTACAAAAAGCCCGACCGATAACAAACGAAATACTCTTAAATGAGATTATAGAGCGTCAACCGTTTATTTTCTTTTTGACAGCACCAATAGAACGTAACTGCGTCATGTTACGCAAAAGTTCACTTTTAAAAGTTCACTTAAAGTGAAGTTCACTTTTAAAAGTTCACTTCAAGTGAACTTTTAAAAGTTTTAAAACTTTTGCGTAACATGACGCAGTTACGTTCTATTGGTGCTGTCAAAAAGAAAATAAACGGTTGGACGCTCTTATAGTCTAAATATTATGTGTCATATTTCAACTAGTCTCGTTAAGACTAAGGACCTTTCATTTGGTAACCCTATTGATATTATAGAAGTGAAAAAACATAATAGCCCCTAGTCCCACAACTAAGACCGACCTAACGACATCATAAGTCAAACTCCATCAAAATATCCGTTTAGGCTGTAGCCCGAGCCCAAAAATAGACACGCACACATCTCGAGAAACATAGCCCTCCTTCCAGGCCAGTCGGCCAAATAGGCGGATTTTGATGCTTTTTACTACAATTTAGAGACTTTGTAGTAAAAGTCACGATTGGGCGAAGCCGCAGCGGATCGATTAAATTATAAATATAAGTTTTCTATTTTCTGTTCTTCTTTTATGAGGAAAGTATGTTCTTTCCTTGCACAAAATAAACAGGATATAGGCAGATTATTTGTATATACCCGAGTGTACGTGATTTTGTAAACATTGTCCCTAACCATGCAACAGAAAGCTTTTTCTTCAACCAAGATTGATTACAAGTAGGTATACCTATTAATTTTTTAACCGAATGAGATAACGTATCAATATTTTTATCTACTATTGCATTTACAAGTATATCTGATTACAGTAGAATCATTATGTCGAGACTACATATTATGCAGTTACTATAAGAATAGGATCTATATACGTATATCAGAAATCGTTAATTTTCCGTATAAGCAACGTAAGTATATATATTTGTAAACAAAATTAAATGTAGTAAATATGTATATCTAGTAAATAATATCAAGCCTTTGAATCAAACGACTAAGCTTTTAATTAAATTTTAAATACCTAGTCAATTAATAATAGTTTATACGGTACATACGATCTTAATATAATAAATAAAATTTTGAAACTATATTGAAAACATAATAAACGAAATTGCTAAAGTTTGTCTTGCCATCTATTTTAATTTGCCGTCATTTAGATAACAACTCAATTTGCGCTAATAAATCATGAAATACTAGGTTTATCTAAATATAACAACAGATTACAAGCATTATAAAAAGTTTTTGATAAAGAGCACTCACGGAGAAATGAATTACAATTATTTTTTTGATTAATTTCTTTTTATAGTTCAAATTTCATGTAGGTAAGTATATAAATTTGTATTTGAACTATCGCTTAATTTAATCCATGGTTTACCCAGAATATTTTTTGTTAATTTTGTACAGAGAGCGAAAGAGTTATTTTGAAGATAGTGTTGATTAGTGTAGCCACGGAGAGAGATGTGCCCACTCCCCATACTTATTTGCCCAGGGCCCGTAGACCTCAGTAGACTATATATCACAGACTCCATGACCTAAAACCTTCAAGTACAGATACTAACCTGATCTGACCAAATCTGACAAACAATACGTAGTACTTAGCTATGTCACAAAAAACTATTCTTGCTAAATCGGGCATTATAATATTAATCAATACAAAACCAATCAATTCCACAAAGGTTAAAGGTAAATACAATCCGTTTTTAAACATCTTATTTCCATTGTACTTAAATTAACAAGGTACCGTAACCAGTAAACACCATGGAAAATAATTGGCAGGTAATGGAATTTCGATGAAAATTATCGACATCAAAAAGCTTTCTATTTTAATGTGAGAGGTACTTTGAATAAAGGGCACACGGCGTATTGTAAAGATAAAAATTACGTACATTTTGTTGATTAAGAGAAACACAAAAACATAGTACTATCATCTGTATAACTGCACTACTTACACCAAACTATACTATAGTATATTCAAACCCTAACTAGAGAGTAAGCAGAGCAGTGATATCGTATTTTTTACCGAAATTAATGTAATAAGCTTTTTGTTTTAAAATTTAGTTAGCCACCATCAATGATATTATATGTAAATAGAAGTAAATAGGCTATAAGCGATCTGACAGCAGCGGAAAAAGCTGAGCTAATTAAAACAACTTGAATCAGTAGCACATCACCCACGGAAGCATTGACAGCGTCACTTCGTTTGAATTTTATTGAATAATCGCATCAAAACAATTGAAAATAGTATTAAGTATGTAAATTATCCAAATACACGAACAAATTTTCTAGAAATCAATAAATCACATTTCATTCGTTAGTATAAATTAATTCTATGCCACTTTTAATCGTAGTAGTAGGTATGATATCATTGACCGCCACAGGAACACCAAGCCAATCGAAGGTGACGTAATTTGGATGAGATCTACTACGAGTTGGATAAGGTTATAAGCCGCACAACTTACCTAACTCACGTTACCGACTACTCCTATTTGGTAATTGTTAATTGTTTGTGGTATTTTCATTATTAGCGGCCTTTTTATTTTAGCGGACATTTCATTTTTAGCTAAAGTTCCTATATGCTAGCTCTCCTCAGATGGCAAACATACATACCTGGAACCCGTCGTATGTCCACGAGGCCCACTTCATGGTGCAGAGCTGGACGTCGAAGGGGAACTGCTCCACGTTGATGTCGCACACGGATACATAGATCCCGTGGCTCAGCCACGTTACCTCGCCAGTGTGCTTCACTATCACGTTCGTGTTGATCACCGCAGATCTGTAGTTTGGGTCCGCACTGCAAAAAAGTTCAAAGTTAAGATCACAGTAACAATTTACCGCCCGAAGTTTTGGCAGAAGTGTAAAACGGGGTTTCGCATACTACATTAGCAGCAGAGCATTTAATCGACGACTTTGATGTTATTTCAAACGCACTCCAATCTCCAGGTAACTGAGAATTACCAGATACAGAAAGTCATTGGAATTAGCAATAAGAGTACAGTAATTGCACTTGCGTTTCCGGAATTAATAGGTAAATCTAAAATTTATTATTCATTATAAGAATCAATTATTGTTACTTGTTTGAACAATAAATGCAACTCTTTTAATCGAGGAAGATTTATAATTAAGTAGTCTTAATTACAGCTTTGTTAAAAGTGGACTTTGCATTCGCAGTGATACAGACCACGACTAAAAAAGAAGTACACCCTTCATAGCGCAACCACAAAGCGTTCGTTCGTTCCTTTGCTGTACACCAATCTTGTCTTGTAGTTCCGTGTTTATTTATTGTAAGTACAGTTCTCAACAAGAACATTTGCATAACAGTAAACATCCTAGATGTGTTTTAAATGAAGTTACGTAGTTGCTTTTTGTATCTAAGTTAAAGAGAGAAAATGAAAGCGAACCTTTTTCACAAGTAGCGATGAAATCGCTTTTAAACTTGATCAACTGTTGGAAAATTTTTTGATCGCACTTAACGTTTTTGTAAATAGTTTAGGAACTTACAGCGGATAAATAACTGCTATATTTTTTTATTCTATTAGTGAAGAGACATGTCACCAGGTACAGTGTCTTCACAGTGAAAAACAGCCATTTTTAGTATGCGGCAGCTTGACGGTAGATCATCTGACACTGCGGTGCTACCTACCAGGAAGGTACACCTATTACTTAGTCTCATCTTAATTACATAGATTTTGTAGCCTCCGTGGCGCAGCGGGAAACCTTTTGCTGCGCAAACCAGAGATCTTGGGTTTAAACCCCGTCGGAGCAACCACTTTGTACTTGTTCCTTTTTGGTTAAGACAATGCAGGCCGCAGGATAGTAAGATAATCCTTCCGTTAGATGTGCATGTAAAAATTCATTCCTGTGCCTGACCACTCCGTGGTTGTGTCGGTCTTTCGTCCCATCGGATTGTGCAAGTATGCGCGTAAGCGCTTGTGCCCTAGATGGCTGGTCATTAGAATGACTGGCTGCTGTGGTCCTTTCGATCAGGAGGACATTTACATAGATTTATAAAGTAAAATGCTAACACCGCCCGTCAAATTCTGACGTAAGAAAAAATCAAATATTTGAGGCAATTGTGCAACTCCGTAACTTCATATTCAATTGTGTTACAAACTCGCTTCGAGACTTACAATCTTTGCAATTAGGTCAGTGCAAGTCATACGAAGGATAAGGGTAGGGGTCGAAAGGGTCTTAAGAAAACGAACCGGAAACGTTCTGAAATCCCTAATACATATATATATGTAAGAAAAAGTTTGTAATACTATGTTGGAGTGATTTTCTTAATGTGCAAGATTATAACCTTCTTAACTTGAATGGCTATTACTACTAACACTTTTCCAGTGTTATCTTAATTTATATTCTTATATTTTTTACATATTGTAATTACTAATCTACATATTGTGTTGACTTATACTTTAATACTATTAGTCACTTCACGCTCAAGTCACCGATATTTGACGTCAAAGTTAAAGAATGTGACATGGAATATAGTGTAAAAATGATTATAAAAATTAATTTGATGAATGTATATAGTAATATTGTAAATGTAATATTGAGCCTTGAAACACTTAACAGTAGGTGTAAATAAAAGTATTGATAAGTATTACTATTCGAAGGCTATAAGAAATTGGTCACATAATGAAATTTTAATTAGTAGAGTTTCAGCTAGTTAGCATTTCACTGAAAACGACCTGATTTCAAACTTATCGCAACTAGCTAATGGCAACTCATAAGAAATGGCACCAGAATATGTATCCTAGGATATTTTACTTAAATAATAATAATAAATACACTTTATTGTACACCAAAAGTTACATGTAAATTAAACAATAAGTAAGTTGAAAACTAAACTAAACTTAAAGCAAGTGAATTTAATTAAAATAATTATATCTAAAGAATCTTCGATTTTTCACTTTTCACATATACGTTTAAACTTTTGCGTTGAAACGTCAAGCCAAAATATACCTAAGGTAAATCGCGTTAATTCCCGATTAAAATAAAGTTTCACTTTTCATTTTAAGAATAATCAGTTAGAATAAAAAAGAATAAATAAATGGTTGAATAGCAATTGTAATAACATAAGAATAAATAGTAGAAAAACTAATTTCAATCTTGAAACATTTATTGTACCACTAGAGGTGACCTCAGAACTACCACCGCTTTGTAGTTAGATAAAACTTTCCCCTGTTCATTCAACTATTAAATTGTTCGAGATAGATTGAGAGATTGAAGTATCTACTTGTACGTGCCTTTGACAGTTCTGTGAAAATGAAATATTGAAACAGGATCCCACTTCTGATGAAGGTTTGCCTCTTCCCTTTCTCAAGGGAATTCCCATGTTGACATATTATTTCGAATTACAAGATATAGGTAACCGCAGATCTACCTACAGTTAAGATATCCGCAGATCAACTTACGTCACTGACAGTCACAAACAATTCTCTATTGAAGATGACCTTGAAACATATAATTATTATGCAAAATAAATTTACAACAGATATGATTTCATGTTGCTGAAAGATATGCAGTGATAAGTAGTTGATTGTTTTGATTGATCGTTTGAAAGCAATCGCATTACGCAATTTGAGCAGGGACGAAAATTATCACAGCGATTCACACTCAGCATTTATCATCTGAACAATAATAATCGTTGTTTTAGACTAATTACTACTAAACTGTCATTACATGCACAACGGACACAAGAAATTTTTAGGCTGACTCGCGCAGTTGCTTGCCTGACCCTACCGACAAGAATAGGTAGATATAACCACTAAGATAGTAACTAAAACCTACTCACTACGTAAGTTATAAACTGGTCAAAAGTTCAGCCGAACTCACTCGCTACTCATCAGTGATGGAACAGGTGTGGAACAATTACTAAACATTCAGTTAAATATTAAATTCTAGATGCACTTATCAGTACAATAAAAAACTGACAGTTTAATCATTTTCGTTACTTAGTGATTTCTGATATTTACGCGAATATTACACAGCTTGTGATCCCGTGATAAACATAGTCAAATCCAAAGACAAGCATTCCACTGCAAGACCTCAAGATACTGTGCGCTCTTTCTGCGTAGATCGGACTAACAATAATAATTAGAAGACCTTTGGGTACCCTAGGACAACTATGACATATGGACAGCTACCACCTCAGTCCGCCCGTGACCATGAATGCTGTAAAGTATTCGAAACGTCGGGAAATTAAAATCAAAAATAAACCGCGATATAATCCGTAAAATTAGTTTAATTTCAATTTTCGTTACTTATTAAAGTAAGTATTACAAAGACGACCCCCTGTTATTCAATGAGTAGCACTAATGCGCTTGGTTTAAACCTAATGAAACTGTCTTTATTTACATTTTTTTGTGACGCACGCATTCGAAATGAAGCAAGATTTCTCTAAATCTTTTTTATCAATCTCAGTTAGGTAACGGGCCAACGCAAGAATAATCAAGCGTGTTTAAGGCATTTCAGGAGTTTAACTTGACGTGAAATAAATTTCAAAAGACAGTCCAATTTCACTAAATTCTGCGCTCGACGCCATGTTTACATCTAAACATGTTGACACTTTGTATATTTCCGAGGTACATACAATTAAGTAGGATTTAACTAACCTTCTAATAATATTGATAATTCATCATTTTTACTTGTTTTCCACTGACGTAAAAAAATCGCTTTTGAAATTAATTGTTTTTTTTTTAATACTACCAAGGTGGCAAGCAAGCATGCGGCACGGCCTGATGGTAAAGCAATATTTAAATTGCTTTTTTGTATTAATACGATGACGACACAATTTTTTTTTTAATAGTTGTAGGACAAATGTTGTCAAGTTTGATGTAAAGGAGCTATACCCCGATTTTTAATTAACCCTGTCTGTATACATACTTACATAGCCTCGAAAAACATATAACCCTTCTTCAGTCTGGGGCAGTGAGGTTAAAATTTAATCTATATTATTTTATGCTTCGCCAATAATTGATGTGTAACAGAAACATTTAGTCTCATCCCGTAAGTACTTAATTCTGTTTCAAACGGTTCATTTACATTATGCATTTAAACAGCCCGCTACACCAATATACCATATCGCGAGAGGTCTCAAATGCTGGGAACGAGGAATATTATACGCTCGATTTGCTTATTCAATACAATTTCCTTAGAAGGGGAAACCTAATAGCGTGTTTCGAAATCGAATATGGTTGTAAATGTCTTTCGCCACGTCTAACCGACCTTGTTAATTGCTATATTGTAGGCTACTGTATTAATACCCCTTCAAATTCTGGCTCTGACCTGCTGCGTTCCTCTGAAATCTATTAAAAACCACCCAAATTAATTTAAACTCCATGAAACGAGTGGCTCTGCCGTCACTTGTTTTTTTTTTCTAAAAAAAAAGCAAGCAAGTGCGCTAGCGCTGATTAGATTTAGAAAGTGGAATGTTTATTTACAAAGCTTTTCCCAAACATTGGTTAATAAGGTGCGCTGCATTTGTTATTCCTTGATCTATCGTAGTGTGAAGATGACGTGTACTCAGTTTGGACTTCGCCAAAGACTCTTCAATGTGCCGAATTTATCCTGTCATGGCCAAATGCATTACACTACCGCTCGGCACCGGAGATATTAGGGTTAGTAATTTCTTTAGCTGCAGTGAAAGGTGATATGTCTCGTCAATATTTATTTACTGCATGTAATCACTTAATTTTCATTCATTTCATATCACACCTCTTTTTCATAACAAACTCTTTTTCTTGTTGCGTGCTTATTACAAATACCTCAATTTATTACGTTTGGTGTTTCCAGTGTAACTACTTGGCTCTACCTTTAAAGACTCTAGATATATTATATTCCCTTAGGCTTCGGTTAGCGTAGCGGCCTCAACGGGCTTAAAGATCTCTCTTATCCTCTCTTATACGCCGTTACGTTACATGCTACTTTGCGGGACACGACTTTCACACACTGACAGGACAGAGTGACCCTGTTGTGGTCAAAAAAATCTAAATCTATGGTTGTGGTAGCTACCTACCTAAACGACCTATTGAACAAATATCTGCTACTTAGAAAATGTAATTTATGGCACATTTATAATAGCACAGTAACACATTTTTTTGTGACTAATAAATGCTATATAATAATCATTGGATTTACACACTACCGGATATGGACTGGATTGGATTATTAGTAAATATATTTTAGTTAAAAGTGCTTCAAGCCTAAAGCACAGACGCAAAGTAGCCAAACTCTAGGTATTCTACAGGATACATTATGAAGAACGTGCAGAGAAATGACATCACTTGTATTCCACCGTCCCCCTTCTATCATCGTACGTCGAGACGCACGGCGTACACATACACTTTTACCTAGTGAATTACTAAGCGATTTGCTTCTTCATCTATCTTCTAAGATAGAAATCTTCTATACTATAATAAAACTCAAAGAGCACTTTTTCTGTACATTGAATATTTTTCCAAAATTTCTATGTACAGAATACGGGATACTATACTATCGACATAGAAGCCAAAACAATTTTTTTTGGAATTATTGTCTGTCTGTCTGTCTGTCTGTCTGTCTGTCGTTCTGTTTGTCCAGGTATCATTTGAAAACCCGTGGATGGATTTTGATAGGACTTTCACTGATGTGTTGTGTAGACGTAGGGGTATAAATTGGTATATAAAACATCACGCTATGTTTCATAGGGGCTAAGCAGTGAAACATTACTTGCACATATTACCACGTAATTTCCTTTGTATGTGAATAGGGTAATTATAGACTGATCAGTTAATCATTAAGATATCTATTATCACGCTATATACAATAGGGACTGAGCAGACATTTAGTTTGCATGAGATATGGCAGTGGCGAAGGGTAAATTTTTGTAAGGGGTAAGCCGGTCCGGTACACCCAGGTAGCGGTGGGCGTTGCGACGAGGAACCGTTTTAAAGGACCGTTTTGTGTTCTACGACGATGCAACCGTTTTACGTGCTGGGTCAAAACAGTCCTCGTTGCACAAAACAGTCTTCGAATTACGTGACGCGATTTTTTACTTTACACCTAAGAAAACTCAGTCGACAATGCAATGTTGCAACTATCATCACATTCGTCACGTCGTCTCGTCCATGTCAAAACAATGCAATTTTTACTACTACTTCCAAGAAAATAAAGTCGAAAATACAATGTTCCAACTACATCACTGCTCGTCGCGTCGTCTCGTCCTTGTCTTATCAAACATTTTTTACTGTACTGCTAAGAAAATAGGGTTGATAATGCAATGTTGCAACTACATCATTGCTCGTCGCGTCGACTCGTCCTTGTTATAACCAAATTTTTTTACTATACTGATAAGCAAATAGAGTCGATAATGCAATGTTGCAACGACATCACTGGTCATCGCGTCGTCTCGTCCTTTCATAAAAAAAAAACATTTTTTACTACATTGCTAAGAAAATAGAGTCGATAATGCAATGTTGCAAGTCTCATCACATTCGTCGCGTCGTACTTGTTCGTTCTGTTTGATAAGTTCCGTCCTTGGAGCCGTCTTCAAACCAGTTGCAACGACGACCGTTTTCCGCAGCCGTTTTCGACACGGCGAAAACGGTTGCGTCTCGTCAGTCTAAAATTCGACGACGACCCACCGCTACACCCAGGACATTTTCATTAGATTTCTGTATTGTTCTAAGTACTTTGATGATAGCAATATGACATTATATCTTTGAAAAAAGCTCCCAAAAAACGATTCAAAGTCATTGTTCATGAAATTTTAATGAAACTCTCCAAGTCCAGGTAGTGTATATTGTATTACAGTCGCAACAATAAAAGATGCCATAAACTTAGTACTTTCATTATCGAATATAATTAGACAATAATTTACGATGTTAGCGTGATTTACATTATGAACAGCGCCATCTATCGGTGAAATTGATCATACAATCACTATAGAACTTTAATCTATATATATAAAAGAAAGTCGTGTTAGTTACACTATTTACAACTCAAGAACGGCTGAACCGATTTGACTGAAAATTGGTGGGGAGGTTGCTTAGAACCAGGAAACGGACATAGGATACTTTTTATCCCGGTAGGTTAAGGTTAAGCAACGTTAGGTAAGGTCAATAAATAGATGGGTGAACCGATTTGTATGATTTTTTTTGTGCATATTGGGTAGGTCTGAAAATTGTTCATAAAGTATATTTCATACCGCTAGGTTAAGGTTAAGCAACATAAGGCCAGGTCATTGATGGGTGAACTGATATGTATGAAATTTAGCGGGTAGGTCTGAGAATAGGTTATAAAGTATATTTTAAGCCGCTGATACCATGATTGACGAGGATATATAGAACGAGAGGAGGGTGCAAGAGGGGGAGGGGGAGGGTGATGGAGTGAGTGATCGGAGGAGTTAGGTGGAGCAAGGGGGGGGGGTTGTAGTGAGAGGGAGCCAGTTGGGAGAAGAGAGAGGAGGGAGAGGGTTCAGAGAGGACAACGGGGAGAGGAAGAGGGGAAGTGTGACGGGGACCGAAGCGGGAGGGGAGAGAAAGAGCATAGAATTAGATTTTTCTTATAAGAGAGAGAGATGGAGAGAGATAAATCAAGGGAGTAGGGAGAAAAGGGGAGCAAAATGTAATTAAAGCGTGGGCGGAGCTGCGCGGGTCAGCTAGTTTATAATACGTATAGCTTAGGACTGGAACAGTTTATCTGTGTTGATTTTCCTGCTTGATTATAACGTGGATGTCTTCAAGACTAGAGTGAATATTTAAAAAAAAGTGATAAAATTTCAAGCCAGCTGAGTTTCTTGCCGGATCTTCTCAGATGAGGCCACGTTGTGATCCGGTGATAGCTTTTAAAAAAAAATTGACCGTTCAAAAGTGGAATGCTCTTAATAAGTTGGAATGCTCTTAATAAGCTTGTGTGCTTAACCATCTTCGATTGCGTCGCTATTTTCCATCAGGTCAGGTCAAGCTTATGTTAAATAAAAAACATTATTTTTTGCTAGGATTTATTTGGGAACTAAACACTGGCATTTCTTAAATGCCCTAGATGTTCGTAAATATTATATATACCTTTAATGAATCCTAGTATTGAGTAAATAAATTACGAAATCGTTAAACAAATTAATCAAATTATTCCTTCGAGTATAGTAATACAGATAGCACAAATACCTAAGGACCGTTTGTAAATACCCTTATGAATGTGTGCTTCGATGTGCGGTATTTTCCCGAGCAGTGTACCTTAATAATTAACCCAGTGAAATGTAATGCCTGTGATAATATGTAATGATCACTATTTGAGTTACGGTCTTCGAATAAATTTTATTTGAGACAATTATTATTTTAATAAGTATAACTATTTCATTATAAACAACGTTTAGTACTAAGCGTAGTATTGTATACGCGATCTTTTTTGTTGATGTGGACTGCAAAAAAGACAATCTAAAAAAATATAAGAAGAAAGTTTCGCTGTTTAGTAAAAAATTGGATTACTCTCTTCCATACAAAGTCAATCAAAATTTTATAAGTACTTTGTTTATAAAGTCTAGCGCCTAGACCAGTAGTGGCCTAAACGTCACGTACCTAACGTAATGGATTTGTTAAAAGATGAAGTCAAGCCAAAGACAACCACTAGATATAACTTAATCATACCGTATTTTTGTTCTATTCCATTCTATTCACAAATTGCGCCTAAATGGTAATAGAGAGTAGGAAAAAGTATTAAAATAGTTCTGGGAGAAACGCGAGCCATCGGTCGAACTGAATATGGCACTTTTATAAACTTACTAGCAATTCCCTGCGGCTACGCCCGCTATTTTTTATTCCTCCCCATTTAACCCCCTTAGGAGTAGAATTTTCAAAAACCCTTTCTTAGTGGATGCTTACATAATAAGAAGAACCTACTGTCCAAATTTCAGCTTTCTAGGTCCAGCGGTTTCGCCTGTGCGTTGATGAATCAGACAGTCAGTCAGGACAAGTAATTTTATATGTATAGATGACAACATCGGAAGAATCGGGAGAAGTGAGTATTGTTTAAGATATCATCAAAGTAAAAGCTATATACTAACTTGTTATATAGTATGATGTCGGGCCTCCAAACTCTCTCGTACGGTATTCTGATGACGCCGATGCCATCGAAGTCGCTGGTGTTCCATCGAAGGTGATAGTCGGTCCAGATTTGCGTGATCCAGCAGTTCGTCGTTAGCAGCTGATCCTTTTCCTCCTGCAATAATTACGTTATTTGTTGTGATCTTTAAACCGCGTCTCCTGTGCGTGTTTTATCCTGCATACAAAAACACCTACTTACACAAAACATATTTAGTTATACTTTTACATCCCTGCTTAGGTAATT
Organism: Furcula furcula; assembly: GCA_911728495.1. Taxonomy (NCBI): domain Eukaryota; kingdom Metazoa; phylum Arthropoda; class Insecta; order Lepidoptera; family Notodontidae; genus Furcula; species Furcula furcula. The sequence goes on along the minus strand of OU452244.1, from coordinate 22,131,286 downwards.
AAAAAAATGTGTAGGTGGCGAAACAATGTTTTGTGTAGATGTTTTTATGTAGCGTGTTGGGAAAAATTCGCTCAGGAAACGCGGCATTATAAAACTGCAAACATTTATTTTTTTAATATTTTTAGAGAATCTGCAACGTTTTTTATTACATTCCTCATAGCCTTCGTTGGTTGCGATAAAGATAATAAATTACGGCGATTAGTGCCTATGAAAATATCGAGCACTTAATGGCTCTTTTGTGAATTACAGTAAAGCAATACACGTATTATCTTTTCGTAAAACCGTGTTTTTTTACATTCGACGCATGAGTCTTTTTCTTTTTAGACAATCATGTGGATAGCATGTATTGTTCTTAGGGTGGTTGTTGATCACCTTAGATAGAGGAGGAACTAAATTGTTGATCCCTGCGGTATCGTACCCTGTAACCTTGAGTATGTAAATCAATGATATTTTATACAATAGATATGATATTAGCGCATGAAAAGTGAAACAACGAAATTCACCCAAATTGGGTGAACTAGCAGTAAGTCACGTGTCGATAAAATGTAACAAACGTGACGTAGGCCTTTGAAAATCAAGTGAAATGCCTTCATACGTATTTAGAAAATGCACAAAGTACTGTACAAAAGTAAATTAAGGAAACGTTTTAAACCAATTTAAAAAAAAAGGTTATAGAGGTTATAAATTTGGATAACGTATAAAAGCGAGGCTGAGCTGCGCGGGTCAGCTAATATCACATAAAGTTATTATCCTAGTAATAATACCCCATAACGTTAAATATTTTAACGTTTTTAAGGAAATGTATTGTAGGTAATTAACGGTACTAACGTTATTTATTATGGTTAACGTTAACGTACGTACGTTTATGGTTAACGTTTTTAAGCTCTGTACACAATATTTATTACGTAACTCAATTTTTACCTTCAGTAAATTAACCTCATTTATGGGAAATTAAGTTTCTACAGTAGAAACTCAGTACTGTTTACGAGTGTTTCAACTGTATGTGGTTTTTACAGCTCAAGTCATGTTGGATTTTTAAACGAGTAACATGGTCCTTAGAGGCTCGTAAAGCTTCAGTCAAACGACGCACTTCAAACATTGAAATACATAAGAGTATATTTTGTAGAGCGTAAAACTGTAAGATTTTGTATGCAACAATTTAAATACAGACATGACTTTGCATGTTAGTTAAAATACTGTTTGTATACGTGGTCCATATTTAACTGAGTGCTATTATATTATGTACCTACATTTTAAACGAAGTAAATAATTAAGAGTTAGATTTTCTGCCGCCAAGCATCACCGTGAAAACATTGCTGTGTTTCGGTGTGTAGGCGGTGTCTGGCTAGTTCGGTGAAGCAATCTGTCGCATACCACTCAATACAGTAGATAATAATTTATGAAGTTTCCCAGATTTTTTAGAACGGTATCCGTATACCGTATAAGGGACATCATACCGAAAACCGATACCAGGGATCCAGTACATGATTCTGAACATTATAGTGTTGAAATTTTTCATCGGCCTTTTCATTAATTTCCAAAAAAAATGCCGCATTTTTAATAAAATTAGGATAACATCACTATTGGTATAATAATAAAGCCTAATTTCAATTTAAAAAGAATAAATTACTTATTTGTGCAAAATTAGCAATCATCAGCAGCCGAAAAGTCCACTGCTGAACAAAGGTCTCTCCCTTAGAAGGGAGGGGGGTTGCCATAATCTCCACGTTTGGCAGGCGGCTTGATTGAAATTAGCAATGTAATTTGAAAAATAAATATTATTCCGCACGTATTCATTACATGCTCAAAAATTAACAAGTTCATTTGTCATTTTCCATATAAATGGTTTCTGTAATGTTGTAACGGACAATATGAGAAATCTTATAAAAAGTTTTCGGTACGTAGTCCCTTACACCCTGTATATATTTTAGTGCTCATATAAAAATAAGGCACGCTGATATAACAGTTACATTCAAAACATTACCCCAAATTTGATATCAAGACAAGGGTCTTAGCCAGCTCGCATTATTATTTAGTTAACTGTGATTTTTGAGACTATGTGCGGTGTGTAATGATAATTAGTTACTGGATTGGCAGAAAAACGTGTAGACACCTATTTGTGTGATTCATTTGTACGTGTACCTATGTCAACCACTCAAATTCTCGACGATCTATCTATAGAGCATAACCAAACGACGGTAATCTTCTTTAAACGGATTATAATGAAATTACTGCGCATATGCATTACAGCAGATTTTAATACATAAAAATCAAATGAACATTCCTGTTAATGATGAGGATTCCTATTCTAAACCTTATCTCGCCGTACTTTTTATTCTTCCCGCCTTTTACAAGAATTAATTAGGTACGATTACTTATTTAGATTTTAGTAGCAACACACATACATTTAAGAATATTGCGTCAATAACTTAAACTACAATGTTTTTCTTATTAAGAACATTAATTATTCAAAAATAATTAATTAATTGCTTATTTTTATTCATCTCCATTACTTTTTTTAATTTTAATCATTCGGCACAAGTGCGACTGCCATTCTGGTGATTTATTTATTATAATAAACGAAATATTATTAAAAAATACTAACTGTAAATGAATCTGTTCATTATTTTTTATTCAGTTCAGATAACCAAAAAGTTTTATATGAATTAAAATCAGCGCCCATACGGCCTTACTGACTCAAGCGCTCTCTCGAAGCTTTACCAATAATTATAATTTATAAACTAAACGTTAAGCCATTTGGAACAAAAACAATAACTATGTGGCGACTCGACACAAGATGGTGCCACATGTGGTAGTGTTGCGATAAAGCGAAGTACCACATACTATAAGACAGATGGCGCCACCGATTTTTGAATCGTGCAAGCGAAGTTTCAAAGTACGTTCACTATACAACGTGTTACAAAATACCCCGAAAAAATATAATTAATTATCAAAGCCAAAAATTTTGTCAACCCTAGTAAGCTGTCATGTTAGGGAACCAGATTATTTAACAGAAAGGCCTATTTTACCTAATAATTGTATAGTTTAATCGTTTTTCTATTATTCTTTCATATAATATTATATAGATGTGCTATCTCAATACAAGGATGTCGTTATACTCAAGTACTGGCTTCAGAAAATGTCACGTTGAAAAAAAAAATTATGTTGTCAATTTCAAATCTTCTAATCGATATCTTACAACTGTTAAGAGTTTTTTTTCCAACATTTGGACATTTCCACCAGTTTTTAGGTTGTTTCGTTAGGTTAGGTCTTTTAAAATTTTTGTCTTCACATCAATAGCCTCCAGGTTATTCAAAACCAATTCCTTCGACATGCCGTCGGTGCCCCGTGGTACATGCGGAATGTCGACCTTCATTCTGACTTCGGTCTAGTCCCTATCCGCAAATTTTTCAAAGAAATGTCCGAACATTACTTTGAAAAAGCGTGCGTCCACCCAAACCCGCAAATCGGCGCCGCTGCCGAATATATTCCCGACCCCGACTCTGGTCCTGGTCCCTTAGATCGTCGAACTGCCGTACATCGCCGCCGGCCGCGGCATGTACTGCTCGACCCACCCGACCCGATCTCCGTCCTCCTGGACCATGACACAACACCAACACCAACACCGACAACGACGTCACGAGTCGTAAACACATCAACACACAGACACCGGTCTCGCCGGCGAGGCCGAAGGGTCGTACGCATGCGACCTCGACATGCATCCCCTCGCTGAGTTTCTTGCCGGTTCTTCTCAGCGGGGGCGCGTTGTAAACCGGTGGTAAACTCATACTCTCTAAGCGGCAGCCCAAGCCGAGGCCGTGCCTCCCTGAGGTGCCCTTGTGCTAGTCGCTACCCAACTGGCTGGAGCGCTTAAAGCGCTCGCCCTCTTGTCCGGTGAAGCTGTAATGGCCATCTGCGGCCAACAACTACTCCTACACAAAAAAAAAAAGAATTTGTCGTTCCGCGAATTAGGTAGAAATTTAGTACATTCTGCGTAGTTTTACTCTTTATTTTTACTGAAATAGGGTTTGCTTTGCACATAAGTGAAAATAATAATATTTTTTTACTTTTTTTCGGTATTTTTTTTACGGGGTATTTTGTAACACCCTGTATATACAACATCCCGACAACAAATATCGGGGGCTTCGGCCCTACCGAGCATCACACCTCGCTCGGTCAGGATCGTCCCTTTACCACCACCGCATCGCTATAACTAAAACTATTTAATTATGACAGTCATCATTTACCAAATTCAGATACAATACTTACAATATAAGCTACCTTACTACATGTGACGATTATGAGTAGCCATTACCATTTAGGACTCGAGAGATTTAGGACGAATGACGTCACACATCACGCTCACGTTTATGTTATCAAAAGATTATAGTAAGTATATGAGAGTCTTATATAGGTAATAAAATTTGAAAGCTTTGACTATATCATCCTTAAAATTCTAATACGCAATGCTTAATAAACTTAGTTAGTTTGTATAAGGTACTTCAGAAGTTTCTAAAAGAAGCGTCGAAACGCTACTTTGAATCCGCGTCCCGTCACGCGAATAGTTTAATCCGCGCCGCCGCCGATTACGCCCCTAGTCCTTCTGGCTCGCGCCGCAGACCACGGCACGTACTGCTCGACCCTCCTAACCCCATGACGGTCCTATTGGACCAGGATGGGCCGAACCCGCCCCGACAAACGTATGCTACACTAGCTATCAGACACCGGTCTCGCCGGCGAGGCTGAAGGGTCGTACGCATGCGACCTCAACGACGTGCATCACCCCACTGAGTTTCTTGCCGGTTCTTCTCAGTGGGGGCGTGTTGTGAACCGGTGGTAAACTCAGCCCTCTTTTAAGCAACAGTCCAAGCCGAGGCCGTGCCTCCCTGAGGTGCCCTTGAGCTCGTCGCTACTTCTGCTGTTAAGGCTAGAGTGCTATAAGCGCTCGCCTCCTATTGTCCGGTGAAGCTGTAATGGCCATCTGCGGCCAACAGCATCTATCATTGACCGTGTGTGGATTGTCCCAGAATATTATTATATTATTATTATTTTTATCATTCCCAAAATTAAAAAAAATAGGGTACTTCAGATTCTTTAAAGCGCACACTGTACTATAAATTGATTATTTTATTCACCATAATCATCATCACCAGCCGGAAGACGTCCACTGCTGAACATAGGCCTCCCCCTTAGAACGCCACAATGAACGACAATTGCCTATTTGCATCCACCAGTTACCTGCGACGCGCAGAATGTCATCTGTCCACCTAGTGGGAGACCTACCTACGCTGTCGCTATTGCTGTGCTGATTATTTTATTAGATTAGTATATGTAGATAAGAATAATAAATTAAAAATATAAAATCCTCCGATGAAAGGGTCCATGTTTCTAGCTTTGAAGAATTCATCACGCATTAGGTATTTAAATCCTCAGTAATGAGGGACCGACCGGCAGAGACAGAAAGGTCTTTAAAAAGAAATTACTCTACATGATTTATTTAAATTACTTTTACGTATCTTAAACAATTTTCTTCTATCTAAAGCACAACATTTTTAGATAGCAAGACTTTCTTATCCATGACGATCAATCACGTTTCACAGGTGAGTAGACAAAAAGCCTATGTCATCCTAAATGTAACACTAACACAGAGATATTTAAATGAAGATAAACGAGCTTTGTCCTAGAGCTAAAATATATACGTATCATATCGTGTCATTTTAGTAAAGGATTTGGCAAAGACGTAGACGTAATGTTTACAAGAGTTAAATCAGAACATGATGAATGAAATACTACTTGCCCTTCAATCAGTGGCGTAGCTTGTCTTAGATGGGCCCCGTATCAAAATGTATTGGGGGGCCCTAAGGATGGTACGGCCTAAGATGTTATGTGAGAACATGGATTTTACGAATTGTTGCTTACACATGTTCGGGGCCCCTGTAGCCTGGGGGCCCGTATCATTGATATGGCTGATACGGCGGTACCTACGCCCCTGCCTTCAATACATATTGTAGCGAAAAAAACAAATTTAAGATCGAAACTGCGGCAAAAATAATGGGCACAGTATAATGTGTGGTAGACTGAATGCATGTATTGTGGCCTCCACCCTCCTATTGTACTAATTTCTATATTTCCATTCATATGGCGAGCTCATAATGAGAAAATGTTACCTATTCATTGTAGCTTTTTTTATTTATTCTTTAAGCTTGAAACGCATTCATACTTTGCTCATAACTTCGGCAACGATATTTTGAAAATAGAATGAAGCGCAATTCCGTATAACAGAAAAGGCTTTTTTAATATTTCAACCCGAGGCGCTTTTCGATTCCACCATATGGATTCCCTTTAAAAAGGGTGCCTGATTGTTAATTTTATTACCAACTTTCTGACAATGAAATATCACGTCACAATGAATCTCTTCAATTTTGATTCGATGAATCAGATAACAATATAAATATTCCATTCAGTTGAGCTTATAAATTTACCTATTCGTGTGTAATGAATACCTTACCAGCGACACTCCGTATTGAATGTAAAATAAATATTGTCACAAACGAACCGGCAAAAGGGTGTCTGGTTTGATTAAAAAACAATAACTGGGAGACCGTCTGATAAACATAATTACTATTGAACCGAATCCAGAATGGTTTAATAATATAAATTTATACTTACATAATAAATTTATACACTAGACTAAGGCAACGGGCCGGTCATATACTATGCGTTTCAACTAATAATGTGGCCGCCATCTTGCCATTTCAAATATATAATTACTAAAAATGATGATTTAACAAAAATACATAGCAAAATAATACATTACAATAAATAATCAAAACCGGAGCGAATTTTTCATTTTGTGTTTACTCTGCTGGCGGTACAAAAATCGTAAAAAACGAGTGAAGTTCCGCAGTCGCGATCATCATGGCGGCCACATTCTTAGTTGAAACGCATAGTACCTACATATATACGTACTCTCTAAAATAATCCCCTTCTGAGGCAGTCGGTCAAAAAGTCATATTGATACACTAACAATGCGAGAATATCACTACTAACGTTTACACCCTTGTTTACACCCTACATATTTATTATATTAATAAAAATGCTTAGTATTTATTTTGTCCATATTACTCAAGAACTTCAAATCTAATTGCGATAATTCTTTTTATAATAGTTTATATTACAAGTTTCATCAAAATCGGTTCAGTAGTTTTAAAGATATGAACTAAGTTAAAGTTATAACTTAAACTAAACTTAAAACTTAAAGTATACTTTACCTAGAATAGCCGTTCGAGTTGCGTGATAATGCTAATCTTGATAACATAAAAGCCATTGAAAAGTGTTATATAAACTAGGTGCGAATAGTGATATTTGTGAACACCATGAAATTTCCACACCAGTTGTCACGATGCCGTAATGAGTCCAGAAAACACCTGTTCACAATGAAAAAGACAACACAAACCAACACACGTTCGAACTGAAGAAATGTTGAATCTGTTTTTATGAAAATGAAAAATTCTATATTGTTCTTCCTACGTACGACTAACATGAATGTTGTTCTGTTTTATTTGTATTCTAGACGTTCGGGAACAGCTAAAGTGCTAACAAGCTTATAACTGATCCACGTTGAGCGGAGTGGCAGTAGTTAGGCAATGAAAAATGTGTTTTGATAATTCAGATCGAAAATTCTGCGATCACAGACTACTTGGGTTGCGATCGGTAAAATGAAAATAAATTATTTTTAGAAAAAATAAACCTAAATTGAAAATAAATACGTATATTGAAGTCGGTGTCATCTAGTGATGGTTTTAGTTAACATGATATAGCATTTTGTCTACTTTTTTTTATCTAATCTATACTTATAATAAAACTGTAACAGGTCCAATTCTGTACATTGAAGATATTTTGAAAATTATGTTTGGAGGGCATTCTGTAACCGATACTAAAGCCAAAAATGTATTTTCTTTTATTTTTGTCTGTCTGTCTGTCTGTCTGTATCTCGGCTGAGCATCACGCCGAAACTACTGGATGGATTGAAACGAAACTTGGCATGATTTGAGTTAATACTCCGAGGTAGGACATAGGATACTTTTTATCCCAACATTCGGCACGGTTCCCTTGGAAGAGGGGACTAAAGTCAAAATGTGTACTTGGTTATACGCTTGGTTCGATTTTAACAATTTTTCATTTAATTATAATAAATATTTGTAAGTAAACACTCATAGACAGTTGTTAACAATGTTTTGAAATCGATCAGGTTAAGCAACGTTAGGTAAGGTAATTAAATAGATGGGTGACCGTTTAACGCCATTTGAACTAAACGTCTCCGTGCTTCGGAGGGCAAATACAAAGTGGGTCCAAGTTTTTAACCGACTTTAAAAAAGGAGGTTTTGTATTCTATGCGAATGTATATTATTGAAAGTTTAGTTAACGTAAACACAGCGCGGGCGGATCTGCGTGGGTCAGCTAGTTTAGTATAAGGTTGATATTGGTGCCGATTCTGTTGTCACCACTACACTAAACTAGACTAAATTTTAGTTTAGTGGTGTCAAACGATGATTAAGTGCTTAATTTGATTTCGACAGCTCCTAAATTGAGTTGATAGTGAGGTTTTCATTGGTCAAATTATGTTAAGAGAAAACAATTCTCTTGTTCATCTGATTACACTAAACTAAACTAAAATAATTCTCCGGCTACGATACTTTATATATTAATTTTAATTATTTTTATTTTATTTTAATATATTTTTATATTAATATTTATTATTTTAATATTTGTTTAAATATTTATTTTAATATTTTTTAAATATTTATTAATATTTACTTTATTATTTGTTTAAATATTTGATTTAATATTTATTTTTTTATATTTGTTTAAATGTTTTTATTTATTAATATTTATATCTTTTTTTATTAATATTTAATTTATTATTTATATTGTCTTTTACTTACGCGAATATTACACATTGAAATTAAACTACTTTTACGGATTTTATCGCGGTTTATTTATTGATTTTACTATCCCGACGTTTCGAATGCTTTGCAGCACCCATGGTCACGGGAGGACTGAGATGTTGAACGTCCTTATGTAAAATATAAATAAAATCCGTAAAAGTAGTTTAATTTCAATGTTATTATTTATATATTTTTTTAATAATTATTAATATTTATTTTAATATTTATTTTATTTTATTTATTAATAAAAAATATTTAATATTTTAATATTTATTTTATTATTTATATTAATATTTATTTTAGTATTTATTTTAATATCAATTTTAATATTTATTTCATTCTATTTTAGTCTATTCTATTTTATTTTAATCGACATCTTTTAGATGCCGACTATTTTGATCTAATTTTATTTTGAAGTTTCTAATATTAGGCATAAATGACGTAAATTGTGCACAACAGAATAGCAAAATACGTTTAAAACTAAGTTGAGTAACTAAAACCATTATATTCTATCAAACTATACCTAATTTAGTTTAATTCATGGATCTCTGAATAGGAAAGACACGCCTAAACTAAAATTTAGTCTAGTTTAGTCTAGTGTGTGACAACAGAATCGGCACCATTGACGAAAACAATTTCAAATTATAAATTTCCAATAAGTTTTACTGTGAAAGGTCTTTTTTTTAAATACCACCGGAGTGCAATGCGGCCTCAACTGAGAAGACCCGGCAAGAAACTCAGCAGACTTGTAATTTTTTCATATTTTTTTGTAACAAAATACATCAGCATCAGCGACTGTATGGCCTGCCAATACGATAAAACATTCCAGTTTTTCTCCATAAATTTCACACCAGGCAGCACCTCTAGAGAAAAATTTAAACTTGTACGTACCTACTAGACCCCTAGATTCCTTAAAATAAAAACACTTTTAGCTAGACCTACTTGCTGTCACAGATCTTGTAGTTTGAAATTAAGGTCAGCTCAATCTAGGCCTCAAATAAAATATGAACTAAGGTCAGTTCATAAAACCATCAATATCAATGCTGCGGTATTATTTTTGTAGTTTTTATCATATTTTGCCCAGGATATTACTGGAAGTAATTTATTTCAATTTCCATTGCTTTAAATATTCTGCCCAGCGTTATATCAAACGTTACAAAATCCATAACAATTTTATTTTTAGCCTCATTTCGGACAAGTTTATTCCAACATAGCAAACTAAAATTTTAAATATTTTTTGAGCCCACCATTAGTGTATCCGCTTCCGTAATGGAGGCTTAGCAGAATAATTACTTTTGAAATTGAAATCGTCGGTTCACTACGGTAATTTCATTTACAATTTCTATTACACATGTTTAAAATTATTATTTTCCATTGGCAACCTTTCAAAAAATTATCCCAGGATAATTGGCAACCATTTCATCTACCAGATTTTAAGTGTGTGTTACGTTAGAATAAAGTCGTAAAACGCCTTTGTTGACAATCAATTATTTAGATTTTATAATATCTATCCGTTATTTAATAATTAGCATAAAACTCATTTTACAAGTTTCGTGTTTCCTTTCACCCGGGTCCCGCAATGCCTGCAAAGTTTTATCGAAAGTGCTACATAAGTACTCAATCAGTTGAACATTTTCTCTTATTTGTTGGTACTTTCTTTGAGATTGATTATGCGGAATAATATTAATATTTCTCACAACTGGGAACAAGTTGATCGTTTAGGGGCGCTTAGCCTGTTTTAACAATTGTTCGGCAAACGACGGCAATTACTAGGTGGTTGGTTCCTTATGCAAGGATCCGCCCTGATCAGTACCTCCGGCGTGTAAGATATTCTGCCACCAAGCAGCAGTGTGTATACATTACATTGTTCCGGTGTGAAGGGCACTGTAGCTGGTGAAATTACTAGACATACTCGTAACAGATTTAATATCTATAGGGTTGGCAAAGCGCTTGTGATTTTTCTGGTATTGCTAGCGTTCTGAGGCTGCGGTAACTGCTTACCATACCTAAGCCGCATTTTTGTCTGCCATATTGTTTGCAAATAAAAAATATTTGGTTAAGCAAAGCGTGCTTCGGAGCGTATCCATACTCCAGAGGGCACGTGAAAATTTCGTTTTGGCCCTTGTCACTAAGTAACGTTGAACAACTCTAACAGCAAGTTGGCCAAAAACCAAAAGACAAACAACAGTAATGTAATTTTACGTATAGTAAGTAGTACATAGTCTTTTACGTATACTCATATCTACATAAAACTTAACTACATAGTCTTCTCAAGCAAACAGGACCGTTTCAGATCTACTGTCCAGGTAGGTATGATCCTTGTCAACAATATAAATTTAATAAATAAACTCATAGATATGTTATAGTATGAACTAATCTCAGAAATATCTCTATATTTTAATTCGATTTGCTGATAGATTCATCAAGATTTTACATAAAATAAAAACATTAATTTGTTTCCTCTATGTTTCAAACGCAGAGCGTGTTTGAGATCCACGTTTTGCGCGTGGTTGAAAGCAAATTCCGAGTTAAAAATTAAAATTACAGACATTTCTACGTTTTGACCTTACACCGGAATGTTGCGATAAAAACATGATAAAAAGGACAGCTTTGTACACATATAATTCGAATGTTTCTTTACCTGCCTAAAACAAACATTTCTCACTGAATATACATCTACGTACATAAATAATATATACGAATTCTCCATCAACCAAATTACGTATGGATATTCGTTTATCTTTGAATAGCTACTAAAAAAATTACAAAGGAATGGCATTGTACTGACCACACATCATGTTATGTACGTACCTACTTATTGATAACGATCCAATTTGGATGTACTAAATTAAATTAATTATTTGCCCAAAAATTTGAGTCCTATACCACCCAAGATAGCATTTGTGTGACTAAATGTTTTTTGGTCTTGTGCATGGGTGTAATTTAAACGTAGTAGGTACATATAATGAACAGTGAGTTAGCTACTAATCATACGTATAAAAAGTACATCAAGATTACCAGTTGCCTAAATGTTATAGTACAGGTTCTATATCGTATAGGGTCAGATGATTATATAAAAAAAAAACAATTTATTGTCATCAACACCACAGTAACACAAATAACAGAAAAAAATAATATTGATTTAGTACATGATAAGGCAACAGGGGTAGACTCAGCATATGTTGCATGCACACTGACGTCTGCACGCACAACGCTGTTTTTCAGTTTACCTCTTCATGTAAATAAATCCACATACAACAAATAACACTACACCACAATAAACATAGTCACGCAGCAGCTGGCGACCTAGTTTACGAAACACAATGTTAATATTATGTAGGCATAATGTTTTAATAGTGTAAGAGTAAGCACGACGCGGCAAGTGATTTCGTTGCGAACGTACCTATGGAATTAAATAAGACGATGTCGACGGAAATTCGGTACTTCCCGCCTTCGCGCCCACCGACGTGCTATACACATAGCAATATTTGTCTACAATTTGATGATATATTGCTAAACAAAATCAAACATTTTAGCCCCAAATATATGGACTTATGATAATAAATAGCAATCCCTTCGAACAAACAAATCCTTTCTTATTGCTCATCTACCTTATACATAAGGAACTCCTGTATAAAATTTTATGCTTCTAGAGCCACCGGCTTAAACCGCACTTCGTTTTTAAATGCAATGTTAAGCATTCTACCATTAAATATATATATATATATCCTCCTGGCCTATACGACCAAAGCAGCTTATATTTAACAAGTTCAGTCAACTATGTGTGAGATATCTCTCTTCCTTTGACTCTTACTCTCTGGGCAGTCACTGTCTCTGCTTTTTGCTCTCAATGTTCGTTAGGAAGAATCTTGCTCGCCACAGAGTTCGAACTTACAACATGCATTAACGTTACATAATACGTACATGTTACAGGGCATAAAAAACCATCACTGGCCCAACGGAAAGGAAAGAAATTTCCGAGCAATTGATAACAAGTGTTACTGTTATACGTGTACTGCGTATAATTAGGACAAATTATATGTATGTTTCTTTTGCGGAGACAATCCCGCCATTTGTGTGTGCCCGTTTGGGAAATTCGGTGCTAATAGGTTCAATTTTCATGCGGAAAATTAAGGTCAAGTGATTTGAATAATAAAACATTTTACTAGCAACATTGTTGCTCACTCCGTATTTTTGTTTTTTGCGTGCTGTGTAGCTATATGTTAAGTATATGATTTAATTGTTTATTTACGACATACATTTATTTAAAGTTTATTAGGAAACAGTATGTTTAGTAAAGTTGGGGTTCGCGGTTGCATAGTTGTTTCTCCCTTGTTGGAGCAAGAACTGTTTGAAAAAATTTCATACCCTTCGTAGCATGTAGAAAAACCAGCTCCTGATCTCTGACGGGGATCGGGGCCGGTCATTTTGGTTTCCATTTCATTCCATTCCAAGGAAGGAAGAGAATCATCTACCTGTGACTCCGCAATCACTTGTGCTCTATAATATTATCTCCTGCGTAGCTCTCCTCAAACAGAAGGATACACACGCTAATAGAAAGTGAACATTTTTCTTCTAAATTTAAATATTGTAACTAATCCTTATTGCATTACCTTAACTGTTACAGAAACAGCCTTCACATAAAAGCCTAGTAAATCTTAATTAGACATATATAGTAAATAGACTAACTACAAATCCATTTCTGAAGAGTCTAAAGAAAGGCAAATAGAAATTTCAACCACATATAAAGCTAACATTGCCCCACATTTTTTACTTTAATTAGGTCAAGAATGCGAAGACAGTTTCAACTGCAGTTGGCTACAAAAAGTGTTCAGCTAATGGCATTGTACAGTTGATGTGAACTCATAATGAACTGTCATTCTTCGATGAACCGTTCAAAAACACAGATTTCATATCTTGATGCGATAAGATTTTTAAAAATGGATCCCACATTACACGGGTAATTAAAGAATTGAATAGGATAGATAATAATCAAGGTAAACAATATTGTGTAAGCAAGTTACAAATAGATACGGAAAAAGGGATTTTTAGGGACGAAACCCTTTGTGGATGGTTACTTCGGCAATTTGATCCCTTGCATACCTAAATACAAGATCCGCACAAAGCGTGGTACATTTCGTGTTCTACTTATCTTTTTGTGAAAACTGTCCCGAATACAATGAAAGGTAATATTTCATACCTCTTTACATACAATTTTGAATTGGGTTGAATATCACCGGATTAAAAAATATCCTTTATTCTCGTATGGGTTATGCCACGACCGTAGCTCTTTGTAATTGAAACAATAATAATTTAGGGGGTAGAAACGCAATGATAATATTATTTGTTTTTAATAAAAATAGCCATTGTTGACCTATTATATGGTATATGCCGCAAATACCTTACTGTACATTTTTTTAACCGACTTCAAAAAAGGAGGTTCTGTATTCGACGCGTATGTATGTAATATTAATAGAAATGCGTAATATTCATATATGTTAGTCTATGTGGGCTTCTAAACAAATTTACCAAATTTCACAAGTGTATGTATGTATGTATGTATGTATGTATGTAGGTTTGTCCACGGATTTCTCAGAAACTACAAGTCCGATTTCGAAAATTCTTTTTGCAATAAGAGTATTTTTCAACTTAGGGTAGAGTACAAGTTTCATCAAAATCGGTCCAGTAGTTTAAGAGATATAAACTTTTTATGTTTTCAGTAAGTTACTGTAATGTAGACGTTCGAGTTGCGTGATAGTGCTGATATCTATCTTAATAAAATAAGTCACTAAAAAGTGTTAAATAAACTATTTAAAAAAAAAAAATACCGACTTCAAAGTAAATTATCTAAAAAGCATAAAATAACGAAAATATTATTGAAGTTGGTGCAGAATATACACAGCAGGTACGCTAACACCAACTTCTATAATATTTTCGTTATTTTATGCTTTTTAGATAATTTACTTTGAAGTCGGTATTTTTTTTTTAAATAGTTTATTAATGTGTCGACTTCAATATTAATGACTCTTAAAAAATACGTCTTAAATACTTACGACATCGATAATGTGGTGCAACGATACACCAAAAGTGACGAGCAGTGGTTGAGAGGAGTTCTCCACGGGCCTTACAGAAGCATCGTACTTCTGCATAAGGTGGCGCACCAGCTTGTACTCTTCGTCACAGCAAACCGCCCCTATGGAAAAACAAATATTAGCGTTTATTACTTATTTCCTTCATATATACACACATCAAAAGTGTCTAGGGATCAAGCATTTTTAAGCGGATTTCTTGAGATTGAGATGTGGCTTTGTAATAAATTTATGATTTTATAAATTTATATGGATCCTTTTTGGTGCATTTCATAATTTGAATCAGGAACTGTGAATCAAATTCGAGTAAAAGATGAAAATCAGCTGTCAATATTTTCCCTATAAAAACATACAACGCATTGAAGACATTATTAGTGCTACTGTTTCCCTACTACTGATCGCCGCTCCATAATAACGTTGGTTTTACCAACGTTATTATGGAGCGGCGACGTCATTTAAGCAGGGAAGAAATGCTCAGAGCCGTGGGAATGATAGAAGCTGGTTCCCGGCAACGTACTGTGGCTTTAGCTCTGAATACAAGTCGACTTTGGACACGTTACCGAAGCACTGGTACCGTGGCTGAGCGCCATGGAGGACGGTATCGCTGCACCACACGGAGACAAGACCGATATATTCAAATCTTAACTCGAAGAGCTCCAACAATAACTGCCATGATGTTAGCCGTGAGGCTTCATCACTCTTCAGGGAACTTAATTAGCGACCAAACAGTCAGAAACCGCTTGCATGAAGTGAACCTTCATTCCCGAAGACCGCTACGGGTACCACCTATAGCAATGCACAATCGTAGGATTCGATATCAATGGGCTCTTGAACACAGAAATTGGGCAGAAGAACAATGGCGTTTCGTGTGCTTTTCTGATGAATCTCGTTTTGGTATGAGACCGGATACAAGACGTATACGACACTGGAGAACCCCTGGACGCCAACAGCGATTAAAATCCTGCCAGGAAGTCCATCCTTATAGTGGTGGAACCATCATGGTATGGGCGGGTATTTGGATCGGCGGAAGAACTGAGTTGATTTGGATCAGAGGCAACCTCAACGCTCAAATTTATGCTGAGACGATTGTATCAGACGTCATCGTTCCTCTACAAGTGCAAATCGGTCCCTTATTTCAGTTAATGCATGATAATGCACGACCGCACACCGCAAGAGTTGTAAGACAGACTCTCGCCGCAGCTAACATCAATGTCCTGCCCTGGCCTGCTCAGTCGCCAGACTTGAACCCGATTGAGCATGCATGGGATATGCTACAGAGAAGAGCTCTGCCGAATATGGAGGGTATCCAGTCGCAAGAAGACCTTTTTTTGTTGTTGCAACGAACATGGGCGGCCATTCCACAGCGTGATTTGGATGAACTCATTTTGAGTATGCCAAACCGATGTTCTTGTGTTGTTAGTGTTCGCGGTAGAAACACGGATTATTAATTGTTTAAGTTACCCAATAAAATTTTAAAGAAAACTGTTATTTCAGTCTTTTTTTCGAACTTTTGTGTTAGTGGTTCAAATGTCAAAAATCCCTTTATTAGGAAAATGGCAAATTTCTTTATTAATGCAAAGGTGACTTGGTTTATCGTTACTGTGACAAACGAAAACACTTTATTTGATGAATCCTTAAAGAAAATTTTAATTAATATCAATCAGGAGAAAAGTTATTGCAAAAATATATGTTGATCCCTAGACACTTTTGATGTGTGTATTTTTTTTAATACGCTAGTAGCCATGTGAGCTTAGGGATTAAGAGATCTCCTTAGTACACCATTAGGTGATGATTCCAACTTCATCGACCACTGCTGAACTTAGACCTCCCTCTTAGAAAGCGGAAGGGATTGCCATATTCTCCACGCTTGGCAGGCGGCTTGGGAATCGCAGTATAAGTAGAAATTGATGATGCACCAGAAGACGCTGCTGCGCGTCTTCTGGTTTTCCTTTAGTCGCCTCCTACGACGCCCAACAGGACGAGATGGTGTATAGTTAGCCGATACCCCTCGTGGCGATTCAAACTTAATTTGTGTGAATCATTTATACGTACTGTATGTACTTTGTACTCTAGAGATTAGGTTTACTATTCTAGAGACTAGTAGAATTTTGTTCAGAAACCCAGGCATAAGCTTATAGAAAACGAGTGTCTGATCCACCCCTTTCTACTTGATGCGCGTTGTGGATTATGGCCTAAGCTCTCATGTCTAACTAGCGAAGGCCGGTTCACAAAAACAACTAACGGCCGTGAAGCATTTGTAGGAATATATGGTTCATTGTTTAAATATATAAATAACCAAATACATACATTTTATAGGGAAAATTAAATACTAACGGAAAAACAACACGGTTTTAAACCACGGAAGAATTATTATCAGATTTTACTGATAGTATATATACACACCTAAATAATAAAGAACATGTCTTAGTTGTTTTCATAGATTTCAGTAAAGCATTTGATACGCTGAGACATGACGTATTGCTGGAAAGCCTTGATAACAGTGGAATCAGAGGTAAACTACTTGCATGGTGTAAAAATTATTTGACAGAGAGATCATTGTTGGTAAGAGTATGCGACGCTGATAGTAACATTACCAACGTAACCGAAGGCACGGCACAAGGTTCAGTATTAGGGCCACTTCACTATCTGACTTATGTTAACAGTCTTGTTAACATAATAACAAAGTGTGAGATTTACCAATTTGCGGATGATACGTGCCTTGTTGCTGCTGGAAGAAATATACAGAATGTCTTGGGAAAACTGCAAGAAGATTTCGATGTACTGACGAAATGGGCGCATGACGATAGTAATTAACCGTACTAAAACTAAAGTAATGTATATCAGTACAACCCAGAATAGGAGTTAATTAATGCCAAAACTAATAGCATACAACCACACATGCCTTCATAGACTTACGCAGCCATGCGATTGCGACTCTATTGAAATGGTAAGTAAACAGAAGTATCTTGGGCTCGTTATAGATAGTCGAATTACTTGGAAAGATCATATAAAGTCAGTTTGTGATAAACTCAGTACTATCCTAGCAAAATTCTACCTAATCAAATATAAAATTCCTTATCAAACGCGTCTAATGTTATATAAATCGTTGGCAGAATCGGTAATATCCTATGTCCTTTCTAGCTATGGTAGGACCTCAAAGACGCACCTTGATCAAATATACGCACTACAGCTAAGTTTCTTAAAGAATTTGGTACCACGGAATATTAAAAATAAATATAAAGATGACTACAGCAAACTATTTGCTTTTTGTAAAATTATGCCAATACATCAAAAAATTAAATTCACGTTACTCAACGAACAATTTTTCAACAGTAGCCTAAAAATAATTAAAGATCTTAACCCATGTCATATGATAACACGAAGTATCTTTAACGCTAAACTTTTGATGCCAAAATATTCTAACTTGTATGGTAGAAAAACGATGAATTACATGATACCTCACCTTATAAACCAATTACCTATCAAATTAAGAGATGAACTAACAAATAAACTATTTAAAAAAAAAAAAAATATATATATACAGACGAATTGAGAACCTCCTCCTTTTTTGAAGTCGGTTAAAAAAAACCGACTTCAAAGTAAATTATCTAAAAAGCATAAAATAACGAAAATATATTGAAGTCGGTGCTAGCACATCATGTTAGCTAACACTAGCACCAGCTGACACCGACTTCAATATATTTTCGTTATTTTATGCTTTTTAGATAATTTACTTTGAAGTCGGTTTTTATTTTTTAAAAATAGTTTATTTAACACTTTTTAGTGACTTATTTTACCAAAATACGTATCAGCACTATCACGCAACTCGAACGTCTACGTTACAATAACTTACTGAAAACATAACAAGTTTATATCTCTTAAACTACTGGACCGATTTTGATGAAACTTGTACGCTACCCTAAGTTGAAAAATACTCTAACTATTGCAAAAAGAATTTTCAAAATCGGACTTGTAGTTTCTGAGAAATCCGTGGACAAACCTACATACATACATACATACATACCTACATACATACATACATACACTCATAAATTTTGGTAAATTTGTTTAGAAGCCCACATAGACTAACATATATTAATATTACGCATTTTTATCAATATTACATACATACGCGTCGAATAGAGAACCTTCTTTTTGAAGCCGGTTAATAAAAAAAAATGTGCGTGCGTGGAGTCCCTCCGCGCGGAAGAAGTGAAACTTCATTCTCGCTCAGTCGATCGGTCGTTCGGTCGGTCCCTCACTCACTCACTCACTCACTCACACACACACACACACACACTCAACTCAACTCAACTCAACTCACCCCAACTCACCCCAACTCACCCAACTCACCCCAACTCACCCAACTCACCCCAACTCACCCAACTCACCCCAACTCACCCAACTCACCCCAACTCACCCCAACTCGCCCCAACTCGCCCCAACTCGCCCCAACTCGCCCCAACTCGCCCCAACTCGCCCCAACTCGCCCCAACTCGCCCCAACTCGCCCCAACTCGCCCCAACTCGCCCCAACTCGCCCCAACTCGCCCCAACTCGCCCCAACTCGCCCCAACTCGCCCCAACTCGCCCCAACTCGCCCCAACTCGCCCCAACTCGCCCCAAGAGTAGTAGTTGTAGTAAGAGAACATTATTTTGTCTAAAGCATTGTCAATGTCTACCCACAATAATAATTGCCAAGGCAAAACATGCCGAAAAGAGTCATAAAACTACTTTCATATTATTACTATCTATATTTACGTATATTATATATTACAATATTCTAACAAGCGCTTTCATAACCTTAACAAATTGACGCCTATCGCCTATCGTTTAACACCTATCACTTAACGCCTATCACCTATCATTTAACGCTTAACGCGTTATTTGATAACACTTTTGGAAGTCGCATAAGAAGTTTCACTTCAATATAAAGTACAAGTTAAATGAGTTTATCTTAAACAGTTTACACAGGTAAATAAAATCACGAACAGATATTATACTCACATACAATCATATACACTTATACTTTTCACTTTTCCATACACATATTTATATATATTTAAATATAGCATGCAAACAAATGCTATCATCCTATATGTATGGGGCGCTTGCTTCAATTTGATATTTATTATTAAACATACATGGAAAATGTGTTTCCTTTTCAGTTATTTGCACAGAGTACTTTTGTGTATTATTAGAAAGTTGGTTATTTTTTATGACGGCATAATATAATATTTTGTTGTGTGAACTTAGCTAATAATTAGATAATAATGTCGACGTTACTGGTGTACGGTAAAACTCGAATGAGTTTATGATGCACCTTTAGTCCATAATGATGTTTGTACTTTTTTCTTGAATAAATAAATAAATAAATATCACCAAGGATTTTTGGGATTTCGTAAACGGAAAATATCACACGCTAGACTTAAACCACATAAAAACATATTCCAGCTCAAGGAAGGACTATGAAACAGATCACGCAGGCGCCGTTCTTAGAAAACATAGGCTCAATCGTCTTGGTAAAAACCTATCCTACACCAGATAAATATTATACAGCTCCAAGCTAGCACAATCACGGCGCCTCGGCGTACCTTAGGGAACTCTTCGATCCGTCAATAGAGACTAAGGGCTAGGGCATGTATACAACGGATCCAACTGGGTTGATGTGCGTTCCGATGTTTACCGGGCTGAATTTACAATCAACAAGAATAGAATAGAAGCCCTTATGTCTTATGACGAGAAGGGGAGGAAACCTCGAGAGAAAAGTAAGGGACTTTCGTCTGAGGTAAGCGACACACCTGCTAATGAAACTTACTGTGCCGCTTGTCACCTGAGATGTTTTTTACGAGTTCAGAAATTTTACTAACTACACAGGTCGATCTTCACCGGAACACAGCAATGTGTACATGTAGTGTGTGTATAGGCACCCCCTCCTTCTTATGTAACCTAAGTAGCTACTATATAAGTCTTGTGACGCGCCTTATTGAGGATAGTAAATATACATAAAACAAGTGAACAAGTCTCACAATAATACAGTTCCTTTAATATCTCCCGCCATTGCATGGCGACCCTGCCAGTGCTGCCTTATGGCAGTACTGCGTATTGGGTTTTAGAGACTTTTGTTTTGTGAAGAAAGTGAAATGAATGAAAGTGTAAAAAAAAGACAATATAATACCTATATAAAAAGTATTTCGACAATAAAAGAAAACCTTTAAAAGACATTTCAAATATATTTAATGTAATTATTAATAAATAAATAAAAGGATAGTAATTACAAAACCCATATACATAGGTACGTGTAAATCTTTGATTTTATAATATAAACCAAAAGTTTAAGAAACTGTAACAAAAAAAAAGTGAATGAAGATTAGAAAATAAAGAGGTAAGGATGGCGCCGGAGCCGGGAGACGAAGATGTTTGGTGTGGAAACAGCCGCGAGATGACGTGGTGACGAAGGAGCTGGTGTTTCGGAGATGTGTTGGTGCCGGGAGATGTGTGGATTTCAATAGAGCCGCATAATGGATGCAGCTGGAAGTTTCTAGACCTGGTTCAGCATTTAAAATGAGAGGACAAACCATTTTTTTTTTCCTAAAGTGCGTGTGCTTGTTATTTAAGTAATATTTCCCTAGGTATTTCTTTTAAACTATAAACTAAATGTTAAATTATAAAACGCGTAAAGTCTCATAAAGTAGTGCTTTAGTTCTGTAAAATTTGACTCGATTTGGTTATAGAGAAATTGTAATAGGCATGATGACTAATTTTGAAAAAATACTCTATAATGTACTTACGGGTCTACTATAGCCGAAAATAATCATATTTTTGTATTAAGTTTATTATTAATAGCAATATTTTCAATTTTTAAAATAGAGTTTGAATTTCGTTCCAAAACGATGGCCGGTGCATGGCGCCATGTTGTGACGTCACTACGGCGGTGTAAATAAACATCTGTCTAGGTATAAAAGTTAAAAGTGAATCATTGTATGAAAGAAAAAGTTGAGATGACAGTTTGACAGTTGTTTATTTACACAGGATTGACGTCATTCACTCTGAGCAGCGTTTATTACAAAATGGCGATTAGCTGTATTTGAGTAATTTATTTGCTTAAATATCACGAAAATCTCTCTATTATTATGAAAATGAGATGCATTTTTGGAATCAGTGCAATATGTTCTAATATTTAAAACCACAGATTTATAGGTATTGTGTTACAGTCATCATGCCTATTATAATGTTGCTTTGGTGTAATTATAACAGTCACCAATGATATTAGTGTTGTTAGAAAAACATGCGACCATAATTGGTATGAGGCCGCATTCCAGGAGCATGACGACGACGAGTCTCACGATGGTGTGAAATTTCGTCTCGTCTTACATGATAGCCTGATGCCCCTGTGCATTGTTGTATGCAGTTATAAACTTTGATGTAATAACAGATATCTTCCCGCCTCTATTGGCTTAAAGGGATCGTAAATTAATGACTAACAATTTTTTTCGTATTGTATATTAATGATTATCGGTTATTTTTTCTCTCATTAAATATAGGTATATACTTAACTAGCTGACCCACGCAGCTCCGCCTGCGCTATTTTTACGTTAACTAAACTTTTAATAACAGAAATTCGCATCGAATACATAACCTCCTTTTTTATAGTCGGTTAAATACTGGGACCCACTTTTTACTTGCTCTCCGAAGCACGGACCTGTTTAGTTCAAATGGCGTTAAACGGTCACCCATCTATTTAATGACCTTACCTAACGTTGCTTAACCCGATCGATTACAAAACCTTGATAACAACTCTCTATGAGTGTTTCCTTACTAATATTTAATATATTATAAAGAAAAATTGATAAAATCGGGCCAAGCGTATAACCAAGTACCCGTTTTGACTTTAATCCCCTCTCCCAAAAGAACCGTGCTAGATTACGGGATAAAAAGTATCCCATGTCCTACCTCGTAGTAAGATCTCAAATCATGCCAAGTTTCGTTTGAATCCATTCAGTAGTTTCGGTGTGATGCTCAGCCGTGATACAGACAGACAGACAGACAAAAATTAAACAAAATACATTTTCGGCCTCAGTATCGGTTATAGAATGCCCTCCAAATATAATTTTCAAAATATCTTCAATGTACAGAATTGGACCTGTTACAGTTTTATTATAAGTATAGATATAAATCCGAGTAGGATATAACAAAATAACCATCGATATACTATACCAACTAGATTAGCTGTCACGAACAAAATGACATCGAAAATGTGGTCGCGGTTACATATACTTACACAACTATACACGTAGCTAGAAATTGTAGAAAATAGTTTTAAATAATTCGGAACGTCGGACTAATAGAAGCCTTCACATGTAGTAATAAAGTCTAATTCTGTATGCAGTAATGTTGGCACATGAAACCTTTACAATAAAATCGCCAAAGCTATACGAAAAAAAGTAGTTGTTTTGACTTAAACAAAAATGTACTCGTTTAAAAGAAAATCTTAACCACTATAAAATAAGATTCAAAACAGGTGTGTTTCCATTGTGTGTGTACTGACTTACAAACTTATCCGTGCTGGTGGCAAAAATGAGAACTAACTTTTTTATTATGGTAACTAGCTGACCCACGCAGCTCCGCATGCGCTATTTTTACGTTAACTAAACTTTTAATAACAGACATTCGCATCGAATACATAACCTCTTTTTTTATAGTCGGGTAACAACTGGGACCCACTTTTTACTTGCTCTCCGAAGCACGGACCCGTTTAGTTCAAATGGCGTTAAACGGTCACCCATCTATTTATTGACCTTACCCAACGTTGCTTAACCCGATCGATTACAAAACCTTGATAACAACTCTCTATGAGTGTTCCCTTACTAATATTTATTATAATAATGTAGAAAAATTGATAAAATCGGACCAAGCGTATAACCAAGTACCCATTTTGACTTTAATCCCCTCCCCCAAAAAAACTGTGCTAGATTACGGGATAAAAAATATCCTTTGTCCTACCTCGGAGTATTAACTCAAATCATGCCAAGTTTCGTTTCAATCCATTCAGTAGTTTTGGCGTGATGCTCAGCCGAGATACAGACAGACAGACAGACAGACAGACCGACAAAAATTTTAAAAATTACATTTTCGGCCTCAGTATCGGTTATAGAATGCCCTCCAAATATAATTTTCAAAATATCTTCAATGTACAGAATTGGACCCGTTACAGTTTTATTATAAGTATATATGTAGATGACGTGTAGTTTAACAGTTTC
The DNA here is from genome assembly GCA_911728495.1 of Furcula furcula. Classification (NCBI taxonomy): domain Eukaryota; kingdom Metazoa; phylum Arthropoda; class Insecta; order Lepidoptera; family Notodontidae; genus Furcula; species Furcula furcula. Next base: position 22,106,990 of record OU452244.1, on the reverse strand, counting down.
GTATAGACAGTGGCGACACGCCTATCGGCAACATTAATTTTGTCAGTCTCTAGCGGAGAAAATATCAAATAAATAATTTTTATTTCGTATTATAATGATATCTTATATTTATTATTTAAACTAGTAGTAATAAGAACACGAAACGAAAAAAAAATTCTCCATCTGCAATTTTAGTATTACGATAAGTATTATATTATTTGGACAGTTTATAAACGCGTGTTAGAATATTGTAATATATAATATACGTAAATATAGATAGTAATAATATGAAAGTAGTTTTATGACTCTTTTCGGCATGTTTTGCCTTGGCAATTATTATTGTGGGTAGACATTGACAATGCTTTAGACAAAATAATGTTCTCTTACTACTATTGCTTGTTATTATCAGTGTTAAATAATTAATCATAATGTAATTATTCATTTAGTCATTATCAAATTATGTTATGGAACGTTCTATCAATTAATTACTGTTTATGAATATTATTACTTAATATTAGTAAAGAGAATGACTGTCGCCCCGCCACGTCAGTGGATGGAGGGGTACTTGTACATTATATATCAAATGGCTATAAAAATACGATGTAACCTTTAGAACGGACAGTCTTCAGTGATCTTCGACAGTATTAAGGAATCTAAGAAATAACAGTATTGAAAGTGTGTTCAGTCAGCAACATAGACAGTAATCCTAGTAGATGGTTGTAGATCGACGACGGAACTCTGAGAGTTAAGTATTTTGTATATCTTGTTGTAATATTATGTTTCTATGTGTTTGATGTTACTATGATAATGACATAATTTATATGTTAACGATTAATAAGTCATTTAATATATGACTTGGATGGCGAAGGCTGTGGCAAGGGGAATTGGAGGTGGCCACATAGGGGGTAACCCCTATATTTTTATATAGTTTCCTGACATTGTGAAGATACTAATACATTAATGTTCATTATATTCCTATATCATAATATTCTTAGAACATATTTCCTATCTGTGATTATATCTGAAATAATGAGGAATAATTGTAATGAAGGTTGAATAAATCCATGTCCATTAATATTTATTGCTTTTCTATTAAAATTACCTACCTCCAAATAATTAATATCTGATACTTTAGTAGAGGGTACTTTTGATAAAGTACCCTACATTAATATTATAACTTAAATCACCATCATTAAATAATAACTAACATAGCTTTTACATGTCCATTAATTTACTATGTACATGTAGCATTAAACCACATTCTAACACGCGCAATAAGGAATTTCGATACATCCTGTTGTCGGCTCGTACTAATTTGAAATAGAGCGACAGCCGTCTCCGTAGCTCTATTTTCGTGACCACTTTTCGGGTCGTGACAGCTAATCTAGTTGGTATAGTATATCCATCGATATACTATACCAACAAGATTAGCTGTCACGAACAAAATGACATTGAAAATGTGGTCGCGGTTACATATACCTACACAACTATACACGTACACGCAAAACAATAATATGCTCATATAAAAAGATGACTTACATACCTACTATAAAATAAGGTTCAATAATAATTGCAGACAATTGAGCGACAGCCGTCTCCGTAGCTCTTATTTTCTTATTTTCGTGACCACTTTTCGGGTCGTGACAGCAAATCTAGTTGGTATAGTATATCGATGAGTATATCGATGAAAATAACAATGAAATGATAAAGAAACAGCTATATAAATAGCAGCTAGCTATATAAGGCATAAAATGAGTAATAAATACATTAAGATTTTTTTTTATAAAGTGATTTAAAAATGTAGAGTTTATGACATTATAATGTCTGTTTTAAATATTTTATGATATATTGGATGAAGTATTGGATTTTTTTAAAAATAATGATGGTTCTTTAAAGGGTTTAAGTGTATAAGTTTTTTTTTATAGTTAAGAAGTTTGGTTAGATTTAATTTGAACAGGAATAATCTGTTTCGTTTTATTTAATGTAATGTGATGTTTTTTTTTTAATATTTTTTTTGTGTTCAACGCGTTATGTGGTGATATTAGGTATGTCACATGGTAGGATTTTTTTTTATAGAAGGTCACAGTCTATTAATTGTTGAAGAGTTGTTATGTAAAGGAATCATGTTTCGTATAAATATGTAGAGGGTCCCGGTAATGCAGTTGCAAATGTGTTATCGAGGATCTGAATGTCAAGGATAATCTGCATTCGCGGATAAGTACCCAACTAACGCCTAGATTGATCACCTAGGAGTTTGCTTGGAATTCTTCTAAGCAGTGGAGTTTACTCTGACTATTTTGATAGGAAACTGAAAGGTTTTAGGACAGTGAAAATGGCGTAGTAAGGTACGAATTCGTTAGTATCAAGAGTAGCCCAAGATGCGCTGTTGAACGAATAATTAAATAGCAAGGTACACCAGGATACAAGGCAGGCACGAAATCCTTGTTGTGCTGATCATGACTAGGTCGAGCACCTTTCGTGAAGACAATTTGGACACATGGTATGTTATAATAGATAGTGTGGACGTGTTAAATGAAGTGCTTGAATTAATAATAATAATAATGTATAATAATGTTTAAGTGTGCACACAATAATATAATTCCTTGTATCCTGTATGAATATATAAATAATATTAATAAGGTAGGCCTACCACGAAATATATTAAAAAGTGTACCTTGCACTTGCATAGCATTCTTTTATAGAGATTTACCTTGTTTGTCATTTAATTTTTGACGATTGAAAATCGCTAAGTGCCAAATGAGCCTAGCTTGAGTTTTTAGTAGACCTTATTTGAGTTTAGATGGCAAAAGTGCCGTTTAAGACGTATAATATGTAAACATGGTTGTATAAGTATGTACTTACCAATTGCGCAATCATATTGCAGATAAGATTTTATTTTATTAATTATTTATCAATGTGCTATGACTGAAAAATAATATTTTGAGACATACTTTGTACAAAAATATGACGAATGGCAGAATCAGAATAATATTCTAGTTTTATTGGTTATGGTTTTAATCCAACTATTAATTATTATGTTTCAACATTTTAATGCTTAAATAATATATGTAGATAGATACTATACTTGCTAAATGTATACACGTACAATACGTGCTTATTTTATGTAAGTACTAGATTTATGTTAAACTAGATACCTACTTATTTTAAAATCTTTTCTTTTTCTCTTCACTTTTATTATTTTTGATTTATTATAAGTAATAGACTTTTTTTTCTAGTTTTAGATAGGTGTTTACGCGATTTTTTTGATGAAGTACTTAATTATATCCGACAGATTACTTCTTTACTGAAAAAAAAATGGTTTCAATTAAGTTTTTTTAGAATGTAAACGTACTTAGATTAATGGTTTTTTTTTCAAAAATAAGGGGGGTGGTGTAGTGTGTGTATAGGCACCCCCTCCTTCTTATGTAACCTAAGTAGCTACTATATAAGTCTTGTGACGCGCCTTATTGAGGATAGTAAATATACATAAAACAAGTGAACAAGTCTCTCAATAATACAGTTCCTTTAATATCTCCCGCCATTGCACTACTTACTTAGCTGTAGAATATTTCACATTGTGGAGAACCAACTACAGGAAATTTTACCTAAAGAATGCAAAATTGATGAAATCATAGTTGCATTAAGGTATAATATGCCTCACCTCTATTTGTTCCCCTACTACCCAAACCACCAAACAATTAATACTGTGATGTAGGTTAACATCAGAATTCATTTCATAACACAATATTTCCTGGTAACGCATTAAAATGAAGCTCCCAGTCCCAAATTATTAAGTTTCGAAGCCTCTGACGTTTTGTGCCAAACTTTGAAATGTCTGACCACCGGGTTACTCCTTGTCAACACCAACTTAGGTATAACATTAACTGTGAACAAGAACTTCCGTTATACCTAGGAACCAGTTATATAAATGATGTTATATGTAGGATTTTAGTGTTTTAATAACATTTACATGGTATCCTGGAAAAAATCACAGGAATTAGGAGTATGTAAGTCCCGGCTACATATTTTCTCTGTAAGTTACTCATTTACTATCGTAAAGGAAAGATATAAGTATCTTTTCGGTAATAAATTAGTCCAAGTTCCACACTAAATGAATAATCGTTAAATAGTGATATGCGTTATAGGCTCTCACTACCGCACTTATGAAAGTCAGACAAATTAGTGATTAATACATATATTCTAACTAGAATTTCCTGCGGCTATGCCCGCTATTATTTTTTTTCCACCCCATTTAACCCCTTTAGGAGTGGTATTTTCAAAAACCCTTTCTTAGTAGATGCTTACATCATAAGAAGAACCTACTGTCCAAATTTCAGCTTCCTTCCTTCCAGCGGTTTGGCCTGTGCTTTGATGAAGCAGTCAGTCAGGCAGTCAGGACAAGTAATTTTATATGTATAGATAGTGAGAAGATATATCAATCATCTCGTACTTACTCAAAGAAATGGAAAATAATTATAAACAACTCAGAAAGTCGAAATAATTAGCGTTTTAAAAAATGGCTTACAATTAGAATTAACGATAACTGGCGTTTTTGAGTGCGGAAGTTGGATACTCTTATAGCCTGTAGATATACAAAATAAACAATTTTTTTCAAACCACAACAGAATTTTTAAATATAAAACTTCTCATGTTGGTATTGTGTGGTTAAACAAAGCTACATAAAATATGTGTTTACAACGGTATAAAAATGTTTCACATTCGCAAACTCCGGAGTATTTTAGTCCGACTCATAACATTGCACTGTGCTTTATTTTCACTTGAAATGTCAAGCGCAGATATAATAATTATTCTGCGGCAATTTACTAAGCCCGATGCCACGCAAATTACTAAACCAAGAGCAGACAGTGATGAAAATATGTTGTATAGATACTTAATTCTACCAATAATTGATACCTTTTTATTTTTTTATGGCGCCTGGAGAGTAAGAATGCTGTAAATTACTCAAGCTATCACATGTTAAATGAAAATTAAATTTATTTTGTTACATAAAATTATAATATTATTATAATTTTTAAGTATTCCGCTCTATTAAAATTATGAGATTTTTCTTATCGACGGTGGGGAAACTCTACAGAAAACCCTCAAGCGGAGTTTTTTATTGACATTCAATTAATATGTTGGGCAGGCCACATCACTCGAAGAAACGATAACCGATGGGAAAGAAAGGTTCGATTAACCACAAACCGTAAGACGCAGGCCTCCCACTAGGTGGATTAACGGCATTGTGCTCGTCGCACGTATTGTGGCGTTTCACGGTAGAGGCCTATGTTCAGCAGTGGACGTCTTCCGGGTGGTGATGATTATGATGATGATGAATATGTTGGTAATAGAAGTTGGAATTTCTCTTCGTCTGCCGTAAAGCAGTACAATGTCACTGACCATGGACAGGCATGATGCCTACGAGTACCATCAAGGGAACGTCCTGTTCGTCTCATTATTATCTTGTAAACAAAAATGCACATATCAGCTGATCGCACTTTGATATGTCATTAAACAACTTACTGCCGCACTCGAAGTCAATTAATGATCAATATATAAAATCTATATCTACCAAGGGATGAAATAATGAATCATTAAAGGACGCGGTTATCAGAGTAACGTATAACGTTACTATGACATAAAGCGGCATATTTATCAATATCAATATCAGCTTTTACCCCAAAGGGGAATGAGGGAGGTGTGTTACTACCATATTCGCAAGCTTTGTTGCAAGCCTGTTGACACCTTTTTTACCCGACTACGGAACGGAGGGAGGGTTATGATTTTAACAAGAATGTATGTATGTATGTTCATATGTTCCCGCATATCTTCTAATCTACTTAACATAATTTGACAAGTAGGGTGTCGTTAGAAGCGTCTTGGTTGTCCGCTGGTTATAGGCTATATAATATCACATTATTAGACTGCGATTTTATCCGTAGTCGGGTTTTAGTTATTTTACACAAAGACTTAACATGTAATGTCTTAAGGGTCGGCAACGCGCTAGTGATTCTTCTGGTGTTGCTAGCGTCTATAGGCTATGGTGGCTGCTTACTATCAGGCGGGCCGTACGCTTGCTTGCCACCTTGGTAGTATAAAAAAAAAATCAACTTATTACTTGTTATTTGCTGCATACAGACCAAAAAGACTGCCTAGTGCGTGGCCTAGGAGAATACCACCCGCAACCTCACGATCACTATAGTTTCATACCACATAACCTAAACTATATATTTGTTCTGAAAAGATTTTTACAGTATATTTCCTCTACAAAATATCATAAGTATATGGACTACCGTCGGAACTATTTTTCATTGTTAAATAAAAGCTGTCACGGGCAATATTTGTTCCGGTTTTAATCCAACATGAGGATGCGTTCCCCGACTTACAACCGCAGATACAAGTGAGGGTGTCGCAATTCACCGTTATGTTGAAGTACCTACGTCACAGTTTCATAAATTGCATATTGATTATTTGACGGGCCTGTTAGTCTAGTGGTTAAACACCGTTTTTTCTTTTTTTTTGACGCGGGGGAAATCTTCCAAAGATCCCCGGGAGCTGTGGGGGTCGACCGGGGTATGTGGGATTCTTACCCACTAAAACCCCCGCGGCTGTCGCATCGGCACATGAGAGGGGGGACTCCAGGGCTCTCCGGTGGGATCTGCACCAGGGGCCCCTCAGTGCCTTGCCTTTGAGCCCGCCGCCGGGGGCGCATTGTAGCCCCCCGGGAACCAGTCACGGTGCTCACGGGGACGGGGGTCGCAACCCCGCCGCCGTCCTCCTCGGAGTCGCCGCCGTACTCAATGGACGCCCAATGGGCTCACACCCCGAGCGTCCAGCGACTCCGAAGAGTGGTTAAACACCCTGGCCGCTACCCAATGGGTCGTGGGTTCGATTCCCGCCAAGTGTATGGGTGTTTTATCTATATACGTATGTATTAACAAAAAAAAGTATACAAGTATTAGTATCAGTTGTCTGGTTTCCATGCCATATACAGGCTCTGCATGGTTTGGGATCAGATGACCGTGTGTGGCTTGTCCAAGCATATTATTATTATTATTATGACGTAAGGCTCCTACGTCATTATGTGTCACTATTTATGAGAATATTAAAATATAAATTTTTATATTTTTAAATTTCCCATTTTTTAATAATGGCCTAGGGCGGAGAGTCTGACTTTTATTAATTTTAAATAAGTTATCCATCAAAAAGTTTACTATTTATATTATATTTTGGCAATGGAATTAAAATAAAGCGACGCTAGTGGAGTTAATAAAACTTGGGAGCGCGTCAGCTTCATAAAACTTTGAAATCAAATACAAGTCCCGCTTGCGAACTCATTTTTTATTCCCTTGATTTTTAACCGACTTCAAAAAAGGAGGTTCTGTATTCAACGCGTATGTATGTTTAACCGACTTCAAAAAACTATTTAAAAAAAATAAAAACCGACCAAAGTAAATTATCTAAAAAGCATAAAATAACGAAAATATTATTGAAGTTGGTGTTAGCGTACCTGCTGTGTATATTCTGCACCAACTTCAATAATATTTTCGTTATTTTATGCTTTTTAGATAATTTACTTTGAAGTCGGTTTTTATTTTTTTAAAATAGTTTATTTAACACTTTTTAGTGACTTATTTTACCAAGATAGGTATCAGCACTATCACGCAACTCGAACGTCTACATTACAGTAACTTACTGAAAACATAAAAAGTTTATATCTCTTAAACTACTGGACCGATTTTGATGAAATTTGTACTCTACCCTAAGTTGAAAGATACTCTAACTATTGCAAAAAGAATTTTCGAAATCGGACTTGTAGTTTCTGAGAAATCCGCGGACAAACCTACATACATACATACATACATACATACATACACTCGTGAAATTTGGTAAATTCGTTTAGAAGCCCACATAGACTAACATATATGAATATTACGCATTTTTATTAATATTACATACATACGCGTCGAATACAGAACCTCCTTTTTTGAAGTCGGTTAAAAAGTACTCCCGTGGGCTATCCGTGTCCGTTTCGACTGCTCGGTCAGTGTCTTAGAAGAAAAATGACTACACATTCAAATGAAACCTATTTTACGGATTATATCGCGGTTTATTTTTGATTTTAATTACCCGACGTTTCGAATACTTTACAGCATTCATGGTCACGGGCGGACTGAGGTGGTAGCTGTCCATACGTCATAGTTGTCTTAGGGAACCCTCTTGTTAGTCCGATCTACGCATAAAGAGCTTACAATATCTTGAGGTCTTCCAGTGGAATGCTTGTCTTTGGATTTGATTATATTTATCACGGGATCCCAAGCTGGTGGTGGCGCCCAGCCATCTTCTCTAAAAAAATAAAAAATAAACCGCGATATAATCCGTAAAATTAGTTTCATTTCAATGTGAAAATATCAGATGCGTAAATATCAGAAATCATGAAAAATTCCTTCGTAATATTACGAAGGAATTTGCTAAACACGCCGCAAATTCGCAGATCCAATATTCAGAAAGTTATGAAGGGATAACCGTGGCCACGAGGTCGACACATAGAACTTAAACGGAGCTTAGTAGAGGTCTATACTATCTGGATTTTCTTCGAAATCGTATCAGCGATCAGCGAAAAAGAATGACACCTCAACTAAGCTCCGTTTAAGAGAACTACATGGCCGTGCAGTTTTTCATGTGTCGACCTCGCGGCCACGGTTATCCGCCCCCCTTGAAGGGGAGACCTTTGTCGCAGCAGTGGATGTTTTCCGGCTGATGATGATAACTAACGTTAGTACTTGGATCGTTTATTATAACAGCTTGCCTCCGGTTACATAAGAAAATACAACGTTAAGCGATATTATCCTAATGGGAACTGAAATTAACGGTTTTGAGCGGTCTCAAATGTCATGAGCAGTCGGACCGCATGAACGGTCACTACCATTTTGATTTCCAATTTGCTTCAATGTTCGGTACCTATCCTATCAAATGAATAAGCTCTGTAACGGGGGAGGAAATGTTTTGATGTAATCCAGCCATACTGTACTGTACAGCTCATTCAAAAGGCGTATTGATCGAAAACCTCATTTGTTTTGCTGCTCGTAAAGGGCTTATGTATTAATTGCTGAGAGAATTCTCAGTACTTTTATTAGAGGAGAAAATACCCTCTCCTAGCAGCGGGTGCATGGAGATAATGTATTTATTTTTGGAGTCTGAATAAATAGGGTACGTGTGTCACAAGCTAAAGTACTACCGCTACTCGTCACCTATAAACCTACTTATTTCACCAGTTACAGTGATTTTCAAACCGAAGTATTGCTGACTGCTGCTTTACTTTAGACTATTTACTACTGCTTCGGTCCTTAAGAAGCCAAGCCCGCTGAGTTTCTTGCTGGATCTTCTCAGTAGCGGCCATATTACGATTCGATAGTGTGTAGTAGAAAGCCAGTGCTTGAATGCAGTTCCACCTGATAGAAAGCAGCGACGCCAACGGTAAAGAAAATTAGCTTCTTAAAAGCCAAATTATTAATTATATATGTAAGTAAGAGCCTCTGTGGCCCCGTGGAGTCTGCATAGTAAAAATATTATTTTGACTGATTAACATTGACAATGTCTTGCACAAGGGACCTACCAATCTTATAAATATCGTAGAGCAGGTGTAGCTATACCCGATCCATTATCCCAAAAAATAAAATTTAAACAACTAGAGGTTATGTTGTCAAAGTAGCGTGTTTGTTTTTTCATTGTATTTGCTAGAAATTTAATTGCTTTGTATTACAATTTGTCTAAAGTTATTATTTATAACCTGAGTTCTGCGAAATCAGAATGTTTAGAGTTTGTTAAAAATTGTTGGTTTCTTTGTTTACCTTTTATTTTTTAGGATAATGGATAATACGTAGTAGTAGATCTAAGCAATAAGTTAAATTATGTAAATGGATTTCGTTAAGTACCCTCGTTACTGGACTTAACATAAGGGTAATAGCTTAATTTTATATGTTATTTATTAGAGTGTAGGTATCGTGACAAAGTATAGCAAATGAGAGCTGGCCTAATTAGCATCTAACACGGTCCATTAGATGACGGCCGTCGCTGTTTGACCGTGCTTAATGTTTTGTACATGTTTCACTTATGTAGGTATTCGTAAACTACTAGTATAGTATTTGTAATCATTTAATTAAAATAAAACTCGCGAGACTACAAAATCTTATTTCAAAATCTCAGTTACAGTACTGTAGGTATACTATAATATCCATAAATATGTATACGATGCACACATTACGTTGTGTAAACACACATATCTCTTAATAATTATTAGACAAATAAACAGTATTTAAACATTATAACAATAGTTACGTATACATAAAGAATGTCGATGTAATTATATTTTCTTTCACACCACCTCCTCGATAATTTATGTGTCATATAAAGATGACATAAAGCACCTTATTATATCCCTATAGTCTAGCCGGGTAATAATGTTGTACTAAACTCCCTTGGGTAATAATGTGATTTGAATTTCGAACGTCAAACGAAAATTCCTCAACACTTTACCACAGGTGTAATACTACTCTCTAACCTGCACGAAACAATTGAAAATCAAACCGGGCGCGACGAGCACAACCCAGTGTTCTAGAAAAGAAAAAGAAATAGATGTAAACGCGTTAACGCTGCAAATCACTACGTTGATATTATTGACAGTCTCGTTGGTCTAGTGGTTAGACACCTTGGCCGCTACCCGATGTGTCGTGGATTCAATTCCCACCAAGTGTCTGGGTGTTATTTAACTATTTAATGAATATCAGTTGTCTGGTTTCCATAGTACAGGCTCTGTCTAGTTTGGGATGACCGTGTGTGGATTGTCCCAAAATATTATTATTATTTTAATTCTAGCAATATTTGTATTTTATTGGTGTGAAAAGTAGTGTATTCACCTCGGGGATTAAGGTGTCTTTGTCTTGGGCGAGCTTAAATCCCTCGCTGTACTCAGGATTCTAGTATTAACTCCCTCGCTACGCTCGGGAGTTAACTCAATACACCCTCGCTGCGCTCGGGAGTTACTAGAAGCCTTCGTTATGCTCGCGATTCAATATAACGCCCGCGACATAAGACACTACTTTATCCCCTTGGTGCATAAACTACTATTAAATATCAACAAGTTGATCCAACATAAAAATATACTTATCGTAACATTCAATTTTTTTTTCAGACAATGTTCCTTTTAACTGGGGATTGATTGCCGACCTACTTCGTCGATCAAATGTTACGAGTAGAATGGTTATCTAGCATACAAGGCTCTCCATCACATGCTCTAACTAGACACGCTGCATAGGCTATAAACGATATTGTGTATTGAATTACTTCAGAAACTATTTAATCCATTTCAAGGTAATCACGCCCCATTAAAGGATTTCAGGTGATGAAATTGGTGTCCTGTATATTCCAAACATAGGTACTATGTGTAGATATAGTATGTTTTCAATTTAATTCATTAATATATATCTATCTTATCTAGCCTTTTCGAGGGGAACATTCAAAAGGTCCCCGGGAACTGTGGGGGTCAACCGGGGTATGAGGGGATTCTTACCCACTTAAAACCCCGCGGCTGTCGCATCCGCACATGTGAGGGGAAACTAGGGCTCTCCGGTGGGATCTGCACCACGAGCCCCTTTGAGCCCGCAGCTGAGGGGTGAATTATAGCCCCTGGGAACCAGACACAGTGCTCACAGGGACGCGGGGTGCAACGCCACCGCTGTCCTTATTGGAGTTGCCGCTGTACTGAATGGACGTTCTAAGGCCCACACAGCGAACGCCCAGTGATTCCGAAGGGTCTTATCTAGTCTAGTCTATAGTGTATATATACTTATTACATTATAAACACAATTATATTGTTTTAATATTTTTCTTGGTACTCAGACCGCGGCTGAATTCAATTAGCGACCGTATCTTGGAACCGCATCGAAAAGTTTTAAAACGCTTTCCATTTTGATTAATGTTCCAAGTTCGACGATCAACAGACATTGTTCTTATGTGGATGGACTATAAATCACTGTTTTCCCACGACGATGGACTTAGATAAAGTTAATAAAAACACTGATGGAACCATAAAAATATTTAAACTTTTATTGCATAATATCTTCATGAAAATTCCCCAAATTCTGACTCATATCGTACATTGTCACAACCAAATAACACCACCTTCGTATGGCACAATCTAGCAGGCGTGCAATTCATGCCTGTCAATTGGGGTTGATATTATAAGAGAAGAAGAAGAAGTAATCAAATTGAAATACAAAAGTCTAAAGTAAAATTTTACTTAATCGTTTTGGAGTCAGTTGATAGAGACCTCCGTGGTCTTTGATCTACATCTAAAGTTATATGAATCTGTTTGGGTTAGAGAGATTGGTAGGCAGCAACAGAATTATCTGTTCTAAAATCATAACATACTTACGCATTAGCATCGATATACTATAAACAAGATAAGCAGTCACGAACAAAATGACATCGAAAATGTGGTCGCGATTATATAATACGTAATGACGTGTAGTTTGACAATTTCGTATAGACAGTGGCGACACTCCTATCGGCAAAATCGAGCGGAGAAAATATCAAATAAATAATTGTTATTTCGTATTATAATTATATCTTACTTAAATTTATTGTTTAAACTACTAGTAAGAATACTAAACGAAAAAAGTTTCTCCATCTGCAATTTTAGTATTCCGATAAGTATTTGGAGAGTTTTTAAACGCGCAATAAGGCATTTCGATACGTCCTTACGCTAGCTGTGGTCGGCTCGTACTAATTTGAAATCGCGACACCGGGCCGTGACAGCCAATCTAGTTGGTATAGTATCGATGCGCATTAGGGTAATATTTGCAGTTACATACTTTATTTGGAAACTCACAATGAACAAGCCCGCTAATAAATTAACGCCGCAAGAGCAGTAGGTACTTTAACTTAGTGTGACATAGCGCATTGAATAAGGCGTTGTCTGAGTAAAGAAACCCTCGCACGAATTAACAGTATCCCTGCATTGAGTAAGGTGTTGTCTTGATTATAAAATTCGTGGAATTGATAGTAATTTGCGTTCAAAGTTACTAATCTTCATGTCCTAATCAACATTCTCAGACTACTCGCACGAAGGTCTATGGGTCACTCAATAAAGTTAAGCACTATTTTAAAACCGGGCTTAAAAGATTTAATAACTAATGACTTCGATTACAACCACGAGTGCAATAAAGCTTTTTTACGGGCGTGTCAATTACGATCAGGCGAACGTTTTTCTTGTTCAGTTCTCACTAAGTTGATTAATAAGAACTGTCTCCAAGCTATAGCTTATACAGTGATATAAGTGTTAGAAGTAAACTTCTAATATCATTGAGCATATATTAGAAAAACTAGCAATTCCTGCGGCTTCTCCCGCCATATTTTTTTTCTATACATAGTTTACCTACCCCTAGCGAACTTCTAAAGGTTGATTTTGAAAATTATTATATAATTATACTTATATAATTTTTGCAGTAAGTTATTTGCAGTCAATAGAACCATAAAATAAATACATAGTTTTATACATATGAAGATACCCCATAAGTAATTTTCAAAAACCCTTTCTTGGTAGATGCTTACGTCATAAGAAGAACCTACTGTCCAAATTTCTGCTTTCTAGGTCCAGCGGTTTGGCCTGTGCGTTAATGAATCAGTCAGGATTAGTGCGAATTTTATATGATGGTCTTCAATATTTTATGACCTTTACTTATCTAAGAAAGGTTAAGTACGACGTGCATGCTTTATCATCATTAGTTACACATATTAGTGTTCTGTCTGGAAAGACTAAAGCGGGGTAGCTTATGACAGCTTTATACGGCTTGGCGGACTTGACGAGGGTCCGCTAAGTATGCAGATTCTTGTAATACACAAATACGAATGGGTTTGTTTTGAAATTAGAATTTAGCTCTAATTGCCTACGAATAGTGCGATGTTACGTTATAAGCCCTGTTGGCTCAGATTTGTATTACTTGGATGCCTAAGGCACCAATTCCATGTTATAATGATGATGAAATAAAAAACATCTGTTTTAATCAATTTAGTACTCGTGACTTAGTGCCAAATGAAACTTTTTCTTGGTGGTAAGAAAGCAACAGGCTTGCCCGTGGAAAGTTGATTTGCACTTCAGCCTTGATCCCAGTTATTTTTTCCCTTCTGGTCCCAATCGTAATAGCACAGTAAGTACCTTAATTTGAAACAATGTATGGGAAAAAAATATTAATTACCCGACTACGGAACGGAGGAAGGGTTATGATTTTAACAAGAATGTATGTATGTATGTTCATCTGTTCCCGCATATCTTCTAATCTACTTAACATAATTTGACAAGTAGGGTGTCGTTAGAAGCGTCTTGATTGTCCGCTGGTTATAGGCTATATAATATCACATTATTTTAGTTTTTAAAACTTATTACTTGTTTACACACTCTTATTTGTCACGTAATAAGCGTGGAAACTATCGAAGCTGAACTAGCAAAGGTTTAATTAATCTTGTTAACCGATTTAAATTGGTCACAATTTACTTATCTTAACCAAGTCAATTAATTACTATACCTGCCCAAATTTCTACGAACTGTGTTTGGTCTCACGTAACAGAGAAAAAGCATATTTCCCTGTATTTACTAAACACAGTTCTGGCTAGACTCTGGTTTGGTACTGAAAACTTTAAATTGTATTTTTGTGTATTTCTTTAAAGTAAAATATAAAAAATAAATACGATACGGCGATAAACAGGTGCCATATTGAATTTTACAAACAAATATATGTATGAATATGGATGTACTTAGCTAATATGTTAGTCCTATAATTAAGACGAATCTAGAGACATTTCATACGTGCAATGTATGAATATCAGAGCGTGTCTAATAAATTTACCTACATTCATTCTTACACTCTCAAAACATTTCCAGGACATTTAGGACAATTAGGTAATGCAAAATTTGTTCGAAAACAAGAATTCAACAAATCTATACTTATAATAAAACTGTAACAGGTCCAATTCTGTACATTGAAGATATTTTGAAAATTATTTTTGGAGGGCATTCTATAATCGATACTGAGGCCGAAAATGTAATTTTTTTAATTTTTGTCTGTCTGTCTGTCTGTCTGTCTGTCTGTCTGTCTGTCTGTCTGTCTGTATCACGGCTGAGCATCACGCCTAAACTAATGAATGGATTCAAATGAAACTTGGCATGATTTGAGATCTTACTACGAGGTAGGACATAGGATACTTTTTATCCCGTAATCTAACACGGTTCTTTTGGGAGAGGGGATTAAAGTCAAAATGGGTACTTGGTTATACGCTTGGTCAGATTGTATCAATTTTTCTTTATAATATAATAAATATTAGTAAGGGAACACTCATAGAGAGTTGTTATCAAGGTTTTGTAATCGATCGGGTTAAGCAACGTTAGGTAAGGTCATTAAATAGATGGGTGACCGTTTAACGCCATTTGAACTAAACGGGTCCGTGCTTCGGAAAGCAAGTAAAAAGTGGGTCCCAGTTCTTAACCGACTATAAAAAAGGAGGTTATGTATTCGATGCGAATGTCTGTTATTAAAAGTTTAGTTAACGTAAAAATAGCGCAGGCGGAGCTGCGTGGGTCAGCTAGTTAAAAGATAAACGAAGTCATTGAATATGCTACACCAAAATTATAAATGTTATATTTTTTTAAATAATACTTCCTTTCAGTTTTTGATATCATATGTTATGTCGCCGTACCTCCTACATAATGATCATTCAAAATGTTATGTAAATATAATTCTCAACTTCGTGTTTCTACCGTCGTCACTTCCATTTTGTGGTGGACAAATGACGGATGGTGGGGAATTGGGGAGTGAACTAACTAGTAGTTTGCTTGCGCTTAATGTAATTTTTAATTTATACATGCATACAAACATACCTACACACAAAAAATATGTATATAAAAATATCTTCAACCAACTCACTACGCTTACATTTCACTAACTTCATTTTTGATATTAAAGACATATCACTCAAAATTGAATGATGATTTGTCAAAGATATTGGAACGCAGTGGAAATTTTAGTTAAGAATATAAAATGAAGCTCGCTGGCTGGCAGAAGCTACTTGTACTACCTATTTACTTTATAATGTTTTCCGATACATTAACTAAATATAACTGCTCTCCTAATTACCTTCCCAAAAGCACCTTAATTACTTTGCAAATAAACTGGATGAAATTTGTATGTAAGATTATATCCACATCAGTTAGCATTTCCTGGCAGCCGCTGCGTATTGATGTAATTTACCTATTTACATAACATCGCTACCGCCTGTGCCTCGCACTAATGCTTTAATAGAAATATTTACATAATCGAACATTAACGTCTATATTACTTTAATAATTACACTTATTTATACTTATTTTTCAATATTTTGGGTATGTAGGTACGTGAAGGGCCTCGTTCTATTTATTTATCATATTATGATTACTTTTTTTATTGTGCACTTGTTTCCATTATGTTTCTTTTCCTTTTTTTTCTCCTTAGTGGCCTGCTGGGAGAAAACCCATATTGGGTTAAGCAAGCATTGTACGTATGTTTTTTTATTCTTTTGTAAAACTCTCTATGTCTCTAGTGTGTACAGAATAAATAAATAAATAAATTACACAATAAGATAAAAATATACATATTTGTACTACTTATAACATAAGGTTGTATAATCTTTTGGCTGCTATTCCTCATTAAATGCATTGCTGTATTTTTACGGTATATTAAATGCAGCATATAATATTGTTATGTTACTTCAATTAATATTTAAAACATTATTGGAAATTTAACTACATACATTGTTCTTATATGTATTATTTTATTTAACACGGTGCATTTACACTTATGTTATCGAAAAGATCTAAGATCATTAATGTAAGCAAAAGAAAAATTAAAAAATGTTGCGGTTTAAACAACTTGGTCAGCACAGATAACTAAGGTCGCAAGTAAATAAGAACTTACCCTTTGCAAACATAGTTGCAAATATCCACATCATCTGACGAACAAATGACGATGATACCATGATGAACAGCACGTCGTATTTACTCTTTATTAAAGAATACACCGTCCTATTACAGAAATCACATTTATTTATCTCTTTAATTAAATCACATTGCTTTCAAAACTTCCATATCATAGTGATTTTTCACGTCGTTAATAGGCATCATAACGCATCAGAGTACGGTAGCCTGAGGCTGGACAGTACAACTTAATAAGTGATAAAATATTTTTAACAGCGTTGGTAAAATGTAATTAAAGATTCGGGGGAAAGTTCTGTGTGCGTGGCGTTAGCGGCGTTATTGCCTGGTGACGGCGAACGCGGCGGTTGTAGCACTGAGCCACTACGACGCTACGCCGCGGCATCGCTACGGTGGTGCTACGCTGCTACGGACTACGGGCTACGGTGGGGAGATTCGCAATGATAGAGCTGGAGGTGTTTTTGATGATCTCTATAGGGTGACATTAATACTCCATTTTGTAGACTAATTAAAACTATGAATTATACTAACCGTGTCTTTTTGTCGTATGATTGGTGGTGGACCTAATGTAAGAGCTGTTCAAGCTGCCCTTAGCCTTTGACTTGTCTTACTGCCGAACCTACAAACATTAATGAAAGTAAATGATCATTAATAAATTTTTTGTAATCGGATTATTTCGACACTCTAACTGCCGCACTCACAAACGTCACTTAACTTTAATTATAAATGTCATATTTTATATATATTCCGTAAGAGTAGTTTTATTACAGTGACTGATATCTAGATAACTACGGGGTACGACTTTTAAGTGCCCCCCGAAGCACGGATGCAAATCAAATGCCACTAAACACTCACAAATCTTCGGTCTGACCTTGTTAGACGTTGTTTAACTAACTGACCGTTTACCGAACAGTGATTAAAACTAAGTATAAGCGATGTTTTATATAACATAACATTATTTTAGATAAACAGAGTGTTAATATAACCCTGTCCGATCGCTGAGGGTATTATTCGCGGTCGCAATATACAATCATACGTATATAAGTCATTTGTTCAATATCTCATAAATATTTTTCCTGATTTGTACCAGTAATGCGAATATTACCCATACAAATCGGACTGGGGCTATGGCTGGGGCTATACCCTGTAGACTGAATTATCTTTCTTTACATAAATTGACGGGCCCGTTGGTCTAGTGGTTGCTACCAGATGGGTCGTGGGTTCGATTCCCAACAAGTGTCTGGGTGTTATTTATCTATTTAAGTATGTATTTACAAAAAAAAAGTATAAAAGTATTTGTATCAGTTGTCTGGTTTCCATAGTACAGGCTCTGACTAATTTGTGATCAGATGGCTGTGTGTGGATTGTCCCAATTTATTATTATTATATTGTTATTATTATAATAACAAAATTACTTAAGACTCATTTACATAATGCCATTTTCTTGTACATACAATAGCAATAATTGAATGCAATAAATGAAGCACAATAATTGACCTTTAAGAATTGTAAGTAACTGTTTACACGCGGATACTAGTTAAAAATTTGAATGTAATTATTGAATGCAAATCTTGCCCAGTAGAGCAAGAATGTTACATGTTGTTCAGACGATGCAAGGCAATTATTGCCTCAATATTATTGTATGCAACAGGCAAGAAACTTGCTTCGTGTAAATGGGCCATTATACGCTGGCATAAAAAGCTACCAGCACAACAGACTTCGATCGGATTTGATGATATTTATTTCACCAAACCGTGCGTGTCATGAGACCAAGGCTGTATGGTCTCTATTGCAAAGGGCGCAAAAATACAGACAGTATTTGTTATATAGACTACTAGCAGTCCCCCGCGACTTCGTTCGCGCAAAGGTAGTTAATGAAGAAATACCGACAAAATAAACTCAACCCGATAACATTTTGCACGACTTGGGAATCAAAATCAGGTCCAAGCGATCAAAGGTCATACTCGCGCCCATCGTCACCGAAGCAGTCCAAATAAAAATCTAAAATTAAATACAAAATATTTTCCCATGAACTTTTAAATGACAATAAACTTGGGAGGAAACTTAAGGTCAAACAGTGAAATTTGTTAATACAACGGGAATATTTTTCCAAATAATAAACTAAAATACACGTAGTTGTCTTTTTAAAGCATCCAAGAACACTATGCCGAATGACACCATAATCCACTCAGCATGTTTTTAGGTTTCCATACCTAAAAGGTAAAAAAGGAACCCTTATGGCGGTACTTCGTCTGTCTGTCTGTCTGTCACATGTATATATTTCAAGAACCACTGGCGCTATCGATTTGATATTTAGAACAGTTTTAGATCTTACTTGTTGGATAAGAATACTTATCGAAAATTAAAAAATATTTTATCTCTTTTACTGTTATTTTAATGGGGGCTGGTGTCAAAATTTCAAAGAGGCTACTATATCAAGTGGGGTATCATATGAAAGGGCTTCATTTGCAAATTTCAAAACAGTTTTTTTTTGTTTATGTCTCGTGTTTTTTTGGCTTATAACAAAAAATGTCACAAAAAATACCGTTCCCCCCTTATCTCCGAAGTTTGTGAAGGGAAAAATCTGAAATAATTATAGGTAATAGAGGTCTATCTATATTTTAAAGAAAAAATAAAATGAAGAAAAAAATAAAGTGGTACAGTTTTTTAGTAAACCTAAAAAACCTCTAGAAACAAACTTAGTTTTGCGGTTGGGTTTTTGCTATAAGAGGAATATTAAAAGAACTTTAATACGTGCTGAGAAGGTAGGGAACCCTCGATGCGCGGGTCAGACTCGCACATGACCGGTTTTTTTTTAGATTTTTTTTGGTTCGATTCGGTACTTTTTTGTTTCGCGGGGGAAACCTTCAAAGGGTTTCCGGGAGCTGTAGGGCTCGACCGGGGTATGTGGGATTCTTACCTACTAAAACCCCCGCGGCACATGAGAGAGAACCCCGGGCTCTCCGGTGGTATCTCGATTCGGTGCCTAGCTTCGAACCGGAGTATCTTCCCTACTAAAACGCCCAGTACTCAATGGACATCTAGCACCCACAACCCAAACGTCCAACCGACAACTCCAAAGGTTGCCCGTTATTTGTCCGGGCTTATGGCTGAGGAGAAAGGCGGCAGCATTTTTTTTTTTTAGGCGGCACTACTAAAAATGTAAGAGTATTAATAGGACGAAGTAGAGTTGGAGAAATTTTGAGGGTCTCTAGGTCAAAGTGGAACCCAAAGTCAAAATCTCGAGTGTGATGTCTTACGATTTTCATGATAAATATGTGGGATATTTCAGGGACAAAAATGGGTTACTATAAAAAAACGTTATCATCATCATCAATCAATATACATAAAAGGATAAGTCCTGACTGACTGATTGACAGACAACGCATCGAGGGTTCCATACCTTCTTTGCACGTTTTAAAATAACTTTAATACGTGCAAAGAAGGTATGGAACCCTCGATGCGCGAGTCAGACTCGCACTTGACCGTTTTTTTTTAGTTTTTTTTTGGATCGATTCGGTACTTTTTTTTTCGCGGGGGAAACCTTCAAAAGGTTTCCGGGAGCTGTAGGGCTCGACCGGGGTATGTGGGATTCTTACCTACTAAAACCCCCGCGGCTGTCGCATCGACACATGAGAGGGAACCCCGGGCTCTGCGGTGGTATGCTTAGATTCGGTACCTAGCTTCAGAGTCATAAAATAAATTAGTTTTTGTTAAACTCTTTAAAACTGTTAATTTCGATAAATTTGGTTGGGTTCAGTTCGGATTTTTACTATCTGAGGTATTAAAAGAATAGGAAAATATCATTTATATGTGCAAAGCAGGTATAGAACCCTCGGTGCGCGAGTCCGACTCGCACTTGACCGGCTTTTGTTTTTTGGTTCTATTCGGTACCTAGCTCCGAACCGGAGTATCTTACCTACTAAAACGCCCCGTACTCAATGGACATCTAGGGCCCACAACCTAAACGTCCAACCGACAACTCCAAAGGTTGCCCGTTATTTGTCCAGGCTTATGTCTGAGGAGAAAGGCGGCAGCTTTTTTTTTTAGGCAGCAGCTTGACGCGTGTGAACGCGGTGCAGGATACGCGCGTTTGCGAACACTCTCGACAGCCTCGTATTGAATTGAAACCTTGCGTGCATTTAGAAGCCACACTCGCGCTAACGCAGCAGTTAGCATAATAGTTTAAATAACTAATATAATCTTTTCCCATCACTTTTAAAATCATATCAAATTCAAATGTTAAACATCGATGTCGTACTTTAGTTTTAAAACCCATGATATAACGCATACCTGCCGCTTATATCATAAATAAATACCAGTCAAGTGTGAGTTGGACTCACGCACCGAGGGTTCCATACCATCTTTGGATGTATTAAAGTTATTTTACTATTAATGTAATTAACATCTCAGATAGCAAAAAAAAACAAACCACAAAACTAAGTTTGTTTGTCGAGTTTTTTTAGTATTACCCTCTTGAGGGCCGTTGGTGCATATTGCACCATAATACACGAAAACACGCACCTCCCTCGGGGGCCGTTGGTGCATATTGCACCATACGACGCACATCGTTTTTTTTGTGGTAGTTTTTTATTTTTTTTATGGGAACCCTATGCTTTATTGGTTCTTTAGTGTATATGCTCTTTATTAAAATCGTCGTTCAGTTGCCGTTTTGACTTTTTCATTGATAACTTCAGTTAGCAAAAGTGGGCGGTAGCTGTCACTGAATGTTTATTTTGGCGGTCACTGAATGTTTATTTTTAATGTAAATATTGTATTATTTTCAGGTGAAGTGATATTATTTTGTTGTGTTTAGTGTTATAACATCATAATAAAGCAGTGTAGACGTTAGTTAGTTCGTATTTTATCAAAATATTGGATATTTTCGAAATGAAATCTGACCCGGGTCATTATTTGTTTGTTTGTTTACTTTTGGTTTATTTTCGATATTATTTGTAATGTAACTGTTGTAAATAC
The DNA here is from genome assembly GCA_911728495.1 of Furcula furcula. NCBI lineage: Eukaryota > Metazoa > Arthropoda > Insecta > Lepidoptera > Notodontidae > Furcula > Furcula furcula. Next base: position 22,085,014 of record OU452244.1, on the reverse strand, counting down.
ATCGTAATTACATCATAATGATAATAACTCGAAGTTAAAGTCATAAAATCCAATCTAACAATAGAATTTTTTTTTCAACAAACGCCGGGCCTCCAGGGGGTAACCCCTGGTACTACTGTACTATTCAGAATGATCATTTTATTTTTCCTTTAAAATATACATATACATATTATAATTATTACCCATAATTATTTCAGATTTTTCCCTCCACAAACTTCGGAGATAAGGGGGGTATTTTTGGTGGTATTTTTTTACATTTTTGATTATCAGCCAGAAACAACGTAATATAAACCAAAATAAAAATGTGTTTTGAGATGTGCGAATGAAGCTCTTTCATATGATATCCCACTCGATATAGTAGTCACACTTTGAAATTTTGATGATCCATTTCAACTTTAAAAAAACTAAAACAAAAAATATTTTTTTTTCATTTGTGATGAGGTTGGGTAAGAAAGATCGAAAACTGTACCAAGTTTCAAATCGGTAGCGTCAGCTGATCCTGAAATTTATAGGTGTGACAGACAGACAGACAGACGAATTCAGACCATAAGGGTTCCTTTTTTACCTTTTAGGTATGAAACCCTAAAAACGGTTTTCAATTACCTTTTAAAAGACACCATACGCGAGATTTTTAACTTAGGGGTCCTATTTTGACCTTAAGACCCTCATAATTTCTTAAATCTGACTTCGTCCTAATAATACTCTTTCATATTGTATCGGAAAACAGTGATAGGTGTTAAGAAATGGTAAAATATTTTTTTTTATTACCGAAATTGAGGACCTGTGACTTTCGAGAAATGCAAAAATACGTAATTGTTTATTTTATTTGAGGCGTATGCGAGTGAAAATTCAAGGCTCTAGTACCAACCATTCATGAATCATAACGATTTTTTTATAAAACCCTCTATTTGGACCGCTTAGGATGCGAATTTTGGAAATTCCGTTCTTAGTGTGCGTTTAGGTATTGTGAAGAATTTATACACCTCCCAAATTTCAAGTCTCTAGGGCCACCGGTTTAGGCTGTGCGTTGTCTGTCAATCAGTTTTTTTCAGGACTTATCCTTTTATATATATTGATTGATGATGATGATAACGTTATTTTTATAGTAACCCATTTTTTGTCCCTGAAATATCCCACATATTTATCATGAAAAACGTATTTCATTTACCTTTTAAAAGACATCACACTCGAGATCTTGACTTTGGGTCCCATTTTGACCTTGAGACCCTCAAAATTTCTCAAACTCAACTTCGTCCTATTAATACTCTTACATTTTGTGTCGAAAAACAGTGAGAATTATGAAAAAAAAATCCAAATAATATTTTTTGTAAGTTTGTGGTCCTGTATCTTCTTCTATATATTTTGTTTTGAAAAATGCTAAGACAGATAACTCTTTATTTTCTTTAAGGAATCTACGTGTTCAATTTCATGGTTCTGGTACCACCCGGTTCTATAAACCATAAAACCCCCTTTTTGGACTCCTTCCGATGTGAATTTTGAAAATTCCGTTCTTAGTGTGCGGTTACGTATTGTGAAGAATCTACTCTCCAAATTTTAAGTCTCTAGGGCAAGCGGTTTAGGCTGTGCGTTGTCTGTCAATCAGTCAGTCAGGACTTATCCTTTTATATATATAGATTTAAAGATTTAATTAGTGTAAGATCTATTAAGTTATAGAATTCTTCTTAGAAGTTTAATTTAAAATACAATCGTGAACACAATATATAATGGAATAAACTATTTAAAAAAAAAAACGGACTTCAAAGTAAATTATCTAAAAAGCATAAAATAACGAAAATATATTGAAGTCGGTGCTAGCACATCATGTTAACTAAGACTAGCACGAGCTGACACCGACTTCAATATATTATCGTTATTTTATGCTGTTTAGATAATTTACTTTGAAGTCGGTTTTTTTTTTAAATTGTTTATTTAACACTTTTTAGTGACTTTTATTTTAGCAAAATAGGTATCAGCACTATCACGCAACTCGAATGACTACGTTACAGTAGCTTACTAAAAACATAAAATGTTTATATCTCTTAAACCTAACCTAACCTGAATACATACGCTTGCATCTGGCTAAGACTATTTGCTATTTATACTTATTCAATACCTACATATAAATACAACTATTGTTATATTCATAAATGGCTACTTTAACGTCCAATAATGTTAATATATATTACCAGAACGTGAGAGGCTTACGTACCAAAACAAACATGTTTTATAGAAACTTGCAAATGTGTTCGTATGATATAATTTGCTTGACCGAAACTTGGCTTTTAGATGGCTTAAATAATGAAGAGTTATTTAGTGACAACTATATAGTTTTTAGGCGAGATCGTGATTACGAATCAACGTTGCAGGCCCTTGGCGGCGGTGTATTAATAGCCATTCGACGTGATTTCGCGGCAATTTCGAATTATGATTGGCGATCCACAGCCGAAGATATCTGGATTACAATTACCCTGCCTAAGGGCAGGCGCAAACTACACATATGTACTATCTATGTATGTAATCAGAATAGGGGTAACTCAGCTACTAGCCAATTAGAACTTTTTTCGTTGAAACTGCAAAGTATTATTAATGAGTCTGCCCCTGAGGACTTATTTATGATATTAGGTGACTTTAACCTATCCACTTTAGATTGGAGTTATGCCAGCGATGGTCCTGAACTTCTGCCATGTAATGTCTCTGCTGACCACCTAAAGAACTTTTTCGACATAATTAACATGTGTAATCTTTCCCAATTCAATCCTATAAAGAATCATAACAATAGGATATTGGACCTGGTGTTCTCAAACTCATTGGTTAAGGTATCAACTTGTGATGACCCCCTAGTGCCTGAAGACCCTCATCATCCTAGTCTGGTTATTGAGACTCACCTTTTACCCACATCACAGTGCCCGAGAAAACCGCTACTAAAATATTTTTATAATTCAGGCGATTACTCTGGGCTATGTCAAGCACTAAATAAGATAGATTGGTCTAAAATTATTATGGCCGGTTCTATTGACGATGCAGTTGATATGTTTTACAAGATATTATACGATCTGAGGGACAAATATATACCTCATAAAATTGTCTCACAAAATAAGACGCCCCCATGGTATAATAGCTGTCTCCGTAAAATGTTAAAAGAAAAAGACAAGTTTTTTCGTAAATATAAAACATACAAAAACATCTCCGACTATCATTCGTTCTCTCTGTTAAGAAGGCGGGTAAAAGAGTATGAAGCCGAATGTTATGCGCTATATACACACATCAAAAGTGTCTAGGGATCAACATATATTTTTGCAATAACTTTTCTCCTGATTGATATTAATTAAAATTTTCTTTAAGGATTCATCAAATAAAGTGTTTTCGTTTGTCACAGTAACGATAAACCAAGTCACCTTTGCATTAATAAAGAAATTTGCCATTTTCCTAATAAAGGGATTTTTGACATTTGAACCACTAACACAAAAGTTCGAAAAAAAGACTGAAATAACAGTTTTCTTTAAAATTTTATTGGGTAACTTAAACAATTAATAATCCGTGTTTCTACCGCGAACACTAACAACACAAGAACATCGGTTTGGCATACTCAAAATGAGTTCATCCAAATCACGCTGTGGAATGGCCGCCCATGTTCGTTGCAACAACAAAAAAAGGTCTTCTTGCGACTGGATACCCTCCATATTCGGCAGAGCTCTTCTCTGTAGCATATCCCATGCATGCTCAATCGGGTTCAAGTCTGGCGACTGAGCAGGCCAGGGCAGGACATTGATGTTAGCTGCGGCGAGAGTCTGTCTTACAACTCTTGCGGTGTGCGGTCGTGCATTATCATGCATTAACTGAAATAAGGGACCGATTTGCACTTGTAGAGGAACGATGACGTCTGATACAATCGTCTCAGCATAAATTTGAGCGTTGAGGTTGCCTCTGATCCAAATCAACTCAGTTCTTCCGCCGATCCAAATACCCGCCCATACCATGATGGTTCCACCACTATAAGGATGGACTTCCTGGCAGGATTTTAATCGCTGTTGGCGTCCAGGGGTTCTCCAGTGTCGTATACGTCTTGTATCCGGTCTCATACCAAAACGAGACTCATCAGAAAAGCACACGAAACGCCATTGTTCTTCTGCCCAATTTCTGTGTTCAAGAGCCCATTGATATCGAATCCTACGATTGTGCATTGCTATAGGTGGTACCCGTAGCGGTCTTCGGGAATGAAGGTTCACTTCATGCAAGCGGTTTCTGACTGTTTGGTCGCTAATTAAGTTCCCTGAAGAGTGATGAAGCCTCACGGCTAACATCATGGCAGTTATTGTTGGAGCTCTTCGAGTTAAGATTTGAATATATCGGTCTTGTCTCCGTGTGGTGCAGCGATACCGTCCTCCATGGCGCTCAGCCACGGTACCAGTGCTTCGGTAACGTGTCCAAAGTCGACTGATAACACTCTGACTTGTATTCAGAGCTAAAGCCACAGTACGTTGCCGGGAACCAGCTTCTATCATTCCCACGGCTCTGAGCATTTCTTCCCTGCTTAAATGACGTCGCCGCTCCATAATAACGTTGGTTTTAATCAGTAGTAGGGAAACAGTAGCACTAATAATGTCTTCAATGCGTTGTATGTTTTTATAGGGAAAATATTGACAGCTGATTTTCATCTTTTACTCGAATTTGATTCACAGTTCCTGATTCAAATTATGAAATGCACCAAAAAGGATCCATATAAATTTATAAAATCATAAATTTATTACAAAGCCACATCTCAATCTCAAGAAATCCGCTTAAAAATGCTTGATCCCTAGACACTTTTGATGTGTGTATTAATAAAATTGAATCATCCATTATAGAATCACCAAAGACCTTTTGGGGTTTTGTTAAACGGAATACAAAGTGTAATACACTTCCATCTTCAATGACTTACCAAAATCAGCTAGCGGACAGCGGTGAGAAAATTTGTGAGTTATTCTCTTGCTTTTTCCAATCTAACTTTTTAGAGACTTCTGTGGACACTAGCTTATCTAATGGCCTCGCGCATAGTGAGCTTCCTAACACGGATAGTATGAGCTCAATTTTTATTTCTTTTGAAAATTTGCAAAAAATGCTTAAACAGCTAGACATTAACAAATCTTCGGGTCCCGATGGTATCCCTCCAGTATTTTTAGTCAATTGTGCTGACAGTCTTACCGTACCCGTCGGACTACTATTCAATAGGTCGCTTCGTGAAGGAGTAGTACCCCGAATATGGAAGTCCGCTTTTGTTTCGCCAATTCACAAAAAGGGGTCCAAGACACAAGTTGAAAACTATCGTCCAATCTCGAAGTTGTGCACCTTAGCTAAGTTGCTTGAAAAAATCGTACACTCTCAAGTATACCCTGCCCTAAAGCCATATTTTATCCCAGAACAGCACGGGTTTATGGAAAACAAATCTACAGTTTCTAATCTGTTACTCGCTACGGAGCACATATATGATGAGATGGCTGAGGGTAGACAGGTGGACACAGTGTACACAGATTACAGCAAGGCGTTTGACCGTATAGATCACGTAATTCTTTTGAAAAAGCTTCAGTACGCAGGAATCCATGGCAATTTGTACAGATGGTTTGCCTCATATATAGATCATCGTACTCAAGCTGTGGTTTTGAATGGGTTCATGTCAAATTGGATAAATATCCCTTCAGGCGTGCCACAAGGCTCATCGCTTGCTCCAATGCTATTTGCTATATTCATAAACGACATAGATGCTTGTTTCCTCCATTCAAAAATATATCTATTTGCCGATGATATGAAAATTTTAAAATCTATACATAGTCCCAGCGACACACTAGCTCTTCAAGAAGATCTGTTTAGACTAGAAAATTACTGTGCTATGAATAAATTAGATTTAAATGTAGATAAATGTCATATTATTACCTATACTCGAAAACGAAATGTTATAGTAGCCACTTACTCGTTAAATAATAAAATCTTATCAAGACTTAATACTGTGAGGGATCTAGGAGTACTGATTGATTCAAAGCTGATGTTTGACGAACACATTGATGAAATCGTCACAAAAGCCTATAAGACGCTAGGCCTCATAATGCGTTTGTCTTCCTCGTTTTCCGAAATTAAAACTATTAAAGTACTTTATTGCGCTTATGTACGAAGTCTGCTTGAATATGGCTCTGAGTTATGGAGCCCTCGTTATGAATGTCACAAATCACGTATTGAAGGTATCCAACGTAAGTTTTTAAAGTATCTACAATACAAATCTCACGTTTCTGATGAAACCTATGAGCTACGATGCAAGCGTCACCACATTCTACCTCTAGACATGCGAAGGAAAATCGCTGATACTTTTTATTTAATAAATATACTAAAAGGTAATATTGATAGTCCCGAGCTATTGAGTAAATGTAATATAAGGGTCCCAAATGTTGTGACTCGGAAACCAAATTTACTATCCCTACCTACAGCTAGAACAAATTATAGACAAAATAGTTTCTTTTGTCGTGCACCGAACTTTGTTAATGACCTAATTTCTAGCTATAAAATAGATGTTTTCTTTGACAGTACTAATTATATTAGGCAGCTTTTGCTCTCAGAATTTTTTGGCACATAAACTTACTTTTTCCTGCCTATTTTTGTTACTTAATTTCTTACTAAATATAGAGTAAATAATTATTGTACTTCACTTTATGTTTACATTTTTTGAGCATTGTGATTATCATTCATTATTTCTATAGGTGAAAACTTGTAATTGGCCCTGTTTCTTTAGTCTAATATCTAATATTAATATAGTTTCTTGGCTGTAAGTTTTCCATGTAAAAAAAAAATAAAAAAAAAAAATAAAAATAAACTACTTGACCGATTTTGATGAAACTTAAACTCTACCCTAAGGTGAAAAATACTCTAACTATTTGTGAAGGCTTCTGCGTTATCCTTCACTTATTTTCTAATAAAAATGCGTTTAGTATTTTAATTGCGTTGATGCGCTTATATTCTTGAAATATATACAAAAATTGATCTTGCGTGCGTGACTCGATACAAAGCGAAAGTTGAAGTGTAAGGTAACGTATTTGATTTTGAAGTATATGAACGTTGACAGCCAAAACATGACAGATTATTATCCTTCAGACAGCAGTAGCGCCACTGTCTCTTGCCCGTTCGGAAACGTATAAATTAGTGCGCAAACATGCCCGCGGCCTTGGAAGCACCAGCTTCCAATGAAATCATCTCAAATAAGATCTTTCAGACGAGTGAAATCTTGAGAAATGCGCTTAGTTTAGCATCTGAAGTCGATGTTGACTTTGATGATTCCGTCGTCTCGTCCTGATATAGTGGCTATGATGGGCCTAAACTTCATCGTAGACGATGAGAGTTATCATTCCTTGGGTGAAAGCAAGAATATTTGGCTGTAGAAAGTGTTTGTCTTCGTAACTGCATACTTGTTAACCCATCTTGTATAAACATTCTAATAGATCTGCTTGCTCTGTACTGATGTATCTTCAGTGTGGGCACCTCCATAAATTTAGTACTTGTATGCGCTGTCAGTGGTCGGCCAACCAGATAGTGAACAGGACTCAAAGGCTGGTAATTTTGCGATTCTGTGGACAGAGGACTAAATGGACGGGACTTAAGGATACCAACATTTGCACTAATGCTGTGACGTTTAACACTAGATGTGCGTTTCCCATTGATCCAAGTAAATAGTGTTTGCGTGAAGTTACTCCCACTTCCCAAAGACTATCAAAATGGGGTACATTCAATTGCGAAATTAAGTTAACTAAATTGATATTTTGATCTGTTGTGTATTCAGTTAGAACTTTGTGAACTAATATTATGTGTGACCCACAAAGTATCTACAAGGTAGTGTCTGAAAAGATCTCAGCAGGTTTTCCACGACGAGCGAGAAATCTTTTCAATGTCAATAAATTGGCGAGGGTGGTGGTAGGTCACTAACGAGATCTATATGTACAAATTGGCTGAAGTAGCAAAATTAAAAAATTAAATGTTATAAAGTCCTGTGCCTGTGCCCTTGCGGTTCAAATAAACATTGGCTCTGCGTGATCTATGCTACAGTGCATGAATGGAAAGATGAGTGATACTTTCTTGAGATAAATTTCCCAAGCTAAGGTTTAGCGTTTTACCTTTGCTACCGCTGCAGTCATAAAAATGATAATGAAAAATGATTTACTAACTTTGTAGGAAGCGCCTGCGGCATATATTGTAGCAACTGGTTAATGATGCGTGGCAAATAAAATTAAATAAGACTGTAAATCAATGCGTTGAAGAAATCACCATTGGATGTATTTCCTTTTAAAAAAAATGCGAAATGATTAGAACTTTCTAAATGTATGCGTAATATTTTAGAATAAATTAAAATTTGGAAGGTTCTGTTTATTTTGCTTTATTTATTATTAGATATTAAAATATATTCAATGTAAAATATTTTAATTGTTAACATTACCCTTTATAGTATTTTTTGTGTCGTGTTCTTAAATTGCGAATTAAAAATAATTGTTTTTGAAGTAAAACCACCCAATGCCTAAAGTTTTGCACTAACATTTTCGCCTAATGTTAATATTTCGACGATGTATTCGTGACGAAGGCTCCGGCAGATGGGTGTCGCTTGTTTTTGAAATATTACTATGATTATTGTTATTGACTGAATCTTTATTGACTGGACCTGAAACAATCCAGCCAAAATGTGTATCCTGCAACACGGGTCCGTTAGGTAATCTAATTCTTTTGCTTTTCAGTAAACTCCAGAATTTATCTGTACCTATCAATAGATCAGGTTTATGTGAGTTAAAGTAGAAGGGGTTGGCAAGCTGAATCTCATCGGGTATAGTTATAGCCCGTGCGCATTGTTTAGAAACAGCTGGCAGTGATGACGTAATGCTCGGTAAAACGAAACATTTTAAACGCGTTGAATAGTCGGGGTTGGTGCGTGATTTTACTTCAACTTCACAAATTTCTGTACATTGTGTAGTTGAGTTTCCAACACCTCGAACTTCTGCAGTGGACTGTACTTTTGGTGTATTTAGTAAATCGCATAATGATTTGGAAATAAAGCATCGTTCGCTTCCGTTATCAAGAAGGGCGTGCGCTAAAAGATATTTGCCATCAATATCGGCTACCTCAACTAGCGCGGTTGACAGTAGAACCGGTTGCAAGTTAGATAATTGTGCGCTTTGTATATTATCTATGTGTGCATTATTTACGTGAATGATTTGCTCATTTGTCGTGTTATGGTCCGAACATTGTGCGTGTGACGCGGAGGGGTGACCTGAGAAATGCATTCCAGTAGCTTGGTTGCACTCGTCAGTCACTTGTGATAGATGGCACGTCCCACCCGTACTCGCATTATGGATTAGCGTGTTGTGTTTTTTATTGCATAATCGGCACGGTCCGAACCTACAGTTAACTGCAGTATGTCCCGATCGTAAACAATTGATGCATAAATTATTGTTTTTTAGGAACGAAAGTTTAGAATCTAAATTAAAGTTAAGGAATTCCTGGCATGAATAAATCGGATGATTATTATTACATACCAGGCAGCGCTTAATACGACTGTCGCGGGGTCGTGGCTCAGTGGTGGAAACATTGCAGTGTATTTTTGAGTTATTGTGCGTGTAACTAGATTTGTTTGTGTACTGTTTATTGTGAGACACTAACAATGTTTCCAACATATCAGCCCTAGCCCTGAGGAAATTAAGCAAGTCGTCAATTTTTAAAGGTGTTTTCGAGTTTTCCGAATCGCCAGTAGAAGCGTATAACGTGCTTTTGTGTTGTTCCCACTCACGTTCGGTAGTTTGTCTAACCTAGACACAACAATATAAATCACCAGTGTATCCCAGGAGTCAGTAGGCTCACCGAGAATTTTTAATGCGCGTAAATTCTTTAAAACAGTGTCGATAAGCTGTCGAATTAGGTCTGGTGATTCTTTATTAAGCACTTGCAAGTTAAATAACGACTTGACGTGATTGTGAATCAATAATCTGTTATTGTTATACCTGTTGAGTAGTAGTTCCCATGCGACATCATAATTACTACTTGAGAATTCTAGGCTGTCAATAACTAATGCTGCGCTTCCCTTGAGTGATGATTTCAAGTAGTGGAACTTTTGAATGTTGCTTATTTTGTTTGAATTGTGCACTAATGATAAAAAGGTATCGCGGAATTCGAGCCAGTGTTCATATGAACCTTGAAAGGTAGGCAGTGAAATTACAGGCAGTTGAACCGAATTATGAATGCTGTTTTCATGTTTTTGGGAATCATTCGCATGTGGTGTGGCATGTTTGTTACAAAGACATTCAGCCTGAGCTAGGACGCTATAATAGCTGTTCTCAAATGATTCTCTTTGTGTGAGTTGTTCATCTAGATCTGCGTCAGGTACAACCTCCTCCAATTGAGTCAGAATATTATTAAATTCGGTATACAAATTTGTGACGCCTTGCATACGCAACTTCAGATCTACAAGTTGTTGATCTTGTAAATCTTTTTGAGCACACAATGAACTTAAAAAGTTTGCGAATTTAGTGAACCTGCCTTTGACTATACCGCGTTTTTTGATAAGATTACGAACAATTTCATCGTCACTGGCTGTATAAGGAGATTTATCACCAGCACTGTCGGACAAGCCCATTTTGGTAGTCATTGTAAAGGTTGGAGTACTCACGTTTGACACACCAGCACGAAGATACAGGTGCTAGCGGCGGCAATCTGTATAGCTGATAGCAGTATCGAACGGGTAACCCACAATATATGCGTTGACTTACTGAAAACGTTTTAAGAAACACAGCATTAACACAAACGAAGTAGAATGGTCTGGGAATAGGATGGGTGGATGACCGTACCTTCTTGCGCTTTATCATCAAAAATACGCCGTTCACCGTCCAAATCCAGGCCTTGCGTATATCTGCTTCGGCTAATGGGTTCCAATTATAGTTTTAATGCGCTTTTTCAACATATATTGACGTCGTCCTTTGCGAAAATCAGTCCAACGCTTTCTAGTATTTAAATTTGTAACGCTTCTTCTCCATAGGTCGTTGCTTCTTGAATTTGGCGTAGAAGGTCCAAAATGTGAAGGCTTCTGCGTTATCCTTCACTTATTTTCTAATAAAAATGCGTTTAGTATTTTAATTGCGTTGATGCGCTTATATTCTTGAAATATATACAAAAATTGATCTTGCGTGCGTGACTCGATACAAAGCGAAAGTTGAAGTGTAAGGTAACGTATTTGATTTTGAAGTATATGAACGTTGACAGCCAAAACATGACAGATTATTATCCTTCAGACAGCAGTAGCGCCACTGTCTCTTGCCCGTTCGGAAACGTATAAATTAGTGCGCAAACACTATTGCAAAAAGAATTTTCGAAATCGGACTTGTAGTTTCTGAGAAATCCGCGGACAAACCTACATACATACATACATACACTCATAAAATTTGGTAAATTTGTTTAGAAGCCCACATAGCAGTGGCGAAGGCTCCATATAACTCGATTCCTACCGGCTTCCCTTTGAGAACAGGCGTTTGTTACGACGATCTAATAAGACATTTATTTACTAACATAACGTTAAAAACATAGGTATTTAATACACCATCTAATAAAATTAATCTAAAAATCGCCTTATAATAAATTTTTATTAATAGCAAAAACTTACACTTTTCATTCACTTCAACCGCGCGCAAGTCGCGGTGCGGGAAGCCGCTCGCAAGATTAGGAATTGCATGCGCAAGTACGTTGTAAAATCAGTAACGAAAACGTTCCCGCGCAGCCGCATAACTCGCTTAGTATAGGAACGACGGCAAGCCGCTGACCACCGGGTTATAATGGGGCGTGGTTATGTTAATGGATAGAAAAATGACATGTATAAGAACGAAATAGAGTGTTGTATTGTGTACGCATATTTCAATCGACTATAATCTTTCGTCTTCGTTGATATTTATTTTGTATCGCATATACGATACATGACAATTTAATTCTACTAAATATTATAATATAATTAGAATCTAATAGATTCTATGGTTGTATAAAGTTTTGTTTATTGTGTTTAATAATATAAAATTTCTAAAAGTGATTATGTGTCCTATTTCACCGATAGATGGCGCTGTTCATAATGTAAATCACGCTAACATCGTAAATTACTGTTTAATGATATTCGATAGTGAAACGTACAATACCTTCGCATCTTTTATTCTTGCAATTGCAATATTATGTACTACCTGGACTTGAGAGTTACATTTCATGAACCTCTGAGCCCTGACCTTGAAGCGTTTTTTTGGGAGAGCTGTTCATTGTGTGTAGTGTGCATTGTACCTACATGTTATTGCGTTAGATCATTTCATTGATATGAGTAATTCTAGGTCATATATCGATCAGATTTATCGAAGTAATTTAATTTAGCATATTCGTATTCTTAATTTCTTTCTAGTTACCTACCGGGTATCTAGTAAACTTTTCAAAGATATAATATCATGTTGCTATCAGCAAAGTAGAACATTACAGAAATATAATGAAAATGTCCTGGGTGTACCGGACCGGCTTACCCCTTACAAAAATTGACCCTTCGCCACTGCCACATAGATTAACATATATTAATATTACGCATTTTTATTAATATTACATACATACGCGTCGAATAGAGAACCTTCTTTTTGAAGCCGGTTAATAAAACACAATGGCATAGAGATAATTAATGTTTAAAAGTTCAATTCTCAAACTAATCAAAATAATGTGGACGACTACTTTATTTCAAAGAGAACGATCTAACATTTGGACACTATTAATACCAGATAAAAATGTTAGGGAAAAGCTTATTCTTATTCAATTACTATAAATACATTACAAAAAGCAGCATGATATCTAATCAGTTGAATAACATTTACAAATGATGTTAAAATTATAATCCCAGTTAGTCCAAATATTCTAGATTAATGGCTGATAAAGTATTGCCTTAAGGCATGAATAAACTAAAACAAAACGGTATTTAAAATGTGGCCGAACTCCAAACAACAATTTAGTAGAGTCTGACAATAAATCTTATTATATAAAAGAGTAGACAAAAACCCACTCATCACGAAATCTCAGAAACTACAAGTGCTAGGAGTCTCAAACTTTGCATGGGGGTTCCTTTTAGGACGTAGGTGCTCACTAAGACGGGATTTTGCGAAATTCAACCTCTGAGGGGGTCAAACAGGGGGGCAAAGTTTGTATGGGAGAACGCGATTCCTTGATCCTATTGACTTGAAATTTTTCACAGACATTCCTTATGAAAATTAATTGAATTAGTATCTCATATTTTTTTAAATTTATCCTTTATCAGGTTAAAAAAGGAGTATTATTATCAACCGATGGCGGTACAAATATATAACAAGAATGAGATACGGTAATTCAAAACATAAAACAAAAGTTCCTTGGTCAAGTGGTTACGGAAGCGTCCCCTAAGCACGGACTGTTCGGGTTCGCTACCCGTGTGCGGATTTTCTTTTTGTATTTTTAAACTTTGTTTTTTATTTTTTATTTATATTAAGATTCGATGTTTTAAATATTTAACTCATATTAACTCCAGCATCTTTTATCTCTAATATATTTTTTATATTTATACTTTTTTTTAATTTAAAATCATGCATACGTCGTTAGCTTCTCTCTAATGTTATGATTTAGTTATTAGTGGAAACTTAATTGATTTTTATACTATTGGATCTTATATTAGTAATAAGTGGTATCATTTGTTTGTTTCCCAAATATAATAAAATAAAAATAAAATAATGAATATATATTTCCAAAATGTCTGTTTCGGTAGGAATACAATATGCATGTATTGTACGTATGATATAAAAGCCAAAACTTTATTGGAATTATTGTCTGTCTGTCAGTCAGGGTTTTTTTTACAGGTTAGCTGGTGTTGTTCCCTATCGGCGTATCTTTACATAGTGTGAAACAAAGTCGCTATCCGAGCCTGTCTATATCCGATAGCACCTCCTAAACCACGCAGCGGTTTTCACCATCGGTTAGATAATTTTTCATTGAAGGTTTAGGTATGTACTTATATAAAAAACCTAATTAAGTTTTATGGGACTGAGTAGACATTTAACAAGAATATGATCAAGTAATTCGAATATTATAAAAAGAGTAGCCGTGGTCTGGAGATTACGGAAGCGTCTTCTAAACACAGCTGGGTCCGGGTTCAAATCTCTCTTTGGGATTGTTTTTGTGTACTTTAAAACTTTTTATTTTTGATCATTTTATTATTTTTTTATGCGGACTCAAAGGCCAGGCACTGAGGGACACCTGGAGCAGATCCCACCCGAGAACCCAGGTTTCCCTCTCATGTACCGATGTGACAGCCACGGGAGTTTTAGTGGGTAAGAATCCCAAATACCCAGGTTGACTTCCCCACGGGATCCTGGGGACATATTCGATGTTTCCCCCGCCACCCTCTTAACTGTGACAACGGTGACAGATTCCCGGGGGGCTATATACATATGTATAATGCGCCCCCGGCAGCGGCTTCAAAGGCTCTTGCCTTGCACTGAGGGGTACACGGTGCAGCCCCTATCTTTTGTGTGAACAGCCATGGGGGACACATACCGCAGTCGATCGCCCGCAGGATCCTGGGGGCCTATTGGAGGTTTCCCCACAATCCCCATATCTTTGAGCACGATGATAGTTTCCCAGGTGGCTTTATTGTGCCCCCCGGTGGCGGGCTCAAAGGCAAGACATTGAGGGATCTTGGTGCAGATCCCACCGGATAGCCCAGGTCTCCTTATATACTGATTTAACGGCCGTTGGGGGTTTAGTGTATAAGAATCCTACATAACCCGGTTGACCGCCAACAGGGTCCCGGGGACCTATTGAAGGTTTCCCCCGTGACCCCTGTAACCGTGAGTACGGTGACAGGTTCCCGGGTGGCTTTATTGTGCCCCCAGTGGCGGGGTCAAAGGCAAGCCACTGAAGGTATCATGGTGCAGATCCCACCGGATAGCCCAAGAAGGGGTTCTTATGTGCTGATTGCACGGCCGTTGGGGATTTAGTGTATAAGAATCCTACATACCCGGTTGACCACCAACAGGGTCCCGTAAATCCCATTAAAGGCTTCCCCCATGACCCCTGTAACCGTGAGCACCGTGACAGGTTCCCGGGGAACTATAACGTGCTTCTCCGGCGGTGGGTTCAAAGTCAAGGCACTGAGTGGTATCAGCTGGTGCAGATCCCGACAGATAGATAGATCCAGGTCCGCCCTCTAATGTGCCGACGTGATAGCCGCGGGGGTTTTAGTGGGTAAGAATTTCCCGGTTGACCTCCGTTTAGGTCTTAACGATGAAACCGAACAAGGAAGCCCGTATTGCTTCCATAAATTGGTTTTAAATAAATGGTGTCCTGTTCCTGTTCTTAATCCACCCAAATTGTGCACCGGTACACGTCTGCAGTTTCTAATAAAATTATAAATACAATTAACAAATCACAAGCTCAGAGATTCAACGTTGCAGGCTTAAACCTAAGCGTCGAGTTCTTTGCCCATGGACAGACAGCTATTCGTAGCCCTTTCACGCGTCACTTCTAAACAAAATTTGTTCATATTGCGTTACGAAAATTCAGCTACAAACATTATTTATGAAGAAATTCTATAATCAAAGGCAGTAACTTTAAATTATTCACATATTTTTTTATTCTCAATTACACCCGTGCTAAGCCGGGGCGGGCCGCTAGTTACTAAATATAAATTATAAAGCATAAAAACCCTATACAAAACATAAAACCTACACAAAACATAGATATACATGTGATATTGTTAACTAACAATAAAGAAAGAATCAATCAATACAACCAGTTGGATGTTTTTGGCAAAAAAATAGATACTACGGACATAGGAGTATGGTAGTGACTAGGGCCTAGTCACTCCCATTCTCCTACGAATCAAAGGCGTATCTAACGACACATCATATGTTAAAATCTAACAATCCATTTAGACTAACGGCCGTGCCCAAGAAATAGACATAGGTATACATACAACATATATCACGAGTTCTTCAGAAAGTCCAGGCCATCTCAATATACTCGTAATTTGTATTCTTGAGGATACACTCTATCAAAAAAGAAACATACAAATAGTTACATATAACTATTACACACGGACACAGTGAGAAGAATAAGAAGAACAAAACTTTTTTTAGTTAGTTTAATTGTTAAATTGTAGTGAAATGTAGAACACAATAACAAAGTGTCTTCGCCATAATAGAGTCAATAACAAAAGTGCCATTGGACACAATCTCTCAATTAATTTATTTGTTTAGGTTAAAGTAATGTTAATGATTAAGCCTTTAGGCTAGATTGTAATTTATATGGTGTTACCACATGGAAACAGCATTCAGGAAAAAAAATTACACATGCAACTATAACTATGTGGCTTTAATTTTACATTAAAAAACGTATTCCATAAAGTGAGAACATAAGTTTGCAGTCATATAGGCAGCATGTGTAAGACCCAGGAACCAATTAGCGATGTCGCGTTACCGAGGCGGGACAAACCCGTCCACTTAACGATTTGACGGTGGAACTGCTCTCGTTTACCTCACTTGGATAAATACAGTTCAGGTATTTAAAAAAAAATTGACTGATCTTAACTTTCAGTTTTGAGGATACTTCAGATAAAACTTATATCCTTAGGTCTAACTTCGCTATCCGTAAAAACCTGTGAATTGCTCTCTATTATACTTACTCGTGCATAAAAACAATATATGTATAGTATATAGCTATTCCTAAAATAAAGAAATAACGTAGTAATAAAAATATTTACTATTTTTACTATAAGCATTGCTTGCATATACGAGTGTATGTATGAAACCAGCTTTCTCAGCAGGTAACGAAATACAAAAAGGTTCACTCGGAACTAATTCGGGATACGATATTCTTGCATTATCCGATATATTATTCGCTTAAAACTGTATTGTATGTATGTATGTATTATATTGTGGCTCCGTACAAAGATCATTGCGTCGCATACTTTCCGCCCAAATATATATTGTCGCATATTTTTTACTAAGTATGTTTAACTGCAAATAGTACTATCTAGAAGTTACAAAATACCCCGTAAAAAATCAATAATAACATATTATTATTTTCACTGATGTGCAAACCCTATTTCAGTAAAATTAAAAAGTAAACTACGCAGAATGTACCTACATTTCTACCTAATTCGCGGAACGACAAAAATATTAAAAGACCTAACCTTACTAGGGTTGACAACATTTTGGCTTTGATAATTAATTATATTTTTTACGGGGTATTTTGTAACACGTTGTTTAGTAATTTCACATTTCAAAGAAGTCTTCTACAGTCTCTATACCATAACATGACCCATCACTTTGACGTAAACAGGAATGTAGACATTTTAATTTGATATAGATAAGGTCTATTATCCATTCTCAGTAACATGGTGTCCGAATAAACGATAAGTAGGTAGTGAAAATAGGCTGACTATATCTATTCTACTATAACTAATCTATGAGAAAGATCGAAGGCCAATATTTTTGGTAAGTTACATTCTATTAATGATTTTAATCCCTAAAAGACTGATCACAATCAGTCTAATGTAAGCTTAAGTTATCGTAATTTATGTCATATTTAGTACAATTTTGTGTAAGCGTTATATAGCTCTCTCTAAATCTACATATAAAGGCTAATTTATTACATCTCAAAGAAATTTTGCTATGACCAGATTTTTATTTCGATTTTTATCAGCACTTGTTTTTGTTCCACTGTTGGGCACCGGCCTCCCCTCAAGATGAAAAGGGCTTAGGCCACAGTCCACCGCGTTGGTCATGTAAGGTTTGGAGGATTTCACACGTCTTTCGAAAGCTAGTTAGTTTCTCAGATATGCAGGTTTCCTCACGATGTTTTTCTCCACCGATCTAAATTAATTATTTAAACAGCAATCTAATTAAGTAAAATAAATTAGATTAATGTAAATACAACTCTCTACCACAGCTCGAAAATAATAACCCTCTCCTACAAACACATATTCATTACCTCTCGCAAGCTATTAAAAATATTAACATAGTAACTGAAGGGTTTCACAATAAATCAACAATAGCTCTATACAATATGGGTCGTGGCAATCTCAATTTCGGGATAAAATCAAAAAACCGACTCAGGCAGAACCGGCGCACTTCAAACATCCTAGTCGTATAGAAACGTAATAAAGTAGCTATGTAAGTGTATAAGAAAGAAGTATTTCCTTGTGTTTATCTTTACCTTGCAAAGTACATGATGTGACGACATTAAAGGAACAGTTTATTTCTTTCGTGTGCCTGCTTTAGAACCACGAAACAGACTTGCTAAAATTATATCTAATATCAATAAAATGAAGTAAATCCGCTCGAGCCGCTATTAAATCTGCGGAACCAAACCAGAAAGGCAACGTCGGTAATATACCAGTTACAGTACTAAAATATAATGGATTTTACTCAGCCTGGAGGGGAAATAGCTGCGCAAAATCCCGTATTTTTGCTATAGACTTAAGGAATTCATAAACATCCGGATTCCGGGTGAATTATAGATGTACTTACATAGGTTTTTACTATTGCTATGCTGTTTCACCTTTATTTTTTACTTACTTACTTAATACATAATTTAACTTACTTGTTCGAAAACAATAGTGTTATGAAAGAATCAATAGTTTAACTTTGACAGTAACAAGTTTATATTTAGAAATGCTTGATCAGTAGCACAACACCACACGAGTATCTGGATCACATTAGTGTATCTTAAAACAGCTAAAACAACTGGTGCTAAGGACGTATGTCTTTAGAATCGATCTTATCTTAAGAAAATAAATTAAATGTTTTATTGGCATGCATATGATACTTTTCTAAATAAATTTGAAATTTTTTTTTGCCTATCCCAGATTATGTATAAGTTTTCATACATATTTTAAAGTACACGTTATTAACCAAAAAAAACACTTATAATTTATCTATTACTTTCGCGACTACATTTTCGCAGCCGCCAATAAGTTGTTTAAATACATATAAGCTACATAATTATTTTATTTCCAGAACTAAAGAGCTAAAGACGTATCTAACGACATAGTCATAAGTCAAAATCCGTCAAGGCCATGACGCAGTACGGTAAAAGGTCAAGGCTACCGGCCGTGCGATAATAATATTCATACATTCTACCAACTCTCTTTCTAACACAGTGGAGTAAAACACAAAAACATGCATAGAGCTCGTTACGATTGTGCATCGCGGCGTGGGATCGTGTTATAATAGATGCGATTAGCAAATCGCCCGCTGAAGTGAAAGCATCGATTAACTGTCGGTGGTCTTTTAAATTAATTACAAAGCATGTTTTGTGTTCATTAAATACCTACAAATTTTATATGCCCATTTAAACATGCATTAAGCAACTCTATAAATACCAGTAGCAGTCTTTAAATCCATATGTATTTCCAGTTCCAGTATCATCATCATCAGCCGGAAGACGTCCACTGCTGAACATAGGCCTACCCTTTAGAACGCCACAATGAACGACAATTGACTATTTGCATCCACCGGTTACCTGCGACGCGCTCAATGTCGTCTGTCCACCTAATGGAAGGCCTGCCTACGCTGCGTCTTCCGGTTCGTGGTCGTCACTCGAGAACCTTTCTTCCCCAACGGTTATCGATTCTTCGAGCGATGTATATCAATTTAAGTTTATATTAATGTCATCTAGTGATTGCCTATTCCACCTGTTGGTAAGTGGTAATGAGCCCCCTTTTTTTTTGATCCCCGGGAGCTGTTGGGTTCGACCGGGAGCTGTTGGGTATGTGGGATTCTTACCCACTAAAACCCCCGCGGTTGTCGCATCGGCACGTGAGAGGGGACCTCTCACGTGCCGATGCGACAGGGTGGTCTCTCCGCTGGGATCTGCACCAGGGGCCTCTCAGTGCCTTGCTACAATGCGCCCCCCGGGAACCTGACACGGTGCTCACGGGAACGGAGGTCGCAACCCCGCCGCCGTTCTCCTCGGAGTCGCCGCCGTACTCAATGGACGTTCTAAGGCCCGAACGTCCAGCGACTCCGAAGGGTAATGAGCCCCCTTAGCCAAGTTGTAGACATTCTACAATGTATGGGAATTATATCTCTGCGCTAAGACACGTGAAGAGGTATATCATGACATCTTTCGTATTGTAGAATGAAAACTTGGCTACAGGCCCTATTGCTATTGGTGTAGCCTACGTGGCGTAGTGGAATACCGCTTTTGCAAACCGAAGGTAGCGACTTCGAATCTCGTGGCGAGCAACAACGTTGTGCAATTCTTCCTTACTGGCTAGGACAATGCAGGCCCATCACCTGATTGTCTATAAAGTCTGATGGTCCATGCATCGGATGGATATGTAAAAAGACGGTCCTGCGCCTGACCTCTCCCCGATCGTGTCGGTCTTCCGTCTCATCGGATTGTGAGAAGTAAAGAAAGAGAGTGTATTAGTGCCCACGTAAGCACTTGCACTATAATATCTCCCGCGTAGATGGCTGATCTTGTGAAAGATTGACCGCTGTGGTCGTATCGACCAGGAGGACATTATTTTTATTATTTTATTAAATGGTAATGGTCAACCAAAAAACGCAATTAGCTTATTAATTAAAGGAATCAGCGCTTCGCTACGCGGCAATAAAGGGGACGACACACAGTCCCTCAGGCCCAAACATTGTGTCTTCTTATAGCACTGGGATAGGAATGCTCCATCACACAGGGGTGGCGTTATTCGGGCTATCCCTATAGTCAAATCTTTAAAATAGTGATCAGCATTATACCCTATCCTACTGATTATGTTCAAATGACTGTTAGAGATTTAAATTCAGTTGCTAATTTAAAATAGGCATTGTTCTTCTAAGTCGTTGCCACTGAAAACTTTGTTAAGAAAAAGATATAAACTTGCTTATATATAACAACAGCACAGAATACATAATAGACAATTATTGCTAAACAAGGTCCTCAAGATGCTAATCTCTAAAATTTAACATCCTTTGTGTATGCATTGTATAAACTTCTAAAAGAAAATTTTATTTCGATAGATAACATTTCAATTTAACTTTATCATAAAATTAATGTAAGCCCTGAAAACGCAGTTTCTGCTTCATCGGGTGGAAAACATATCTATTAGTGCCTGGATCGAGAGGATTACTTATATTGCCGTAATAGATAATTCATAGGTATTTAATAATAGCGATCGATTATCATAATACATAAAAATAAAGTTTATTTACGTATTATCAAATAAATTATAATTACATATAGGAATTTGAAAAGGCAAATTAGCAAAATTTTTCTTCTTAATTTGTATATTTAATTAATTTTTATCATCTCGAAATTAAGATAAAGTACTTACTAAAAAGTTTTTTATGTTGGTATAAAATTTTAATGCCTAGCATATAAGAGAGTGCGTGAAAACTAACTATAGGTAATTAAGAAAATTAGAACCTATTTCGCGCAAGCTCGAGATGTGAATTAAAATGTTTGTCATCTCTCTATTTTACTGTAATGGGATTCGCTGACAAATCCTACTGCAATCATCATTTATCACCTTTAAAAAAAATACTTTTAGCTCGTAATCTTGTGTCTAGTCTTGAAATTAATGTTCTATCTAGTCTTAACCTAAGTTTGGTGACATATTATAATGCTTAATGATCAGATAAATAATATTTTTAACCGACTTCAAAAAAGGAGGTTCTGTATTCGACGCGTATGTATGTAATATTAATAAAAATGCGTAATATTCATATATGTTAGTCTATGTGAGCTTCTAAACGAATTTACCAAATTTCATGAGTGTATGTATGTATGTATGTAGGTTTGTCCACGGATTTCTCAGAAACCACAAGTCCGATTTCAAAAATTCTTTTTGCAATAGTTAGAGTATCTTTCAACTTAGGGTAGAGTACAAATTTCATCAAAATCGGTCCAGTAGTTTAAGAGATATAAACTTTTTATGTTTTCAGTAAGTTACTGTAAATTAGAAGTTAGAGTTGCGTGATAGTGCTGATACCTATCTTGGTAAAATAAGTCACTAAAAAGTGTTAAATAAACTATTTAAAAAAAAATAAAAACCGACTTCAAAGTAAATTATCTAAAAAGCATAAAATAACGAAAATATTATTGAAGTTGGTGTTAGCGTACCTGCTGTGTATATTCTGCACCAACTTCAATAATATTTTCGTTATTTTATGCTTTTTAGATAATTTACTTTGAAGTCGGTTTTTATTTTTTTTTAAATAGTTTTATTGTAATACCTAGGGATCCCCTCGTATTTATAATAAACAAATAGTGTCAAATAGGTACGTAGGTACTTATTAAACTTGATATTTTTCTTTTCTAAAAAATGTTTGAAAACACCGTATTTCAGTAGTCTTCAATCCAAAATGTCCAAGAATCACTAATATTATTACGACGAGCGACTTAATTTCATTATTAAGTCAAAATATCTTTATACTACGCATAGTTCCCACGGAGGCTCTTAGTACATAAAAAATAACATTTTTTACACACTACCACCGAATCGTAACGCAGCCGCTATTGAGACTATCTCTTAGTCCTACCTAGTCTCTGATTCGGCAAGAAATTCAGCTGGCTTGTCTTTTGTTTCATGTTTTTCTTTTTATTAATACTTAATCATAATTTAGGTAAGGTGTATTATATTGGGGTCAAAGGATATTAGCCGTGTGATGTCATCGTTCTATAGGTGACCCTTAGTTACATATTGCCTGGACTGCTAGGACCCTGATTGATGAGCCATTATTCTTTCACACCCTTTTCTCGTCGGCGATTGTCGGTAATAGCTTTAAAGCAATTTTTCTACCCGTAGAATGTAGAGCTAAAATAAAGTGGTACCAGTATACTGGTGCGGGTAGGTTATATTTTAATTACGTCAGTAACGTACCGTGCTGAAATGAAATTTCTAAAAGGAATATATCAAAAATATCTCTCATATATATTATTATTATTATTGTGATCCCTCCACGAAATCGTTTGAAAAGGCTGACCGTCACGAATATACTAATGTTTACGAGTATAATATGGTTACGGGTAAGTAACTATAAAATGTCCTTTGAACCCAATCCTTTCGGTATACAATCGACCTACACGGTCGCGAAAAATTATATTTCTTTGGATTATACTCGTATACAAAAATATATATATAGGTATTGTACACCCTTAACAGTAAGTAACTGATAGATATACCTGTTTGACATAAAATTGTTTAAGTTTTATGCACTTTTTGTTAAACTTAACGCGATATTAATCACTACACGTACCTCACTGCTCTCGTGTCGACTAACTATTTATACAAAATGTTTAAATATGGCGACTACAGTACGATATTAATGAGTTTAATGCGAACTTGACTACAGTGAGGCGAGTGCTAAGGTAGGAGTTTTCCTAAAATTTTCATATCATGTTTCTTAATAATAATATACATGATGTGTTTCCTATTAACCCAAAGGTTGAAAAAAGTAGAGATAAAAGAATGCTTAGATGCAACTGGGAATAACCCATTATTCCGACCTATTTACCACTTTAGTACATTCAGTTTAAATAAATAATTGACGGGCCCGTTGGTCTAGTGGTTAGATACCCTGTCCGCTAACCGATGGGTCGTGGGTTCGATTCCCACCAAGTGTCTGGGTGTTATTTATCTATTTAAGTATGTATTTACAAAAAAAAAATGTATATAAGTATTAGTATCAGTTGTCTGGTTTCCATAGTACAGGCTCTGCCTAGTTTGGGATTAGATGACCGTGTGTGGATTGTCCCAAGATATTATTATTATACCATTTATTAAAATTCTTTCAGTTTCTTACATTTTCAAATATAAATATAAAAAATAAATACATTTATAAATATAAAAATCACCTTCCAACCGGCTGCGGGAACAGGGTCCTAGCAGACGGTGGTTAAGGCTCCAGAGAGAGGAACTTCCTCACAATGCGCGCCGTCTGCAGGAGCACTGCCTTGTGCATCTGGCCCTTGATCCAGCCGTCTAACGCGAGCCTCTTGAGGTGTTTATCGAGGCTCTTGGCCATTAGGCCATGGGCAGAAACGACTATAGGTACAATGATTGCCCTATCAATGTCCCACATGTCGACAAGCTCGTGCGCGAGATCAAGATATTTGCATTCTTTATCTTTATCCGCTTTCACGAGGTTCTCGTCATGGGGGACAGTGACATCTACAATCATTGCATGACGCTCGGTGCGATCTATCAACACAATATCAGGCTTATTGGCGACAATAGTCCTGTCTGTGATGATAGATCGGTCCCAGTATAACGTAATATGGCCATCCTCCAGAACTGGTTCTGGCACATACCTGTAGTACGGTACCTCTGACATCACAAGGCGGTATTTCAAAGCAAGTTGCTGGTGGATTATCCTGGCTACTTGGTTATTATTATTATTATTATAACGTATATTCATACAAAGTACCTAATACCTATATACATATACTGTATATCACTTTATAATGAAAAGAACCTCAAAGAGCTCTATGTATTAAATGTTCAAATGAAATGTCTTTTCGATGCCTGATCGACCAAAAAAATAATAAAATAAAAGTGGTTTCTTAATAAAATAGTTTGATTACACCGAATTTCCTCACAAACGATTTTGATAAAATTTACATACAAATCGATCAAGCTAGGTCTCTCTGGGAAAATTCATTTACATATCTCTCGACCGAAGTTCGATCGCCAAGGTGTTTTTATTGTATAAGTGTAGATGATGTAACTTGTCCCGTACGATTCTAAATTAAAAACTTGCAGATACTGTAAGCTCCAGTCGTAAACGTTTAAGCTAGTAAGTATTTCTAACGAGGGCGATAATGCTCCCTTGAGGGAGATCAAGGCCTTCATAGGGGCCGCAGAATACCCATGGCTCAATTCATACCAAGATGGCAGCGGCCGGCAGCGCACTTTCAGTGTGAAAGAATTTTAAACTTCATCTACAATACGTAACAGACCACTATCGCTTGAAAAGCACGGCGCCGCTTGAAGCCGCTCACGGCCCTATGGCCGCCCGCGCGCCTCATTTTTCAAGCGATACTGGTCTGTTACGTATTGTAGATAAAGTTTAAAATTCTTTCACACTGAAAGTGCGCTGCCTGCCGCTGCCATCTTAGTGTGAATTGAGCCATAGGTAGTTGACGGCGTAGACCATGGCGAAGATACTGTTTAAGGGGCAAGGAGGCAGATGTAATTAATTGCAAAAAATATTTTTTTTCCTAATATTTCGAACTTAAGTATAATAACTACAATTATCATGCAAGAAATGGTACAGTAATAATTTCCGGTCTCATTTAAGACTATAATCGATTGGCTAGGCTAGGCGGTCTAAAATACGTGTGGGCGTGATAAGCGCACGTTACGTCCCGTCGTTCAAACAATTTTGTTTGAAAACTGGTAAAGCGATCGTGATCGCGATAGTAGATATCTATATCTTCTTCTTATTTTATAAAATTATGGATTCCATCGCTTACACTTTACATTACATTGTTACATTAAAGGATAAAGTGCGTAACGAATATATTAGAGGAAGTTTTATTGTTGCTCCAATACCTGATAAAATAGTCGAGTCAAGACTATGATGGTATGGTCATGTCATGCGGAGACCAGATGCCCACGTCGTGAAGAAATGGCTTCAACTAGTAGGAGGGGACGAGGAAGACCGCAAACCACCTGGCTAACGTCTGTCCATAAAGACATGACTAGGCTAGGGTTGACGGAGGAAGACACACGCCAGCGAGGGAGATGATGATGATGATGGATTCCATCGCTTATCGATAATTTCGCCAGTGTCAAGTATTTTTCCTATTTAGTGACGAAACAAGCAAGACAATTGCCTGATGGTAAGTGACACGCCTGCCTATAGACAGCTGCATTGCACTGCCGCTCGTCACTTGAGACATTATTTCACCAGCAACCTCATACCTACCTTCCTCTTCTGCTAAGTTTTTTCCTCCGGAGTGGCTGTACGTTCGGGGTGTGGACTCTAGGATGTCCATTGAGTACGGCGGCGACTTCGAGTAGTTGCGAGGTGGTGAGCACCGTGACAGGTTCCCGGGGGGCTATAACGCGTCCCCCGGCCGGCGGCGGGCTCAAAGGCAAGGCACTGAGGGGCTCCTGGGCCTCCCGCGTGTCATGTACCTAGGCGAAAGCCGCGGGGGTTTTAGTGGGTAAGCATCCCACATACCCCGGTCGAGCCCCACAGCTCCGGGAGACCTTTTGAAGAATTCCCCCGTGAAAAAAAGGCGTGAATTAAGCTCGCCTCTGTACATCAATCTTTATTATTATTTACGTTATTAAATTGTGTGTACAATAAAGAATTAAAGAAAGGTCTGAATTTTATTGATCTTCGAAAACTACCCTTGTACCGTCGCGTCGTGGGCTTAGCTTTAACTGTTTAGGCTTACACTGTCCCTTCTTAATAGATTTGTCTGATAGGTTCGACCGCAAAGTTTCCGTTCTTCAGTTGCGGTCGAGATTAAGCCTTGGCCTTGTTTTAGTTACGACTTTCGTATAGTTTTCTAGCGTGTCTTCGACGGACGGGGAAATATAGCCTCTTTTTACTGTAAACCAAAACTAAATATTTGTGCCTAGTGTACCTACTGAACTGTTTTTTTTTCGACTGTTTTTAGTCGTAAACGAATAAACTATTTTACAGAACAACGATAAACTAGTCTAATGATAGACTAGCTATTGGTGGACTATAATCCTAAACGACATTCGTCGTCTAACGTCGACCACTAAAATTTTCAACAACGGTATAAACCTATCTAACATTTAGTTTATCATGGACGATAAACGGTACTGTTTCGTCGACGACCTTCTGCATTTTTTTTACTTTAACATTCAATGTATTTTTTCTTTTAAACCACCTCTGGATTAGGGTGAAGAAAACGAAACAAATATTCAAATCGGTCATCTCTAAGATTTAGAGCTATTAATTTTTAATAGCAAAAAAAAAACAAAAAGAAATAGAAGATTACAAAAATATCAGGTTTAGGTAGGTTTCAGGTGTTAGGTAGGTAAGCACTTATCTGCAGTTCTATCCAATAAACCTATATTTGATTGGATACATGTATACACAGACCACGGGGTATATAGCATCATGCCTTTTCTCAATGGCATCATACACAAAAATATTTAGAAGGCGTTCATGATTTCAAACATAAGTAAGTAAGTACATTACAGTACAGTTCGAGGTTTGTAGTGAGACGTCTCACAGCTTTTTGGCATCGTTTAATCCTTGGCTTGCCAAGATCAACGTTAAAGGCGCGTATAAAATCGTCTCGAATAAGTCCACATCACGTTCGGTGAGATTTAAAATTTATCATAGAAATGGATTGACTGGCGTTAACAATTTATTATAATTTTATGTGTGGTTCTCCTAGTAGATACGTCATGATAAAACTTAGAGATACGACCAGTGGTTTCGAACATTGCAAAAAGAATTCCTTTTTTAACCGACTTCAAAAAAGGAGGTGGTTCTTAATTCGGCTGTGTATATATATATATATTGTATGTTCGCGCATAGCTCTGGCAATTATGAACCGATTTGATGTGTTTCGGTACTGATGATGATAGCCCGGTAGGTCATTTTGTGCCCTTCACACCAAAACACAGCAATATTTACCTACACATGATATCTGACACTGCGGTGGTAGGTACCTATTTTGACAATCCCATGAACAAAGGATTACCTACCAACTAGTAAAGTCCTTGTAACAAGACAAAGGCCATAATTTTATTTTAATGGAACGAACAAACTCTTCGAAGCTACAACCAGTATGAATGATAGATATCGACGAATCTATCATCGTCAAACAGATCGCCACTTCAATTCTAGCCATCAGATCTTGGATCTAGGAAATTCATCGCATCGTTCTTCCTAGATATGATTATTCTGATATTGATGAATGGTTTAAAATAAAAAACATACTTAAAGCACAATTAAACTTGAAACAGAGCAAATTTAATGAAATTGTACCCACTAGTACTTAGGCCTACCTAAGTACTTACCTACTTAACGTAAAGTGACCTTATTGCCTGAGGCGTGTGGTCGATACCCTAATCAAAGGAAAGTTTTGTTATTATTAACATCCATAAGTCAAGAAAATTGTATATACTTACTTACCTAGGTAGGCATGTCCCAAATTTTGTTATGGGTACGCAAACGTTTTACAGCTCACGAGCCTTTCGTAATAATGTTTGAGTGTGCGTGTAACTTCAGTCAGTAAGTTTGCTTATTGCACGCTGGTGAACACAGCAAACTGACTTGGAAACGAAGATACGAAACATGACTTTATTGAAATTCTTTATCCCTTTTATGCATATTGTTGCACTGTGCACATTATATTTTTATATATATAAAAAAAATCAAGTGATCGTGAACTGCGAAGTGCATTTGATTCATGCAAAAACCAAATTTTAGAAAGGAATGATAGTTTTAGAATTTATTTTGGTCTTGGTGTTACTGTCCATCTTTACTTAAGTACATTAGTAAGAAGTATAACTTTATAGTTATAGTTAGGTATTCTTACCTACAACGTGTTAATTTAGGTATTCAGAGACGCTCCTTCGGAGTCGCTGGATGTTCAGGGTGTGGGCCCTTTGAACGTCCATTGAGTAGGGCAGCGACTCCGAGGAGAACGGCGGCGGGGTTGCGACCCCCGTCCCCGTAAGTACCGTGTCAGGTTCCCGGGGGGCTACAATGCGCCCCCCGGCGGCGGGCTCAAAGGCAAGGCACTGAGGGGCCCCTGGTGCAGATCCCACCGGAGAGCCCTGGAGTCCTCCCTCTCGTGTGCCGCGGGGTTTTAGTGGGTAAGAATCCCACATACCCCAGTTGAAGCCCACAGCTCTCGGGGACCTTTTGAAGGTTTCCCCCGCAGGTTGATAACGCTGCCGGCCGTCGCCAAAGCCATGGCGGGCGCCGGCAGCAGGGTGCAAGGGGGTGGTCTTGCATCCCCCCCAAGCACACGGTCAGGAAAGAAAATACATCTATTTTATAAAGTTACTGTTTGAATACATAATAATATAATCTTCTATCTATACTATAATAAAACTCAAAAGAGCACTTTGTCTGTACATTGAATATTTTTCCAAAATTTCTATGTGGGGATACTATACAATCGACATAGAGGCCAAAACATTTTTTTTTGGAATTATTGTCTGTCTGTCTGTCGTTCTGGGTATCCAGGTATCATTTGAAAACCCGTGGATGGATTTTAATAGGACTTTCACTGTGTAGAAGTCCGGGCATAAAATTGTATATATAACATCACGCTATGTGAAACATAGGGGCTAAGCGGTGGAACATTACTTGCGCATATTACCACATAAATTCTATTGTATGTGAATAGGGTAGGAATTAAAAATTGTCCAGTTCATTAATAAGATATTTATTTATTATTACGCTATATACAATAGGGACTGAGCAGACATTTAGCTTGCATAAGGTAAGGTATTTCTCCATGTTTAGTAAGTGTTCCGTGGTCGAGTGGTTACGGACGCTTCTAAATAACATCGCAGGTCTCGGGTTTGCATCCCACTCGGGGTTATATTTTCCCCGGATCGGATCAGGGAGAGCAATCCCCGTCGGAGCCGTTAATGATTATTTTCGCTTATTTAACACGAGATATTTATTATCTCTACTCACTATCTGCGTATTAAGCAATAATTGGCATCGAGTGTCGAAATAATCAGATTTAAAAAAAATGGATTAATAAGCATTAACTATAAATGGCGTTTGTAGGTGCGGCAGTAAGAGTCCGACATAACGCGGCGCTGCTACCACCCGTAGCGGCGCGGATATCCATGAGGATTTCCCCACGTAAAAAAAGGTAAGGTAACGCAAAATCTTTTATCCTTTAGAGTCGCTGAATGTTTAGGTTTTGGGTCTGGGCCGTCCATCGAGTAGGTACGGCGTATCGGCGGCGAATGTTAACAAACTAACCCAAGAACTAGTTTCAGGTTTTGCGTTAGGTACCTAATTCGTTACCACGTTGTAGGTAAGTATAGTTTGAGTTCAGTTTTTCTGGCCAAACATTTTATTAAATAATCAAGTAGGTATTGGCATTGAA
Source organism: Furcula furcula (assembly GCA_911728495.1). Classification (NCBI taxonomy): domain Eukaryota; kingdom Metazoa; phylum Arthropoda; class Insecta; order Lepidoptera; family Notodontidae; genus Furcula; species Furcula furcula. The sequence goes on along the minus strand of OU452244.1, from coordinate 22,054,909 downwards.
ATATGGGCGTGATAAAAAACGAGTTTCGGCCAAATTGATTACCTAGGTACTTACCTACAGCTGCACGGAACGTCAGATTGATTGAGATGTATAAAACCTTTTGTATTCCTGAACATGGACCTTGCTCGCCCAATTTGTTCTATCACAAGCATCTATCAAAGCCAAAGGGAACATCACGATAACCGAACCCCTAATGCCCACCGTGACATTTCCTTATTATCACATGACCCTACTCATTCGATTGGTACCAAACCACAGAAATCTTTTTCTGTATTGCCAATCCAATACTACAAGTTTTTTTGTATAATTATCTAAGTATTAAGCAGCTGACCCCCGGAGTTTCACTCGCGCTTTTATTTTATATTCAGCTGTTTATTCGTAATTTCAAAAAGTTAGAAAACATTTATTTTTTAACAAGTGTAAAACAAAATTTCATCGTTTTATCTTCGACAATGACGAACTTTCACTCCCTATCCGACATTAATCCTTTTTTCGGGATAAAAGGTAGCCTATGTCATTTCTCAAGGTCTAGTTTATCTCTACAAAGTTTCAGTGGCTTAGGCGTGAAAGTGTAACAGACAGTTAGTTTCGCATTTATAATATTAAGTAGGGATATAGGTAGTAGGGAAGTACTTACCTAGGGATTTTGCCTTCCTTTAGGCAAAATAAGGGCATCATATAAAATCTGTTTCTCACAATGTACTTAGATAGTACTTAATTATTTTTAGCGACAGAATCTATGATCATTTACTTAGTTTTTTTTTACCAAAATGTGTACGAGTACTTAAGCTCTATGGTATTTTCATTGTAGGTATCCTAAAATATCCATAAATTATCGGATATTAATAATATATTTACCAGCATTGTTATTACTAAACTAACTTTGTAAGTAGGTAGGTAGGTACCTGTTGAAGATCATTTATAGGCTTTTTTCGCCTGTATGGACTGCATGCCACTGTACAAGAAAAAGCATTATGTATGAGAGGTATCGTTGTATTGACAGCAAAAGGGACGAACGTTGGTGCATTAATCGTCAGAACTACGAGCGACTTGTCTTAAATCCTGGCAACCTTATTCACTATACGAACCCAGCGACACCACAAAATATAGAGTATATTTTGTGACGAAACCTAACGTGACCATACGTGCCGTTTTGAACGGGACATGCCAGATTTCTGGTACTTAGTAGGTACTGGTGTCCCCGGGGAAAGCTTCGGGCTGTCAATCAGTCCCGTTTTAAAGACAGCAAGCATGCGCAACATGGGAATACCTACGGGCTACGGGTATTCTATTAACGGTGTATCCTAGCTCTCGCCAATAAACAAAACAGTTTCTTACGAAAAAGGATAGTTTATTTAGTTATCGAAAACAAAAGAATTAAATACAATTTTTTTGGTTGACTACCTGCCAATACCGCCAGTAGGTATTAGTGAAAAAAAAAATTAAACAAACATGGATCTGTCACGTTCTTCCAAATTATTTTAATTGATTTAATAAATAGTATTTTTTGTATCATGAACAACAGTAGCAATAAACAGTGTTCTTTTTTTTAAAGTATTTATAATATAAAATTTATAATGAATGACTTCTCTAATCTGGAGAAGACGATAGTGCGCGAACTATCGTGTCGCCTGTGCCTGTGCACCGACGTAGTGAAGCTAAAACCACTCAGTGCTGAAGTCAAGCGCAAGATCAAGAGGCTTTTCGATATCATTGTAAGAATACATCCACAATTCGTTCATAAATATCCCATAGACGTACTACACTACGTCTATGAAATATCCAATAAATATGACACGAGTAGAAATAGTTAACAATAACCTTAGTTAGACATAAAGTTAACCACACGGCTTCTGTCTGCCAAGAAGTTCTTCGCAGAAAAAAAAATGATAAAGCTAGATTAGAGAAGAATTTATACTAGCGTCCCAAAAAACCCAGCATGGTTCTTGTGTGTTTGTGTGTAGTGGTCACGATACCTTCCTTATGAAGACGTGCATACCTCCTATGTTTATTGTGAATAGCGTTCTTGTTCGTAAGTACCTACCAACTTACATAGGTCATTCAATACGACGATATATATTTACTTAAAGAAACGTACCTAACTCATTTTCAGGTCCGAACGGATGATAGCCTTCCAAAAGCTATTTGCCATGACTGTCTGCAACAGGTCTCAGCTCTACATCTGTACATGGTAAAAGTGGAAAAAACACAGAAGTTCTTGGAGTTTCACAAATTAAAAACACAAGACGACAAACAAGAACTAGGCGGCGGTAAAATTCATCCCGTCGTAGCAAATCTATCGTTCCAAAACATACCAGAAGATCAGCGCAAACTTCTCAATGCAACAAAACCAAAATCTCCACCTTCAGAACTACAACAAGGCGATTCAAAACCATCTAAAGTAACCAAAACACCGAAAAAGAAGTCCCCTTTAGACATGAAATTCATGGAAGCAATGACATTAGAAGAATTTGCACATACAGAGAAAGTAGATAGAACACTCTTAAGTACGACAACTGCAAATAAACCGCCTAATACTGATAAAAAAGAGAATAAAGATAAAAAAGAAGCCAGCAAAATTGATCCCTATGACGTTGCTGATAGCCTAGATCCCATTGTGCTTATCGACGGCCGGCCGGCTAAACAGGGCCCCGCTTTGGATAAACAGATAACACTGTTTTACAAGATGGAATGTTGCATTTGCCATGAAAAAGGTTTCCACTTCAGATCGTTGATGAAGCATTACAAAGAAAGGCACGGCGTACCCGGATATGTGACGTGTTGCGAGAAAAAATTCCACTATTTTTATCCAAAGAAAATCATCGAGCACATGGCGTTTCACCTCCAACCCAATATATTTATGTAATCATACTTATTATTATTATAATTAATTATAATAATAGGTGATAGGTACAAATTACCGTCCAGGTAGGTACCACCAATGTGGCAACTATCTGCCGCCAAGGAGGGATGTTTCGGTGTGAAAGGCACTGTAGCTAAGGAAATTAAAAAGAAAAAGAAAGAAAGAAATAATATTACTGGGCTCAAGACTTATATATGTCTCGCATGACGACCGGCAGTGGAGCGCAAATGTGTAGAGGCAGGAGTGTTGCTACATCAGGTGAACGTCTTGATTGTCTCGTCACAAAGTGGAACAAGAAAGCCGTTTAACTCTATCGAGTTAAACGGCTTTTTCCAGGCTTTTTTTTTGGCCTTCAAAACTAACTATCAAATGCTGGATGGATAAAGGAACTACCTATCCAAGAACTCATTTCATTTCGTACGTCGAACTAATTTGACTTCATCTCATTTACGATCTAAACGTCACCTTTCATCGAACAAGGTTCCGCCTTAATTTTATTTTTCTTATGTAATGTTTTACTGAAATTACTAATAGTATGTATCGGTAGGAATTGTATATTGCTTTTATGTTACAGGTGTCCAAGTTGCCATCAAAATTTTCAAACTTCGCAAGACTTGTACGAGCATCAGAGCAATGGCGGTCGCTCGGAAGGCAAAATTGTCTGCCCTAGATGCTCCGAGCGGTTCCCGACTTACCATGAGCTTGGCTCGCATATAATTACACATCGCACTGAGAAGCTTCAATGCGATTACTGTGGGAAGCTGTGAGTATATACCCCACTTTTCTTTATGAGACCAAATTCGGAACCGTGAATGATTGAACACAGGAGTGATGGCCAATCGGTGACCAGCCAAAAACAATTGGTAGAGTTGAATATGTCAACTTATTTACCGTACTTATTCAACTCGCTTAATTTACGTGAATACTATACATATTGAAATAAAACTATTATTCGGGATTTTATTGCGACTTAGTTTGTTTTTGGTATTCCCGACGTTTCGAATACTTTTCAACACCAGTTTACGTTACGGGAAGACTGAGTTGTTGAATGCTACGTTCAATATTTCTCATTTATGATTGTTGATATTTCAACAGCCTATAATTTTCAGATTACGACATCACCACCGCAAGAAAACCATCAATCATATGGAAGATATCATACTTTGTTCACAGTGCGTGCGAACTCTTAAAACAATAGAAAAACAAGAAAAGGACACTGTGAGTACACTAACAACTCCGCCAAAGTATAATCCGATTCACGCGAAAATATTCCGCTCGTTGTGTGGAATGTGTGTTTAATTTGTTACGTAAATATTTAAACTATTTAACGACTACCATAAACGATTTTTCTTATATAGAGTATTTTTATTGCGTCACGTTTATTGCAGAAGGAAAAAAATAAAGCTAAAAGCAACGAGACAATCACAAAGCAAAAGTATCAAAAGTTCAGACAGGCCATGGGGCTATCGGCCGACGAAGACGCATCAACAGAATAAATGTTAAAAAAATAGAAATTTAAGTAAAGTTTTGGATGAAAATATTTTAATAACATGTATTTAATTGAGATGTTTTATAATAAAACGTTGTTTTTTCCATGTAAAATGCAATTTATTGAGAATCATAAAATACTAGTTTGCTTAAGGTTAGTCCAGCCTTCGTTTCTTGACTAATGAACCAAGCAGGTCGGAGATGGCTGGCAGGTTGTTGGTTTGGTCGTTAGCACCTGTGTTTAAGTTAGACAGTGGAATGTTCAACTGATTCGAGGAACTCTTTTGCTGGCCTTTCATATTTCTGTGCTGAGGGAAGCTTGGCATTAGCTTCGGATCACAAGCTGAAACAAATGATAATTTCTAATAACGCTACTATAAACACTTGAGTAAAGTATGGGGTGGGGGAGCGCATAAATTAAAGCCATCTACCTGTAGCATTATAAAACCCAAGCACCAAACAGGTTTAAGAGGGCAGGGCAACAGGGCTAAAACAATAAGGCTCAGCAAGATGGCAGCGGCCAGAAGAGGCGCGAGACGGCGCGGCCACTTAAGTCTAGTTCGTACATTCTACAAGGAAACCCTGCTCCCGAAGCCTTTTTAAGCTTTTCAAGCGATACTGGTCTTTTACGTATTGTAGATAAAGTTTAAAATTCTTTGACACAAAGTGCGCGTCGCGCCGCTGCCGGCCGCTGCCATCTTGGTGTGAATTGATAGATAACTTTGGCAAGTGTTACAATAGAAAAAGTGTTCGTATTAAAAAAAATACAGGCGGTGCACACCGTAAAAAAATATTATTAGAAACTGCTTTGGGTGTTTGAAGAAAACATTTTAATAACCCTGAAGGCAAGTTCTTTGAATATATATAAATTTATAAAGTTATACAAATTAACGTGAGTACTATTCCAGTATTTTTCAGTGTTAAAGGATTTTAAAACAATTGCATAGTCTTTTGTTCATGTCGACATAAATACTACGTGGTTCAGTACTTATCTCATAGCGGGAAGATTGGTTAATCAGTAAGAGGAACATATTTTATATTACCATCCATGGAAGGCGCTTTTCATGCACCCCAATAGCAGTAAAATAATCAATTATCAATCATTATTTGTAAAAGACTTACTAGATAATCGGTTGCACATATAAAAATACCATGAAAACCATAATTAAACATTATGTTAATTGTATTTATAAGTAACTTACGCAATGGTTGTTCTTTGAAGTATGAGCTCTGCAGACACTCCTCGGCGGTGGCTCGCTTGTTCGGGTCGTACATGAACAGGAAGTTGAGCAGCCGGAGTCCCGCCGCCGACAGCCACGGGAACCGCTGCTTCAGATTGTTGTACGGTTGCTGTTTCAACGTGAAGTTCTGCAGAGCTGGCAGTGAACTAAACTCTGGCCAGATTGCATCCGATGGAGTACCTGTAAATAAGTCTTGTGTAGTACAGGAACGGTGAACGGTTAGGAACCGTTCCACAGTGCACATTTGATTCCCGAACCTTAATCGTACATCAGAAACTCGGTCTATTAGCTCAGCTCGAAAGATGTACAGGCAACCGCTCGAAGTACTACGTACAAATGAGTACTAGTACAGGACTAACAGACACAAGTGGGGAAGAGAACGAATTCGCCGCTCAAGTTTGATAGTTTACGAACGTATCTATCATATTGTTAGTTAGCAGTGGGTACAACTTTTCATACATTGTATTTGTAAGTAGGTAATAGGTAGGTAGGTACCTAATTGTAATGTAAGTTGTAGATTAAAATAAAATTGCAAGACAGAAGTTATTAAAAAGGTGCAATCGTTCTGAAAGATTTGAACAAATAGTAGATATGGTTAGCGTTAACTATAGGCCGACCGTTTAACTCGCGAATCGCCTGCGCGGTAAGAAGGGAGCGGGGGCGGGTAACGCTACACACGGAGTCAATAATCCAAAGATTTATCTCGAGATAGACATTGTTGGTAAAGAATAAAATAATAAGTATCTTTTTTTTAAGTATTTATTTTTAAGTTTTACAAATATTTTATAATAGCTTCATAGGTACAAAATCATAAAACAATAATTAACTCCGTTTAAGAAATATTTAACCACAGATAAAAAATTTATAGGACTATTCGTCACTAATATTCATATCGATTCATGATCTTGTTTTCTGGCTTTAAAAAAGGAATATACATTGTATGCTATTTGTTTAGCTTGCTTGTTAATTTTGTTCGCAAAACTGGAAGAGCGATTCATCTTGAGATTTATCTTGGCAGTCGTATACCTTGTGCGTTTATCTTCAAGCGTCCGTAACAAAAACACCAACCGCGCGCTGCGAGCACAGCCAGCGCACTGCCGCATTTGACGTAAGCTCTCTGCTCCGCGCACCCCTTTCACCCATCCGCTAACATCACCCCTCGCTCCCTTCTACCCCCTCAGGCTATCGCCTGCGTATTAAATGGTCGGCCTATAGTTCACATCCCAAATTGTACTAGTACGGAGTGATCTTCCAAATGAACGAGCAGGCACAAGACTACTGAATGTATGAATCACATGAATGACTACTAGTACCGGAGAGAAAGCTGCCTAAGGATAAGACCGCGTGTCTCGGACTTGCGATAAGACCGCTTGTCTCGGACTTGCGATAAGACCGCTTGTCTCGGACTTGCGATAAGACCGCCAATTCTATACTTACCTACTTTAATTTTTTAAATGTTGTATTTTTCATGTTTCTCGTTGTGTGGTGCACTATTAAATAGTTATTATATCTATCTAAAAAAAAACACTTACCAAGCAAATCAACAATGAGCTCCAGCTGCTCAATTTCCGTTCTTCCCGGTAATAAAGGCTTGTTGGCCAATAATTCTCCCAGAATGCAACCAGCAGCCCACATGTCCAAGGCGGGGGTCTGTCTCGGCGACTGCAGTAGAAGTTCCGGCGCTCGGTACCAGAGCGTCACGACGCGAGGAGTCGCGCTTCGAGCCGGAGCGCCCAACCAACGAGCTAGACCGAAGTCAGCTGAAAGTACAATATTCAAATAATTACATTGTCCATATGATGTAATCAATTAGGAACACCACACGCATTACTCGTGGAGTTAATATAACACTGCCTCTTTGAAGTCTGGATGACTCCCAAGAGGCAGCTTAAGATTTTGGCCCTAGACACAGATAGATCAATAATATTCTGGGAAAATCCACACACAGAGGCCAGACAACAGTTACTAATACTTAAATATACTTTTTTTTGTAAATACATACTTATATAGATTAATAACACCCAAACACTTGGGAGTCGAGCGAGCCCACAACTTGTTGAGTAGTACCCACTAGACCAACAGGCCCGTCATACGTCATCATACGTCGATTGAGTGCGGCGGTGACTCGGAGGTCGTCAGCAGGGTCAAAGGCAAGGGAAAGGCCTCTTTCTGAGTATTTGACACTGAGGTGCGTGGTACCTACCTAAACGGTCCTCTGTGTAAGACAGATGCCATCTAGTAAAAATACTGCTGTCAACTGAAACTATTTACAATTTGACTATTAAAGCCATCAGTACATTAATTCGTTTTCGATGGCGTCAGCAGCAACTCAATTTTAATCATGTTGCGACCACATCTTCATATCTTACCCCAAAATTATATGCATACCTATCTTTACACATCCCTTGTCAGTAAGCAGCAAGTTGGAGACTTTCAGATCCCTGTGCACAATGAAGTTCGAGTGCAGGTATTTGAGCCCTTTGAGTACTTGCAGCATGAGGCACTTCACTTGGGACTCGGTGAATGGTGATGACATGTTGTCCAGCAATGAAGCTAGGTCCTGTTCGCAATACTCCATTGATAGAAATATGCTGTAAACATTACAAGATTAAGACATACAATAAACTTATTTGATTTTCAAGAAAAAAGAGAAAATATGTATATAGCAAAATATAAGATAACATTTATCACTTGGGGCCTATGAACACCGCGACTTTAGTTTTTGCTAGTCTAGTACCTAACGATAGGCCCTTTATCTCCGAAGAAAAATATATGCATTATTTTGTAATAATACTGTTACTTCACATAACCTTTCTACAATTTCTGACATTTGTATAAATAGAATAATAATACTTTTGACTATAACAAAATCTTAAGATTCAATACCAATCAATAATTCACACTATGAATACATACATAAAAGCAATACCATTTTGATTTGCATTTGGCGTAGCTCTAAGCATAGCATCTAATAATACTTTGGAAAGTTACCTTTCAAGTGATCGTCCAACAAGTACTTCCTTGAGTTGTACTATATTCTCATGTCGGCATGACTTCAGCACTTGAATTTCACGCAGTCCACTCAATGGTAGTCCATCCTTTTCAACATCCATCCTCACTTTTTTCAATGCCACAATGTTGCCATGTAACTTGTCTTTTGCTCTGTCTGAGGAAAAATAATAATAATATGAGAAACATAGAATAAATGAGAAAATGTTAAACGTAATACAACAAGAAATATGAATACATAATTACAAAATTAAAAATCAAGTTCTAAATTAATAGAGTATCTATTTATGATGGATATTGAATAGTAATTATAATATGAATTAGTTCTGAAATTCTATATCCACACGGACTGTACAACAATTAACAGGTTTTTTTTAAATAGTTTATTTAACACTTTTTAGTGACTTTTATTTTACCAAAATAGGTACCAACACTGTCACGCAACTCGAACGTCTATGTTACAGTAACTTACTGAAAACATAAAAAGTCAATATCTCTTAAATTACTGGACCGATTTTGATGAAACTTGTATTTTTCCCTAAGTTGAAAAGTACTCTAACTATACTATTGCAAAAAGAATTTTTGAAATCGGGCATGCAGTTTCTGAGAAATGTGCAGACAAACCTACATACACACATACATACATACATACACTCGTAAAATTTGGTAAATTTGTTTAGAAGCCCACATAGACTAACATATATGAATATTACGCATTTTTATTAATATATTACATTACATACATACGCGTCGAATAGAGAACCTTCTTTTTGAAGCCAGTTAAAAATAAAACAATGATTTATTATACTTACAGACTATGCCATAAGTGCCCTCACCAATCCTATTCAACTTTTCAAATTCACCAACAAATCTGCATTTACCAAGCTGAAACAGAAAATAATTATTCATAGAATTGTTGTATAATTATTGTTGATGATATCTTAATATTTTTCTGCTATGGAAGTAGCATTATGTTGCTACCAAGTTGTATAGTTGTTTAAATCTCGAAGATAAGCTTAAGTGAATAAATATTCCCGGTGGGGTGTCTGGGTAAGAATAGTACCCAACCATCTCCTCCCGTTGGGTGTTCGTAAAAGGAGACTAAGGGAAAACAAGAAGACGGGCAGCAGCGTCTTCCTAATGGATTACCTACCACCTATACCAAGACGCCTGCCAAGAGTGAGTGGGGATTATGGCAACCCCTCCCTTCCTAGGGGGGGGGCCTTTGTTCAGCAGTGGACATCTTTTGGGTGCTGATGAATAAATAACAATATTATACTAGGAGGTGCATTTTGCGCAATATTTTGTTGGTATGGCTATGAGTAGGGCCTGGTAACCACCAGAACGCACTTTGACCCAATTGGATTAATTGTGTATGCCTTAGCCCTAACTCTGTTGTTGACATGTTGATGAGATTCCTAGGGTACGCCACAATTGCGCCAGCTTGGAGCAGTACATAATCATCTGGTGTAGGATATGCTACCCTATGATGACTCAAAAAATGCATCTTGTGCAAAGGACCACCCCAGTACAAACTACTGGCGGGGGGCGAGGCGGGGTCAAGAGGTATACTGCTGCCAAGCAGCATTTTTAAATATTGCTGTATTCCAGAGTGAAAGGCACTGTAGCTGGTGATATTACCAGATTTTGGAATGATGGAAAACTTAATGAAATCCCACAACCTAGGGAATTTTTTTTGTTAATATGATAGGCCCGTTGGTCTAGTGGTTAGACTCGATGGCCGCTACCCAATGGGTCGTGGGTTGGATTCCCACCAGGTTTTGGGGTGTTATTTATCTATTTAAGTATGTATTCACAAAAAAATGGACGTATATATGTATCAGTTGTCTGGTTTCCATAGTACAGACTCTGCCTACTTTGAGATCAGGCCGTGTGTGGATTATTTTTTAAATCATAATATTGTAGGTTATGTTTACATACTATGTCTTTCTCTGGGATCTCCATAGTCTTTCCAGTTCTAAAGGATATTAAGACACCTTTGCGCGCAGCAGGACCCGTCGGATCTGGCGCATCTTGATTCAAGATAGGTTTTTCCGAGTCTAAAATAAAATAATTAGTTACAATTCGTGCGCTGTTATAACGTACAGATATGACTTAATATTTCAAATTCTACTTACTTTGAGACATCACCTCAAATTATAAGTATTAACTTTAATATATTTATTTTGATAATTGCATTAATCTCAGAATTAAACTGTTGTATTTTGTTTACCATTAATTCATCAATAAAACAATCAATAATCACCAAAATAATCACAGATAAGTAAGCAAAGCAAGCATAACGAAGGGAAGAGGCTGAGTCTATTTTAATGATCATGACCTTAGGGCAGTGTCCTAACTAAACGCGATCACGTGATCATCGCGCTAACGAACGACGCGACCGTCGTGCGAATGAATCTCAAACATATGGACGTCGAACGAGTGTGCTAACTGGCGACTGGTGTCGTGCGGACAGAATTCGCGCGACCGCATTCGCGCGACTGCCAGTTAGGACAATCGTTCGACGTCCTTAAGTTTGAAAGTTTGTTCCATAGATAATACACTATATACTTAAGAATAGATGGGTCACTCTGGTTCATCTTTTAATAAACTAATTTTACCCTCGCCTAAAGATGGCGTAACTTTACAAGAATCCAAAATGTGCCAACAGATGGCGTTTTTTAAAATAATCACTTTACGTATAGGTAAATGAAGCATGAATATTTGTAAGGAACATGTTTAAAAGCAAACCAAAGAGATATTTATTGTAAAAGTTTATTTGGTAACCAATAACTTTATTCAACATATCTGAAGCACAATCATACTCTATTAATTATATAGTCCAATCCCCTTTTCTTGTTTCAGTACAGCTTTGCATTAAATTTTTCCAATTCAAGCCATTGTGGTTAAAGACAATGATGTAGTGGACCTGAAATAGTTCACGAGTAGTATAAATATTATTATATTTATATACTTATGCTAGGTGCATAATGACTTGTTTGTTTTAGCTTTTGTAAATAAGTACATACCTACATAAGTAGATAAATAACACCCAGACACAGAACAAACAGAATTCTTCAAAAACATATTTGTAAATAAACTGTAAATATTTAGTTTCAGTAAAATTTATAAAAGCTGTTTATCTTCAATGAAACAAGTTATTTTGAAAAAATGACATAACAACTTAGGTTACCAAAGTAACCGCCAAAGGCAATTTACAATAGTACCTGATAACCTCCTTGAGTAAAACCATAGTGTTTTATTAGGCATCCGTTAAGGCCGGCTGTTGCATAGGTTTTATTACATTATGGAAGTTTACTAAAAAATATACGAAATGTATCAGATTTACTCAAATAAATTGAAGATATACAATAACAATATTAAACTAATTAAATAAAAATATATAAACTGCATTTTTAACGCCATCTAGGCAAATTATAGTAGAATCTTAAAATTTAGTTCCTTCCCTTGCCTGAAGATTGTGCTAGTTTCCATACATTAAAATTTTGTCAGCTGTTTTAAGGAGAGTGCCACTGGCATGGTTTGTTCGCTCGAACTTGCGATGATCGCGTGTTAGTTAGGACATCGCCTGAGGATATGGATTGAACCATAGAGTAATGCAAGGTGTTCTAATTCCAATTCCACTTTAAATTATGGCTCCCATCGTTTACCGATGATTCTGCCAACGACAAGTTTATAAAAAACGCAAGTACTATGATGAGAAATGATCGGTTAAAAATATTGATTGGGCGGTAAACAGGAGAAAGGAAAAAACAAAATAGCCAATTCTTTCTTCCTTCAGTTTACACTTGATCATTCGTACAAAAAGCAACTTGTTACAATAATTTGAAAAAAAAATCCCTTAGAGTCTAAAGCCGTCAGAATCCATTATCACGTCTCCGTAACAATGGCAACTATCGTCTATTGCCCCCTCAGAGTAATTAGAATGGAGCTAGTATCGCGTCGATTCTCCTAACAAATTTTACGTGGCGCTTTTGCGGGGTGCGGGAGGCGAAGTAAACACACACAGATACATTTTCACGCATACCCACACTATGATAAACTCGCAACACATTCAAAAAGATACGCACACAAATAAAGAATGACTTGAACATATGAACAAAATTTGGCAGAAGGGTTAGCGCCAGGGCTGCCAGATTAGGCGAATTATCGCCATTTAGGCTTCCTTGGGGGGTCAAATGGCGACCAAAAAATCTGAAAAAAAATCCAATCGGCTACCAGTAGCCATTTAGGCTACCTAGAAAATAATAATAAATAAATAAATAAAAATAAAATACATTTATTTCATCTCCAAAAGTGATTAAATACATTCATTCGTGGGCACCCCCTATTAAGTATGTAATACCTGTACCAGGAAGTGCCGCTCTTCTCGTTGCGTTAACATATAGAAACAAAAATAAATGCAACAAATACAAACTTAAAATATGAATCCAAGGTAGTTAGCAAAGACTTAAAAAAAATAAAAAAGTCTATAATGGTAAGAGAAGTATTGATAGTAACAAAAACGGGCACAATTTTGTTTAGATAATTGTGTGTATGTGTGTGTGTGCGTGTGTGTAAGAGAGATAGAGTGTGTGAGTATGTGTGTTTGAGGGATATATGCAATAGATTCCATTAAAGTAGCTAAGCACGTATGACAGATTCCGTTTCATCATAATTTATCGTCAATAACCACTTTATAACAGTCTTCTTACATTGATATTTATTCATTAGATATATATTCAGTTTTTTATTAATTAAATTATATATTAGAGCTGATTGTTTATTGCAATGGCGGGTTGCGAAAATAGTGTTAGTATATGTAGTTGCTATACTAAACTTTCTCCTCTTTTTATTTAAATTACTGTCAAATTTGATGGAGCTATGTTTTCTCAAAGTAATGTGTAGGATATAAAGTTTTCTAATAGTAAGGTTGCCACAAGTTAAATATAGTGTTTCAGTCGGGTACCGGAACGGTTTAAAGAGCATCACTTTTAAAAGTGCTCTCTGTGCTCTTTCTACCTCAATGAATTTCGTCTTACAAGCGCCTCCCCATACAGAAATACAATATATCATTACAGATTGAGCTAGAGCCACATAAATTCTGTTTACCAAATCAGGAGTAGCGACGTATCTAAGTTTTCCAAAGATCCAGATTAGTTTTCTAATACGACTAGATAAAGCGTCGATCTGGGGATACCATGACATACGTTGATCGATAATAACACCCAGGTACTTGGTACTATTAACTCTCTCAATAACAGGGCAGACACAAGTGTTTGTTTTTATGTTATCACATGTGTGAACTCTTAGGCCGAAGTTTGCGTCAAGTCGTTTAATGTTATTTATAGAGAAACAAATATACTTAGTTTTTTGGGCATTAAGAGTCAGGAGGTTAGCATTAAGCCACTTAGAAACCTTAGCCAGACCAAGCTCAGCAGTCTCTCGAACATCCTTCCAGGTAGAGCCATTGAAAACAATAGCAGTGTCATCTGCATATGTAAAAATATGTCCATTATGAAGTTTTAATTGACAAAGCCCATTGATGTACACAAGGAACAGAGTAGGTCCTAACACACTGCCCTGAGGAACTCCGTAAGTTATATCTTTGTGATCACTGGTACACTGCCCAACCCTAACGCTCTGTGTTCGAGATTCTAGGTATTTTTTTAAAAGTTCGAGAGGAACACCTCTTACTCCTACGCGTTCTAAATTTTGCACTAGCAGGGGGACAGAAACGGTATCAAACGCTTTTTTAAGGTCAATAAAAACAGCTAGACTTTTTTTACCCTTATCAAGTTGGTCAACTATATTTGAAGTGAGAGCCTGAACTGCATCTTCTGTTGACTTTTTGCGCCTAAACCCAAATTGAAACTCAGACAGTACGTTATATTTTTCTAAGTAATTTAAGAGTCTGTTATTAATTATTTTTTCTATTATTTTTGATATTGCAGGCAGTAACGATATTGGTCTATAATTATTGATATCGGTTTTATCCCCACCCTTATGTACTGGGATGATTACAGCCCGCTTTAGAGAGGTCGGAAAAATTCCTTTATTAAGGCAAAGATTCGTTAAGTGAGTGATTATTGGCAAAACTTCACTTTTAGCTAATTTTAAGAAGCGAGCTGTGATTCCATCCCACCCAGGCGAACTATCAGATTTCAAGTTCATAAGTATACTACTCACTTCCTCTGTAGTAGCGTTCAATAGAAACAAAGAAGATGGGTGATTAGCCTGCACGGGTCGACAATCGCTATTTAGTTGACTACTAGAATTATTAGAATTAGATATAAAGGTTTCTGCAAGATTTTTTCCTATATTAGCAAAAAAGTCATTAATAAAATTAACAGAGTCATTAGTTGACTGTTTAATATTTAATAATTCCAAATTATCATTGCTGTTTTTTGAGAGATATGTAAGATTTTTAATAGTTTTCCATAACATTTTATTGCACTTTACTGATTCCGCCAATTTATTTCTTTCGTATTTGCGCCTTAGCTTTTTAATGAGATTGTTACAATAATTTCGATATCGTTTAAAAGTAATTATTAGTACTTCATTATACGGGTCAGCTCTAAGTTTTTTTTGCATATTATTTCGGTTTTTTATACAGCGTAGGATCCCCGGGGTGATCCATGGCTTAATAATACGTTGGTTTTTAGGAATATTAATAATTTAATAATGCATGGGCGATTTAGGCTACTTCAGGATTACCCCAAATTTATTAGATAATTTCTTGTTTATTGTATGCTTTGACGAATTGTAATAGAATAGAATACTCTATAATGTACACCAAGAAGATATTTACAATATAAACTTAGAACTAAAACATAAAATGTACAAATGGCGGTCTTATCGCTATAAGCAATTTCTTCCAGACAACCATTTTGCAGGAGAAACACAATTAGAATAAATGGACAGCTGGTGGTGTACTATAAATACACACATCAAAAGTGTCTAGGGATCAACATATATTTTTGCAATAACTTTTCTCCTGATTGATATTAATTAAAATTTTCTTTAAGGATTCATCAAATAAAGTGTTTTCGTTTGTCACAGTAACGATAAACCAAGTCACCTTTGCATTAATAAAGAAATTTGCCATTTTCCTAATAAAGGGATTTTTGACTTTTGAACCACTAACACAAAAGTTCGAAAAAAAGACTGAAATAACAGTTTTCTTTAAAATTTTATTGGGTAACTTAAACAATTAATAATCCGTGTTTCTACCGCGAACACTAACAACACAAGAACATCGGTTTGGCATACTCAAAATGAGTTCATCCAAATCACGCTGTGGAATGGCCGCCCATGTTCGTTGCAACAACAAAAAAAGGTCTTCTTGCGACTGGATACCCTCCATATTCGGCAGAGCTCTTCTCTGTAGCATATCCCATGCATGCTCAATCGGGTTCAAGTCTGGCGACTGAGCAGGCCAGGGCAGGACATTGATGTTAGCTGCGGCGAGAGTCTGTCTTACAACTCTTGCGGTGTGCGGTCGTGCATTATCATGCATTAACTGAAATAAGGGACCGATTTGCACTTGTAGAGGAACGATGACGTCTGATACAATCGTCTCAGCATAAATTTGAGCGTTGAGGTTGCCTCTGATCCAAATCAACTCAGTTCTTCCGCCGATCCAAATACCCGCCCATACCATGATGGTTCCACCACTATAAGGATGGACTTCCTGGCAGGATTTTAATCGCTGTTGGCGTCCAGGGGTTCTCCAGTGTCGTATACGTCTTGTATCCGGTCTCATACCAAAACGAGACTCATCAGAAAAGCACACGAAACGCCATTGTTCTTCTGCCCATTTTTTTGCCCAAAAATGCTTGATCCCTAGACACTTTTGATGTGTGTATATACATAGGACACACAAACATAAACTTATATGCATATATATAAATATACTCAACAGATTTCACAAATACTATACATAAACTCAATACTATACATATATGTATATTTAATTATTCAAGTATATTACATTATATATATATAAATATTATGTGTAATAAATCGTAGAACATGAACATCGTATAACAATTATGTCTAATTTGTAGTTGAAGTATAGTGCGATTTTACCATCTGTTTAAATGATAACAGAGTCTGAGCACGTCTAATAGGAACAGGCAGAGCATTCCACAGGCGGGCAGCCTGAACTGAAAAGGATTTATCAAAATAGCTTGTAGAATGCACTGGTATTTGCAACTCTAAGTTCTCTGATGACCTCAAGCACCTAGAATGTGTTAAATGCAAGAATTCAAAACGATCTTTAAGATATGAAGGAGTTATGGGATTGAATAGAATACTGTATAAAAGCGATAAAATATGTGTATTCCGGTGAAGTCGAATTGGCAACCACCCGAGCTTTGCACGAATTCGGAGACATGAATCAATAATCAGTCACTGATCAGTTTAGTCACTGAGGAATCCTCAGGTTCTTTCCATGCTTTCTTCTATGCAATAGCCTAGAGCTGCTGGAACGAGACGTCAAGAATCTAAGGCAAACAAACTCACAAACTTCGGAAAAGTCCTGATCCCGAAAATATCTACTACCCTGTCGAGTTAACTTGCACCTTGCGGCCTCTGAACTTGCGGCGAACACGTTATAGACTAGCGAGGTGATCGTGTATTAGCAGGATAAAAACTGGATCAACAGATCAAAAATTAGCGAGTTCCAAAATTCCCGAAAAGTTTTGAAAATGCGAGCGAAACGGATTTCCGAGGTTTGTGAATACAGGGGCTTGTGTCAATTTAGTTACTCATTCCATCTCGCTGTATGACACACGTTTACTAGGTTTTTTTCTCGTGTTCTCTTTTTTTTGGGTTAAATATAGGCTACTTAGCTCAAAATGTTAGGCGAATCAGGCTATTTCTCAAAAGTATTTATTAGGCGATTTAAGCTACTCGGTAGGCAAAAATAGGCGAATTGAGTTAGCTGATATCTGGCAACCCTGGTTAGCGCATCATGATCTCTCCAGTGGTATCTCCTATAAGCTTAGAGAAAGAAAACAATAGAGAGCTGCAAGGATATTAGATACACATGGATGATGCAACGCAAAGAATGTCTTGAAGACAAGAAATTTGGCCTTGAATCATTTCAGTTATGTTTTTTGTCTTTTTCATTAGGGTGACCACGATGGATCTAAGTTTAGGATAAATACTTACGGATTACGTATTTAACGAAAAAAAAAACGTAAGATAGGAATATATCATATAAAACGTATTTTATAGTAGATAAGGGCAGCGTTCGGGAAATCGTGTGCTGTCAGTGATAACTTAAAGCACAGAGACTTGGTTGTTTACTGTCGGCTTATTAGAAAACCCGAGCAAGCAATGGAGTTAGCTATGCTTAAGCATATTCATCCATCCTCCATTGTCTGTTCATTTCTGATTTTATCACGTAGCGAAACCTTATACTTTCGTACAAGAGCCGTATTTGTAGTAGAGTACCCCTATAGCTTTGAAAATATTCAAGTTGAAGTGAGAGTGGGCGGGGCACATAGGTGGAAGAACCGGTGGCCGTTGGGCAGAAAGTTTCTAGATAACGACCACGAGCCGGAAAGTGGTGTGTAGAATGGCCCCTCACAAGATGGACCGATGTTATCACACGCGTGGCAGGAAGCCGGTGGATGCGTGGCCGAGTGGCGAAAGACCGTTAAGTTTCGACGTCATTGGGGCAGGCCTTTGTCTAGCAATTGACGTCAATTCGCCTGATGAATGCATGGATAGATTTTATAGAAATGAAAAACAACAATATGGTAAATCATTTACTAACATTCATAATATTTATTATACAAGCCAGTCGGTAATGGAGAACATTTTACATGGAAATTTCGCTAGTGTTTGTAAGCATTTAATCACAATCCCAAATTAAAATAATCAAATAAACGGATGCGGTAAAAGCGTTTGCCAGGACTGTACATTTATACGAAATTCTCCTTGAATTCATGTATAATTGTTGTCATATTTCTATAAATGTTGAGTCAGTCTTTACTGATGCCATTTCCTACGAGGAAGCAGAAAATTCTATATTTTATTAAATTAAATTGCACTCATAATTCATGTCTCACATTCATATACTCAAACACACACACCGACCCACACACACACACACACACATACGCTCACGCAGAAGCACTCACATATTACTGCAACCATTTTACATATTTTTTTTTCTTTTTTCTCAACTGTATATTATTAATGTTCTTCATATAACTGTTAAATAAAGCATACATGGCTATAGAAGAGCGGATCCTTTAAATACAACTATTATTATGCTTTAACTGAGGGACCAAAGTAAGCTAATGAAATAAACATTTTTGTTATTTTTTTTAATTACCATAGTCAAAGTTGACCTTAGTCAAAGTTGAAACACAATCACATGAATGTGATATATAGAATGGTGCAGCACTATTTAGAAGATGTCCTGGTCTGTCTGGGTCATAGTTCCTCTGTTTTAAAGTATAAGCTGCTGCTAATGTAAGCTGACAAATATCCTTGGTTAATTTATCCTTTATTTGGTAAGTACATTATTTCCTTTTGCAACATCTTTCGGGAAGCTGAAATATAAATATTATTAATATTTCTATCAGGGCTTACTTTCCAGGCAGAATTATAAAAAAAAAAAAATACCTAACCATAACTATTATTATGAAGATTTTTATAAATAAATCTGAATATAAAATCTGAGTCTAGTTTGCTTAGTACTAAATAATATACAAAAACAATGTCTCGAAATTATATTGTATTTCCGTTGGTTCAAGTTGCAAATTATATTTTACGTCTGTGGTTGCTATGGGTCCTCTTAGGAGTGCAAAATATTCTATTTTTGATTTGACTTTAAAACATTAAATACTCATACTTATGTAAAATTACGTACCCTTCCAGACTCAGAAAATCTTAAGTTAAGTGTTAGTGGTCACCCTACTGATGCAAAATGTTTATTTAAAATTTGATGATTATTAGAGCATAATTGACAGAATAAAATAGGATATCATTTATATATCACCACACAACACTAAAATTAATAAATATTGACTTTTTATTATGATTCAAAGGTAAAAATGTATGAATACATTAAATACAGTTATTATCGCAAAAATACACTAACCTGTGACACTTATTGTCCGAATTTGGCTTCCAAACACTTCTGCAACTGTGTACAACATGTTACATTGTTTAAATAGCGAATCTAATGAGAATACAGTTTTATTTGATCTTTTAAAAACTCGAAGTGGTAGAAAACATATGACGGAGCGGCCATATTGTGTTCAGTGAGAGTTGCCATAATGTTAAAACGGCAGCTACCAACAACCAGGGTAGTGAAGGGCTGGTTTAGGAATATGATTTCTATATAATTTATTACTTACGTCCATAGACAGTACTCAAGTTGACGTGGATGTAATTTTTCTTATAATTCATGTAAAATCTGTCAGGAGAATCCCGACGGACGTTGCGAAATCTTGGCTTATCACAATTCTCACAATCGGGATTGGGATTTTTTGTGTTAATCATGGCAATTTTAGTTAAAGTGTGAGAGGGATAAAAAACATAACTAAGGGTGAATGAACCTGTCTTCAATAATTTGTTCTAGGCTAAAAATCCATGTATATATAAGATTCTTGGAGAGCTGGCACTTTCTTTCTCATTCGCTCAAGAAAAGGATGCATTTATATATATTATACGTGATAGAAAGAAACAGAGCATATGATTTTTTGTCCCTTAGCGTGTGTTCAAAATCTGGCGCACCTACGGTGCGTTTTCTTCGAGTACTCATGAAATTTTCTAGTTCACGACCTAGCTTTGGAGTTTTAAATTGAATTGCGTTATGAAATATCGTTTATACTACATAATAGGCGCATTTGAATAAATATCCATAACGTGTGTTAAGTGTACGAATGATTATTTTCCGTTATTTTCTGTCCTTATCGGCGGCACGCTAGCTAGATGTCTTGTTATATTCTGTCTACGCCTATAAGATTGCCCCAGAATTGAGATATCCAAGTTTTTTTTAATGGAATTTCAGTTTCCAGCTTGAGGGTTTTGTTTTACCCATAAATCTATGAAAAAAAAATATGGGGGTTTTTTTACGGGTATATTTTAGTGGTATTTCTAATATTGCGAATCTTTGAGTATTAAACCAACCGGAGAGGCCACTGTCAGGCGTTCCCCTCTGTCAAAGTACGAGACCACCGGTCATACCCGTTATATAAAACTAGTTGACCCGCGTTCCACGCCATTCAACAAATCCCGGTGCGCGCGGAACGACGTAAGCTAAAAATGCCGAATGCCAGCGCGTTTTCGTGTAAAAAAATATAAGACTTATCTAGTGTACCCAAGGATAACGTTACTTTCCATCTGTAAATATTATTTCGTTTATAAATTGTCAAATAATGCACTAAATTTGCAAAAAACTAAAAAATATTATTAATCAATAAGTGTTGCCACTAAATCGTACAAAAGCGTAACTAGCGTAATTTTAAAAGTTGAATGTACTGACATTAGTTTAAGACTTCTATTTCACGTAAATTATTGTTAATACCATTTATTTCTGTAGATGCATAATTAATTAATTAAAGATTACTGTTTGAAATTCAGTATCTTTACTTGAATTTTCTACATATTTTTTTACTAAACACTTTAAAAATTATCGATTCTATGAAACTGTATGTTTATGTTTGGGTGTACTTAATTATTATAAGATATTTACGGTCGTCACTTTTATTCCGAATACTTTTATTTATTTTTAAATACATTGGCCACACCGCAGCAAAGTTAGCGCTGGGACAGCTCATAATCAAATATCGATATCGACTATCAGTATGTTATTCTGACTATTTATTAATCAGATATCCAAAAGAGTTTGTGTAGTGTATGAGTGTACCGCATGCCGTGTCACTTTTTAGCCGACTTCAAAAAAGGAGGAGGTTTTCAATTCGACTATATATATATTTACATTTACGTATGTTCGCGCATAACTCTGGCAATTATAGACCGATATGAAAAAATATTTTTTGTACGGATAGGCCGATCCACTGATCGGGTCCCATTAAAAACGATTGCGATTTACGAATAAGTAGGTAGTTCCTAAAAAAAACAAGAATGTCGCGTCAGAAAAATTTATAATATATTGTAATAACGCCTTAAGGATGAGACTCGTCGTTTTTAAGGAAAAAATGGTCATAACTCTGGCAAATGTCTTTCTTTCACACTGAAAGTGCGCTGTCGGCCGCTGCCATCTTGGTGTGAATTGAGCCTAACTTCAAATATGAACCTATTTCGATGATTCTTTCTTTATTCGAGAAAGTTGACTACTATAATGATTCCATGCAAATTTCATTACGTCCTGATAAATTGTTCCTGAAGAAACATGAATGATGTAAAAAAATGCAAATAAGTATACTCCGTAGGTACGCTAACACTAATTTCAATAATATTATAATTATTTTATGCATTTTAGTGTTATTGAAGTCGGTTCAATCTTTTTATATATTTTATAAAATGATCATACAATACATCTATACATAGAATACGTAAAATACATCAATACTCCTGCTTTTTGTGGTGTATCTATACCGACATCCAATCCTCTAGATTTGTTAGGTCTCAATTTATACTCCGATCTTAATTTCGGACGATCAATTGAGTTAAAAGCCAAAATCTCTGCTAAAAAACTTGGTATCTTGAATAAGGTGAGGCGGTATTTCACAAAGGAACAGCTGTTGAATCTTTACAAAGCTCAGGTTCGACCCTGCATGGAATACTGTTCTCACCTGTGGGATGGCTCTGCCAAATATCAACTGGACTCTTTGGATTCGCTAGACAGACGCGCTCGCAGGATAATTGACGATAATGACCTAACAAATGAAAAACTGCAACAATTGGATCATCGTCACCTAGTTGCATGCTTATCGGTTTTTTACAGATTGTTCCACGGTGAATGCACTCAAGCACTTTTTGACCTTGTACCACCTCAGTGGTCAGCTACAGTCCTAGGGCCCACGCCCCGAACGTCCAGCGACTCCGAAGGTAACGACTAATGTCTACAACAACCGAGACCGAAGCACAGGGATGCTCAGTTCAAATGTTCAAGAAAATCCAGACGACGGCTATCTATGTATTGGCCTTACTTGACATTGATTAACCAACGCTAGCTTATGTCAAAAATACAACATTTTAGCAAAATGTTTTTCCCTTTTTAGCCGTTAAAATTTTATGATAGGAATGATTAAAGATATTTATTTCTTTTTATTGCACAAAGTTGTATATAGGCTGACTTTTCATAATATAAGAGTGAGAATGCAGCTTAGGTATTTCTTGAAGTATCAGACTTAACCATACTGACTTATCCTAATTAATCGGATTTTGACGACAACCCAAGGTTCTTTTCCTATGATCCTAAATTTAAAAATACCTTATACCTATTTAACTTTCACCAAAAATATTATCGGAAGTCATCGACAATAAAATATCGATAGTGTCATGCACTATCCTCGTTTACTTAAAATTGACGTCATCTCGTGTACAGACAGTGTTGTCACTGTGTGTGAATTTACTTGTTTGCGTATAGATTATGTTAGTGTTTGATAATATTGTGGTGTGCCTGCGTAGCGACGTGGCGAAGAATGCATTAGTAGTAGATAGTATTTGTGTGAGTTACCTCGTCCCCCGCGCAGAAAGTGACAGACTTTTTCTCATAGCGAATAGTGCGCGTGTCGTCTCCTTTTGGTTTAATACTCAAAGTTGCGAATGTATAATCATTTTACCTATTAACTACGAAAGAATTAAATAAAAATGATATCCAGTTTTATTTGATTGGTGGCCATAGTCTTAACTGAACGTGCCTTGTAAATTATCGTATTGTAAACTTCGGAATATGCTCTGGTCAAATTTTGGAGAGTAAAATTACTCCAACGCAAATGTTTTTTGGGGGCTTTTAGAGGTATACTGACGAGTTTTGGGGGATTTTTTCAAATTATTGCAACACCTTGCTTTACTCTATCTATGGTTCAACCATTAAAATATACTTGACAGTTCGCTGCAATAAATATGGGATTCAAATCCATTTCAAATCATTCAAATTTTAATGTCAACAAAAATTTTGAATTTGTTTAACATTTTACAATTTTATATATTTAATGCTCATAGAAAAAAATCTAATTATTGCTGTACCAAAGGCACTTAATTATATATTACACATAATACTGGAGTGGGTTAAGAGTAATGTAAAATAAAAACAATAATTATTGTTTCACAGATCACAGATTATTCTTTTCTTTATTATACTTTTAATTAAATAAATTGAAATGCGAACTCAAGTGACGAAGACATTGAATCAATATTGGAGGAAAAATATGTGAGAATCTATTATCACTTTTTAAAAACAATCACACAGATCAAAGAGAATGGCCCCATTAAAGTTTAGCTTACATAAATATATTTTCACACAGATATTCATTGGTTGTCAGTCAAGTTAGTGCGGTAGGTTTGTATGACAATCTATATTATGTGAGACACAAAAGTGCTGAACCACAAATTCAAAAGCAAATATTGTGAGTTAATAATATTTCACACTATAAAATTTATTCACAATATGTGTTGTATTACACTACATTCTTCTTTGTTGTATGGGTGTTGTCCACAGTAAAATTCAATTTCTATTGTGCCTATTTTGTGTGGGAGGGTAGAGGTAGGACAGTAAACTGCAGCCATCCCAGCTCCACCAGCAAGTCTCACAGCCGCTTAATGTTGCCGATGACTACACTGTATGTTTCCTAATAAAAAAAAACCCTGATCCCAAACTAGTCTGTATAATATGGTAAATAGACAACTACATTAAATAAACGAGATTACGTAAACACAACAACATTAAATAAATAACACCCAAAAACTAGACAAACAGAAAAGTCCATGCACAAAAATGTATATCCTGGGTGGGAATTGAACCACAACCTATTGTGTAGCAGCCAGAGTGTCTAACCGCTAGGCCAATGGGCCTGTTCATAATCAAATATTTTTTCAAGTTAGGGAATAGTGCAAGCTTCACCAAAAGTTTATGTTCATGTTAGACACTATAAATAATATTACCATGTATGTTATAATTTACAGAAAAAAGTTTGGAGTGTATGAAAAGGTGTTACCTGTACAAACTACACCAACCAGGACAGTTCCTGACCATATTGAAAAGCCAGATTATGTGTCAGGGAAGCAAATAATAACACCAAACATACCAGAAATAAAAAATGTGATTCAACTGGAGGGTATGAAGAGTAGTTGTGAATTAGCCTCTAAAATTTTAAAACAAGTGCAGGAGTTTGTTAAGGTAACATAATCTTTATAAATAAACTTAAGTGTTAAAATTCCCAGCTCACCTATGATACTGCAATTTGCAAATATACAGGGTGTAAAAAAACACGTGTCTGATCTGTGAGGGTCTTATTCAGTGTATTAATACAAAGACATGTATATAACTCATTTGTTGAATATCTCATATTTTTTTTCCTACTTTGTTCCAGAAAAACGAATCTGATTTTGTACTTTTGGTACAAATTACAAAAAAAAATTGGGAGAATTAACAAATGAGTTATATACATGTGTTTGTATTGATACACTGAATAATACCCTCGCGGATCGGACACGTGTTTTTTTACATTCTGTATAGTAATATTAATATGATATCCTGATTTAATCTACACAAACACATGGTCATCTCTAAACTAGGTAGAGCCTGTACTTTCGTAACCAGTCGACTAATACACTAATACTTAGTTATATTTTTTTATCTATTAAATAATTAATACCCAGACAAAGTGGCACAGCCTATTGGCACAGTCTATAAACCAATACAGTCGTCCAACGAAGCCGTCTAGACAGGGCAATCGTGCGGGGTGTGAGGGGTGAGACGCGGGTAGGCGCGCCCGAGCTGCTTACGCTGCTGCCGCCCGAATTAGTTAGTAGCTCGGGACATAACTTTCAGGGCTGACGCGTATTTGTTTTAATTAACCGACACACCGTTTTTGTAAACAGTTATAATGGTTTATACTACCTGTGCTGTGTGAGAGAGATATTATTTTACACATTTTCAATTCCAAAAAGGCGGATATTTTCTTTGTTAAAAAAAAATGTTATTGGGTGTCATTTTCGAGTTTTCTCGGGGTGCTGATTACGAAAATGACATCCATTTTCAAATTCAAAATGGCGGTTTTTTTTTTTTTTTTAAATGTTATTGGTGTCATTTTCGATGTTTATTGGGGTGCTGATTACGAAAATGGCATTCATTTTCAAATCCAAAATGGCGGATATTTTCTTTTTTCAAAAAAATGTTTTTGGTGTCATTTTCGAGGTTTCTCGGGGTGCTGATTACGAAAATGGCATCCATTTTCAAATTAAAATGGCGGATATTTTCTTTTTTCAAGAATATGTTATTGGTGTCATTTTCTAGGTTTCTTAGGGTGCTGATTACGAAAATGGCATCCATTTTCAAATCCAAAATGGCGCATTTTTTCCTTTTTCAAAAATTTTTTTATGGGGTATTATTTTCGAGTTTTCTCAGGGTGCTGATTACGAAAATGGCATTCATTTTCAAATCCAAAATGGCGAATATTTTCTTCTTTTTTTTTTCAAAAAAATGTTTTTGGTGTCATTTTCGAGGTTTCTCGGGGTACTGATTACGAAAATGGCATTCATTTTCAAATCCAAAATGGCGGATATTTTCTTTTTTCAAAAAAATGTTTTTGGTGTCATTTTCGAGGTTTCTCGGGGTGCTGATTACGAAAATGACATCCATTTTCAAATCGAAAATGACATGACATATTTTATACATCGTCGGCTTAGAGTGTAAACCTGCTAACTAACTTCAACATAATTTTACAGGGCAGACAAAAAACTTCTTATAATTTATATTTGTAGCGTATGAACCATACCCAAAATATGGGTGATTTATTAGGTAATATTCTATAGTATAAACTATAAATTAATAAATATTTTTTTGTATTTCCTGGTTTATAAGCGATTTTGCGACATAGCAGGTTTTATTATGTTTAAGTTGTACATTGCGATGTAATTTAGCAGGTTTTCTGGTTTAATTAAAGAATTACGTTACTATAGGAAATAAGTATTTTAATCAAGAAATAAAGTAAGTTTTCATTCAATTAGACTCCCATAAATAAAAACAATCATACATATAAACAAAATATTTTGGAAAAACATAATAAGTTAAACGTAAGTTTTGGTTTTATAAAGATTACTTTATTATTACTTTTACGCGTACTTAGTTACTTACTGTTGAGGAACAACGGTTTGATAGGTCTGTTGGTCTTGTGGTTAGTCACCCTGGCCCGCTGTTACCCAATACGTCGTGGGTTCGATTCCCGCCAAGTTTCTAGGTGTTATTTATATATTTAAGTATATATTTACAAAAAGGTTCCTATATAAGTATTAGAATCTGCCTAGTACAGCCACTACCTAATTTGGGATCATATGACCGTTATTTTATTATATCGTCAAAACGTAATTAACAACATCTGTAACAGAGAGCACAGTAAATAGGTACTTATTCTCCAAAACATTAAAACTTTACGTAACCTTTTGGTTATTAAATAGAAATAATATGTTTTATAATTAACAATCGTTATGTAGGTACTTTTATAGTTGGGTGAATCTCCAAGAAAATGTTTAGAGTTGACATGCAAAATACTAGCAAAGTCTCAAAACTGTTCAATGACACTGTTTAATAAAACTGTTTCAGGTGAATGTCATTTAATTTTATTATTTTTAGATATTTTTTAAATTAATTGATCTTAATTGTTGTTATGCGTGCTTCCTTTATTCCATTTGTCTTGTTAGCTATAAGTTAGCGTATTGAATATTCTTAGTTGGTATATGGTTAGGAGTACGCTAAAGTAGGAGTACAGACTTGCAGCGAAGCGAGTGTTGGGCCACACGGATTTGGAAGTAGAAATAACAGGGGGCAAATGCTAGTCAACTTTCTCGAGAAAGAGGGGCTCTTTTTGATGAATTCCTTCTTCAAGAAGCAGCCCCAAAGGAAGTGGACTTGGCAAAGCCCCGACACTGTGACAAAAAATGAAATTGACTTCATCTTATCGGATAAACGGCGCATATTTAGAGATGTCTCAGTGATCACCAGGTTCAACACTGGAAGTGATCATCGACTTGTAAGAGGTTCTCTATATATCGACTTCAAAGCCGAACGAGTCCGTCTGATGAAGTCCACGCTCCGACCGACTTTACTTCAAACCGATGTAGGATCCAACACATTCCAACTACAACTGGAAAATCGATTCGCTGCCTTGGAAACTACAGATGACGTGGACCAGAAACTCGAACAAGTAGTAGACATCCTAAGGGAAGAAGGGACGAAGTTTTGCGAAAGGCGAGGTATGGGGAAAAAGTCCAAGCTCTCGACAGAAACCCTCCGACTAATGGAAGAGAGACGTGAAACGCCGTTGTCAGCATCACCAGAATACAAAGTGCGGAACAAAACTATTAAAAGGCTGGTACGACGCGACCTCCGATCTAGCAATACTTTGCAGATTAAAAAAGCAATCAAGCAAAATCGGGGTTCGAAAGTGTTCGTCCAGCCTCTGGGTAGGAGCCACCTGGTGAAGCTGACAACGCCAACAGGAAAAGTCGTCGCATCCAAGTCGGCAATTCTGTCAGAAGTTAAGGACTTTTACAGTAAGCTCTATGCCTCGCATGCTTCTCAGCCTGAACCCAGTTCAGAGGATTGCAGAGCCACCCTTACCCGCCACTTCTCCGAAGATCTGCCCGTAATAAGCCAAGATGAAATCGTGATGGCCCTTAAACAGCTCAAAAATGGAAAAGCCCCGGGTGAGGACGGAATCACAACAGAGCTCTTAAAAGCTGGAGGAGCTCCCGTGCTGAGAGAACTTCAGCAGTTGTTCAATTCTGTCCTTTTCACTGGGAGAACTCCAAAGACATGGAACAGTAGCATAGTAGTTTTATTTTTCAAAAAAGGTGACAAAACCCTTTTAAAAAACTACCGACCAATTTCGCTTCTGAGCCATGTATATAAGCTGTTTTCAAGGGTCATCACGAACCGTCTTGCGCGAAGACTCGACGAATTCCAACCCCCGGAGCAGGCCGGGTTTCGAAGCGGGTATAGCACCATAGACCACATCCACACGGTAAGGCAGATTGTACAAAAGACTGAAGAGTACAATCAGCCCCTGTGCATAGCGTTTGTGGATTATGAGAAGGCTTTTGACTCGATCGAAACCTGGTCTGTTCTGGAGGCCTTGCAGCGCTGCCAAGTTGACTGGCGATACATCGAAGTGATGAGATGTCTTTACGATGCCGCGACTATGACCGTAGAAGTACAGAACCAGCGAACTGAACACATCCACCTACGCCGAGGAGTGAGACAGGGGGATGTTATATCCCCGAAACTGTTCACTAACGCTTTAGAGGATGTGTTCAAGACGCTGGACTGGGAGAGGTCTGGCATAAATATTAATGGCAAGTACATCTCTCACTTACGATTCGCGGACGATATCGTCATTATGGCCGAGACTCTGCAAGACCTACAACGAATGCTGAATGACCTGGCTGATTCTTCTCATCGCATCGGTCTCCGGATGAATTTGGATAAAACCAAAGTCATGTTAAACGAGCGCGTTGTTCCGGGGCCGATTGCCGTCAATGGGGTTCCCCTCGAAGTTGTCCAGGAGTATACCTACTTAGGGCAGACGCTACAGCTAGGTAAAGACAACTTTGAGAAGGAAGCCAAAAGGAGAATACAGCTAGGCTGGGCAGCATTCGGAAAACTTCGTCGAGTCTTCTCGTCGCCGATACCGCAATGTTTAAAGACAAAAGTCTTTAATCAGTGCGTCCTACCCGTGATGACATACGGAGCCGAGACGTGGCCACTCACGGTACGACTAGTCCACCGATTCAAGGTCGCTCAGCGGGCTATGGAGAGAGCTATGCTGGGTGTTTCTCTGAGGGACCGAATACGGAATGAAGTAGTTCGCCAGAGAACCAATGTGACCGACATAGCTCAAAGGATTAGCCAGCTGAAGTGGCAGTGGGCTGGTCATATTTGCCGAAGAACCGAAGACCGTTGGGGTAAACGGGTTCTTGAGTGGAGACCGCGAATCGGGAAGCGTAATGTAGGACGTCCTGTGACTAGGTGGAGCGACGATATCCGCAGAGCAGTTGGCAGACAATGGATGAGGAGAGCCGAAGATCGGGCTCAGTGGCGTGCCTTGGGGGAGGCCTATGTCCAGCAGTGGACTGATGTGGGCTGATGATGATGATGATGATGATATGGTTGCGTTTGTGGGGTCACCTAGGGCTTGCCCCTGAAAACCAGCGCTGTGTTGTGGCTTATTCCTCAACACAGCATTAAGCTGAGTGGGAGCCCTGTTTCACACAGACGACGTGCATTCAATACTGTAATTAAATTATTTGTGTAATCTGTATTCTGTCTGTTTGAAATAAAATTCATACTATTCTATTCAATAGTCTAAAAAAACTGCTAACAGTGCAACAGGAGCAGTTTAGGTAATGTATTTCAAACCAATGATATTATAAGTAATGGATACGTTACCTACTAAGCAATCGACAAAAGTGACACAGAGTTAATTTAGAAGAAATAATGAAATGTGATTTATTCATTTCCAGTTTTGTTTCTGTATTTGGATAATTTACATAATAGTATTTTCGAAAGTTTCGATGATCGATTATTCCAAAAAATTCAAACGAATTGACAATACTTCCGTGGGTGATGTGCTACTGATTCAAGTTATGCTCACGTTTGCCTTTTGCTGCAGCTTTCAGATCGCCATGACCTATTTTTAGTTATAGGTAATATTGTTTCAAACCATATTTTTACTAAAATATCAATGAGTTCATCTAAAATAAAACTGAGTTTAAATAATAGGTACCTATCTACCTTTGGAAATATCTGCCATCAAGTATTAGAACACGAAATATACTATTTTGTAGCAGAGTAACAAAACGGCGGCAACACTACAATACAAAATAGTGGTGGTGCTGGATTTAGCTGTGAATATTTGAAGTGACTCAATTTAGCAGTTTTACTCATCACACTTTTTTTGACACTTACAGTCTTAGATATAAGTAGCCGATTTGTGTGGACGATGCGGCGTCTCTTTCTCTTTCGAACGGTATTAATATGTCAGAAATGATAAAAAATGGATTTGACAGGTTTACACTCTAAGCCGACGACATTTCATTAACAGAAATTTCAAATCCAGTAAATATACAAACCGAAAATATTTTTCAATTGGCCATTTATAATAAACGATTTGGAAATTTATTAATTAATTACAATATATTACATAACATTGTAAAACTATATTTGAATTTGTCTCTACGAAATGCCTTTTTGTATTTCTTACTATGAAGAACTTAGATAAATAAAGTAAATATAAACAAAGAAATCATTACCATCCTGTGCGCTAATAGAAATATACTTTACTTAGTATTTTACTATGTGGTCATAGTAAAATACTAATAAGCAATAATATAATATTTTAAGTAAATTATAAAAACAAACTGTGACAACCCTACGTGCTACGGAGTACGCCATGCGGTGTCGGCTTTTACTCAAACATCCTTTGATGTCCTATCCTATCCTTCCTTTATCCTTTGTTGTTTGTGTTTGTTTTGTGTTGTTTGTTTGATGTTTTGTGTTTTTGTTGTTGTGTTTTGCGTCGACCCACTGTATTAGTTTGTACACTGTGCTATTGGGTAGCAGCCAATCAATCTATCCTATATATAAAAATGAATGTTTGTCTGTTGGTATGTCCTATAAAGAATCGTAAACTATGCATTTGATCATGTCATGATCTTCAGCAAAGTGAAAGAGCGCAAGCAGAGCTGCACGGGTCAGCTAGCTAGCAGTCTAATATATATAACATTAGCTTTTGTATACCCTAAACCTGAGATACCATAAATAGATCTTATCTAATAGACAAATCTGGAAAATCAACTGATTTTTGGATAGATATACAGTCTGCTTCATATGACAAACAATGATGATGATAATAACAAATTCGTTTCTGCATCTTTAATTACATACTTACTGTAATAAAATTGTAATCGTTTTCATACATAAACTCACAATATATTACTAACCTTCTGGGGGCAGCCTGGTATAACTGATTTTCTTTTACTTATTTATTTTACAGCCAGGTATTACAACTGATGAAATTGATGAACTGGTTCACAATTTGTCAATTAAAGCGGGAGCATATCCATCACCCTTACTGTACAATGGGTTTCCAAAGAGTGTGTGTACATCGGTGAACAATGTCGCTGTCCATGGTATACCTGACTTGAGGATGTTAGAAAATGGTGATATAGTTAATGTGGATATAACTGTAAGTATTGTATAGAATTTAATCTATAGAATAATAATAATAAAGACTGGATCAAAACTACCATATCAGCAAACTTTTCACACGATACCTACCATGCGGGAGATATTGTGCAAAATGCACTCTCTCTTCATTTATTCTCGTAATCTCATGGGACAGAAGATCGTAGCGAGCGACGAGATAGAGGTCAGGCGTAGACTGACTTCACATTCCCATCCGGCGCATGGATGAACTTACTTTTCAGACTATCAGGTGATCGACTCGCATTGTCCTAACCAGTAAGGTACAACTAAACAAAATAGTTCCTCTCTGCGGGAGTTGATCCCGCGACCTCAGGTTTCCCGCTGCACCACGGAGGCTACAAGTATAGAATACATGGTGCATGTACTAACTGTATAAAATAAATGAATATCTATTTTCATTTTTAACCGACTTCAAAAAAGGAGGAGGTTCTCAATTCGTCTGTATATATATTTTTTTTTTTTTTTATGTATGTTCGCGCATAACTTTGGCAATTATTAACCGATTTGAAAAAATCTTTCTTCCATCCATTCTTCAATCCATTGATTGGGTCCCATAAAAAAAATATTGCTTAGTAATAAGTAGTTCCTAAAAAAACAAGAATGGTGACTGCGCACTGAGAGTTGCAAGAAAGCCTATATAGATGACGTTTTAGTCGCTCGGACTCGCTCGGTCGGACAAAAATGGTCATAACTCTGGCAAATACACACATCAAAAGTGTCTAGGGATCAACATATATTTTTGCAATAACTTTTCTCCTGATTGATATTAATTAAAATTTTCTTTAAGGATTCATCAAATAAAGTGTTTTCGTTTGTCACAGTAACGATAAACCAAGTCACCTTTGCATTAATAAAGAAATTTGCCATTTTCCTAATAAAGGGATTTTTGACATTTGAACCACTAACACAAAAGTTCGAAAAAAAGACTGAAATAACAGTTTTCTTTAAAATTTTATTGGGTAACTTAAACAATTAATAATCCGTGTTTCTACCGCGAACACTAACAACACAAGAACATCGGTTTGGCATACTCAAAATGAGTTCATCCAAATCACGCTGTGGAATGGCCGCCCATGTTCGTTGCAACAACAAAAAAAGGTCTTCTTGCGACTGGATACCCTCCATATTCGGCAGAGCTCTTCTCTGTAGCATATCCCATGCATGCTCAATCGGGTTCAAGTCTGGCGACTGAGCAGGCCAGGGCAGGACATTGATGTTAGCTGCGGCGAGAGTCTGTCTTACAACTCTTGCGGTGTGCGGTCGTGCATTATCATGCATTAACTGAAATAAGGGACCGATTTGCACTTGTAGAGGAACGATGACGTCTGATACAATCGTCTCAGCATAAATTTGAGCGTTGAGGTTGCCTCTGATCCAAATCAACTCAGTTCTTCCGCCGATCCAAATACCCGCCCATACCATGATGGTTCCACCACTATAAGGATGGACTTCCTGGCAGGATTTTAATCGCTGTTGGCGTCCAGGGGTTCTCCAGTGTCGTATACGTCTTGTATCCGGTCTCATACCAAAACGAGACTCATCAGAAAAGCACACGAAACGCCATTGTTCTTCTGCCCATTTTTTTGCCCAAAAATGCTTGATCCCTAGACACTTTTGATGTGTGTATTTACCAATTTCAATGATTCTTTTTTTATTCAAAAGAAGAAACCACTGTATTGAATCTGTATGAATTTTATTACAACCGGATAAGAACTTCCTGGAGGACCATGAACGATGTGGAGGAATTTATCTGGTAAAAACCATAAAACTGATGTTCTCCATTACATTGCTCTGACAATTATGAACCGATTTCGATGATTTTTTTTTTATTCGAGAGAGTAAACTACTATGATGTTTCCATGCAAATTTAATTACGACCGGATATTATTTTCTGAAGAAACATGAATTATGTAAAACTATGTAGACGATAATGTGATCATAACCTACCTAGATAATTTTACGGTTTTCGATGGTTCAATCTTTATATATGAAAATTTCACTAAAAAGTTTAAAATAAAATCTTTTTAAAAAAAATTGAACCGACTTCAATATCACTGAAAAGTATAAAATAATTTAAATATTATTGAAGTTGGTGCCAAATATACACAGCAGGTACGCTAACACCAACTTCAATAATATTTAAATTATTTTATACTTTTCAGTGATATTGAAGTCGGTTCAATTTTTTTTAAAAAGATTTTGTCATGAGCGGTGTTAGCCTAGTGCCTAAGAGACTTACTTGATACGCCGCGCCGTCGTCCGTGGTCGTCATTTGAAATCCAGGCTGGGCAGTCATATCCATTGCCCAACCTTGGGCACGCCTCCCCTGGTGGTGCTGGGGTCAAAGAGATAGCAGGGGGCAGACGCATGGTATGATTGACGGTTTCAAAGAGAAAAATCCATAGCCATAAATGCCAGTCACTAAACGCAAAAATTCGTAAGTTGGGTACAATGTGAAAGGGGTGCGTGAAAATTTCAGCTATGGTCCAGGGGGCGTTATGTAAAAAGGGTGGAGACCTCTAATTTAGAGAATAGATATAAAGAATCATACATTTAAGTATTTATCATTTGTATTTACAACGCGATATTATCTTCTCGTCCGAAATACCGCAGTGCCTGAAGACGAAGGTTTTTAACCAGGTTGTGTTGCCAGTGATGACATATTATTATGGTACTGAGACGTGGTCTCTAACGGCTGGCCTTTTACTGCCGGTCCCAATATCCTATCGATCATGTATCAAGTCATTGATATCCCGCGATAAACCTCCGAAATCTAGCGATAGCTAAAACCCTGACAGACTGTCATTTCTAGTAAATGGTAGATTAGATTTATTTTCTGTCTTTGTTTATTGAACGCAAATATGTCATTATAGCTATCGATGGTATCTCAAACTCAAACTCAAAAATCTTTATTTCAAATAGGCTTAACGCTAGCACTTTTGAATCGTCATTTTTTAGAAGCTACCACCGGATCACAACGCGGCCTCAACTGAGAAGATCCGGCAAGAAACTCAGCGGGCTTGTCATTTTTTCACTTTTTTTTTTAAACATTGTTTTGTTACAAATGAATCGACATTAGCGATATTGTGTCCTCTATTTTAACTTATAGTAAGCGATCGATAGGATATTGGGACCGGCGGCAGTTAGAGAAGTTCAGAGTCACACAACGAGCCATGGAGAGAGCTATGCTCGGAGTTTCTTTGCGCGACAGAATCCGAAATGTGGAGATTAGCCGAAGAACTAAGGTCACCGACATAGCTCTCAGAATCTGCAAGTTGAAGTGGCAATGGACAGGCCACATCGCTCGAAGACCCGATAACCGTTGGGGAAGAAAGGTTCTCGAGTCGCGACCACGAACCGGAAGACGCAGCATAAGCAGGCCTCCCACTAGGTGGACAGACGACATTGTGCGCGTCGCAGGTAACCGGTGGATGCAAATAGCCAATTTTCGTTCATTGTGGCGTTCTAAGGGGGAGGCCTATGTTCAGCAGTGGACGTCTTCCGGCTGGTGATGATTTACATTCATTTGTATAAGTACCTATTTTCAGGTTTTCTACAATGGTTTCCATGGAGATTGTTCTAAGACATTTCTTGTGGGTGAAGTGGATGACAAAGGACAACAACTTGTGGCTGTCACTGAAGAATGTGTAGACATTGTAAGCTTTTTAACACGCTTTTATTAGCTTGACCTGTATGTATGTATGTAACTATGTATGTATGATGTTAATGGAATCTTGCGATGCAATTTTGACCCACTTCTACACGTCCAAATAATTTGAAATTTTGCACATGTATCAAGGACCGGTGACAATACAATAGTATGGTATCATCGAGCTGATCTGATGCTGGGGCCCGAAGGTGGATGAGGGAACCCATGGATGGCGACTAGTAAACTCATCCAGTTTGGGCTCATTTGATTTGTTTGAAAGAGTTCTTTTCACTTTGACTATTATTGGGGGCCTGATGGTGGAACTGGAGAAGGCGGGTGACGGAACCCTGGATTGACTACTAGTAAACACATCGAGTTTGGGCTCATTTGATTTGTTTTAAAGATTTCTTTTCACTTTGACCATTAATGAGGACCTGATGATGGAACTGGAAGGTGGGCGACGGAACCCTGGAATGGCTACTAGTAAACACATCGAGTGTGGGTTCATTTGATTTGTTTGAAAGAGTTCTTTTCACTTTGACCATTAATGAGGACCTGATGATGGAACTGGAAGGTGGGCGACGGAACTCTGGAATGGCTACTAGTAAACACATCGAGTTTGGGCTCATTTAGTTCGTATTAAAAAGTTATTTTCAATTTGACAATTACTGAGGGCCTGATGATGGAACTGGTAGGTAGGTGACGGAACCCTGGAATGGCTACTAGTAAACACATCGAGTTTGGGTTCATTTGATTTGTTTTAAAGAGTTCTTTTCACATTAACCATTAATCAGGACCTGATGATGGAACAGGAAGGTGGTTAACGGAACCCTGGATTGGCTACTAGTAAGCACATCGAGTGTGGGCTAATTTGATATGTTTTAAAGAGTTCTTTTCACTTTGACCATTAATGAGGACCTGATGATGGAACTGGAAGGTGGGTGACGGAACCCTGAATGGCTACTAGTAAACACATCGAGTTTGGACTCATTTAATTTGTATTAAAGAGTTCTATTCACTTTGCCCAATAATCAGAATCTGATGATGGAACAGGAAGGTGGGTAACGGAACCCTGGAATGGCTACTAGTAAACACATCGAGTGTGGGCTCATTTGATATGTTTTAAAGAGTTCTTTTCACTTTGACCATTAATGAAAACCTGATGATGGAACTTGAAGGTGGGTGACGGAACCCTGGAATGGCTACTAGTAAACACATCGAGTTTGGGCTCATTTGGTTCGTATTAAAAAGTTCTTTTCAATTTGATCATTACTGAGGGCCTGATGATGGAACTGGAAGGTAGGTGACGGAACCCTGGAATGGCTACTAGTAAACATATCGAGTTTGGGTTCATTTGGTTTGTTTTAAAGAGTTCTTTTCACATTAACCATTAATCAGGAACTGATGATGTAACTGGAAGGTGGGTGACGGAACCCTGCAATGGCTACTAGTAAACACATCGAGTTTGGACTCATTTAATTTGTATTAAAGAGTTATATTTACTTTGTCCAATAATCAGAACCTGATGATGGAACTGGAAGGTGGGTGACGGAACCCTGAATGGCTACTAGTAAACACATCGAGTTTGGACTCATTTAATTTGTATTAAAGAGTTCTATTCACTTTGCCCAATAATCAGAATCTGATGATGGAACAGGAAGGTGGGTAACGGAACCCTGGAATGGCTACTAGTAAACACATCGAGTGTGGGCTCATTTGATATGTTTTAAAGAGTTCTTTTCACTTTGACCATTAATGAAAACCTGATGATGGAACTTGAAGGTGGGTGACGGAACCCTGGAATGGCTACTAGTAAACACATCGAGTTTGGGCTCATTTGGTTCGTATTAAAAAGTTCTTTTCAATTTGATCATTACTGAGGGCCTGATGATGGAACTGGAAGGTAGGTGACGGAACCCTGGAATGGCTACTAGTAAACATATCGAGTTTTGGTTCATTTGGTTTGTTTTAAAGAGTTCTTTTCACATTAACCATTAATCAGGAACTGATGATGTAACTGGAAGGTGGGTGACGGAACCCTGCAATGGCTACTAGTAAACACATCGAGTTTGGACTCATTTAATTTGTATTAAAGAGTTATATTTACTTTGTCCAATAATCAGAACCTGATGATGGAACAGGAAGGTGGGTGACGGAACCCTGGAATGATTACTAGTAAACCCATCGAGCTTGGACTCATTTGATTCGTATTAAGGAGTTATATTCACTTTGCATAATAACGTGGACCTGTTGATGGACCCGGAAGGTTGGTAACGGAACCCTTGAATACTACTTGTGAAGCTATTGAATTTTAGCGTACTTTCTACTGTTTAAAGGGTAAATACGTAGTGCTTTCTTAAACTCATTCAGATACCTACGCGTAATATCTAGTTTAGTAAAAATATGTTTTGCCACAACCTGCTCACGATTCAGGTTTAATTACGAACAAATCAATACTTGGGCTAATTTTATCCGTAAGTAGTTTAGGCGAATATCTCTAAGACTAAAAAGTATAAAATAAATTACTAGTTTAAAAAACTAAAAATACACGCTTTTATAAGGACTACTGCACTAAAATGCAATAAATAAATTATCGAAACCGTTCTTTCTACCCCGTGCTTGTAATTTATGGATTATATTTATGTGTAAAAGTGTGGGGCGCCTTTTCTGAACAACAGCTTAACATTTCTGTCAAATTTCAAGAACGCTAAGTATAATACATACATGCTAAGTATAGTACATGACAATAATTTGTAATCATTTACAGAGAAAAAGCGCCCCACGCTTGACACATAAATATAATTCATAAATTACAAGCACGGGGTAGAAAGAAAGAAAGAACGGTTTCTATAATTTATTTATTGCTTTTTAGTGCAGTAGTCCTTATAAAATCGTGTATTTTTAGTTTTTTAAACTAGTAATTATTTAATTTAGTTAGGAAAAAACGTCAGGACATTTTTATGTTCGTACGTTATAGTTTTGTACCAAATTCGCCTTTGACCAGGCGAAATTGACTATCATTTAATAAGGTACAAATTAATTACGCAAGAAAAATTAGTGGTCACAAGTGCTGATGTTGTCCTGAGATAGAATACCAGTTCCCATGTCGAAAGTATGGACACTAGTAATTTGTAGTTTGTGACATTAAAGTATAAATAAAATAGACTCATACTTCGGTAGTTCTATGTACATAACATAAAACATTTACAAATTATATGTATAAGTACAGGGTGAATTTCAAGTGTGCGTGGATGGCCAAATCTGAAACTTTAAGGCGCAAGTGAGACTCGCACTTGGCCGGTTTTTTTCTATAAAAATGTTGGTACTTTGGGAAGTCAACGTTATACGACATTCCCGTTTTGCCAAGTCAACGTTATACCAGTCACGTTTTGCGGAGTGGACATTAAAAATTGCCATTTCGCATCGTCGACATTGCGCGATAATATGATCATACCGCTTCAGAACCATTATTACTGTTACAGGCTATCAACGCATGTGGACCGGATGTTCCATTTACTGAAATAGGATTGCAGATAGAAAATCATGCTAGAAAGAATGGTCTCACGGTCATACCTTGTATTCTAGGACATGGAATTGGCGAGTATTTTCACGGAGCTCCAGAAATTCATCATGCGAGTGAGTTTAACCACATAAATGGGGTTAATGGTTGGTTTAAGAGGTTCAGTCGCAATAATAAAAACAAATGTGTTACTTAATAATAATAATTGTGAACAGTTTATATATTTAGCTTCGGTGGCACAGCGGGAAACCGCTTGCTTTGCAAACCGGAGGAGGCGGGTTCGAAGCCCGCGGGGAGCAACAGCCTCTGTGTATTTGTTCCTTACTGGCTAGAATAACGCAGACCGATCAGCTAATTGTCTGTAAAGTAAAATGGTCCATGCACCAGATGAGCTTGTAAAAAGTTTGTATTGTGCCTGACTTCTCCCTGTGTGACAGTCATCCGTTCCGCAGAGGGAGTGCTCTTGTTCACTAAAATATATTTCGCGTAGACAGCTGGTCTTCTGCAGTCTTATCGAGTTTTATTATTTTTATTTCATTACTCAAAATATAGGTAATTTGTTTCTTTTAGCAAACGTTTATCCGGGAGTAATGAAACCTGGCATGACCTTCACAATAGAGCCAGCTGTGACTCATGGGAGTGAGAACATGCTCATGCTTGAAGACGGATGGACTCTGATTACGGAAGATGATTCTAGAGTCTCACAGATAGAACATACTATTTTAATCACTGAAAGTGGTTCTGAAATACTCACAGCTTGATTTGTGATGAAATAGTATTTGTTAACTAATTTATAAAAAAATGACTTTTCAGAAGTTTTAGTATTTTACAATGGCTACAATGTTTTTGTTACCTGTTTTTTTTTGGTTGATTATTTTTACGTCCTTTAATAGAGCTTGAAATAAAATGCCAAAATAGCGTGTAGTGTTTTTTATTTTGCTTGATAAATTTAAAACTTAAAACATGTTACTTGGTACATTAAAAGCACAAGCACGAATTATCACTCATAGTTTTCAGTCAATAGGATAAAACTTTTAAAGGCGTAGAAGGAAGGTATCGATAGAAACGGTAACATGTGGATAATATTAGGACAAAGGCGTAACCAATGGGACGTTATCACTCCCAACTCGCGCTCCAGTGCATCTATTTTTTTGGTCCCATGAATTATCCAGCTACGCCTCCATGACGAGTTGTAGTGCCTTAACAGTTACGAAGATTTTTTATTATTATATTATGACTAGATCTACAATACCTTTAATGTTTTTTATTCTGTGATAAGGTTGAGAAGCTATACAAAACAATATGTACTGTAATTATAATCAATACAGTTTTCCGATAATACTTTAAGTAACATTGACTAGTAAAGTATAAAGTTATGAATGAACGAACACACGAACCCTGCAAAGTGAAGGTAAATAGACAGTAATTCATGTAAACAATGTGTAAATATTTTAGATTGCAATTACCCAACACTGATTCAAATATATTTAAATTTTGTGCTGTTTTTAATACTCTTATTTCTATTTTAAGTACATATGAGAATATTTTTTTATTTATAGTAGAGAAGAGATAAAATTTCAATAATGTAAATAAGTATATCTTACTTTAAATAAACATTTGAAGATCAAGAATAAAAATATAGCATATTTATTCTCTAATTTATTTAAATGATAAATTAGTATGCATAAAATTTAAACAAGCAATGTTTACTCTTATGGTTACATACTTAAGACCAAACATTACCATCCTCTAAAAGTGAATACAATTTAAATCTTTAATTCGATTACTAATCATATTAAACATGTTTTTTGATATTTTTTTAATTTCCTAAGGGTGCTAGGGAAGAATAAAATGAGTGTATAAAAAGTTGTTATAAAATTAGTAAATAGTTTAACAACATACAAAAGCTACTCGCGACCATATACACTACTGTAAAGGTACTTAAATTTTAATATATCACTTAAGGTAACAGACAATCCGTAAACAAATGTTACTTCAGTCAAAATGAGAGTAAATAAGATCTACAATAATAAATGTAATACGTACATACAACAATACATACGACGATATAAAATTGAATTAAGCACTAGCCGCATCTTTCTTACCTATGCTTAGAATTTAACTATCTATAGTATGCTTATAATAGTATAAGGATTTTTGGAAAGTGCCTGACAATTTTGGATATATCAGATAAAAAGATTGCATATGACTTCTTTGGTACTGAATCAATTTTACACAATTCCTTGATGTGTGATCAGTCAACTTATATAAATTAATATAGTTATGGCACCGTAGCCATGGACAGATACTGATTCAGGTTATTTTATGTGCTTAATTATATTTCAAAGTGGCAAAAATAGTTTCACTGATGTTTCTGAAAAGTCAAGAGGTTTATAAATAAAGTGTGTTATGTTTTTGTATAAAGATAAAATTTTAAAAGTCAATTACACAACCTCCACAGATAAAACATCTGGTTGCAGTATTAATCATCAAGATAGGACATTTAGATCTCAGCTAACAAGAAAAATAATAAATACCCTACGTCAAAGAAACAACAATTGCTAAGACTTAGCTATCATGAGCGACTATGCCACTCCATAGCCATCTTAAAATAACAATTTAACACAATAATAACAATTTATATAAAACTTTACCATGTAATAATAAAAACTGCATTGCGTCAGTATGGCACTGTCTCACAAGATGTTTGCCTAATATTTGAAATACGTCAGCACATTGGCGTTGTCTGAAGTACTATACAATTAAGTTATGGTCTTATTAGGTATAAGGGCTATTAGACTCACAGTAACCGGTAGCACGCTATCGTATATTGCGTACTGTTTGCGTAGTACAAACGTTATTTAATAAGTATATTACTGGCCGTTAAATGGCTGACCCACAATGAACCTAGCCAGTAAACGTTCTCTTATGGATTATAAAAGGAATAACAAGGATTATTAAAACATAATCAACATAAACATAAACCAATAGGGTCATGGAACTCATTTTAAAATATTTGACTATCTAACAAAGTCATTATTTTGACTACTTGTTTATTTTGTAGAACCGCTGTACAAAATCCGTCAAGTTGAACACCTGGCCCGGTCCGACTCCAAAGTCCATGTTGATATATTCATCCAAGTTGTGAGTTGACGCTGAAAATATTAGATTTATCAATTTTTGACCCTCATTTTATTATCTACTGATATCTATGTCTGTCTTATCAGTACTAAATGGGTGACCTGACCTTAATGAAATTCTCAAAGAAACTGTTCAGTATAAATGATAATATCACAAAAACCTGAAATAAAATAATATACCTAATACCAATGATATTTTACTAGTAAAATATCATTGCCTAATACAAACAATATGTATCAAAAAAGAAAAAAAACCGTAAAAGTAGTTTAATTTCAATGTGTAATATTCGCGTAAGTAAAAGACAACAATATGTATCATTTATACAAGTACCTAAGTACCGAAATCTGTACTTAATTAGATTTTTTAATGAACAAGTAGAGCAGGACGAAATCATTTCAATAATTGTCGCATAAATAATTATTTTTTAAATAATGATACACCCTATGTACTTAACAATATACCTACCTAAGTATATGTATACGTTAATTTGATAATGCAAAACCTCTCCAACTATTTTTTTATTTTTAAAAATAAATCTAACATTCAACAATCATATTATAAACCATATGTCATATCCCTACTAATGCGCGCCATAAATTGTGACTCGTGTAATTACAAGTAATAAGTTTTAAAAACTAAAACCCGACTACGGATAAAATCGCAGTCTAATAATGTGATGTTATATAGCGAGAGGACAAGACGCTTCTAACGACACCCTACTTGTCCAATTATGTTAAGTAGATTAGAAGATATGCGGGAACAGATGAACATCCCCTCCCTCCGTTCCGTAGTCGGGTAAAAATATTTTCTCATATCCTATCCTTTTGTACAGTATTATGTGCATTTTCCATAAAATACAAGGCATTTTACTTGATTTTCAAGGAAACACGTCACGTTCGTTACATTTTACCGACGCGTGACTTACTGCTAGTTCACCCAATTTGGGTGAATTTCGTTGTTTCACTTTTAGTGGGCTAATGGCATATCTATACAATAGATAAAATATCATTGGCACACCATAATTAATTATTTTTAATAAACTAACTAATCCGCGCGTGTCTTTCGCGTGGCCTATTC
Organism: Furcula furcula; assembly: GCA_911728495.1. Classification (NCBI taxonomy): domain Eukaryota; kingdom Metazoa; phylum Arthropoda; class Insecta; order Lepidoptera; family Notodontidae; genus Furcula; species Furcula furcula. Next base: position 22,011,502 of record OU452244.1, on the reverse strand, counting down.
GCTCACTGGAGGTTAATAACCTCTTACCGACTCCATATTGCTCAGATCGCGTGTACTGTTAAACCCGGCATAATAAATAATTTAAATAGTAATATTGTAAAAATTAACATACTAAATAGTATGATATGAAAAACTAGTTTTAGGTTTGGTGTTAATTCGTTAACACAATGTACTTATTTAAACAGCCCCTAGTTTAGTCCCACTGTTGGGCACGGGCCTACCCTAAGGAATGAAGGGGCTTAGGACATAGTCCACCACCCTGGCCAAGTGCGGCTTGGCGGACTTTCTCAGACATGCAGGTTTCCTTACGATTTCTCCTTTATGGAAAAATTTGAACAATCGCACAAAGACGATTCACACATGGTGAATAAAAGAAATCAGAGGTGGGAGCCGGGATTCGAATCTGCGCACATTGTTTTCCAAGGCAAGCCCTACCCACTGAATTTTCAGTGCTTCCACACAACACTACATTTATGCACTCAAAAAACTAAATCCGTTCGAAATGCATGTCCACTGCCTAGAACAATTCATTATGAATTCACTATTTAATAACATAACAGAGAGAGAGAGAGACAACATCAGAGACATCTGTTTAATATTTAAGTCTCAGATACATGAGAGTAAGTACCTATACAGGGTGTCCATAATAAAGGATAAAAGAGAATAACACTAGCGTCACATCACGAAAAGAACTTTCGAAAGAAACATCAGTTTTAAAGTCATACATAACAGAGACATTGTTTAATATTTAAGTCTCAGATACATGAGAGTAAGTACCTATACAGGGTGTCCATAATAAAGGATAAAAGAGAATAACACTAGCGTCACATCACGAAAAGAACTTTCGAAAGAAACATCAGTTTTAAAGTCATACATAACCATTTGAGTACGTAAATTAATTTAACACATTTTCTAAATTGAATGTTATATACAATTGAATTAAAATTGTTAAGTATCATTATTTATCTAGGTGTTGAATTGATTTTCTTGCACTTATTCAATAAAAGATGAATAGACAGCAAAAAAAATATGGTCATCTTTTACTTTACAATAGGCATGATGACTGCAACACAATACCAATAAATCTGTGGTTTTAAATATTAGAACAGATTGCACTGATTCCAAAAATGCATCTCATTTTCATAATAATAGAGAGATTTTCGTGATATTTAAGCAAATAAATTACTCAAATACAGCTAATCGCCATTTTGTAATAAACGCTGATCAGAGTGAATGACGTCAATCCTGTGTAAATAAACAACTGTCAAACTGTCATCTCAACATTTTCTTTCATACAATGATACAATGATTCACTTTTATACCTAGACCTTAGATCATATATAAGAAATAGATATGACGCGCGGAACTAACAAATGACGCCGGGCACGAGGAATATGAAAACACAAAGTGCTATGATTCGGCCCGCAGTGATCGCGAGCCACGATCGCGAGCGCACGTCTGGTCACAGCAAAAAAAAACATCGATACTATGCCGTACTGTGTAGTAAAATTTTGTAAAATCACATCAGACAAATTAAGAATGAATACTGGATTATCATTTCATAGGTAAATGTCTAAAAGTAATAGATTTCTAATTAGTTTCGTGATTTTTTTGATCCCGCAAATTCGGAACACAAAACTTCACCAAAGTCTTACGGTGTTGTCATACTGCACAAAAAAAATTCCCAAAATATATCACATCTTTTGTGGGTAACTTATTTGATGTTAGGAAATAAATATTAATAGATTACTTTAAAGTTTTTAACCGACTTTAAAAAAAGGGGGTTCTGTATTCAACGAGTATGTATGTTATATTAGTAAAATTTCGTAATATTAACGTAATGTTAGTCTATCTAAATAAATGCATCTAAATAAATGTACTGTAAATGGTTGTATGCATGTAGGTTTGCCAACGTATTTCTCAGAAACTGCAATTCCTATTTCGATAATTCAAGGTACGAGTGGACAAAGGTGTTAATAGTTTTAAACAAGTTGAGTGAGCGGTGAAAAAAATAATTCAAGCTAGAAATTAAAGCTTAAAGGTTTATAATACAATTAATTTAATTTGTTTTGTATAGGTATATTTATAATTTCTACATTATGTTATAAATATAATATATACATATATAATAAAATACATATGTATATATTTGGTTGCCACCTGCCCTTCAAAATTCAAATCAATCAATCAAAGTGTTTATTGCTTTCATGTATACATGAACTTATGCCTTTATTGTATACAATAAAGGTGTTAAATGTTAGTAATAGTAACGACATGAAACCCTGATAGGGCACAGCAAATTTATAATTGAGTTTATAATAATAATAATACCAGCCCTTGTTTATGTCCCACTGTTGGGCACGGGCCTCCCCTCAAGATGAGGGGGCTTAGGCCATAGTCCACCAAGTGCGGGTTGGCGGACTTCACACGTCATTCGAAAGCTAGTTAGGCTTTCTCAGGCATGCAGGTTTCCTCACGGTGTTTTCCTTCACCGAAAGCTAGTAACAATCGCACAAAGACGAATTGAGTTTATCTAATATTAATTATTAGGAAATTATAGGTACATTATTGCATTTGTAATTACATTAGAATCTATACTAATATTATAAAGAGGAAAACTTTGTTTGTTTGGTTGTAATGAATAGGCTCAAAAACTACTGGACCGTTTTTAAAAATTCTTTCACCATTCGAAAGCTACATTATACACGAGTAACATAAGCTAAATTTTATTTTGGAAAAAAATAGGGTTCCGTAAGATATTTGGGTTTTTTCGGACACAAGGTGTAAAAAATCAACCAGAAAAGTTACTTATTTTGCGTACGCTGCCTAAACTATAAAAGATAGAACCATAAAATGTTCAAATTAATTGTAGATCTTATAAATATCTACATAAAAATCCGTGGCACACTATGTCGAGTGAGGCCCAACAACCATTCTTTTAATTTAAAAATCTTGAATTTTGTTTGGACTACATTTCAACGCATTTATTTTTCTCATGCTATTAATCCTTATCAAAATAAATTATTTCATCATCAAGTACAGTTTATGTAGATAATATTTGGTCTTTGAATGATTAAAATTGGACGTTTGGTTTTGAAGTTATGGCGAAATTAAAATATTACGATTTCTGCTTAGACTATAGTTATATGATCTAAGGATTTCTGCTGCACGGCCCGTTGCGAAGTGAGCGTCACCAAGGCGGGGGTGCGCATGCAGGAGGGGAGTTTAGATCTATGAGTAAGGTACCCGCGAGGCTCTGACGCGAGGTCGGCTCTTTACGCAGCGGTCGTGCGCGAAGTCTAATAATTTTCGTGCGATTCTTTTTAGATTTCTTTCTTAAAACTACACCTACGCAAAAGTTCTTCTCAGAGCTAAACAACAGTTCTTCTCAGAGCTAATCAACAGTTCTTTTCAGGGCTAACCAACAGATTTTTTCAGGGGTAACCAACAGTTCTTTTCAGGGCTAACCAACAGATTTTTTCAGGGGTAACCAACAGTTCTTTTCAGGGCTAACCAACAGTTCTTTTCAGGGCTAAACAACAGTTCTTTTCAGGGCTAACCAACAGTTCTTTTCAGGGCTAAACAACAGTTCTTTTCAGGGCTAAACAACAGTTCTTTTCAGAGCTGGAATATTACACGCTATTAGCATTTTCTTAAACATTTGAAAATGCCTAAGAGAGCCAGGTCTCAACGTTCTAAACATAGTTCTCAAGCACGGGCAGCAAGAATACGTCGTATGGGAGAATCTTCACCTGAACGTTCACAACGACTTGCTGAACAAAGTCAGAGAAACTCTCAGGTACGCGCACGAGAGTCGAGTGTCGAACGCAACGCCTTGCACAACAAAATCTGAGAACCTCTGAGTTACGTTCACGAGAGTCGAGTGAACCGATATGTATGAAATTTTGCGGGTAGGTCTGAGAATAGGTTATAAAGTATATTTTATGCCGCTGATACCATGATTGACGAGGATATATAGAACGAGAGGAGGGTGCAAGAGGGAGAGGGGGGTGATGGAGTGAGTGATCGGAGGAATTAGGAGGAGCAAGGGGGGGGGGGGGGAGTGAGAGGGAGCAAGGGGGGAGTGAGAGGGAGCAAGGGGGGAGTGAGAGGGAGCAAGTTGGGAGAAGAGAGAGGAGGGAGAGGGTTCAGAGAGGACAATGGGGAGAGGAAGAAGGGAAGTGTGACGGGGACCGAAGCGGGAGGGGAGAGAAATAGCATAGAATTAGATTTTTATTATAAGAGAGAGAGAGATGGAGAGAGATAAATCAAGGGACTAGGGAGAAAAGGGGAGCAAATTAACGCGCGGGCGGAGCTGCGCGGGTCAGCTAGTATTAAATATTTATATTGAAATTATATTGAATTATTTTAATTATATTGAATTATTTTAATAAGGAAACTAGGATTCTGTCCTGTTCCCTAAGGCTGTCTGGAAGAGATCTTTATACCCGGTAAAATATAGCTTGATTCCTGTGACAGCACGCACATATTTTATGCCTAATAATTTAGATTTCGAATTCATAAAGATTGAGCTATCAAAGTCGTTAATTTTACCGACTGATCTGGGTAAATTATGGACATGTCATCGTCTATGTAGTTTTACAGCTATATATATACAGTCGAATTGAGAACCTCTTCCCTTTCTTTGAAGTCAGTTAAAAATTCAAATTCGTCTTTAGTAGTCGTTTGCGGGTTATCATGCCACAGCCACAAACGCGACAAACTTAAAAAACGCCTCTGCCTCATTTTGCTACTGCTGGTGTTAGTTAACACACAATACTTCGGAGTGAATTCAATATATTTTCGTTAATTACTTTTTTAGATAATTTTCATAAGTCGTTTTTATGTTCTAAAAATAGTTTATTTTATAAATTATAATAATAATCATTAGTATCAATAAGTAAAAATTTGAAAGTCCATAAGATAAAGAAAAATACCCGGGAGATTATTTCAGGTACTGGTAACTCTACGCACACACAGGTAATTGTATCCGTACACAGAAATCGCAGCTTACGCACACACTGGCGCGGTCAAACCGGCGTCACTTATTTGTTCTGTGCGCGTGGTCTAAGTATTCTATAGTCTAAGACCTAGACAGATGTTTATTTACACCGCCGGAGTGACGTCACAAAATGGCGCCATGCACCGGCCCTCGTTTTGGAACGAAATTCAAACTCTATTTTAAAAATTGAAAATATTGCTATTAATTGTAAATTTAATACAAAAATATGAATATTTTCGGCAATACTAGACCTGTAAGTACATTATAGAGTATTTTTTCAAAATTAGTCATCATGCCTATTGTTCTAACCGATTGTTCTGTGCAACAACATCGTAAAAATTTAAACAGCCAAAACTAAAATGCACACCTTTTTTTAAAAATTCTTTATTAACTGCACACTAATGTTATGCCATTTTATCTTTTAAAGCAGGTGTCCCATTTTAATGAGCATCCGGTATGCTACGCAACTTCAATAACTGTGTGTATCCAGGCATTTCATTAAAAAAAACACTTGAAGCCTAATTAAATTTATTATCTACTCTATAATCTTTATTATTCAAATATCATGACAAAGTGCAATTAATACTATGTTGTCATGGTAATAATTGTGTCAACTAAACAACCATAAAGTAATTATACCACTGCTACATGAGCTTGTGTGTTTAATCAATAAAATAAGTCCTTGGGGTATGCAGAAAGCCTTGCAATGGTGAAATAATACCTTCTCCAGAGCCCACTGAACAGTTAATATACGAATATTTTTTTATAATCAATGAACCATAGTCAAATTTTAAGTTATCTCTAATCATCACCAATGATTTAAAAAAATATAATGATACTAGCTGACCCGTGCAGCTCAGCCTGCGCTCTTTTGACGTTTTTAGATGCCCGCATAGGCATAGTATGTGAATATTACACATTTTTAATAGTATTAGATACATAGGTACTCATCTTATACATAACCTCCTTTTTTGAAGTTGGTTAAAAACCGGGGCATATCTTTTAATTGCCTTCTAAAGCATGGAGACGCTTGGAATGGAATTAAATGGTCACCCAACTATGTAATGACTTGCCTTATGTTGCTTAACTATAACCTAGCAGTATGAAAAATAGATGTTGACCGATTCTCAGATCTACCCAATATGCATACAAATCAGTTCAGCTGTTTCAGAGGAGTTTGTTAACAAACAAAATGGCATAACCATGTTAGGCTATCATGGCGACGAGTACGAAAAATTAATCTAACTACTCTGATCACTGCTAATCACACCATACTTGTAATAGTTTTGCTATAATAACTGAGTACTTTGTATGTTCCAAAAACACCATAATAAGTACTGCTACTACAGTCAGGACAAAATTATTTACTTAAGTAATAAACATACATGTCATGGCATTAATATATTAGGTCATTATATTTGCTATTCTATTGTTTTCATTTTATAGGTCAAAGAGATGAGCACTTATATGTAGATAAAAAGTATGAAAATCAAGTCACTAGACACTAAGAGACAGAAGTGTTTTTCTGCTATCAAGCAGCAGTGTGTAATCAGCGTGTGTGTGCCATAGCTCGTGAAATTACCGGACACAAGAAACTTATAACTAACATCTCAAGTAATGAGTGCCACATTGCAAAACAGCTGTCTATAGGCAGACTTGTTCCTTACAATCAGGCAAATGCTTGTCTCGTTCAGTTCAATTTAAGAAAAAAAAACAGAAGAGAGAAGAAACAAAAATAAAGACCACTTTACACTATAGAATATCTCATTTTTCCAACACTAAATGGATAAAGTACTTACTTGTTGTACAAATTGCTGGATATGGGGGTGGTGGCTTAATCCATGAGCCATCTGGTCTTTTCATATGGCGACGGTCTGAGGCAAAATGCTGAAGGAACTGCTTTGCAGTAACTACACGAAAGAATCTGCAAGTATTTAATAATATTGTGTATTATTAATAACTATTAATTAGACAATTACCGTAAATAGAAGACTAACCTGTGAAAATCTGATTTTAAAACTTGATCTGTGCGAAATGTCTCTGTAACATATTTATGAAAGAATGTTGGAAAGGGAAGCTCAGAATCCAAGTCGTAAACAAGGCAAGACTTGCAGTCCCATGAATACAGGAATATCACATGGTAATCCTGAAAAAGAGGTACTAAAGTTATACTAACAACAAATTATGCAAACAAGTAAAAAGTTGTTTGAGAGAAACGTAGTCCCAGCAGTAATTTAACTAATTATGATAAATATTATAGCTAGGTTATGGCTTGAATTGATTGTGGTACACACCCATATGACCAGACGGTCTTCCTCGCGGCCAGCCCTTTGTCTCCATAGAGGCACAGTGCGGCACGGGTTCGAGATGAAAACGACAAAACACCTATCTAATTCTTCTGGCACCCGCAACGACACATCTTGACATAGTTTCCAGACGTTTTCTTCGCTAAAAAAATTGTACAACAAAGGCAAATTATATTCACGAAGTGATTATGAAATAAACTTCAATCTATAAAATAGAGTTTACCAATAACAAGACACATGTGAACACTCATCACGTTTAGGAAATAATGGTTTAAGTGATTTATCGCTACTTTTATTATTTTCATTATTATTAGGATGAACTTGTGCATTGAGCGACATTTTTGTTTGGTTTGACAGTTTACAATTTACAAATTTTTTTTCTTGTTTTGTTTGACTGACAAATGACAACAAATTTATTGGTCGAGTCTATTTTTATGATAGAACCATAGAGTAAAACAAGGTGTTGTAATCATTAAAAATTTTCCCCCTAAACTCAAGTCAAAATACCTCTAAAAATATTTTCGTTGCAGTGATTCTAATACAATGCAAGACTTGAACAAAGAATATTCTGAAGTTCATTTACATCTTAAAAAGTACCACCTATTTCCAGGATTGTGCATCACAGGTTGCAAATAGCCAATTGTTTATTGTGTCGTTCATTTTCAGCAGTGGACGTCTTCCGGCTGGTGATATAATAGTCTAAATTTGGGTTGATGCTACTCATGGGATTTTGTATAATATGCGAAATATACTCTGTTCAAATTATTAGAATTACCCCAGCGGAAATGTTGTTTTGGGGGCTTTTTCTAACTTGAGTTGAGGGTGATTCAAGTGATTGCCTTAGAGGAGATACCACTGGAGATAGCATAATGCGCTAACCCCTCTGCCAAATTTTGTTCATTTGGTCAGGTCATTCTTTATTTGTGTGCGTATCTTTTTGAATGTGTTGCAAGTTTATTATAGTGTGGGTATGCGTGAAATTGTATCTGTGTGTGTTTACTTCGCCTCCCGCACCCCGCAAAAGTGCCACGAAAAATTTGTACGGCGAATCGACGCGATACTAGCTCCATTCTAATTACTCTGAGGTGATTGCATGCAACTTCTTCCTTCCTCCAAGATTGCAAGTTGCAACACGTTGCTTTACTCTATGGTTTTCAATCATTAAAATAGAATTGGCTATTTATTTTACTCTTTGATTGAATCTGAAAGCTAGCTAGACTGACATTTTGTTTGTGGATGTGAAATTATTTGTCAATTTGTTGTGTGCGTGCTTGCTTGCTTTGTAGTGATACGGACCAGCTGGCTGTGGCATTATAAAAGCCAGCGTTATCTTTTATGTTGTTTTCAAACTTTCTTTCATATTGGTAATATCAGGGCGGTGCGTTGTCCTAGGTTTCGGCCGGACTAGCGTATCGTCCGGTCTTGTTTGATTCTCTACATTAGGTAATTGCGACTTGAGACATATTCAACCTTGCTGGCGTTAGAAAACTAATTATCGAAATGACCCGTAAGTAAATGGTTACATACTATTCTTGCTTTGTTTACAGTTGTGGTAGATCAAATCTGTATTATTTTATGAATGTATTTCCATCCTCAGAGGTTCAAATTCCAAGGAATGTTCTAGATTTCGGTACATATTTTAGCCATGACACGAGTTTGATTGTACAGAGCTTGGTCATAAAAACGTGAAAATTGATTTACTCTGCATCCTCAATTAATTTTTTTTTATGTTTCATGGATTTTGATTTTGATTCCTACCTACAAAATGATCTAAAAAAATGTTTACTTTAGTGGTGCATATTACATTTACAGGTGGAAACCAGAGAGATTTGGCTAGGGCCAAGAACCAAAAGAAACAGGTAGAAATGCAAAAAAAAAAGAATGCCAATGAGAAGACTGGTATGACCTTGGCAGAACGAAAAGAAAGGTACCGACTATAGCCAATTCATCAAACTGTTATAACCAATTGGGCAAATAAAAATAAATTATATATTCTTTTGTCTCAGGGATGCTGAATTAATGAGAGAGAAGCAACGAAAAAAAGAGCAAGAAGCAATGGGTAAACAAAAACAAACTGCAAATTAATAAAAATAAAGGTCTCGTGACTGCTCCATCATGTATATTCACAACATTTGAGCTAGGTTGTTGAGATTGAAACTGTTGGTGACAATGGTACTACTTTAAATAAAAATAAATCTTAGTTAATCAAAGCCTAATAAATAAAACTAAAACAAAATAAAAAAGTATTTATGGGTATTGAAAAGTGAAACAGCACCTAGAATATGCAAATATGATCTGAATGTGTACATGCGCAAGTATTGTGATTCCAATAATCATAATTGCAATGACAAATTACTAATGGATTTGTCACAATGTTATCTTAGCATTTATGCAAATCTTAATGTTAATTTTGACTGAATAGGTTTGTATGTATACTCAACTACCCATTTTTGTACAATAAACACTAAAAACATTGTTTTTGTTTATTTTTTAACTTTACTAAAATTATTTTTATTGGTTTCAAAAGAAATCTGGCTACATATAGTTTTCTTTTGTCGGCCAGGAGATCTTCAAAGGGCACCCAGTCTCCATATGGAGATAAGATGACTATGTGTGGATTGGATTATTCCAGAATATTTTATATAATGTAATGTGCCTTGACTGACTTTCTCATTAATGTCATCAGAGAATAAGTTACTATTTTTTCTAAGAATAATTTTATTAGTTTGTCAAATTAGCCATAAGAGGACTTTTTATTATGGTCATATTTGTGTGTGATAGATACGTATGAGTCATCTTATTAGTAATAAACTGCAGCCTTCAGCTTATATTAGTCTAATGTTGTCTTTAATGTTATATTCACGATCACACATGGTTGATATTTTTTTTAAGTATGATATATTGTTACCAATGTGGTTCTCTGTTAAAAGGATCATGTATTACATCATACATGGGCAGAACTTGTCAACAGTATCCTTTTTGTCAGCTGGTCTCCATAGGGGTGGAGGCCAAGTTATGTCATTTTTTACCTGCTAAGACCTAAACTATGAAATATAATTCTAAGACACAATGTTTATTATTGGAAACATTTTATCCTCATCATTGACCCAATCGATTAGTTCAATAAAATAGCAACTGTCTATTTTTCGCATACTTAATGTCTCCTTTTTTATTAAAATTTGATCCTTTCTCATGCCCCGTTCGTTTTTTCAACCCTGTACATATTGTAATATTTCCCTACCTATGTAACTGTCCAGTCTGTCGATCCAACTTCACAAATCTGTTAGCCTGGTTTACGACCTATGCTATGGATATAACTCAATTATTGAAGGGATCCCTTCTATCTATTTTTATTGGTCATTCATCCTCGTCTGCACGCAACTGGTTCCATCAGAGGCACCAGATTTCTTTTAAACCATTACGTCCCAAGCTTAACCACACAGAACTACGGTGTGCACTTGGTGTATATCTATTAGGTGTACAAGGTGGGTGGAAAATAAAATAAATGATACGTTAAAAAATTTATTAATCAACATCGCAAGTCTCTGATATAGCAAGACAAGTTACATAAGGTAGGTACATGGATATATAATTATAAAACAGGATAATGTAAATATGGGTTCGAACGTAACAAAAAATATCAATTGTGCGTGGCTTATCGCTTTGTGATTGAATTCGTTTATCTTGAGAAGTAGGGGGCGATGGCCGCCTCCTGTGACATTCATGTCGCAGCAGGAGGCCGCCGAACGAGATCACGAATGAGCTAATCCTGCTCGGCGTCCGCGCCATGCGGTCTCCCAACGTCACGCTCTTCAACTCTGTGCCCGGGGCTCTAAATAACAGGCAACCTTCAGAGTCGCTGGACGTTCGGGTGTGGGGCCCTAAACGCCCATCGAGTACGGCGGCACCTCCAAAAAGAGACGGCGGGATTGCGATCCCCTCACCGTGAGCACCGAACAGTTTCCAGGGGCTAAACGAGCCCCGGCGGGGCGGGCTCATAGGCAAGGCGCTAAGGGTATTTTAGGGTTTATTATTATTATTTTTTTATACCCCACAAGGTCCTGGGGGTCTTTTTTATGGTGTCCCCGCAAGAGCAAAAATTAGGTTCTCATGAGGTTGCATGAGAACCTAATTTTTGCTCAAAAAATGCTTTTTCGAATTAAGATATAGGTACATATAGGTAAGTAAATAAGGACCAAGGTATAATTTTACATATTTCTGTTATATTCAACACATTATAAATAATAATCGAACATAGACGTAAGTATCTTGGATGCGATATAGACACTCGACCACGTAGGTATTACAAGACTAACAGCACAACATAAATAATTATTTCGTTTACGCTTACTACAAAACACATTCGTTTCTTCACGTGACAGTCATCCATTTTTTACGCAATTACGTAGGTGTTACTTGGTACAATCTTTAAACGTTCATTAGTATCCTTACATTAATATCTTAGTAAATATAGAACTATGTTAGTACAATATGTATTTCCATTTGTACCTTTTACATGTATTACTGTACACAGGAGTTAGTATTTTTGAGTTAACAATTCCTTTTGTGCTATACTTCCTCTAAGCTGTCTTGAAACCGGCCCAAAAATAAGACCACCAAGTATGAGCATATTCTATTTCGAATTCTTATTATTTTCAGATGGCTTGCAAATGTTTTGCACCTTATTGTATAATACTACTTCTGGTGAATGTTTAGCTTGCTTAGTGTTCCGAGGTATTTGAACGGTGGTTTACCTATTTACTGGATAATAAAATTCCAGGATCCGCCTATCCCCTAAAATATAACACACTTTTAAACTATAAAAAAACTAAACATTGGTACAATCTTAAAGATCGTATGCTTAACTACTTTGTTTCATTTAAAAATTAAAATTAAGTGTTTTACACGCTAAGCGTGCACAATACCTACTATAGTAATAGAAAAAACACTGAAATAAGAAAGTAAGTTCCTAAAACAAATGTATATAAAAATGAATCCCTATTTCCCTTGGTCAGAGGCCTATTTAGGATTTTTCACCTTCTTTGGCCATAACTTAAGAGCGACTGCCAATTTAGTCCATCTTTTCGAAAAGTTATAACGGATAGAAAAATTAACGGAAACTACGCGGGCGGAGCTGCGCGGGACAGCTAGTTAGCTAGCAGTTTAGTCTGTGGTTTAGTTTGCTAGCTAGTTTAGCTAATGTTGCGCTGTTTTGTCATCAGCTATCGATCTATTATGTGTACTATACTTTAAATTAAATGTAAGAGCCCGAGAAATGGACACAAAAAAATATTACACCAAAGTTAGTATTTCGCATTCTTAATTCAAATTGTCCCCAATAAGCTTAATTTTTAATTACATTTAAGGATTAAGTTGACGCAAATCCGTAATGAAATTAAAGATCTGATGTAAAAACTTCAATGGTTTACAAATAATTCAATAAAAATTGGTTCCATCTTGTAAACTGTTAATTAACGGAACTTAACCGTATTTTGACAAAGAGACAACATACAATAATAACTTATCATGTGATAGGTGTAAAATAACATATACTTAGAGGAAAAACATACTTACTGCCACACTCACAGACATTAATTAACTTTAATCGCAATTGAGTAATTATATGTAATCTAATTATTTCGACTCTCTTAAGATTATCTTTTAGTATTAATTACGAGATTATTGATATATCTACTCGCTATCCGCGTTTTAAATATTATTTGGCTTCGAAAGTCGAAATAATCCATTTACAAAATATGACTTAATCACAATTAAATATACCTAATTGACGTTTGTAGGTGCGGCACTTAAAATTATAACGCACTAATCAAAAAATCACAGATACAAACTGTAAATTGTTCAGCAATCAGGATTTTTAATACAATCGCGATAAGTATAAGTACATTTTTTTTTGTAGCACTGACTTGTAGCTATATTGTGATAATGAGTTTTATTGTTGCCAGTATTCCATCGATATAATAAATATTATTGATACAGCATTCAAAAAGTTATGGTATTAAATAAACTTTTAAGGAATAGCTCTTGAGCAAAATCGCAACTATGGTTTAAAAGTGATACATTAGTGGTGTACTTTCTTAATAACACAAGGATCAAGGTGTGTGTCAGAGAAACCGTTGGCCGCTAAAGGACGGTGTCAGGCCCCTTAACCAGCACAGCTCTTTCTCAAAGGGCACTACCAACCTTACTGCTGCACTCATTACTGATCATTTATTATAGTGGTTTATTCTGAATAGCCCCATCGTCAGGGGTCCAATAGAAATGTGACGAGGTATCCCCTGCCTTCGACCCCGACCCAGTGTAGTGTAGCCCTGTCTTCGCGAACACTGCGGCGGTGCCGGGGAGTGTTCTCTGCTCTTCCCGGAACGTAGTCTGCCGCTGGAGAGTGCCCAGTCTCTCGATACCTTTGATTAGAGCCACCGAGGTGGCTTTAGTGGATAAAAATCCCATAAAAAAAGCTCTACACATGGACTCTGAGGGCAGCAGTTTGTCATGATAGAAACATTGGTGTTAATTGGTATGGGGTAGGTACCCCAAAAATACTAATAACACCAATGGGTAATGGGGGTAGGTTTGCGGTAGATAGGTATCTAAGGCAAAAAATATTTTCGAAATCCATCTATCTATGTACGAGTAGTTACTTAATGTCATAGCGCGAAGGTGCTTCAACGATGTACTGGTCGAAATTGACAAGATCTAAGCACGTGATACTTATGCAACTTAGCAAATAGAAAGTTGCAATTTTCACTTTCACATACTATAATTACGTGCGTGTTTTCAATAAACTAAAGTTAGAAGCAGGTCGAGTAGCGTAATGAGACGCTTCGTGTTAGAACTATGGGGCACTTGGCCATTGACTCGGATGCGTGAGCTAAGCATATTTGTGTATTATCCATGGAGCCAAGGTTTCTTGAAGCGAATCGAAGTGTTTCTCTACACTTTTGTACTCGCTTAACTTCGATCAACTTCGAGAGTAATGTATTGCGCATTTTAAAATCAAATGTGACTGTGTGTATGTAAATTGACTGGCAACAGTACACGGTATTCTGTGAAATCGCAAAAATTAAACAAAACGCTATAATTTGACCTCACTTAACCATAACAAAATAAATCCAAATACAATATGAAATGGGAAATATTATTCGTTTCGTTACGTCACGTTAGTTTCATTTATTGCACACTTGCTGTTTATTTTAAAATTCTTCTTATCACATAAATATACTGAGGTAAAATTTATGTTTTTACGTGACATACTGGCTAGTTACATTTTTTGTTTTGCATTCTCAATAGAATCCGATATATTATGGCTGTCTATATTATGCCGTTTATTATGATAAAAAAGCTAGCCACGCTAGTAAACAATGCTTGAGCATTTTAATACTATACTTTAAAGTTTGAGGAATCAAAAATCACTATTCAATGTGTCCATTTGATAGACTTTTCTTTTCAAATTCCTCTCTTTGACTATACAATTCTGTGACTAAGTCCTTAATGAATGGATGGTCAAACTTCCCTTCAGTTGCTGTGAAAAACTCCTGCAGCTTCTTTGGTGTCTGCTCACGCTTCTCATATTCGAAAGCTTGAAGTATCATGTCGTAGCGGTCCAAGTCTTTGGCGAATTTGGCTTCAGGTGAACTTTGGTTTTCATATTCCTAGAAAAAGAAGTTCACAGATTTATGTTATTCTTGACACATGGATTCCGTATTTTTTTTAATCCGCCACATACACAAGAAAATAGTGAGTAATATTTTTATAATTTGCCGTAACTAATAAGGATGTAATCCTAAATGATGATAATTATAATGGAAATATTTTTTCTCTCTCTATTTTTACAGGTGGAACCACCAGATTACAAGTGATTCCCACAAAGTGGAAATCACACCACCAAAGCTGAAGTGGGTTTCGAACTCAATTTGTATTCTCACAGTAAATAAATGAATTTTCATATGAAGTTTCAAAATTTAGTTTACCCACATAGCTAGTACAGACTGTTATTGTTTATATGTACTATAATGTGTGGAGAACTAATTTTGACAAGATAATACATAAAATAGCCAACATACAATTTTATAAAACAAAATTTTAATTACCTTATATAAGTCATACATTCTATCGCCAGCTAAGCCAGTGAGTTCAGCTATTTTCTTCATTGCTTCGTCCTCACGTCTATGCTTTTCCTCAGGAGTAACTCCACAGTGTGGTGTAAGGTCACCAACTATACACTCCGCCAAATCATGTACAAGAGCTGAAATAATTTAAAAAAGAATTAGAAACTACATATTATTATATGTATTATAACTTTTTGTTTTTCCTTGTTTTTCACTGGCTGCATTTACTAGTATCAACAGCCAACACTCAGTGATGTCATGCCCTGTTCTCATAGCGTATGCATAAACCCAATTAGTATTGACACGTAAAACCAAATAAAATTTCAAATAAATCAATTACTTTATGACCTTGACTGTTAATAATGATACCAAAACAAATTATTTTTACACATATTTACACATTACATAAGTTACATTTTTCAAGTGGCTTGGATGGTCAAATCTAAAACGATAAGGAATACAAAAATATTTCATCATCACATCATTAGATCTTTGAAATATCAATATTCCTAGCCAGGAATTGAACCCATTGATATTAAAAAATAAGACATCCTGTGTTATTACAGTATCCGATAGTGTTGCTCATATGCATCAAATTCTAGGAAGTAATGACATATGGCAGAAAATCACTCGTTTACAGGATGTAAAAGGCACATGTCCGATCCGTGAGGCTCTTATTCAGTCTATCAATACAAATACATGTACATAACTTATTTGTTGAATATCTCATATTTTTTTCATACTTTGTTCTAGGAAAACAAATCTGATCATGTATTTCTGGTACAAATTAGAAAAATAAAATTGAGATCTTTAACCAATGAGTTACATACATGTGTTTATATTGATACACTGAAAAATACCCTCATGGATCGGACACACATTTTTTTTTTACATTCTGTATAAACAATATACATATTTATAATCCTAGTTCTGAACTGATGCTGCTATTCCTTTGTTAAATAACATAAATAATTTTACCTATTTGAAGGCATCTAAATCTGTCGAGATTTGTAGGGTTATTTTCTTCAGTGAGCAGAAATGTCATCAGTCCCATTCGGTACATATGACCGGCAATGGACTCACACTCATTTATATCACAGAGTACCCATCCGGTTCGTTTGACATGCTACAAACAGAACATTGACATTTAGTTTAGAAATGAAATTGCATTCAGTAACAATGCTTAAAGTACCAGGACAGCATACCTACCTATATAGTACTTCACACCTTGTAAGAAACCTATAGCAGGAGCCTCTACCACCACCTCTCATAGCAGTATTATTATCATCTTATTTGATACAAGGTAGAGATGTCAATATACAAAGTTATAGCTCTGCCACATTCTATCGAGATAGTAAGGTGAAAATAATACTGCTCTTAGAGGTAGTTGTAGGGCCACAGGTATAAATAAAAATTCATAGTAGTTTTGGGGTGATTGAATCATAAGTTTATAGCTAAAATATATGACATATGTTAGAAATACTTACATAATTATTTTTTACACAACCTATTAATGAGAAAAGCAAGACACCAGCCTATAGAACAAAATTGACTCCTGTAATCTGGACTGTGTCTTTAGAGTCGGAAATTTCAGAAACCCTACATTTTTACCTATTTTTGCATAACTAAGTTTATTTATTTATTATAATAAACAGCTACAATATTCATTGTTTGTCACCAGTGTCTTGAGTCTGTTAATTTGATCAGTTACAGTGCCCTTCACACTGGTACTCAGGCTTGGCGCCAAAATATGACACTGTGGTACACTGAATGAATGCTCTCTTGCACAAGAGACCTAGTAAAGTAGTATTCTCGTAAACAAAATTCGTTTAAAACCAAGTTTCACTTGGCATTCAGGCATGAAGAACAAAAGATTTCTCTAGACAATGGTTATGTTATTGATTTCTTGTTGATACGTGGATGTTTTTATCTTTGTATGACTATTATGTATATTAATATTGTGTTACCTTCAGGCGCCCGACTAATTCCAAGAACTCCAAGATCTTCTTATTTTCAATTACTAATGCCATTATGCTTTTATTCTCAGGCCTTTTCTCAGGTGTTTGTGGCAGCTGCTTCTATAAAACGTTTTATATTTTAAATTTACATGGGTATGACACAATTGCGATAAAATATGAATGTCCTTGTCCTCTGATAAATTACGTATTTCAAAGTATCAAACAATTAAATACCTTTTTCCTTTCCTTTACACTTTTGTACAAATCTTATAACTATCCAGTAGTTTTGAATTGAATACTGTTTTTCAGTTTTCAATTTTTCAGCGAGAGTTTTTGGCTGAGTCGATACTATTTTAATGATTAATTTTATTCTGTGCAGTGTGACCGTTTCATAAAAAGGTAATCAACTAAAAGAATATGATTTCAGTACTAAAAATACTATAAAACTTATGCAGAATTATACTAAAATTATACTAAAAAAAAAACGGTCAAGTGATGGGAGTCGGTCTCGAGCACCGTGGGTTCCATACCATTTTTGGACGTATTTAAGTTATTATAATATGCATCTGACACCTCAGATAGCAAAAAAATACACTAAACTAAGTTTGTTTGTCGAGTTTTTTTTGGAAATATCGTTTTATTTTCCCTGTAAAATATAGATACACATGTATTATCTGTAATTATTTCAGATATTTCCCTCCACCAACTTCGGAGATAAGGGAATGGTATTTTTTAACCGGCTTCAAAAAGAAGGTTCTCTATTCGACGCGTATGTATGTAATATTAATAAAAATGCGTAATATTAATATATGGCAGTCTGTGTGGGCTTCTAAACAAATTTACCAAATTTTATGAGTGTATGTATGTATGTAGGTTTGTCCGCGGATTTCTCAGAAACTACAAGTCCGATTTCGAAAATTCTTTTTGCAATAGTTAGAGTATTTTTCAACTTAGAGTATAATAAAATAGTTTCATCAAAATCGGTACAGTAGTTTAAGAGATATAAACTTTTTATGTTTTCAGTAAGTTACTGTAACGTAGACGTTCGAGTTGCGTAATAGTGCTAATACCTATCTTGATAAATAAAAGTCACTAGAAAGTGTTAATTCAACTATTTTTAAAAAATCCGACTTCAAAGTAAATTATCTAAAAAACATAAAATAACGAAAATATATTGAAGTCGGTGTCAGCTCGTGCTAGTCTTAGTTAACATGATGTGCTAGCACCGACTTCAATATATTTTCTTACACATCTCTTAACAATCGGGATCGTTTGTTGCCAACCGAGTAGCCGCAGTGTTATGATGTTCCATCCATTAATTACCCACCCGAACGTGCAAGAAATAAGTAATACAACAACGAATTACGCATTGTGGAACTAAAAGTAAAATATTAATATAAAAACTATACAAAAGAGATAAATCATACAGTTTCGGTAATCATCAGACAAAGACAAAACTACGCAAGTGAAATTGTATGAATGAATGTTTGTGCTACCAGAAAATTTACCAAAAAATACACTACAAAATGTTGTTGTAGTTAAAATTTTACCAAAATATACTAACATTTGAAATTATACCAAAAAAATACAAAATCAAAATTGTGAAGCCCAAATTCTACCAATTTGGTATCGAATATACCAAAAACGGTCACACTGATTCTGTGGTGGATTGATTGAACCATCCTTTACTCTATGTAAAGGAAAGCACTTGAGTAAGTCAGAATACCCGTAGACAAGACACATAATAGGAAGGATATTATATTCTGTCTACGATCTCTAGAGAGACGGCCACTTTCTTTCTCATTCTCACAAGAAAATAATGCATGTCATGCTTTTATGTTACATGTGTACAAGAAAAAAACAGAGCATATGATTTTTTTGTCCTTCAGCGAGTGTTCAACATCTGTCACGGACTTGAAGCAAAAGCACCAGTAGTGCTTGTGTAGTTTTACTTTTAAAGTTTTTCTGTCAGAATAGCTTTGGTGTTTTTAAATTGAATGGCATTAGAATGGAATTGGCAAATGGCTTTGCTTGTGGCGGGTCACCCTCTTCCCTCTATTAATATGGTTGAGGGGAGTGATTGCTGCTACTCGAGTTGTGATCCGGGGGTAGCTTTTTAAAAAAATGACCATTCAAAAGTGCCGTTAAGCGTATTTGAAATAAATATATTTGAGTTTGAATTTTATAAGGGAGGGGTTGCCATAATCCCCACTCTTGGTAAGTGTCTTGGGGATCGCGGTATATAAGGTAAGGTGATCCAATAGAAAGACGCTGCTGCCCGTCTTCTTGTTTACTCATCGCCTCTTACAGGAGGGACATCTAACGGGAGGAGATGAGTGGGTGCTATTTTTAGACACCCCACAGGTAATGGTGAGCAGGCTCGTCGCACATAAAAGCTCTCATGGCAAAGTGAACCTGTTACCCACAATGTCCATCCTAAATATATAGGCGTAATATTAGATAGATAGATCATTGACGTAAAGAAAAACTGCGCTAAAGTTAAAATGAAGGTCACAAGCCGAAACACCTAAATGGGGAGCTTCTCCAAGTGTTCTCCGGACAACTGCTTTGGCCCTCTGTTTCTCGGCAGGGGAATACGCTAGTCCTGTATGGGGTCGCTCTGAATGAGACTAATGCCGACTAACCACGGCCTAAAACCGACTCCGCTTGCGAAACTACACTCCTTTGCAAAAAAACGGGCGGTTTTGATTTGTGGCGACTAGAACCTCCTTGCCGCTTGGAATCGTGTGAACGTATTTTCTATGTATTTTGAATGCCGAACAGCACGGCTTTGAACGATGCTGTCTGACTAGTGTTTGACACATTCATTGTATATATTTAGTAGAGTCAAGTCGTGGTTATCGGAATATTATAGTCAAACCCACAATGTATTTTATACCTAAGTAAACGTGAAATCACGAGTCGTATAGTAAACGACACACCAGTGCTTTGCAGGTTAATAAATGTTTGGAACCGCATCTGACATTATTATTTGGAGCAGATAATTTACGTAAGGTCACCATTGAAGGTCCGTTGGACCTTCAATGGTGACCTGGTGACTAGAGGACTACAAACACGCAACAGTAAGACGTTAAGTCACATAACTAACACGAGGATTATAAGGTAACCAATACAGTACCTTTCAATAAAGCAAAGGAAAAATTTGAAAAGAAACGGTGTGTTCGTTTTATTTCACGGAATTTACGTCGGACTAACGTCGGCCATTATACGACAACGGAATTTCATTTTATCATATTTAAATAACGAAAATATTCGTCTTGGAGCGACATATTGGAATTCTTGTATCGCGTTGACATATGGTGAAATATTTTAAGGTTTTTTTTACACGAATTAAATATTTAAATAATTTATGTAAAGGTCTAGGTCGTTCCACATACACCGACCCAGTTAGAAACAAATTTCATTAAATTTAGGGTTCCGCGACATCCGTTATTATCATCGATATGGCTGAAAGCGAAAGTGACTATGGCGAGGCGGCAGGTGAAAAGGTAGTAGTAAATCGTGTCCGTCAGGATGACCGGACCACAGCACGGATTCACGTGAAACTTTACCAAGATTTAGTACCTATTTTGTACTATTTTGTACCTATGTTTAAATATTTTGTACCTCAGTAATAACAAAGTTATTTAATAAATAAAGTGGGAAGCCATTCTGACGTCAGGATGGCTTCCCACTTTTTACTTTGGGTACTTACGGTCCATATATTGCTGAAATCTTTGCATAATAATTTAGTACCTTTTTTGTACCTACGGTAAATATATAAATACTTAATGTATTCCATTTAAAAATTACTTTTATTTCATTATAAACAATTATATATGGAGCATCATTCATCTGACATTTGTCTGACATATTATAATGTAACATGTAGTCCCCTATCCTGCGAAACAAAGCAAGTATTCAGTGCATATTTTCTTTAGGATATTCCGACCCCGCTTAGCGTTTCATAATTCTCCATCATAAACATTCATGCAGTAATAATCATGTGCTACATTCGACCCTCTCTGATGAAATTTAATAGATCACATTTGAAACTTCATCAAAATTTAACAACGTAACCTGGTAACGGCGGGCAAATAATATTATTAATTGTTTTTGAAGTTAGAACTGCACAATTTCTTAACTTTTTTCAATGACGATTACATATAATAGTTATAATATTCTGGGACAATCCACACACGGTCATCATATCCCAAACCAACACGCCCGTCATACATATTTATTGTAATAATGACAAAAGAGACTGACAGATATTAAATGTGATCTATTAAATTGGCCCTACTTTAGGTAAGTTTTGCACTTCCGAGGTGCTAGGAAATTTCGAGTGTGGGTCCTAGACATCCATCAAATACGGCGGCAAGTCTTTTTTGTAGTCATAAGCACTAGCTTGGGTGCAATCCCACCTGATCGAAAACTTATTGAAAGGATATTTACTCCCTTGAAGACACCCACATTACATTATTATGAGGCGAAGGTTCTTAGGAAAAAAATAATTAAAAAAGTTGCGCAGTAAATTTGTTGATTAGGTGGGCGGAGCTGCACGGGACAGCTAGTTTTATATAAATAAAAGTACGTAAATAAAAAAAATATAATGTATAAATTATTCACTATAGAATAACATTTTATACAGAATATATTATAGAATTCTAGCAATGTAGTATATAATCTTATACGATCTGTAAAGGGCACATTCTCATATGCTTGTAAACTTCAGGAAATTATTTTAAAAAATATTACTAGAAAAAAATCAACAAAACATTTATTTAATAACAACATAAACTAGTACACTTATAATGACTTACAATAACTATGGCTGGCTATGCCAGAGTAATTTACTGGAAACTTAAACAGTCTATATTTCTTAAACTACTGAACCGATTTTGATATCGCTCGATCGCAATAGGATTTGTAGTTTCTGAAAAATACGGGGATAAACCTACATACATACACTCATGATATTGGGTAAATTTTGTTTACCACATAGATTAACATATTAAGTAAATATTACTTATTTTTATTAATATTACATACATACGCGTCGAATACAGAACTACTCATTTTGAAGTCGTTTAAAAGGGAATCCTTATGGTTGTGCATGGTATGACTTCGTCTATCTGTCTGCCACACCTATATATTTCAGGAACTACTGGTGCTATCGATTTGTAATTTCGATCGTACTTACCCAACCTCAAAGCAAATAAAAATCATAAAATTATTTTCAATGGAGGTCCAAATGGGTTGTCAAAATTTCAAAGTGTGCATTCTATATCGAGTTCATCGATATGCATCGATAATGACCAAAAATGTTCGTTCCTTGATAGGGCCCAAAAAATCCATGTGTATGCGAGCCCAGGGTTTCTCTGGCCATGGCCAGAGACAGGGCATGGGTGGCGCTTCACTCTCTGCAATGCAGATCCAACAATCGCAACAGATTCTTTCGAGAGCTTCGTCAATACTTTACCACCACACGTAGCTCCTAGAGAAAGATTTCCTTATATCTACAAGTTTCTGGCACAACAACCCTATGGCCCCACATCACACAACCTAATTCTTCATACAGTTTTTTCCAGCGATTGAAGTAAGGCCGAAGAGACATTATTTCATTCTCAGTCGGCCCTTCGTCCCGTATGTATCTTAATACTCTGCTTATTAACTGATCACGGCTTGTTTGCTGTTTTATATCATATAATCTAGTAACATGGCACTTTGCGCAAAATGTAAATAAGATTGTTCCTGAACGCAAACGCTTTGTGTAGTTTTAGTCAAAGCTGGCAATCGTGATAACCCATCTGCTCTATATTCTTTTGACTTTACATATTCTATGTCGTATGTATGTGCTGATAATTTAATAGCCCACCGCTGTAACCGACTCGCAGCCATCAAGGGAACCCCCTGTTTAGGCTCAAAAATTGTCACCAACCGTTTGTGGTCGGTACGCAATTTAAAACATCTCCCATATAAATACTGGTGCAACTTTTCTAAACAAAACACTATAGCCAGTGCCTCGCGTTCAATCTGAGAATAGCGTTTTTCAGCTGCGGTAAGTGCCCGCGACACATACACAATCGGTCGCTCACGCGCCCCGCGGCCGTTCACGCATCCGTCCCAAACTGTAACCAAAGTTTAAGTTCCCAGAGAAACAGGTGGCAGAAGTTGTTATCATCAATGTTAGAACTAACAAATGTATGGGTTTTACTCCTCTGCCTGGATGCAGGAAAGGGGACTACATGGTTTGTGAAATATAATATGTCAGATGAATGATGCTCCATATATAATTGTTTATAATGTTATAAAAGTAATTTTTAAATGGAATACATTAAGTATTTATATATTTACCGTAGGTACAAAAAAGGTACTAAATTATTATGCAAAGATTTCAGCAATATATGGACCGTAAGTACCCAAAGTAAAAAGTGGGAAGCCATCCTGACGTCAGAATGGCTTCCCACTTTATTTATTAAATAACTTTGTTATTACTGAGGTACAAAATATTTAAACATAGGTACAAAATAGTACAAAATAGGTACTAAATCTTGGTAAAGTTTCACGTGAATCCGTGCTGTGGTCCGGTCATCCTGACGGACACTAGTAAATCGTGTGTCCATCCGTACCCCGCCCTTCTGCAAGGACCGTCCAGCATTATGGTTCGCAAGCCTGGAGGTGCAATTCAGCATCAACGGTTTGGTGAACCAGATAACGAAATTCCATTATACATAGGTACCTAAATTAAGTTGTACTGTGTTTGGTTATCTTGTGTTAGTGTGTGTGCTATTTGTGTTTTTAATAAACGTCTTTTCTTCTTCTTTTTCTTCATTATGCAGTGGCTCATTTAGATACGAACTGTTCGAGAGAGGTTGAGGATATTATCCTGTCTCCCCCAGCAAAGGATCTCTATAACACCTTGCGGGACGCTATCATCCGCAGGTTTTCGGTTTCCCATGAGGAGAAAATTAGGTGTCTCCTAGAGAAGGAGCAGACCGGCGACCGCAAGCCATCGTCTTTCTTGCGCTACCTTAGGTCCCTAGCAGGTATTACATTCCCTGAGGATGTTTTGAAGACCATCTGGATGAGCAGACTCCCCAGATATCTTCAAACCGTGCTCACGGCGCAGCGTCTTCAGGACTTGCCTGAACTTAGCGAGTTGGCTGACCAGTTGATGGAAATCAATGCTCAGCCATCTCAACACATGGCTTGCGCGTCAACCTCGCTACCATCTACCTCTACCAACGATCCGCAGATTGCAGAGCTAAACCATAAGATAGAAGAATTTACTCGCGTAGTGGTTTCTTTAGCCAACCGAGGCGTTGACCAACGTGGCCGCTCGCGAGAACGTAGACTAGGTAAATTTAAGAACCGATCACGTTCGCGCAACAGCGAGTTATGCTATTACCATGACCGATTCGGAATGAAAGCAAGGAAGTGCGTCCAACCGTGCAAATGGTCTGGCCCTCCACCTTCAGCGGCTGGTGGCTGCAACCAGTCGTCGGAAAACCAGTAGAGCGTCCGGTTTCGGCGACTGCCCAACGCTCAGCCACAAGTCGCCGTCTTTTCGTAACTGACCGGTATACTAACAGAAAGTTTCTGGTGGATACTGGTTCAGACGTAAGCTGCGTACCAGTTAATAGTGTTAGCAAGCTGAAAGGACAGCCGCAGCCGTACGATTTAGTAGCAGCAAACGGTTCTAATATTCAAACTTACGGTTTAGTCACGTTATGCTTAAACTTAGGTCTTAGGCGCAGTTTATCTTGTATTCCGACGTGTGTTTTGAATAAATCACACCTTATGGTGGGGGGGGGGGGGGGGGGGGGTCCGTTATGTTTTGGGCGGGCGTAAGTTCTAGCTGTCGTACTGAGATAATATTAATTGAAAATGGCTCACTAAATGCGCAAAGGTACATAACATAAATCATTTCTCAACATGCACAACGCGCCACTGGCTGTAATTGGTGAAGATGCCATTTACATGGACGATAATGCTAGGGCCCACCGTTCTGGCGCTGTAGTGTAGATGCTTATATGCAAGAGGTCGGTATTCGTCGTTTGGATTGGCCAGCGCGGAGTCCCGACCTTAACCCCATTGAGCACGTCTGGGACCTCCTAAAAAGGCGAGTACGATCTGTCCAACCACCTCCACAAAACATCAGGGAGCTGAAACGTGTGACCTCGGCTGAGTGGGAACACATTTCACAGGACACCATCAAAAGTCTAGTGGAAAGCATGCCAAGAAGATTACATGCCGTAATCGCTGCAAGAGGAGGTCACACTCATTATTAATGTTTATTATTTAATGTCTTTTTAACACGCTTTTATTAGCTTGACCTGTATGTATGTATGTATGTATGTATGTAACTATGTATGTATGATGGTAACGGAATCCCACCCTGATTTGACCTGAATTTGACCCACTTCTACACGTCCAAAACATTTGAAATTTTGCACATGTATCAAGGACCGGTGACAATACAATAATATGGTATCATTGAGCTGATCTGATGCTGGGGATCGAAGGTGGATAAGAGAACCCTTGGATGGCTACTAGTAAACTAATCGAATTTGGGTTCATTTGATTTGTTTTAAAGAGTTCTTTTCACTTTGACTATTAATGAGGACCTGATGGTGGAACTGGAGAAGGTGAGTGACGGAACCCTGGATTGGCTACTAGTAAACACATCGAGTTTGGGCTCATTTGATTTGTTATAAAGAGTTCTTTTCACTTTGACCATTCATGAGGACCTGATGATGGAACAGGAAGGTGGGTAACGGAACCCTGGAATGGTTACTTGTAAACACATCGAGTTTTGGTTCATTTGATTTCTTTTAAGGAGTTCTTTTCACATTAACCATTATTTAGGACCTGATGATGGAACAGGAAGGTGGGTGACGGAACCCTGGAGTGGCTACTAGTAAACACATCGAGTTTTGGTTAATTTGATTTGTTTTAAAGAGTTCTTTTCACTTTGACCATTCATGAGGACCTGATGATGGAACAGGAAGGTGGGTAACGGAACCATGGAATGGCTACTTGTAAACACATCGAGTTTTGGTTCATTTGATTTGTTTTAAGGAGTTCTTTTCACATTAACCATTATTTAGGACCTGATGATGGAACAGGAAGGTGGGTGACGGAACCCTGGATTGGCTACTAGTAAACACATCGAGTGTGGGCTCATTTGATTTGTTTTAAAGAGTTCTTTTCACTTTGACCATTACTGAGGGCCTGATGATGGTACTGGAAGGTGGGTGACGGAACCCTTGAATGGCTACTAGTAAACCCATCGAGTTTGGGTTCACTTGATTTGTATTAAAGAGTTCTTTTCACATTAACCATTAATCAGGACCTGATGATGGAATAGGAAGGTGGGTGACGGAACCTTGGATTGGCTACTAGTAAACACACCACGTGTAGGCTCATTTGATTTGTTTTAAACAGTTCTTTTCACTTTGACAATTAATGAGGGTCTGATGATGGAACTGGAATGTGGGTGATGGAACCCTGCAAAGGCTACTAGTAAACATATCGAGTTTGGACTCATTTAATTTGTATTAAAGAGTTCTATTCACTTTGCCCAATAATCAGAACCTGATGATGGAACAGGAAGGTGGGTGACGGAACCCTGGAACGGCTACTAGTAAACTCGTTGAGTTTGGGCTCATTTGATTCGTCTTAAAAAGTTCTATTTACTTTGGCCAATAATCAGGGTTGATGATGGAAATGAAAGGTGGTTGACGGAACCCTGGAATGATTACTAGTAAACCCATCGAGCTTGGACTCATTTGATTTGTATAAAGGAGTTATATTCACTTTGCCTAATAACGTGGACCTGTTGATGGACCCGGAAGGTTGGTAACGGAACCCTTGAATACTACTTGTGAAGCTATTGACTTTTAGCGTACTTTCGACTGTTTAAAGGGTAAATACGTAGTGCTTTCTTAAACTCAATCAGATACCTATGCGTAATACCTAGTTTAGTAAAAATATGTTTAGCCACAACCTGCCTACGATTCAAGCAACGAACAAATCAATACTTGGGCGAATGTTATCCGTAGTTTAGGTGAATATTTCTAAGACTAAAAAGTATAAAATAAATTACTAGTATAAAAAACTAAAAATACACGCTTTTATAAGGACTACTGTCCTAAAAAGCAATAAATAAATTATCGAAACCGTTCTTTCTTTCTACCCCGTGCTAGTAATTTATGGATTATATTTATGTGTAAAAGCGTGGGGCGTCTTTTCTGAATAACAGCTTAACATTTCTGTCAAATTTCAAGAACGCTAAGTATTTGTATTCACATGACAATCATTTGTAATCATTTACAGAGAAAAGGCGCCCCACGCTTTTACACATAAATATAATCCATAAATTACTAGCACGGGGTAGAAAGAAAGAACGGTTTCGATAATTTATTTATTGCTTTTTAGGACAGTACTTAGTCCTTATAAAAGCGTGTATTTTTAGTTTTTTAAACTAGTAATTTTTTTTATTAAAATTCCATAAAAAATCTCTTAGTCTTAATTTCACTATACCCATAAAAATGTTAATTTTAACACGACTCTCTGTTTTCATTAACTGAAACACCGATTCCAGGATTTAAGTGTTAAAACCTATATTCTCATTGATAATAAGAAATTTCTAGTCATCTAAGCTAATGAAATACTACAAATATTTATATTATCCATAGAAAAGCCAATAACTGTAAGGTGCCCGTTTTTTTTGCATAGGAGTGTATATGCACTCTCAGGTATTGCTCCTCCAGATGTCCGAAGCGATGTAGCGGCTGCTGTTAAAAGAATGAAGATGGAACAAGACTACGGACACCCTCTGCGTCAACACTCTGCAGTTTCCCATAGATTAAGAAGTCGAAAGAGATTTGTAGGGTTTGTGGCTCCTATTGAATCACACCACAAAATTACCGAGACCCGACTAAAATTATGGGAAGAGAGGTATCCTCTGACAAACTTAATATAATATAATATTAATATATTGACGGGCCCGTTGGTCTAGTGGTAAGTGACCCTGTCTGCTACCCAACAGGTCGTGGGTTCGATTCCCACCTAGCGTCTGGGTGTTTTATCTATATAAGTATGTATTTACAAAAAAAAAAGTATATATGTATTAGTATCAGTTGTCTGGTTTCCATAGTACAGGCTCTGCCTAGTTTGGGATCAGATGACCGTGTGTGAATTGTCCCAGGATATTATTATTATTATTAATATTTGTACTAATAAACCTAGTTAGGTGGGGTTAATAATAAACTAAAGAAAACCTAGTTAGGTGGGGATATGGCGACTCAGCTGTTTGTGAGTGTTGGTTCTCCCCACAAAGTATGACCCATTTGTTGTCCTGTCCAGCGTGCACCGACTCCTATACAATTCAGGAACTATTAGATGCAACCGAAAACGCAGTGCGAGTGGCAATGTATTGGGAGGTGCAGGGTATGATTGCATCTGCTGTCGATACGAAAAGAAGAAGTTGAAAAACGAAAAGAAAAAGCAAGTTTGACCACGTATCTGAGTACAGGAGTAAATTGAAATGGCTGCCCATTCGTTTGCAGCGTGATGAACATGTTCTGATCCTAATGTATAATGTTCTGTATAACCCGCATTCCCCTTCCTACCTTAAGGAACGTTTCCAATTTCTCGGAGCTAGTCATAATGTTAATTAGCGTTCCAAAATGGATAATGTGCTAAAGGCTCCTTTTACTCAATCTGGCTATTACCGGGACTCTTTTACTATTAGAGCTACGCATTTGTGGAATGATCTTCCTCCTTACGTTCTGCATTCCAAGTCTCTGCCTATCTTTCGGAACAACCTGCATAAGCATCTTCTTGCTAAATCCTAGGGAGCAACTAACATCTTATCTGTACATTGTGAACTATTAGGTACATGTTTATATTGTGTTTGTGTTGTTGTTTTATGTTTATATATATATTTATATTATATGTATATATACATTAATAATACCAGTCCTTCTTGTATATAATGTAAATAAAGGTAATTTTTGTGAAATAGGTATTTTACAAGTATAGTATCTTATATAATATTATATATATTCACTTAAATATGTATTAGTATATGATAATATTTTTATACGTAATATATGCATAATGTGTTGTTAATATATTATTTATTGTTTGTCTACTTTATATTATTACTGTGCACTATACTGCAGTTTTATTTTAGTATAGCTCCTTTTACAAAGGTTGTCTGGAAGAGATCGCTTTGAGCGATAAGACCGCCTTTGCTCACATTGTTATGTAACTGTTTCATGTATTGTTCAACAAAATGTGTGCAATAAAGTATTAATCTATCTA
The DNA here is from genome assembly GCA_911728495.1 of Furcula furcula. Taxonomy (NCBI): domain Eukaryota; kingdom Metazoa; phylum Arthropoda; class Insecta; order Lepidoptera; family Notodontidae; genus Furcula; species Furcula furcula. Next base: position 21,981,774 of record OU452244.1, on the reverse strand, counting down.
TCTATGTAATCTATCTAAGATGGTAAATGATAGAAAGGTAAATAAAATACACCACAATTTTTTTAACTTCCGACTCTACTTCAAAAGCCTATTAGTACTTACTTAGTTTACCTATATCTTTAGTGTTAGTTGTGGTACCAGTCACTATTATAATTGTTGGTAGCTTTAAATTGGGCCCGGTAACCACCGGAAAGAAAGCACTTCGACCCAGTTTGATCTATTATCAATGACCTAGCCCTTCACCCTGCTGACGTGTCCAATAGTTCTCTTAGGTAAGCAACGATTGCACCAGCTCGGAGCTGTACCATTATCATCTGGCATAGGATAGGTTACTTCCAGATGACTCAACCTACGTCTCGCAAGAACGTCGCAGCCACATAATAATTATGTGTCTCAATGACTCCTCACAGAATCTTCAGGTATCAACAATACTAATGTCTCGTGAGTGGCCTTATTAGGTGCCTCCACCAGTCCAGTTTGAGTCTCCACTCTCTGCCACCAGCAGAACGGCACATATTGAAGACTCTTAAGGCTTTTGTGTTATATTTTCAACATGACGATGCTACGTTAGTTTCCTATCATGAGTTACCCCCAGATATTTAACTTCCGTAGCCCATTTATGTTTGGTGCCGTACATTTCTAGTTCTGTCAGGTCCTCTAATTTCTAGTGAATGGAACTATAACAGTTTATGTAGTTCAATAGGCGGTAGGCCCCTTGTGCAAGGGACCGGCAAGGAAGTTACTGCCACAGTGTCAGTCTTGGGTCAAGTAGGGATTTGTACATACCTAAAATTGCTGAGTTCCAGTCTGAATGGTCAGTAATGGGGTACACACGGCGACACTTTAACCTGGACTGTGTTTGGACTTTGAACTATTAGAAGTTGATCGCTGCGAACCGTGCGAGAGAGTGCTATATGTTGTAGTTATTTTCTTCCCAAGCGGCGCGTGCCAACGTGCGTGCGGCCTACGCCCGCTGACCGCCGCATGTCCGGTCCCTTTCCAACACTTCTCTATGTTGTATGTAACGTAGTAATCGTTATATAGGGTGTCAAACTTGATGTGTAGCCGTGTATATTCAAGTGACTCAGTTATGGCGTATCGGGTAACGAGCGGCATTGCAGCAGACTGCAGCTATAGCTGTATAGAGGAAAGTGTGTCGCTTACCATCACATGGACTATCTCCTCACTAAGTTGATTAAAAAAGAAAATATTAACCCCCATTACATAGACAAAGGAGGTAACTTTTGTCTTTTTTACGTTATGCTATGCTCAGGCTTCCTCGGCACAGAATACCCGGGGCAGGCAGCGGGGTCTAAAGAGGGAGACTAAATAGTATATTTTTTTCGATAGCTCCTAAACTATCGGCTGAAGATTGCTTGCTAGCTGAAATTTTCAACAATGAATATTTTATTCGCTACACTCCGGAAGAGTAGGTAAGTACCAAATTTAATGATAGTTTAGGCGTTATGAACAAGTGAAGGGTGTTTATTATCAATTGACATGTCTGTCTGTCTGCCTGTACGACTATCGTGGAATCGTACCTGTTCCGTAGCATTAACGGGTTTTCTTCACCAAACTTTAACAAACGTACCTACTTGTACGGTTTGGTAGAGGTATTTAGTGTTAGATAAATAGCAAACAAAAAAACCATTCACAATTTTAATATCCTCAGCATGAAAACAACCGAGCTCCCAATGGGAGTAGGTAGGTATTTGTCGTTGACTCAGGAGGCAGATTCTTCAGTCACCGTTTTACGAACAAGCGGCATCAAACACCGTCGGCAATATTAATAAGGTCCATTTCAATTTATATGATCGATGGCGAAGCGCTTGGATCACTCCTTGCATTGCAATGATCCCCGATACCGCTACGAAAATTTAAATTCATTCTCTGTTAAGCGGACAGTGAAAATGTTGGAGCCTCCGGTGACGGTCCCTCGATTAGATTTAGCTCCGAAATGAGCGTTCTACCTAGTTTAAAGTTTGACAAAGTTTTGTTCAATGTGTGGGAAGTTGGTTTTGCTCTCAGCGAGTCTGGTGTTTGTGAACGGGAAACGGAATTGGAATGATTCCCTTGCTGTTTGTTCTTTGTACAGGTTCGTGTGAAGCATGAAAATGTGCCTTTTGTTTATTCCTTTTACTTAACCGATATTGTTAAGAAGAATTTTCAACCTAAATACTCGTAAGTAGGTAATTTAAGTAATTGATAATTTCCTGAATAATTATTATTTGATACACGCGGAACTCTTTTGGATTACCAAATGTCAATCCTTTGAAAACTCTACTTTGATAACCCTAACTCCTTAACAAAATAGAGTTGCTCCACATAGTATTATTTGACGATATAAGTAATTAAAGCCGATATCAGCCAATAGCGGTAATTTTCTCTGTTCTTGCCGCTTGATTTCACCATTTTATTAAACTCTCTCAAGTGGAATGACATAAATCCATGTATCTTCAGCGCGGTGGCATATTAACTGAGCTTGTATCCAATTTGCCTGGATTTAATGCCGTCAAGTTGGTCAAGAGGTCTCGCGATTAAAGTGCATTATGCCTTTTGCTGCAGCATGACTTCCTATATTTTATTTATCGCAAACCACGGTTTACTGTGAATCGCGTGATCACGACACGATCTGACTCAAAAGTACGCATATTTGGCAGGTAGGTTGTTTGCCTGGCTGGAGCATCTCATGTATTTTGTACCTTCAATGAATAACTAATTCTCATTCACGCTCTTCAACTTTCACAATCATTGTGAATTCATAGAATGTTAAAATAGATAACAATCTATGCATTGACCATTTTAGGAAGGCAACCGACTGCCTTATAATTAACTAAGAAGCAGACACCGCTTTAAATATAAATTAGAAGCTACAGGAAGCGTATAATTTCTGACCTAGTTATTTTTTTTTATTACGCTTGTCTTGTGCTACAAAATTACGGAATAGCATTTCTTGAAATATCTAGGCGTATTTATCAATATTATACGGGGTGTAAGGGACATCGTACCGAAAACCGATACCGATCCAGTACATGATTCTGAACACTCTAGTGTTGAAATTTTTCATCGGCTTTTTCATGGATTACCAAAAAAAAACACTTTTTTTAAATAAAATTAGTATAATATATTTATTTATTCTTTATGGACTAAAACAGTACATAAGCAATTAATTAATAGGCAATTAATGATTATTATTTTAAAAAATTAGCAATGTAATTTGAGAAATAAATATTATTCCGCATATATTCATTACATGCTCGACAATTAATAAGTCAGTCATTTGCCATTTTCCATATAAATGGTTTCTGTAATGTTGTAACGGACATTATTTGACATCTTATAAAAAAAAACTCAGTACGATGTCCCTTACAACCGTTATACTTACCTTCTTTAAGTTAATTATTGGACGCAGTCTCCCACGTTAAGGAAGTGCACTATCTTACCGACATCACAAGATGAAGTCTTTCTGCCGCACCTACAATGTCACTTAGGTATATTAACCCTTATTGACAATTAACCGATTGAGAGCGACATGATAATTTGACATCGACACAGGAATGTGATAACAATCAATTATCTTTCAGTAGGCCTGAAGCTTTGCTGTGCGACAGAAAAAGGGACAAACGATGGTCCCTAGCCCTGGCAACCTTATTCATTGCTGGAATTTGTAGTTATTTGGCTGAAATCTTCCATAAGCTGAAGATACTTCCCCAGTGTCGGGCTGGCTGTCAATGTTCTGAAGCCTTTCTTTTTTGGCGCGGGGGAAATCTTCGAAAGATCCCCGGGAGCTGTGGGGCTCGACCGGGGTATGTGGGATTCTTATCCACTAAAACCCCCGCGGCTGTCGCATCGGCACATGAGAGGGGACACCAGGGCTCTCCGGTGGGATCTGCACCTGCGGCCCCTCAGTGCCTAGTTTTTGAGCCCGTCGCCGGGGGGCGCATTGTTGCCCCCCGGGAACCTGATACGGTACTCATGGGGACGGGGGTCACAACCCCGCCGCTGTCCTCCTCGGAGTCGCCGTCGTACTCAATGGACGTTCTAAGGGCCCACACCCCAAACGTCCAGTGACTCCGAAGGAATGTTCTGAAGCCTACGTGCCGCAGCGGGAAGCCACTTGCTTTGTAAACTGGAGGTCTAATCGGAGTAACAACTTTAAGTAGTTATTCCTTTCCGAGTTAGGACAAAACAGGCTGATTACCTCATTGTCAGAAAAGTAGAATGAATCAAAGTCAAAGTCAAAATATTTTTATTATGTACCTATAGGCCCCACGGAGGCACTTACACAAAAATCATTTTTACAAACTACCACCGGATCGTAACGCGGCTGCTACTGAGAAGATCCGGCAAGAAACTTAGCGGGCTTCTCTTTTTTTGTCATATTATTTTTATACAATTAATAATAATGTCCTCCTGGCCGAAACGACCACAGCGGCCAATCTTTCACAAGATCAGCCATGTACGCAAGAGATATTATAGTGCACAAGCGCTTGCGTAGACACAAGTGCACTCTCTCTTCCTTTATATAATAGCTCTCATAATCAGATGGGACGGAAGACCGACACGACCGGGGAGAGGTTAAGCACAGGACCGACTTTTTACATGCCCATCCGACGCATGGATCATCTTACTTTACAGACAATCAGGTGATCGGCCTGCATTGTCCTAGCCAGTAAGGTACAACTACTCAAATTTGTTGCCCCCCGCAGGATTCGAACCCACGACCTCCGGTTTACAAAGCAAGCGGTTTCCCACTGCGCCACGGAGGCTACAATACAACACAACAATACAATTATAGGTAAACTGAATGTCGGATGAACATGTCATAAGTAGTTAAGTAGCCCTACTCGACGCCCTGAAGCCGAAGTTCATGACAGCGCAGCGTATCGTCCCTCGATCGTGTTGGTCTTCCGTTCACGGAACTGATTTTTAAGCGCTTTCATCATCAGTTAAATAATTGTTCACTGAACGTTAATATATAAAAAAATATATATCCTTACACCCACGCAGAATCGGAGTGATTCGCTAGTTATTTAATAAATGCTTTGTTATTTTGTGTCCAAACAGTCGTATCGGCGATAGAGTGGGAGTCGCCGACGCCGTACGACCCTGTCTGGTTCGCCAGCGTGCAGATGTTTCCGCCCGCGGGAACTGTCAACGAGACTCGGTTCTGGTCATGGGGGTGGGTTTATGAGACCGATGTTGAATTCAGACTCTTTACGAGGTAAAATTTCCTTTGCTAGTTCCATGTCACTAACACATTCTGGTCTGAAATCCAATTTTAGGACCATGGTGCCAGTTTTAATGTTCAGTAGAGCAAGACCTTACAAAGTAATATAATGTGCGTAACCTAAGAGCGCAGGGATCTGAATAAACAAAATACTATTTAGGCTTGCAAGAGGTGTTTATATTATAGGTAATACGATTTAAAATTATGAAAAATAAATACTGTAGTCTCAATCAATCATTTTACTATAGTGAAATTTACAACACCACAACCATGCCACAACACTAAACTAGGCATAATTATTTTCTTCGAAAATATATTTTTGCTGGATTAGTGCGACCTAAGCACGCTAAATCACTTATTACCACTGGCAACAAGTTTTTTGGAAAAAAATTTGCTACTTTTGGCCGGTCGAGCGGTCAAGTCCTTAACAGTCAAACGTCTTTGGGGTTCTTGGAAAGTGGTATATTTTTCTCAAGTTTCGATGTTTTGTCTGTACAAAACAAGTAATATTTTTTTCATTAAACCATTTCAGGCGCAATCCTTTCGAGTATCAAGTACTTAAAATCAATGATTCGATGTCACTCCAGAATTCTAACTTCGATTTTAGCAAGAAAGTCAAGGTCCTATGTCACGGATGGCTTAACCACGGAGATGGACCTATGCCTGAATCAATTAAAGAAGGTACGAGTAGCTACAGATTTACGATTCGTGTTTTAATTACCAGCTACAAAGAATAAAGACGAGAGGAGTTTTCAAAACATTGATTTTTTAACATCGATATCAGGTTTTCTTAGACATCGATACATAAACTGAAAAAATCAGAATATCGAGTTTCCTTTGATGGGCCAGCAGGCCAGCATAGAGCATATATAGATTGGTCAACATAGGCACGATCATTGTGTAAGCATATACATGACTAGCTGACCCACGCAGCTCCGCCTGCGCAATTTTTACGCTAACTAAACTTTGAATAACAGACATTCGCATCGAATACATATCCTCATTTTTTATAGTCGGTTAAAAACTGGGACCCACTTTTTACTTGATCTCCGAAGCACGGACCCGTTTAGTTCAAATGGCGTTAAACGGTCACCCATCTATTTAATGACCTTACCTAACGTTGCTTAACCCGATCGATTACAAAACCTTGATAACAACTCTCTATGAGTGTTCCCTTAGTAATATTTATTATATTATAAAGAAAAATTGATAAAATCGGACCAAGCGTATAACCAAGTACCCGTTTTGACTTTAATCCCCTCTCCCAAAAGAACCGTGCTAGATTACGGGATAAAAAGTATCCTATGTCCTACCTCGTGGTAAGATCTCAAATCATGCCAAATTTCATTTGAATCCATTCAGTAGTTTCGGCGTGATGCTCAGCCGTGATACAGACAGACAGACAGACAGACAGACAGACAGACAGACAGACAGACAAAAATTAAAAAAATTAGATTTTCGGCCTCAGTATCGGTTATAGAATGCCCTCCAAATATAATTTTCAAAATATCTTCAATGTACAGAATTGGACCTGTTACAGTTTTATTATAAGTATAGATTGTCCGCAAACATTTGTCGTGCTTCAAGTCGGTATTAAAGTTTTTATCCTGCAGTGCTGGTGCACTACAAGATAAAAACTTGGTTCCACCTATCTCGGTATATGCAATCTATTTCCACTATGTCTCAAACACCACAACATCTCTTACGTGGTCTGCCCTGTCTTCGCCCTTTTCCAGGCGTTAACTGTGTGACGATGTTTGTCCATTTATTTGACTGCATTCGGCTTATGTGCCCTAAATACTTTAACTTAGCAGCCTTGTGTAACCCACATTAAGCCTATTTTGGCTCGCATTAAAATGTTCCGGACACAATCATAATGTTATGCCCAATATACACTGCGCTCCATCGCTCTTTGACAAACATCAAGCCTGAGTCTTTGTTATTCGGTCAGTAGCCAAGTCCGATCACCGAGGATCACCGTCGTCGTCACCGGTGCCGTCGTAATTTCTGTTTACAATAATCTTATTAGTAGCTAAATATTCCAAAAAAAAAGTTGACGCCAAAAACATGATGTTTTTATTCGATGGTTATTATCAATATCGATGTTTTTTTTAAATTATTTAATTAACAATCGTCCCCATTTATCTGTTGCAGCATACTTAAACGTAAGCGATTTAAACATAATCGTAGTGGACTGGGGAAATGCCGCAAATGTTAATTACATTTTGGCGAGTTATAATGTAGCTTCAGTTGGTCGGCTTCTCACGGAGTTCCTCAACTTCATGATTGGTGAGGGAGTCTCGATGGACGATGTGCATCTCATTGGCCACAGCCTGGGTGCCCACGTGGTGGGCATAGCCGGGGCGTACGTAAAACAGGGACCGATTGACACTATCACAGGTAAAGTAATACATCTGATTTGATTATTTCTTTGGCTGTTAGTGACGTTACTAGCGGTCTACTATTGTTTTTGGGACTAATCCCTCCACTCATTCCCATCACTGTTACTGCTGTAAGCCAGGTTTTACAGCGGTCACCACTGAAGACACAGAGTTTGGCAAGTCCCGGCGATACACGCCAAATTATTTTGGAATCCGCAACTACCTAATTAGAAAGATAGGAAGAGTTGGGATTTAGTTCATAAGAAATCTATTTTCGATTCAGTTCTCCTATTGCGTTCTTGGTACTCTAACTAAAGCAGACCGTTTGCCATATCCGCGCACCCCAGAACTACCCTTACTTTTTTTTCTGTCGGGGAAGAAACTTTCAGAAGGTGTCGACAGGAGGTCGGGTTATGTGTAATTTTTATCCTTTATAGCGTTGATGAAGGCCACTGAAAACTCGGTGGCCTATAGAGGGCACTGGGCACTACATCCAGACCACGCTAGAGTCTCTCCAGCGCTGGACGCGCGCTAACTGTTTAGAAATTCTCCATTACGTCATCGGTCGTAAATTTTCTGTTACTTTGCACCAGGTCTGGATCCGGCCTTGCCTCTGTTCACTCTCGGTAACAAGGATGCCCGCCTGGACAAGCACGATGCCCGCCACGTGGAGGTTATCCACACGTGCGGCGGGTACCTCGGCTTCGCGGCTCCGCTGGGCCATATTGACTTTTACCCCAACGGTGGGACCACGCAGCCCGGCTGCCCTTATGATTACAGAGGTATGTTAGACTAACAAATTTTAAGAGTCTTCTGTTTGTATGATTTGTTGTGTTTATTGTCATTTGATCAGAGAACTTGCGTCTCTTTCTACTTCTCTTAGGAGAGCACAGCGAAATGCTTGCTCAAAAAGACAGAATATCAGAGATATGCTCAATTTAAATGCCACTAAACAGTCACCCATCTAAGGACTGATCTTGCCTGACGTTGCTTAACCCACTGATCGTTTACCGACCAGTGATTACAATTGGCTATGAGTGCCTCATATAATGTGTATCGAACAATTGAAATCAACTGAAAAAATTTTTTTTTCATTATCATTTTTCAATCCCATACTTAAAGTATATTTAGATTTCTTAGGAGTTTTTTAACTTAAAATTACATCATATAATCTCATGCATGATAGATGATAAAGATCGGTAACCTACTAATTTCGCTCGTAAATCAACATGATGGCGTCGAGACTCGTGCATAATGCACATCTGTCGTGTTTCGTGAGCCCGTTGATTCCCGTTTTGTCATTTAAGTGGAAATTTCCATAAGTGACAATCAACTAATGTTGATACGTGTCACGACTCTTAAATATGGTGCGTTGAGTAACCACCACGAATGATATCGTAATCCTCGTGACCGATATGGTCACAGCAGCCAATTTTTTAAGAGAAAACCCAACTATGCATGACAGAATATGGTGCGCTATCTTATTTTCCAATGGGACGGAAATTATTATGGGACAAGAGCACCGAGTTATTGCTCCCTGCAGGAATCGAACCTCAAGTTTGTAAAGCAACCAGCTTCAAGCTGTGACACGGAGCATTTACAATTAAAGGAGATGTAATAGTAATAATATCCTAGGACAATAGGATATTGCGTAGCCGCCAAGGTGTCTGACCGCTAGTAGGACCTTTTGCGCGCAGGTCGTCCTGCTTTCGGTCGTTCTGATTTTGGGTCATTATGCTTTATGTGTCCTTTTGATATGGAGCCATACGGTCATCCGTTCCCAAACTAGGCAGAAACTGTACTATTACAACCGGACAACTGATACTTACATATATAGGTAGGTAGCCTCCGCGGCGCAGTGGAAAACCGATTGCTTTACAAACGGGAGGTCGCGGGTTCGAATCCTGCGGGGGGCGACAACTTTGTGTAGTTGTTCCTTATTTGGTAGGACAATGCAGGATAAACCATGCGTCAGATGGGCAAGTAAAAAGTCGGACCTGCGCCTAACCTACTCCCCGGTCGTGTCGGAGTGCACTTGTGTCTACGCAAGCGCTTAGATGCTTTAGATGGCTGATCTTGTGAAAGATTGGCCTCTGTGGTCGTATCGGCCAGGAGGACCTTATTATAATTATATATAATATTTATCTATTTAGGTAAAAAGTACCTAGGTAAGGTACTTTTTACCTAAATAGATAAATAGCACCCAGACGGCGAACGCACGACCTATTGGCCCCGTATCATTTGTTGGGGGGCCCAAATGATGGTACGGCCTAAGAGATTATGTCAGAACATACATCATCGGCCGGAAGACGTCTACTGCTGAACATAGGCCTCCCCCTTAGAACGCCACAATGAACGACAATTGGCTATTTGCATCCACCGGTTACCTGCTACGCGCACAATGTCGTCTGTCCACCTAGTGGGAGGCCTGCCAACGCTGCGTCTTCCGGTTCGTGGTCGCCACTCGAGAACCTTTCTTCCCCAACGGTTATCGGTTCTTCGAGCGATGTCAGAACATGGATTTTACGAATTGTTGCTTACACATGTTCGGGGCCCCTGTATCCCGGGGCCCCCGTATCATTGACACGGCTGATACGGCGGTAGCTACGCCCCTGGTCGCGGCCGGGGTGTTTAACCACTATACTAGATCAGCGGCCCCAATATCTCATTTGTTGTATTATTTCAGGACTGTGCGCCCACAACCGCGCCCACATGTTCTTTGCTGAGTCCATCATATCGTCGGTGCCGTTCACTGCGGTGCGCTGTCAGAGCTACAACGAACTATATTACACAGGGTCCTGTAAAGGCACCGGCGAGACCCTCATTATGGGCGGTTTTGATATACACTACGGGTGAGTTCTGATTTTTTATATAGGGTTATATACCGGCCGACTGGTTGAACATGGGACATATTAATACAGGGCTTTCAGTACTCAATTCTCGTCCTAAATATATAATTAAAATAGGTACTTAATATTTGACCCAAATATCAATCAAAAATGTTAAGTTTTAATACCTATTTATTTGTATACAACGCTCCGGTCGGCTCTCTTTGTTCATAAATGCTGCGTGACTACGGAAGACACCTAATGAAAGGTATCACATTATTTCAATTAAGGTTTTTCTTTGTATAGATATATAAAATTACTTGTCCTGACTGACTGACTGATTCATCAACGCACAGGCCAAACCGCTGGACCTAGAAAGCTGACATTTGGACAGTAGGTTCTTCTTATGACGTAAGCATCCACTAAGTAAGGGTTTTTGAAAATTCCACTCCTAATGGGGTGGAAAAAAAATAGCGGGCGTAGCCGCAGGGAATTGCTAGTTTATAAATATTTTTTTACCTTAAATTGCTATATCCTCGAATATTAAGTATAAATACGGACAGAGATATAGGCTTAAGTTGTCTATAACACTGGTTTTCATTTTCGCGCGTCTGAGTTTAAAACAGTTTGGTCCGGTTGGTGTTGGAGGGCTTCTGAACAAGCTTGATTTTAATTATTAAAAATAAATAATACTATAGTTTTCTTACTCTCTCTATTTGGGGATCAGATAAACGTGTATGGATTTTCCCAGAATATTATTAATAAACTAATAATGGTTCGCTGGTGGAACGTAACAAACTACCCACTTCCCAATTCCTGTCAACACACTGACATAATTGAATTCATTTCCTAGAGACTACACAACAGAAATGATTGTATTCATGAAACTTTTGCCGCTTCTATGTTTAATTAAACAAAGAACACTCGTTTGTTGGGCAGTAACAACATTAGCTTAAATCTTCGAGATCAACGTTCATTGTTTTGTTTCAGGAAGGATGGTATTTACTACCTAAAGACAAATGCCGAGAAACCCTACGCGTTGGGGGACCCCGCCGGTGAACCGACATGAATAACTGTGTTGAAATATTAATACCGTTGCCAACTTCGCCTGGATATTAAAATTTTAAAGAAGTTATTAGCCAGTCCACAGTTTTTGCTCTGTCGACGCCTGTGGGAGTAGGGTGACCATATTCATACGGGTGGGTAAATTTTAAAAGTCCTGACATTAAATTGAACCCCATATACAACATGCTATCACAAAATAATTTGTGATGCTATTCTGAGATTCAAAATAATTTGTGATGCTATTCCAAACATTAAAGTATGTATGTGCAATAATTTAGCCACACAATAGATACTTTTTTAGTTATTGCTGTATGGCGAGATGTGATCTTAACAATTATACTTGAAGTTACTTACCTCAGCCAATTAATATTATTACTTTTACTGTCATTAACAAAATACAACATTATGACAAGTCTTGGTTGAAAAAAATATAAGTACAGTAGGTACTAGTACTGTCTAGTACAGATATGTACGTTTACACTTAATTTTTACAATTGGGCCTGTATTTGTGGTTTCATTTAATTTCGCTATGTCCTATCCACTTTGTATAGTTATTTTAAGGCACTTGTAATATTCCAGCCAGACTTTGAAAATAGCATAATTTTTAGATTATTAATTCGAATATTCCTGACGTGTCAGGATAAATAATATAATAAATGCAGAAGTCTGGTAACCATTGGAAGACATTAATTATTAACATCGGTGCGTCAGCCGACCGAGCTAGGGTACATGTGCCGTGTAATGTCGTCCGTTGTGAATATGTTTATTTATTTTAGTTATTAAGATAATAATATGTTCTATACTAGTTATAAGCGTTGAAGTCATTCTATTAAAATGTACTTATTTTCATTTATTTTTGATTGTTTATATTTTAATACCCCAATTTTTTCACTGCTGGGAAAGTTTTATCTACAGTCGTGAGAGCTAAGAAAGTGCGAATGAAGATGTCGTATTCATAAATCTTATATACATACATATATTCTCTTCGTATAAATATAAAAATATCTTATCACGGTGTTTGTGGTCGCACCTCTCCGAAGCGGCTCGACCGATTTTTATGTAGATATAATTGGTAGCTATGAGAATATGTCTGTGGTCTAAGTATATTTCATCAAAAAATCAAATGTTAACGCGCTTGAAGATAAGTAGACGTTTTCAAGTAAGATTCAGCCGAACGTTAAATTTTTACATGACTTTCTTGTAGTTAATTGAGCACACATTACTAAATAATGAGAGTTTCAATTTATATGGTAAGTTTAATCCGTTGGCGAATTTCCAAAGTCGTAGAACAATAATTTGTAATTTAAAATGTGAATTAATTCGGTGCCCCAAAGTTGCTCGTACATTTTTAAGCTAATGTTGGTACTAGCCCATGTAAACTTGATTTTTTGTTACGCAATGTAATATTAAAATTGAAGTTTAAATACGAGTTAGTAACCAATCTTTTGCAAGGACGTAGAAACGGAAAATAAAACGAGCATGGAAAATTCTAAATAGGTACCTACTTACTCGTTTAGGTACGTATTTCTAATTTAAGTGTTAAATAATAATATTTTCACACCACCTGCTCGATAATGTTGCATTACGTGTCATAAAAAGATGACATAAAGTACCTCATTATATACCTATAGTCTAGCCGGGTAATAATGTTGTACTAAACTCCCTAGGGTAATAAAGTGATTTGAATTTCGAACGTCAGACGAAAATTCCTCAACACTTTTACCAAAGGTGTACTACTCTAAGCAGAGACCTGCACGAAAAAACAACATTTGAAAATCGAACAGGGCGCGACGAGCTGAACCTAGTGTTCTAGAAAAGAAAATGCAATAGATTTTAACGCGTTAACGCTGCAAATCACTATGTTGATATTACTGACAGTCTCGTTGATCTAGTGGTTAGACATCCTGGCCGCTACCCGATGGGCCGTGGGTTCAATTCCCACCAAGTGTCTGGGTGTTATTTAACTATTTAATTAATATCAGTTGTCTGAACTTGTCTGGTTTCCATAGTACAGGCTCTGCCTGGTTTGGGATCAGATGACCGTTTGTGGATTGTCCCAACATATTATTATTATTTTATTTCTAGCAATATTTGTATTTTATTACCTCGCAGTAGGTGTGAAAGTAGTGTATTCAGCTCGGGGATAAAGGTGTCTTTGTCTTGGGCGAGCTTAAATCCCTCGCTGTACTCAGGAGTTGATAGAATCCTTCGTTATGCTCGCGATTCAATTTAACGCCCGCGACAAGACACTACTTTATCCCCTTGGTGCATAAACTACTATTATGTACTTACCTCCATTAAATTTTTTTTATATACCTAAGTAAGTACAAAAATAGGCTTTTAATAGGCTACTGTGCTTTTACCATCATCGATTGCGACGCCGCTTTCCATCAGGTGGGACAACTGTCAAGCACTAACTTATGTTGAATAAAATAATGGTTGCACTCACGGGTCATTTTGGTACCAACCTATTCAGAATGAGGCTATCATAGATACTTGACGATTTTGTCAAGGTGAAGGAGTCAATGCTACACGTCATACTGTCTGACTGCGACGCTCTTGCAAGGCGTAGATTAAGTCTTCGGAAGTAGCCTATCCCACACCAAATAATTACGTAGCGCACAGCTAGCTCAATCGTGGCGTACGTACGAGTATCTACGTTTTAGAACTCTACGAGACGTCAGCAACAAAGTAAGGGCTAGGGCATGGCATGGATCCATCTGGGCCGAAGTGCGTTGCGGTGGTTACCGGACCCAATTAACAGCCACCAACAATAGAAGAATAGAATAGTATATTTCAATACAAAAAACAGGAACACTTAGACTACTACATTAATTATTAGAATACTAATACACAGCGACTGCTCAAGTGCTTGGCGGAGCAACCACAAGCCCTGTGCTAGGAACGAACCTGAAAGAAGAAGAAGAGAATAGAATCTAGTGTTTTGAAATTGTCCAATTTTATAGTTTCACACGTAAGTAAATCTATATTGCTAATGATAAATCTATATTCAATTCTAGCTTCGTTGATATCATAAGCCTAAACAAATACAATTATATTTCAATTATCATCCCACCATAGCCTGGAAGTTGACTATTGTAATTCTCGGCATCTTTGTGAAGCATTAAAACTTACTTAACCAGTGAAAGTTTGTATCAACATTATAAAGTTATGCGTGAAACTTTTCCGTTTAAATTATAATATACGTTTGGTAAGTTTTTGACGGGTACTCTAGAAACGGTTGTCTGGAATTTGTATTCACAATGAGGTGGTTTGCTACAGTACTAGAATATTAACCGGGCCCACGAGAAATAATGTAGCTTAAACTGTCGCATTGGGACGTGCATGGAGCATGCATCGTTGTTATGCGCCCGACGTTACCCGCATAGCTACGTACTACTGCTGTTTGGGATCTAATTATTATGTTATTTGAACTATTAAGTTATTTGATCAGTACTGATATGCAATATTTTCTTAATAAACCCTATTAGTCTATTAGGCAGAGCCTATATTATGGTGACCAGCGGTATGGTAAGTGATACAAATACTTATATACTTTTTGCAAATTTACATTGTATTAGATAGACAACATCCAGAAGCAAGGTGGAAGCCGAACCCACGACCTATTGCGTCGCACCTTGCAATTTCCCGGTACTGAGGAGTTTTCATATTTCCGGTACTAAGTCATAACTAGGGACCGGATTTATATGTATTTAAAATTCCAAAACATGTACATATAATATGGACTAAAAAAACGATAATATGGAAAAATATGGAGTTAAAAATAACAATATTATGGTTATTTCAGGTATATGGCAGTTCTTTTCAGTAGGTATTTGTGTTGTGGCAGTACACGGATCTCATGTTTTGTAACCCCCAATGTAAAAAAGGCATGTTTAAGTTTGTACGATTAACGAATGTATGGATGGAAATTCAAGGTCGTACTGTTTGGTCAACATAAGGTTTGGTACTGGCTGATTAATCTTACAATATCGCAGTATGTGACTGGCCACCTGTTGTAGCCTCAGTGGCGCAGTGGGAAACCGCTTGCTTTGCAAACCGCGGGTTCTAATCTGACGGACCGCTATTCGCGACAGTGATTTTTTAACCGACTTCAAAAAGGAGGAGGTTCTCAATTCCTCTGTATATATATATATATATATATATATATATATATTTTATGTATGTTCGCGCATAACTCTGTCAATTATGAACCGATTTGAAAAAATCTTTCTTCCATCCATTCTTCAATCCATTGATTGGGTCCCATAAAAAAATTATTGCGTAGTAATAAGTAGTTCCTGAAAAACAAGAATGGTGACTGCGCACTGAGAGCTGCAGGAAAGCCTATATCGATGACTTTATGTCGCTTTTTAAGGGCAAAAATGGTCATAACTCTGGCAAATATTTACCAATTTCAATGATTCTTTTTTTAATCGAAAGAAGAAACCACTTTATTAAATCTGTATGAATTTTATTACAACCGGATAAGAACTTCCTGGAGGAACATGAACGATGTGGAGGAATTTATCTGGTAAAAACCATAAAACTGATGTTCTCCATTACATTGCTCTGACAATTATGAACCGATTGCGATGATTCTTTTTTTATTCGAGAGAGTAAACTACTATGATGATTCCATGCAAATTTCATTACGACCGGATAAATAGGTTCTGAGTTTCTGAAGAAAAATGAATTATGTAAAACTATGTAGACGATAATGTGATCATAACCTATCTAGATAATTTTACGGTTTTCGATGGTTCAATCTTTATATATGAAAATATCACTAAAAAGTTTAAAATAAACACTTTAAAAAAAAAAATTGAACCGACTTCAATATCACTGAAAAGTATAAAATAATTTAAATATTATTGAAGTTGGTGCCAAATATACACAGCCGGTAAGCTAACACCAACTTCAATAATATTTAAATTATTTTATACTTTTCAGTGATATTGAAGTCGGTTCAATTTTTTTTAAAAAATATTTTATTAAAGGTGTATTTATAAGGTGAATACGGGGAAAGTAGTAGGTGAATAGGTGCTGAATTTAGCGCCGATAGCTTACTGTACCGACCCGTGACTGCGGTGTGACACGTTTACAAAACAATAAATATTTTGCTCATTCGCAAATTGTATGAACATTTTTTTGTGTGATTTATCTACGCTTATCGTAAGTACTTTGTTTCGTATACATCTATTTGCTACCCTTTTTACAGAAATATATTAATTTTTGTAAAAATATGGACTTATTTTTGAAATATGCCAAAATATGGAAAAGTATGGAAAATAAAAATTGCATTTTCTCATTCCAAATGTCATGATTCGTGAAGAAAACAACATACAGAGCAAAAACTATTGAAATTAAAAATATGTATTTACATATAAATCCGGTCCCTAGCCAGTACCGGTAAAACCGGGAATTTCGGTACCAATTCGGTACTGAACATATTTTGAAAGGATACGTACTATTGTATGTTTATAAATTAAACCAATGGGCAAGAAGTAGACGGCACTTCTTGAGATGGCATTAGGTACTTCAATATACTTGTAGCCAATTAATACCTACTATGTTAGTGAGTACAGATATTCATTATTTTATAATCAATAATTTAAAAAGCAAGGACTCCAAGGACCAAAATAATCTTATTATAAAAACTGGCTAAATGAGCACTAACACTAATAGACGTTTGTGAGCGAGGCAGTTTATCCTTTTACAGATTGAGAATACCAGAGAAAGTTTATTCGGCCTAATTTTAACAAAAACATTAACTTTATTCTTCAAATCAAAGTTAGCGAAAGCGATCCCTCCATTGAGATACCTATGTAGGTACCTCAATGCCCCCTTCACTGAGTACCTTTCACAGTGACGCCGACAATGAAAATAGTGAAAGAAATAGATCTTGGGCAGCGTGAAAACTACTCGTATGTCGTGAGAATTGTGGGCAAACAACTATCAAGTCCATTAAATAAATTGCTCCCATTTCTAGAGCGTCTACAAAATGTATGTGTGCATGATGTTGCTAAAAGTTCTCGCCGTGAAGTATAGAAGCCCCTCCTATTTTGAAGTTATACAGAGTTAATAACAATAACAACAACAAAAACAACAATAACAATAATAACAATAATTTTAAATGATATATTATACCAGCAGCTCCTATGACAGTGTTAATGTATTCTTACGGTTATTTGTTGATCCTACTTTTGATGGAAATCAAAGTAAAAAAAAACCAGTTTTTTCGCTACCTAGTAACGCTAACGCGTTAAGCGCTAGCCCATATTGGTCACCTGATGGTAAACGGATTGCCTGCCAAAGGAAAGTTGTATTGCACTGGCAGTAATCACCTAAAACAATAGTTATGCCTTTTTTCCAGTGTCGTTCACTTCGGAAAACAGTTTTTTTACACAATGCTGCTTTTAGGCAGATCTTTAGATACCTACTGATACCTGATAGTAGTAGGTCTCTTGCTTATTATTAAATTATACTTTATTGCTTTATATAAAAAAAAAAGTACATTAATATCATGCTTGATTTAACTTCTACAGTTGTCGCAGACCCAAATTTGTATTTCCTATAAACAATCATAAATAGAATCGATCGCAATCTTCATACAGGCAGAAATACATGAAATAGTAGTAGAAAAACAAGCCAACTCCTATTTTATAGCGATGTAAAGATCACAATAAAACGTTTTATGTTGATAACGTACTGCCACTTCAGGCGTGTTCGAACTACAGAGAAATGATTTTTGTAATAATAACTCAGAAAACATTGGCACGTGTTATGATGGTTGGGTTGTAAAACAGCTATATTTGGTGGGTGAGCAAGCTTTAATAAAATACTGTATACGAATATCATACCCAGCTACAACAACGTACAACGTACTGTTATACGTGGGGCGCACTAAAATTTCCGGAGTGAATAAGAAAAAATACGATTAAAGGTCAAAATAGATTTCTTTTTTCTCAAAATATTCTCCCTTTGCGAAAATGCACTTTTTCATGCAATTAAACAAATTTTGAAAACTTTTGTGCCACTCCTCTGTGGTGACCGCAAAAACGTGTTTTTCATACTCTTCGACAGCCTCGTCTGGTAATGAAAATCATTCACCGCGTAATTGGTTCTTAATTTTTGTGAACAGAAAAAACTCACAAGGTGCCAGGCCGGGGCTGTATGCAGGATGGCTCATAAGTTCTACGTTTTTCGCCTTCAAAAATTCGTTTGTTTGTCTAGACGTGTGGGAACTAGCATTGTCGTGATGCAAGATGATACGGCGTTTCCGGTTATTTTTACGGAGTTCGTCAATAATTTCTGGCAAACAAATGGTCGTGTACCAGTCACTTTTCACGGTACGACGATTCTCTAAAGCAACAGTAGCCACGTGTCCAGTTTTATTAAAAAAAGAAGCAATCATCCGCTTAGATGCAATTTTCACGCGCGCTGCTTTGGTTGGTTTCGGCTCATCTTGTAAGACCCATACGCTCGATTGCTGCTTTGTTTTGGGATCGTAGCAATAAATCCATGTTTCGTCACCTGTTACTATGTCCCACACCAAATTCGACGCACCTTCGTTGAATCTGGTAAGAATGGAACTGCACCAAGTGACGCGGTCCGTTTTTTGAGCTTCGGTCAAATTGTATGGGATCCAACGTGAGCACAGCTTTCTCACTCCCAAATGTTTGTGTAGGATTGACTGTATTTGACTCATGCATATGTCTAAGGATGCGCGAATCTCATGGTAGGTCACATGCCGGTCTGTTTCAATCATACGGTGCACAGCATCGATGTTTTTGTTGTTCACAGCGGTGGACGGGCGACCATTGCGAGATTCGTCACTGAGATTGACCAGCTTTAAATAGTCGTCTTGCATGGTGCTTCATCGGCAAAAGAAGATTGAAGCCGAGCCATGCTCGGTTGAGCTGTCGAATTACACTTAAAATCGTAGAAAATCATACTACGAAAATTTTCCCGAGTTAAATCCATGTTAATGTAGACATGCAATTTTTAAAATGGCGCCGCAATGTAAAAACAATTGACAGTCAGATGAAAAAAACTACATTCTAAAGGCAAAGAGTTCCATTTAAAAAAGTTGTAATTACTTTTTAAATATTGTAAGTGGGCAGTTCCGGAAACTTTTAGTGTGATCTATGTAATAATAGTCTGAAGGATTGTTGTTGCTCTTGTGTGTTTATTACGGAATTACGGGTTTGGGGGCGCCGAACACAGAAACTTCAATAAAATAGTCTTTTCAATTAGGTAATAAAAAGGTATAATCAATTTCTGCAATTTAGGTCTTAACTTTAAATATAATTTTAGTATGTATAAATTTTGATAGGTATGTCTTAAAAGCTAAACGTCTGTTCCCACCGATGTTAGGTAAGGGAAAGCGAAGCGTTCCCATCAATCCGTGGCGACATGAGCTCGGTGTCCGATGCGCAGCGAATGTCCCACGGTTCAGGTTTACGCTGACGAGGCATGTTGGCTCGTAACAACGGTGTTCACTAACACCGGCCCGATTTTTTGTAAACAAAAATATTTTTACTATCTCAATAGAATCGATTTAGTGTTATTTATTTACCTGTAGTTAATTATTTTTTACCGATAGATGAAATGATGGTGATACATGGGTAATACTCTTCACATCGGTAGGTATATGCGTTTCTTCCTTGTAATTATCGTGGCTCGAGCGCTTTATGCTTGCTTGCGTTCCGATCACTTGTCTATTTTTTTTCTATAGGTTGTCCGATTCCAACATATATATGTTTTATTCAAAGTTGTATTCAATTAATTCCTCCCTGTGATCGCGCTCAAGATAGTAATTATTATTATCTTCTTATAGAAGATTATGTATGACGATATTAGTCTGTGTGTATGGCAAAACATCTGCAAAGCCGCTCTTATACGTGTAAAGACTTAGTTTAAATTATCTTATTTTTTGCAGTGCATACTCATAGTACTTATTACCTAATTTTTGTTCTTGCGGGGAAACATGGGGATTCTTACCCACTAAAAGCCCTGCGACTGTCGCATTGGCACAATACATGGGACCTGGGCTAACTGATGGCATATGCATCAAGTACCCCTCAGTGCCTTGAGTTGAGTCGCAACCCCGCCGCTCCGCGGTGCCATTTTTCTCAGAGCCATGACATTCGACGAACGTTTAGGGCCCACACCCCAAACGTCCAGTGACTCCGAAAGACACCAACGTATTACCTTGCAAATAATCTAACTACCTACGACTTTGAACCTTATAGCTATAGGCCCAATAAGTCCTCTATTGGGAGTCTCACAAGGATATGGATATGTTTAAAATGTAAAATAATGCTCTAAAATTCATATTATTTATGCTGGTCTGGTAACAAATTACATATAAATATACCGGTTTATGTCCGATACCCGCTTGTAAATATTTCATCAAATCCGTTGAAGTCGAATGGTCGCGTTAAAATGACCTAAGGGCGGGCGGGCAGACCGTCGCATAGAGAATTTATGGCCATATTATAGCTTCGTTTTTGCTTTTTGGCGGCGGAACGTTAAAACAAAAACCGGTCAAGTGCGAGTCGGACTCGCACACTGAGGGTTCCATACCAAGGTTTCTTTGGACCTATAAAAGTTATTTTACTATTCGTCTAACACTTCAGATAGCAAAAAACTAAACCGCAAAGCTAAGTTTTTTGTCGAGATTTTTTTAGGATTAAATACACACATCAAAAGTGTCTAGGGATCAAGCATTTTTAAGCGGATTTCTTGAGATTGAGATGTGGCTTTGTAATAAATTTATGATTTTATAAATTTATATGGATCCTTTTTGGTGCATTTCATAATTTGAATCAGGAACTGTGAATCAAATTCGAGTAAAAGATGAAAATCAGCTGTCAATATTTTCCCTATAAAAACATACAACGCATTGAAGACATTATTAGTGCTACTGTTTCCCTACTACTGATAAAAAACCAACGTTATTATGGAGCGGCGACGTCATTTAAGCAGGGAAGAAATGCTCAGAGCCGTGGGAATGATAGAAGCTGGTTCCCGGCAACGTACTGTGGCTTTAGCTCTGAATACAAGTCAGAGTGTTATCAGTCGACTTTGGACACGTTACCGAAGCACTGGTACCGTGGCTGAGCGCCATGGAGGACGGTATCGCTGCACCACACGGAGACAAGACCGATATATTCAAATCTTAACTCGAAGAGCTCCAACAATAACTGCCATGATGTTAGCCGTGAGGCTTCATCACTCTTCAGGGAACTTAATTAGCGACCAAACAGTCAGAAACCGCTTGCATGAAGTGAACCTTCATTCCCGAAGACCGCTACGGGTACCACCTATAGCAATGCACAATCGTAGGATTCGATATCAATGGGCTCTTGAACACAGAAATTGGGCAGAAGAACAATGGCGTTTCGTGTGCTTTTCTGATGAGTCTCGTTTTGGTATGAGACCGGATACAAGACGTATACGACACTGGAGAACCCCTGGACGCCAACAGCGATTAAAATCCTGCCAGGAAGTCCATCCTTATAGTGGTGGAACCATCATGGTATGGGCGGGTATTTGGATCGGCGGAAGAACTGAGTTGATTTGGATCAGAGGCAACCTCAACGCTCAAATTTATGCTGAGACGATTGTATCAGACGTCATCGTTCCTCTACAAGTGCAAATCGGTCCCTTATTTCAGTTAATGCATGATAATGCACGACCGCACACCGCAAGAGTTGTAAGACAGACTCTCGCCGCAGCTAACATCAATGTCCTGCCCTGGCCTGCTCAGTCGCCAGACTTGAACCCGATTGAGCATGCATGGGATATGCTACAGAGAAGAGCTCTGCCGAATATGGAGGGTATCCAGTCGCAAGAAGACCTTTTTTTGTTGTTGCAACGAACATGGGCGGCCATTCCATAGCGTGATTTGGATGAACTCATTTTGAGTATGCCAAACCGATGTTCTTGTGTTGTTAGTGTTCGCGGTAGAAACACGGATTATTAATTGTTTAAGTTACCCAATAAAATTTTAAAGAAAACTGTTATTTCAGTCTTTTTTTCGAACTTTTGTGTTAGTGGTTCAAATGTCAAAAATCCCTTTATTAGGAAAATGGCAAATTTCTTTATTAATGCAAAGGTGACTTGGTTTATCGTTACTGTGACAAACGAAAACACTTTATTTGATGAATCCTTAAAGAAAATTTTAATTAATATCAATCAGGAGAAAAGTTATTGCAAAAATATATGTTGATCCCTAGACACTTTTGATGTGTGTATAAATAAAAATGTTCAAATTGGAAAGATCATTTATTTTTCCTGTAAAATATAGACAGACCTGTAATATTAATTTCAGATTTTGCCCTCCACAAACTTCAGAGATAAGGGAACGGATTTTTTTGACAGTTTTATTATAAGTCAAAAACTACGCTATATAATTATACCAACCTAAAAATCTGTTTTGAAAATGTGCTAAAGAAGCCCTTTCATAAGAAAGCTATAATAATCCTTTTTACCTTTTAGGCATGGCACCCTAAAAACGAACAAATTCTCGCGGGTCATAGTAAAAGCGTCGTATATGATGATCATAATGGTGCGACTACTGGCTGTACGTACTTGATTTCGATTCCGAAGTTGGCCAGTATCTCGAAAAAAGCGGCGCGGCCGGTGTCCGCCCGCGCCACAGCCGCTGCCGCCCCGCTGCCCGCAAAATTCGAGGCAGAGGCTTTAGGTCAAGAAATCGTTAGTAGCTGCCTTGACTATGATAGATTGAGCAGGTAAATGGCAATAGTCGCCCTAAAATTGGTGTGTGAAATATTAATACAACTGTATGCCTTCGGGGAAGAGACGTGATGTTATCTTATGTAGGTATATGTGTTAAAGTGAATCGTCCTATACATAGCCTGGTATTCACATAGTTATTAGACGTGAAAGTTTAAACACAAATGACTTGGTCGTTGGAGCTAGTATTCATCCATATACGCCTAAAGGCAAAAACCGCTTCTCATTGTATATTTAACACTTTAGGGATATCCTCCGGCTTTCAGTTCCCCTTTGGCTTACCGACCGTTTCCCTGTACCCTCACTTTAAAAACATGCATTATGGAAATTTGAGCCTAAATTTCGTTTAAATATGTAGGTGTAACATGGAAACTATAACGGGACAACTATCTATGTATACACTGGCGTCCTAGCTCGTCTGATCATTAGGTTGCATGAAATAATTTTTATAAAGTATTTTCTTTATCTTCTTTGCCTTTAATGCTCATATTTAATCCTTTTGATATAGGCAATAGAGCAAACTTTCGGTTTTTTTTTATACAAAAACTGTTTTCACTTTTTATATTAAAATCTTCATTAAATAACTAAATATACAACATAAAAATACTCTTAGAAATTAGGCATATTTTCTTCAAAAATATTATGTATTTGTCTACTATACCTGATAGTAGAGCGTATGCACGTTTCTATTGACTTATTAGCTTATTACACGGGTAACAAGTTTTTAATGAAGCTCGCTGATACCAGTCTAGTCCTAAGTAGATTTTTTGTCTGATATACTGATCTGACATAAGTTAGTTACTCTTTTACGAACATGTGAGGCTGCAGAGTTGTGAAAATTCATGACAAGTAATATACAATACATACATTTTATCAATATAGACATATTTATGACTAGTTGACCCACGCAGCTCTGCCTGCGCTATTTTTACGTTAACTAAACTTTTAATAACAGACTTTCGCATCGAATACATAACCTCCTTTTTTATAGTCGGTTAAAAACTGGGACCCACTTTTTACTTGCTCTCCGAAGCACGGACCCGTTTAGTTCAAATGGCGTTAAACGGTCACCCATCTATGTATTTAATGACCTTACCTAACGTTGCTTAACCCGATCGATTACAAAACCTTGATAACAACTCTCTACGATAATATTTATTATATTATAGAGAAAAATTGATAAAATCGGACCAAGCGTATAACCAAGTACCCATTTTGACTTTAATCCCCTCTCCCAAAAGAACCGTCCTAGATTACGGGATAAAAAGTATCCTATGTCCTACCTCGTAGTACGATCTCAAATCATGCCAAGTTTCATTTCAATCCATTCCGTAGATTCGGCGTGATGCGCAGCCGTGATACAGACAGACAGACAGCCAGACAGACAAAAATTAAAATAAATACATTTTCGACCTCAGTATCGGTTATAGAATGCCCTCCAAATATAATTTTCAAAATATCTTCAATGTACAGAATTAGACCTGTTACAGTTTTATTATAAGTATAGATAGCGGCGCTTTAATGTTTGCAATTTAGATAGTTTTCTTTTTTAGAAATAGATTTTTTAAGTTTGCAAATAACAGCTGCAGTCTGGAGTTTAAAACTATTTCCGATAAATAAACAGAAGTAGGTAACCCCTCGACTTTTATTTGCCTATGACTTTCATTGAAGTTGGCAAAATGTAAGTAGGTTTCAATACCTCTTCTCTGCTCCCATTTGAGGCATTAGGTACCATCGCAATCTTTAAAATATTTTAAGGCTTTCATTGAATGCAAATTGTTACCGAACCAGGCTATAAAAATTAAAAATTTGACGATAATGTTTCGGAAGTCTAACGTAGCTAGCTATAACCAGTACCTAAATAGCAAAGTTTGAAATACCATCCTAACGTTCCGTCTTCTCACACACGTCATTAAATTTTATGAGACCGTCTGCGTTTTCTGTAATCTCTGAATTTATTTAACCTTTTCATGACATTCTCGTCCTTATACATAAAATGTTTACTGAGACAACTTATATTAAGCTGAAATTACATTAAGGAGAAAGTTGGACGCGAAAATATTTCAAACATACGAAAACACGTGTGTTTTTATGTAGCAGCGGCATTATTGCCTCTGTTTCTGTCGGCAAATGTGCTCCGAGCCGTGCTTCTTACAAATAGCAAAGTTTTAATTCGTTGTGGCGCTACATTTTCAGTTTCACCTGCGTACATTATTGGAGTTGCATAAAAGCTTGGGGAATGAGATTGGAATGTTTGCACCTTTCTCTCAGCTGTGACTCTTATGACGTCTCTTTAAAGCATATTATGGCACAGATAACTTTGCGATTGGCGAAGACCGGCGCACGCTGGTGTAATCTCAGGTTAGGTATCGAAGTAAATAAAACAACACATGGTAGGTACAATTAAGTACGATTCTATATTACAATGAGACTCTGGTCACACTCACAAACAGCCGTTTTTAGGATTCCATACCTAAAAGGTAAAAATGGAACCCTTATGGTGAGACTTCGTCTGTATGTCTGTCACACCAATATATTTTAGGAATCACTGATGCTATCGATTTGAAATTTGGAACAGGTTTAGATCTTACTTACTAACAAACTTAGTTTTGCGGTTTCTTTTTTTGCTATCTGAGGGGTCACATGAATAGTAAAATCACTTTAATACGTCCAAAGATGGCATGGAACCCTCGGTGCGCGAGTCCGACTCGCACTTGACCGGCTTTATTTTCAAATTAATATGGCTTTAATTTTTTCATAATTTAATAACGACTCAATATCTGCGGTTTTGAATTTCTTCACGTTATTAAATTTCTAGGTATCATTGATTACGCACGCACATACTCAAACGATATTAAAGAATTAGCCGTCTGAGTTAACTTGTAAATATTTCAGTATTTATCATTACTTTTTTTAAAAATCAAAATCAAAATCAAAATATCTTTATTATGCATAGGCCTCACGAGGGCACTTACATATTGTCATTTTTTTAAAACTACCACCGGATCACAACGCGGCCTCTACTGAGAAGATCCGGCAAGAAACTCAGAGGGCTTGTCATTTTTTAATTCAATTAAGTATAATGTTTACAACAAGAATCGCTTTTACAAAAGATGTCTTAAAATTATAAGCTCGCATGAGTATCACAGTTTAAGCCCACGCAGCTTTATCCTCCAGGTAACCCGAGATTTTATAGTAGCCCTTTTTAGACAACCGGCTTTTAATAGTGCTTTTGAATTTATTAATTGGTAGGTCTCGGATATCCTGTGGCAGTTTATTATAGAAACGTATACCTTGGCCCATGAACGAATTACTAATTCTGTGGAGACGCGTGGAGTGTACAGCAAGATTGTGTTTGTTCCGGGTGTTTACATTATGATGGTCACTATTATTTGCAAAAGCACTAATGTTTTTCTTTACATACAGCAAATTTTCATAAATATATTGTGATATAACCGTTAGAATATTTATTTCTTTAAATTTTTGTCTAAGTGTATCAGTAGGAGCTAAACTGTAAATAGCTCTCACAGCCCTTTTCTGCAGAATAAAAATGGTGTTGAAATCTGCAGAAGATCCCCACAGTAATATACCATAAGACATAATACTGTGAAAATAACTAAAATAAACAATTCTAGCGGTTTCAACATCTGTGACATGTCTAATTTTCTTAACTGCATAAGCCGCCGAGCTAAGCCTACCCGACAGTTTCTCAATAGTGGGCCCCATTGCAACTTGGCATCAACAGTAATGCCCAAGAATACTGTTGAATTTACAGGGTCCAAAACAGCTCCATTGATGTCAACATTGGTTCTCACCTGTCTGACGTTAGGTGTTGTGAATTTTATACATTTTGATTTACTTTCATTTAATTTTAAATTATTAACATTAAACCAATGGACAGCTTTAGATACAACATTGTTCACATTGTCATAATCTTGTAGTCCACGCTTAATTTTAAACAAGAGAGAGGTATCATCCGCGAACAATATAATCTTATGATTGTCCCCTGCAAAGTAGGGTAAGTTATTAACATATATCAAAAATAGAAATGGGCCTAGTATTGAACCCTGTGGTACACCTAAAGTAACCTCAGATCCTACAGATCTCGTTCCGTTAATATCAACCTTCTGAATTCTATTACTCAAATATGAAGTCAGAAGATCGAGAGCTCTGTTCCTGATTCCGTAGTGGTGTAGTTTCCTGACAAGGGGGTCATGTTGTACGCAATCAAACGCCTTGGATAAATCGCAGAATATGCCAAGAGCATCCTGCTTGTCCTCCCAGGCGTCATATATGTTTCTTATCAATTCAACTCCCGCATCTGTAGTAGAACGATTCTTAGTAAAACCAAACTGTTTATCATGAAACAGATCATATTCGTTGAAATGATCTAGCATCTGATCAAGCAATAATTTTTCAAAAATTTTACTTAAAGTAGGCAATACCGAAATTGGCCTGAAATTCGTAGGCTCCGTGGTACTACCGGATTTAAACATAGGAATTAATCTACTCTGTTTCATAAGGTCAGGAAACACTCCACTAGAGACACAACTATTGAATACTACAGCTAATTGCGGTGCAATAAGATCAATGACAGATGAGATCATCTGAGTAGATAGCCCCCATAAGTCTGCGGTTTTTTTTAAATTTATCTTTTTAAATGTATTTACAATATCCTTAGCAGTAACGAAGGAGAATTCAAAAGTTGTTCTACATTTTGGTACACTTTGTTGCAATAATAACTCCGCAGAAGTGGATGACGACTTAAGAGTATTTGAAATTTCTAAAGGAATATTAGCAAAAAAATTTTCAAACGCGGTCGCTACATCCTGATCCGCAGTTGCATCAGAATCATTAATTTTCAAGTGAAAATCGCGATTACGCACAGTTGTTCTTCCTGTTTCACTATTTATAATGCTCCAAGTTGTCTTAATTTTATTTTCAGAATTTTTAATTTTATTTTTCAAATAAATAGCATTAGCTAAGGAACAAGTTCGTTTAAAGACCTTAGAGTATTTTTTAACATATTCTTTAAAGAGTGGACAAGAGTTAGAAGATTTTTCATTGTACAATTCATACAGTTTTCTCCGACTCTTAAGAATACCCACAGTTTCACAATTTTTAAATTTATATTAGAATAACTGTTAAATATGATTAAATTTAATATTAAATCTAATTAGTTTGAGCGTGGTTTATGGTAGCTATTCATTGGGTGCAGGTAAATCGTGTTCAATAAGCCCATTCCATCTTACTGGCTCGGTTCAAATCAATTCCAAATTCAGACCCTGAACGTGAAATCCACTCGCTCCACATAAGCTATAAAGTCACACAGCCAACCCGCTATAAAGACAATGAGCCTTAAATAACTGATCACCTTCAGCGTGCATTCGACATGATTAACCGACGCAGGCAAACTGTTCCAGTCCTTATCTGTCCTTATTATAAATGAAGAAGCAAACCGCTTTGTCCGGACTGAAGGCAGTTTCACCACATAAGGGTATGTACGTGCCGTGCGTCTCGTCTGATGATGAAAGGGAGATGGTGGAATCAAGTCATGCAATTCCTGCGCACACTCTCCAAAAAAATCTATTATGGCCCTACTCTTTAAACACAGTTTTTTAACAACGACTTTGTATCTTTGGTGTATTTAAAAAACGTCAAAATGAAATGTTTCAGTAGGGTGCTGTTTGGCGTGAAATACGGTTAGTCTGCTTTGACGCGAAGCAATTTCGAGGTGCAATGGGCCGAAAGAGACTGCCCCCCCGGGGATACGCACCTGGTCCCCTTCAACATTGTACAACTATAGCATAGTTAATCTGTTAGTAATATCGAATCTGAAACCAACTTTGTCATTGCAAATGCGAATTCATATAAGTACACATTCGGTTTATAGAATCTTTATTTCTCAATAAGAACGGTATATTGTTCACTTAATATGAGAAATTTAACAATCATCATAAAGGTAGGAAATACATAAGAATTCCAACTGTCGGAACTGTTGGAATAAATACTACTTATACAATTGGCTTATCTAATAAATACATCTGGAGTCTATTTTTAAATACATTAATTGATGGAGACTCGTTTACATATTTTGGCAAACTATTATATAACTGTGCTCCCTCATAATCTATATTGAAGTGAAACTTCTTATACGACTTCCAAAGATGTTGTCATTATAAAAATGTTATCATTACATGACTGAGCGGGACTGAGCGGGACTGACCAGGACTGAGCGGGACTGACCGGGACTGAGCGGGACTGGTCGGGACTGACCGGGACTGACTCGGATTCAGTCAGTCCGAGTCAGTCAGTCAGTCAGTCCGAGTCAATGAAGTGAAACTTCTTAAGCGACTTACGTTCAGCGCTCCTGGGGAGGGGGAATAGAATGAAGTTTCACTTCTTCCGCGCGGAGGGACTCCACGCACGCACATATTTTTTTCTTACCGTACTGTTTGGTTCTGATCATTGATTGTATTAAATCATCACATTACAGATTAATGTAGTTATTACTGCACCTTTGAAGGATTAATATAATATAAATCCTATTTTATTAAAAATCATAATATTTAGCTACTAACATGTAAATTAACTTAAAATCATACGAAGTTTTATAAATAACTGTATTAATTACCGTGAAATAATTAACAAGGCTGCCTCAGAATTTTAATTACCGATGCATTTAAATCACATTTCGTAATTTATTATTCTGACAGAGCTTTCCAGCAACTGATTATTTAATATTAATTATTTACGAATGGCTACTACGTGCAAATTTTATATTCAGTGTTACAAGAGACATGAAATCTAAAGTATTCGTCAGTTTATCAGTTTATATTAAAATGAAAGTATTCAATCTGTAATATGAAGCTGGGATAAACTTTTAGTGTACAGTAAAATATAATGCTTGATTAAGTATTTTAAAGTGCACTCGGCATTCCGTCCTCGTGGGCTATTAACTTATTTCATTGTTAGGGAAATATAGCCTTATAAATGCAATGATCATCGCTCACGCAACTGAAGTTAAAATGGTATAAAGTAAAAATGATTTCATAAAATAGTTTAGTGTTATTAACGATATAACTTATACTAAAATTGTATACTATCAATTTAAGTATTCTTTTTACCGACTTCTTTTTAATATTAGCATGGGTGAATTCACTTATAGATTTGCATAATTTTTATACTTAGTGTATATTGATATATGTATTTATAGTACCTATAGTATTTATAGTAGTATTATTTGTAGTGTCTATCTATAGTATATACTACATACAAAAGGGATCATTTTGTTCGCGATCGGGCTTCGTAGCTCTAATAAATTTATACCTAAGTACTTGTTTTAATTTTAATTTCCCTTTACGCCATTCACAAAATTTTCGTCTAGATTATTATGTCTCTGTCTATGTACGTCCTATTATTTATACCTTTGTTGTAGCCGTACCTGATTTTAGAGTTTAGTCGCTCACAAAATGTAATAATACGTGGAGTTTCCTTCCGGTGAGAACGTTAAGTATGAAATAGTGGTAAAGTTGCACGGCCTACTTTAACCAACAATGTTATAAAATAGAGGCGCCGAAGTTGCGAAGTGAAGTATGCAATGAGATAGTTCGCGTACACCGGGTGTAATAAGTGCGGTATTTCGTAGCTCTTAATTAAAAAGCTACATTCTTATAATAACGTCAACCCGTAGGGTGTCCGGGTGCCCACCCATCTCCTTCCGTTGGTTGTCTGTAGAGAGAAGACGGGCAGCAGCATTTTCTATTGGATTGTCTACTACCTATACTGCGATCCCCAAGACGCCTGACAAGCATGGGGGTTATGGCAACACCTTCTAAAGGAGGGGCGTTTGTTCAGCAGTAGACGCATTCGGCTGCTGATGATTCCTGTAATGATGTAATAATTTTTGTGCTTAGTAAGTGGCCAACCTGGTCCCTTCAAGTTGCCTAGGCTTAAGACTGCAGAGTAGCTAATAATAACATGGACCGACTTATTACGTATCCTCCGGCACGTAGTACGCAGACACTCAGTTCAAATGCTACTGGACAATCAGCCATCGATACTGACTTTGTGTGACGTTGCGTTATCAACTAATCGTTTGTCGAATAGTGATTTCAATTGGCTTTGTACGCGCGCACGTATAAAAAAATAAGAGAAGTGGGGCACAAAGGGGATTCCTGATCAATTTGAAAATAGTCTGCCCGGGGAATTACCTTACAGAAGATAGGTCCAAATAACGCCACCTTCAGAGCAGTTACAGAGGATAGATAGATAGATAATACTTTATTGTTCCACCATTATAGAAAAATACAAAAAATAAACACAGTAAAATAGAATGGAACAACGGGCGGCCTTATCACTAAAAGTGATCGCTACCAGGCAACCTTTGAATGGAGAGGAACTATGAACTGCAAGCAAATGTTTTCAAACAATCTTCAAAGATAGGCAGTTATGGTGCATGTCTAACTGTGTCCGGTAAGGCGTTCCACAGACGAACAGCTTCTACTGTGAATGAATTACTGTAAAACGAACTTTTATGAGAAGGGAACATAAGAGTGATGACCATCGTTCATTACCTCTGCGCTGTCATCACAGCAATAACTCTGACGGAGACTGTCGCACTCACGAACATAATTTTACATTCGGATCCTTTCATGCGTATGTTCCACTACTTATTGTCGGGTTAATCGAGATATCTAGGTATTCACTATAAGGTATAAGTTGGCTTCGAATGTCAAAATAACACGATTTCAAGATCTCTAAGGTCTCATTTACATGATGCCATTTTCTTGTACATACAAGAGCAATAATTGAATGCAATAAATGAAGCGCAATAATTGCCCTTCAAGAATTGTAAGTAACTGATTACACGCGGATTCCAGTTAAAATATTGAATGTGATTATTGAATGCAAATCTTGCCCAGTAGAACAAGAATGTGACATGTTGTTCAGACGATGCAAAGCAATTATTGCCTCAATATTATTGTATGTAACGGGCAAGAAACTTGCTTCGTGTAAATTACCTTTTATTGACGTTTTAAAGTGCGGAAGTTAACTGTAGACACTTGTTTAACTAATATCATGAACACCTGTTATCGAATCCATTACATTTTACTCTTCCTCAGGTACAGAGTGGATATAAGACCGTGGCTTAATATTCCTCGGCAATTTGAAGGGGAATTGGGCAGGGAACCGATTGATATTCTGATCTCGTTTGTGAATTTTCTCGAGGAATTCTGTCCAATCCACTTCTGATTCGCTTTCGCGAAAGATTCTGTAGGTTTACGATTTCCATATTAAATAGTAAATTGTCGTTTTGTTGTAGACGAATATCATTGCACCAAGACGGCAGTATTTTGTTGTTGGTTGTAGATATTATCTGTTAATTATTCTGACATAGTTTATGTAATACTAGCTGACCCGTGCAGCTCCGCCCGCGCTTTTATTACATTTTGCTCCCCTTTTCTCCCTCCTCCCTAGATTTATCTCTCTCCATATCACACTCTCTCTTATAAAAAAAATCTGATTATATGCTCTTTCTCTCCTCTCTCTTTCCCCCTCCCGCTTCGGTTTCCGTCACACTCCCTCTCTTCCTCTCCCTGTTATCCCCTCTCTGAACCCTCTCCCCCTCTCTCTTCTACGAACTTGCTCCTTCTCGCTCCCCCCTTACTCCACCTAACTCCCCCGATCCCTCACCCCATCACCCCCTCCTCGAATCCCCTCTCCCTCTTTCTCCTCTCTTGCACCCTCCTCTCGTTCTATATATCCTCGTCAATCAAGGTATCAGCGGCATTAAATATACTTTATGATCTATTCTCAGACCTCCCCGATATGCACACAAAATTTCATACAAATCGGTTCACCCATCTATTTAATGACCTTGCCTTATGTAGCTTAACCTTAACCTAGCGGTATGAACTATACTGTATGACCTATTCTCAGACCTACCCGATATGCACACTTGCATACAAATCGGTTCACCCATCTATTTAATGACCTTACCTAACGTTGCTTAACCTTAACCTACCGAGATAAAAAGTATCCCATATCCGTTTCCTGGTTCTAAGCTACCTCCCCACCAATTTTCAGCCGAATCGGTTAGGCCGTTCTTGAGTTATAAATAGTGTAACTAACACGACTTTCTTTGATATAATAAATAGATAGATTAAAGTTCTATAGTGATTGTATGTTCAATTTCACCGATAGATGGCGCTGTTCATAATGTAAATCACGCTAACATCGTAAATTACTGTCTAATGATATTCAATAATGAAAGTTCTAAGTTTTTCGCATCTTTTATTGTTGCGACTGTAATACAATACCTATCTATACACTACCTGGACTTGGGGAGTTTCATTAAAATATCATGAACATACAGAAATCTAATGAAAATGTCCTGGGTGTACCGGACCGGCTTACCCCTTACAAAAATTTACCCTTCGCCAATGCCATATCTTATGCAAACTAAATGTCTGCTCAGTTTTTTTTTTTTTTTAAATAAATCTTTTATTGAATCAAAAAGGTATACATTCTATTGTAACCCGCCAAACTGCGTAACAGTTTGTCGGCGGGATTAGCGCTCGATTTACAAAAGGTTGATTATAAACAAATGGTTTGATTTACGATAGGTCCTGCGATATCATTATTTATTACTTAGGTACCTATAATGATGTACTTACTGACAATTTACTTTTATTTACTAAAGACGAGTAGGTATCATATTTAGCGATTACAAACATTGTTTTGTACTGAACTCAGCAAGCAACACCTGTCTTAGTTTCCTTTTAAGGGATAATTTACTTAAATTACCCTGATCTTTCCTAAGCCAGTCAATTTCATTAAATAGTGTGGGGGTCAAATACTTGTTGGTCCTTTTACCATAATAGTTTTTGACTGATGGCCGAACCAATTTACGCTCTCTGACTCTCCTAGTGTTATATCTGTTTTGTACTGGCACCTTAAATTGGTCATTATAGAACTGCTCAAGAACCACCAAATAGTTGACCTTCACATGTACTGGAAGTAATTTACATACGCCAAAAAGTTTATCATAATTCTCTTTACATTCAGACTTAGTTTTTGAATCAACAAGGTATTTCATAAAACGTATTTGCAGTAATTTTATACAGTTTAAATATGTTTTAAATGTACGACCATACGTGGCCAACCCATAGCTAAGCAGTGACTCGGCGAGAGCAAAGTATATAACCCTCAGCGTTTTTCTACTCAGTGATGTTTTCAAGGTATAAAACTTACTTAATACTGACCTGAGTCTTGAACACACACTGTCAACATGAGTCCTCCAGTTCATATTACTATCTATCCACAGGCCTAGATATTTAAATTTACTAACATACTCCAGGTTTTGGCAGACACAATTGACCATCCCTGCGTGCAGGCAGTCGTAAGTATGGCCCACAATACTGATTTCCGAACTTAATACATTCTTTGCTACAAGATTGTGTGGTGAGTGAATATGCAACACTTTTGTCTTACTTAGGTTTAAGATGATTCCGTTATGGTGTGCCCACCTAGTGATGTTATCAAAGTCTGCCTGCAGCACAGCTCTAGCCTCTTGCACATTCTTGGAGGAATACAGCAGACACATGTCATCAGCGTACATATAAACCCGACATTTCTTAACCACGTTTCTTACTGAATTCACGTGCATTATGTAGCCAACCGGGCCAAACACTGATCCGGTCGGGACGCCCAGCTTCACCGCCGCTTCTCGACCTGACACGCCCGCAATACAAGTTTGCAGAGTTCTGCCACTTAAATAATTTCTAAGCCATTTGTGCGTCGGGCCTCTGATTCCGCACTCATCTATAGCCTGGAGAAGTATCTCGTGATCCAGGGTATCAAACGCTTTTTTATAATCAATAAATAGCGCTACAACCTGATGACCCTGATCTAAACTGGTATTTACATCCTCTGAAAACTGTGATAGTGCAGTACCAGTGCTACGACCGCGCCTAAACCCATGTTGACTGTCAGAGAGTAAATGGTTCCTCTCCAAAAAGTCACTTATCTGCCCAATGACTGTTTTTTCCACTACTTTATTAATGACTGATAAGATAGCAATCGGCCTGTAGTTAGTATAGTCTAAGTGAGAACCCTGCTTGAAAATAGGTCTAATCAAAGCTTTTTTTAGTATGCTTGGATATTCTCCCTTGGACAAACACAGATTGACAAAGTGTGCCAAAACGGGTGCAATTTGCTGTTTAATTAATTTTAAATCGACACTACGTATACCATCGATACCCGGCGCCTTATCACTACTCAGCCGACTTAAGACATTACATACTTGTGTAGTAGATACTGGCATAATACGAAATGATATATTACTATTAGACACATATTCATTTCTATTTAAGAATTTTATGTCACAGACATGTTTTATACTAGTTATTTCATCAGTAAATGTATCTGCAAATTTACTACATACATTATACATAGTATCTTTATTACCAAAATATCTCTTAATTATCTCATCTACTTTTAATTTTTTTCTACCTAACCAATTATTTATTACATCTCAGTTTTTTTTTGGATCCCCATTACACCTTTTTATCTATTCCTGTCTATATTTATTTCTAGCTTTATATATTAACTTATTTACTTTATTTCTAAACCTACTATATTGTAACCTTTTTGTACTATTGCTTGGTGAATCTTTCCACTCCCTGAATAGTTGATCCCTACGCACTAACATGTCATTAAGAACCTTCCCTATCCACGGTTGTGTATCACGTTGCTTATTCGTACGGATAGTAATTTTACTGCTATTATAAATTTCATTAAATATTTGTTGCAACTTATTATACAATGTTATTGGACAATTAATCGACAAAAGTTGAGACCAATCGAATTTACATATTTTTTTAGAAACTGACTTAGCATTAATCACATACCGACAATCCATGTCCTTACTGTGCCGCACTGGAACCACATCAAACGGAATCGAGATTCCCACCATATGGTGATCAGACATATAGCACTCGGTGACATGCGACATACAGTCCTGCAATTGTTTCGCTCGCACCCACACATGATCAATACAGGACACTTCTCTGGTACCCGAGACTATAGCCTCACGTGTTACTTCAGTACAAGGTATCACACTTTGTAAACCCAGTTCGCACAAGCAATCCTTGTATTTCGAGACTTGATAACTATCATTTCCTCCAAACAGGTTAATATTTACATCTCCTAACACAATAAGATTTTCGTTTCTTGAGACATTCTTTATTATCTGCGCAACCTCTGAGATAAATAATAGTTTGTTTGTCTTCGGTGGCCTGTACAAAGCAATGTTATTTAATACTGAGTTATCTAACGTTAATGTTCCCTGTATTCCTTCTACCGAACTCGCCATAATTTTTTCTGCATGGAAACAAAAATTCTTTTTAGCATAAATTAAAACTCCCCCTCCTTTTGTACATTTCCTTGTAGATGAAAATAAATTATATCCTTCTATGTTATATAATGACAATTCGTCTTCTTTAATATTGACTTCAGTTAATACTAATAAATCTATTTTTTGAGAACATTGCTTTAAAAGAATTAATACTTCGTTAAAGTTCTTTCTTAACGATCTTATATTTAAATGTATTGTATGTAGGTATTTGACACCATCCAAAGACCCTTTTGCCCAATCGGTTACATTTTTATACCTATTAAATTGACATTCCAATGTAGCAATTGAATCGAAACGATCCAGTATTAATTCTAAGTTTATTCACTCAGTGTGTACTCCGCACTAAGTGTGCGTGAGCAGCGCAGCAGTGACACTAATTAGCCAGTCACCGCTTCTCCATCCCTTTCTATAAAGCGCTCAATCTTTTTCGTTACGAATTGAGAAAATTTTTTTTTGCTCATCACTTTTTCTTATGAGTATTTTACTATTCTGTACCCAAATGTATTTATAGGCACTCTTTAACTGAGTTTTGGTAGCCCATAGAAGGTTTCGTTTATAACTGGTCAGGTTTTCCTTGATATAAACACGGTTGTCATTTTGCGTACCATAGACTTGGCCATTGGTCAGACATTTTTTTCTACCATCAATCCAATCCTTACGTGCTTCCTTTGTTTTCAAAGTAATCACAATCGGCAGTGGCTTTTTAGAATCAGGTTTCTCACGCCCTACCCTCTCTGCACACACAATCTGAGCAGGGTCTAAATCCAGGTTTTGGGCAACTCGGGCAACCACTACGGCAACTATTTCCTTCTCTTTTCGCTCCAAACCCACTAACTCGACCTTATTTTCCCGTTCCTTCTCTTCTAGCGCATTCACACGTTCTTCTAAGGATTTATTACATTTTTCCAAGTATGCATTCTTATTTTCTAGGGTTTTCATTTTATTCTCAGTTGACTTTTGAGCCTCGCACATCCTGTCATATTTTTCGGATACGAAATCAACCAACTCCGCGAGCTCTGCTAATTTTTTTTCCATGTTGTATAAAACCTCCATTTTTTTATTAATATCGGCCAGCGTTGCCGCAACATTGATCTCCTCCTCGTCACATGGCGAGCAGGGCAAGATGCAACAATCCTCACATTTTTCATTCTTTAATGTTTTTTTCGTAACGCATTTTTTATGGAAGACAGCTTCACAGGGTCCTAAGCATCTTACGACCTCTTCTTTCGTTGTCGATATAAACTTACTACACTTTTTACACTGCACCATTGTTCCACAGATACACAATCAGCAATAATAGCACTCACTTACTTTTAGCAGCTACAACTACGCAGTAGGTACACAATTATGGTTACTGAGCACAGGACGCGACCGTACGCCGAGCGCGCGCGCATGGAATGCTCTTTGGAATTAGTTCCTATTGTATATAGCGTAATAATACATATCTTAATGATTAACTGATCAGTCTATAATTACCCTATTCACATACAAAGTAAATTACGTGGTTATATGTGCAAGTAATGTTTCACTGCTTAGCCCCTATGAAACATAGCGTGATGTTTTATATACCAACTTATACCTTGACTTCTACACAACACATCAGTGAAAGTCCTATCAAAATCCATCAACGGGTTTTCAAATGATACCTGGACGAACAGAACGACAGACAGACAGACAGACAGACAGACAGACAATAATTCCAAAAAAGATTGTTTTGGCCTCTATGTCGATAGTATAGTACCCCCACATAGAAATTTTGGAAAAATATTCAATGTACAGAAAAAGTGCTCTTTGAGTTTTATTATAGAATAGAAGAAGATAGATTTAAAACACACGATACGTTTTGAGATACTATGGAAATAACTAAGATTTTATCTCAATATTTACGTTTATTACTAAGTAGGTAACTACTCATTTTTAAAGTTTAAGCTCAACACTTATATATTTGTAATACCTAATAAAACCCCTTGCATAAAGCTTAATAAAAATAAACAAGTTTCACAAGGATATTTAAGAACAAGATAATACAATAAAGTAGGTGTGCAACATGTACTAGCCTAATGCAAACAAACTGTACAATAAGTCCACTGGTATCATAACCTAAGCTCAGACTTTCCCAAATGAAATCCTTAAAGAAGATTCGACGGAGACTGCCCCACCACCGCCACTAAACCACAGCCCACCGGATTAATAAGTTGAAATGGCAACGGACTAGCTACAATTTCCTAAATCTGACAATTACTAGGGCAAAGACCTTTAAGCAATAAAAGTGAAGAATACATACAGCCTAGGAGAATCTTCACATGGCGGCTGGAGCCAAAGATCAAGATTAGTGGCATTCAATTGAACTTATCGGTTATTTTTCCCCTGCCAAGGAGCTCGTGGGTCGCGAACGCACAGGGTGGGGGCTCTTGGCGCCTATATTAATTGCGACGCCGAGGAGGCTGACTACGCGGTGTAGGCCCAACGTTGTCGCGAGTACCACGAGGGTGCTGGGTAGAGCGTGCATTTCTGCTATCGTGCGTCGCTCTAGCGACGTCCCGGGGATCAACGTGAGACTGAAGCAGTATGGTAAAGTCACGGTGCGTAATCTACAACTCTCCTGGTTACGCCCATCTATTTAATATTTGTTGTAGATTATTAAAAATTGTGACCACTCAAAAACGGTTAATTCTTATTTTCATGCAACTGCTACCATATTTTGGATGTCACTTTGTTCGTGAATATTAATCTCTAGCATAAATAACAATCGATGGTCACGCCATAGGTATAGAAATAGTATTAACATTGTATCTGTGAATATGCGATATTCATTTTTCGGATTTATTTACGCTAACTAATGGTAAAAACATGTCCACCTATAGAAAGCAAGCGCGTGAACGGAACGCACGAACTGCCGATGCCGCTGGTGCATATAAACGAATATATCTATTATTGTATGAAATTGTATAGGAGTATTTCCATTTGGCATTTGTCCATTTAGGGCTCCCACACATTAGACATGTACTAAATGAAAGTCTAGTTAGAAGCTGATCTTAATTATGCGGCGATGAGTAAAATAATTTGTACTCACGTGAAAAATTGCTAAGAAATCTGATAAGACGCTAGCTGATCACGATCACTCTCAAGTATAAACGGCTGAGAATAAAAGACCGTAATGTATTTTGCAAGTGATTTGCACACCGTATTTCAATTTACGGGATATACAAAACTCGTGAATATTTATGGAAATCATTTCCATATCCGATGGGAAGAGTAACCTCCCCTAGAGCAATCAATTCGCAATCAAAACAATAGCGCGGCGTGGAGTAGGTACTTATTTATTTGTTAAATAAACTTTTGGCATCCACTTCTGTTTTCTTGTTTATTTAATCGCATTTAGATTCGAAATAACGTAAGCCAAACGGACGGAAACAATAGATTTATGTTTGCTCCAAGTTTTCTGGTAATTTCTTCATAATCTATTTTACTGGCAGAATTGGGTAGCTACGATATCAGAGTCTATATAGTTATATCCTTCCGTTGGGTGTCCGTAAAAGGCGACTAAGGGAGAACAAGAAGACGGGCAGCAGCATCTTTCTATTGAATTAACTAAAAGTACGGTCGCCAAGCAGGAAGAATTCAGTACATGAACCTGTTTATACCTGTCTCTGTCACTTCCGCGTAAATACATTGCGTCACGCTCGCACAGACGGCTGTCATTGTATCTGTAGGTCAATGTACGGAATTCTTTCTGTTCGGCGACCGCACTTTACCACCAATACTGCAATTCCCAAGATGCCTGCCAAGCGCGAGGATTTTGTCAACCCCTCCCTTTTAAAGGAGAGACCTTTGTTCAGCAGTTATTTTTCGGCTACTGATGATGATGATACAGTTCTATTATACGTTACCATCAGAATAAAATAAATTGATAGATGAAAATGTAAAAGAATTTTATTAAACCGAGGTGAATTCCAGCTATTATAGTAAGTAGGTTCACTACTGAATAAAGGCCTCTTCCTTAAAAGGGAGGGGTTGCCGTATGCCCTACGCTTGGCGCCTGCCTGTCTTGGGGATCGCAGTATATTGACAGATAAATTCAAAAGAAAGACGCTGCTGCCCGTCTTCATGTTCTCGCTTAGTCGCCTCTTACGACACACAACGAGGAGATGGGGGTATGCAATTCTACTCCGGTACCCTGCGGGGCATAGTAGTTATAAGCAATTGGAATATAAATCGCGAGATCGACGCGATTTGAAATCGTCGCTCATAAAAAAATAATCCGATTCAATCTAGAAAATAGAAGATGCAAATTTCCTCGAGGGTAATAATTGACGGTCCTGCAGAGAAATATCGAATTTAATATAGTGGACGAAGTTTGACGGCTGCGGAGAATTTTCAAGCTCTTTTCAAGACGTTTACTTGAAAATACTGTCGGCTCTGAAGGCCGAGACAGCAATTTGTTAGTTTGCGTTGCGGAGCTCGCTCGATGTTTTGCCAAGAGAACAAGTAATATTTTGTTAAATACGAACAAACATTTGCTTTTGCTGACCGTGTTTACAGTATTTTAAATATTATCTTAGCAATGGTTATTATTTATGTATAATACTAAAAGGTAGGTACTAAAATATAACTAAAAATTAACTTAACAAATATAATACTTAACTAGAAATTAAATACAACTATAATACAATTTAAAATAAAAAAAATTGTCCACGTGGGATGGTGGCAAGAATGCTGGCTGCATTACCTCGTTGAATCGCTATGCCGATCCGTTGAGCGAGGGATGAGCCAGCCCTCTTGTCGCCCGAGGAGGAGGCCAGTTTTGGGCTTATTTTTTATTTATCTTAGTTAACATTTTTTAATGTCTTCAGGGGCCCTACCACCATGTCGATTAGCAGTATTATTATCATCTTACTTGTCATGAGATAGAGACGTCAATATACGTAGTTTATAGCTTTGTCACTTTCTATCGAAACAGTAAGGTGAAAATAATAGTGCTATTAGAGGTGACAGTACAGGCCCTGGTTTTAGGGGCTCTAACCACATACACACCATTATTTGGAATGGCTCTCAAACAGCTTAAGAACAACAAGGCGCCGGGTGAAGACGGAATCACAACAGAACTTCTGAGAGCGGGTGGAAAACCGGTACTTTTAGTCCTCCAGAAGTTATTTAATTCCGTCTTACTCGAGGGTACTACGCCAGAAGCATGGCACAGGAGTGTGGTGGTTCTCTTCTTCAAAAAAGGTGATAACACTTTATTGAAGAATTATAGACCCATCTCACTCCTGAGCCATGTATACAAGCTGTTTTCGAGAGTCATTACGAACCGTCTCGAACGCAGGTTTGATGACTTCCAGCCTCCCGAACAAGCCGGGTTCCGAAAAGGCTTTAGCACCGTAGACCACATACATACGCTCCGCCAGATTATACAGAAGGCCGAGGAGTATAATCGGCCATTATGTCTAGCGTTTGTGGACTACGAAAAAGCCTTCGATTCAATCGAGACCTGGGCGGTATTGCAGTCCCTCCAGCGGTGCCACATTGACTATAGGTACATCGAAGTGTTGAAGTGTTTGTACAGCAACGCCACCATGTCGATCCGACTACAGGAAGAGAGCACGAAACCAATCCCATTGCAGCGAGGTGTGAGACAGGGAGACGTTATTTCTCCGAAACTGTTCTCAAACGCATTGGAGGACGTTTTCAAGCTCTTGGACTGGTACGGATTCGGCATCAACATTAATGGCGAATACATCACTCACCTTCGTTTTGCCGACGATATAGTCATTATGGCAGAGTCGCTGGAGGACCTCAATACGATGCTCAGCGACCTCAGTAGCGTTTCCCAACAGCCCACCTGTTGGGAAACGCTACTGAGGTCGCCTTAAAATGAACATGGACAAGACAAAGATCATGTCTAATGTCCATGTTGCACCCGTACCGGTAGTTGTTGGGAACGATACACTCGAAGTTGTTGACCACTACGTATACCTAGGACAAACTGTCCAGTTAGGTCGGTCCAACTTTGACAAAGAGGTCGCTGAAGAATCCAACTCGGATGGGCAGGGTTCGGGAAACTACGCGATATCTTCTCGTCCAAAATACCGCAGTGCCTGAAGACGAAGGTTTTTAGCCAGTGTGTGTTGCCAGTGATGACATATGGTACTGAGACGTGGTCTCTAACCGCTGGCCTTTTAGAAAAGTTCAGAGTCACACAACGAGCCATGGAGAGAGCTATGCTCGGAGTTTCTTTGCGCGACAGAATCCGAAATGTGGAGATTCGCCGAAGAACTAAGGTCACCGACATAGCTCTCAGAATCTGCAAGTTGAAGTGGCAATGGGCAGGCCACATCGCTCGAAGAACCGATAACCGTTGGGGAAGAAAGGTTCTCGAGTGGCGACCACGAACCGGAAGACGCAGCGTTGGCAGGCCTCCCACTAACCGGTCGATGCAAATAGCCAATTGTCTATGGGGAGGCCTATGTTCAGCAGTGGACGTCTTCCGGCTGATGATGATGATGATGACGCTATAACGTCATGTAAGATTTAATTTTCACATAACTTGTCCTATCTCTAATTTTTGCTACATTAGAGATTTTGAAAGAGGTTTTTCCCTTTTCCGTAAATAAAAACCTAAAGGAAACTGTACCTACTATAGTAAAAAGTAATCTTTTTTCGAAAGATCGTGCTCCTTTGGCTACATTTTCCCTTTTAATTACAACGTAATTTATTTCGTGAAGCTTCATAAAC
The DNA here is from genome assembly GCA_911728495.1 of Furcula furcula. Taxonomy (NCBI): domain Eukaryota; kingdom Metazoa; phylum Arthropoda; class Insecta; order Lepidoptera; family Notodontidae; genus Furcula; species Furcula furcula. Next base: position 21,938,349 of record OU452244.1, on the reverse strand, counting down.
ATCGTCGGTTTGAGTCTTATTGGCAAAATAATTGGATTCTCTCATTTGGAACAATTTTCTGATTTTATTAGAATTGACTCGAGACATTGGCGAGATCATTAACGAACTAAATTCGTCGTTTCTGAGCGTTTGCGAAACACTGCTGTTTTTGAAATATTTTCATTTGGTAAACCAAACCAAACCAGAAACTTTATATTTTTACATGTATGTACTATGCGTTTCAAATAAGAAGGTGGCCGCCATGATGATCGCGACTGCGGAACTTCACTCATTTTTTACGATTTTTGTACCGGCGCAGAGTAAACACAAAATTCAAAATACGCCCTGGTTTTGATTATTTATTGTAATGTACAAGACATTTGCTGTCTATTTTTGTTGAAACATCATTTTTAGTAATTATATATTTGAAATGGCAAGATGGCGGCCACCTTATTAGTTGAAACGCATAGTATACGCATTAACGACATGAGAGTATTCTACCGTTATATCTATAATATTATAAGTATATCTATATTAATAAAAGAGCAGGGTGTTTTGTAGGAATCACGATACAGCAAAAACCATATAACGTACAATCTTGAAATTTGGAACCAACATTATTCAAATAGTCTAGGTGAACAATAAGAACGGATTTTTCGAAATTCCATACCTAAGTGGGTCAAATGGGCTCCCAAAGTTTGTATGGAAAAAAATATTTTTTCCCCTAAGGTCATATAATGGGGTTGGAAAGTTTACACGTAGAACGATTTCCATTGAATGTTATAATGCAGCCAGAGTAACGAAACTCGGTACATAGACTCAACAAAATAATTTAACACATTTTCAGCATTTTTCGAAAATCAACCTCTAAGTGGGCCTAATAGGTTATCAAAGTTACTAATAATAACATTCATCGCATGCACACGAAACTTTATCAGTGTACTGATAAAAAAACACGTGTATCACAATATTTTTTTAATCAACCCTTGAAGGTGTTTGGCATGGTTTTTGAGTATCAAACGCGGAAAGAAAATCATGCTGCACTGATGAAACTTTGTGAATAAATTCATCAAGTTAAGCAATTTATTTTGAAAATCAACCCCTAAAAGGGTCCAATTGCGTCGAAAAAAAATGTTTCTTTTTGTTCTACAGTCACAGTACTTATTTTATGCATTGCCCACAATAATCTAAGAAACTTAATTCTAGCATTCTTCAAAAAACAATCCTTTAGGGCATTTTATGAGGTTGCAAAGTTTGCATGAAGAAGGATTTTCATTTTAGCTATAATACTGCTACAGTCACAAAACTCAGTAAAGAAACTCAACATAACAACAAACCAATTTTCTGCATTTTTCGGATATCAACCTCTAAGTGGGTCAAATAGGGTATCAAATTTGCAAAAAAAAAAATTTTTCATCACACGGACACAAAACTTTGTCATCAAAAGACGTCTGGCACATTTGTTTTGAAAATCAACCCTTGACGGGGTTTCAGCACGGTATTTGAGTATGAATGCGGAAAATAAATTCATGCTGCACTGATGACACTGCGGATGCATTCATGAAATTAAAGAAATCAATGTGCAATTTTTTTTTGAATTAACCTCCAATAGCGATTAATTGGGGTCCAAATCATGTTTTTTTACCCTACGGTTACAAGACTTAATTTATGTATTGCACATAAGAATCTAAGAAACCTGTTTCCCCAACACAATAATTTAACAAACTAATTTTCAGCATTTTTAACAGACTTCAAAAAAGGAGGAGGTTCTCAATTTGTCTGTATATATTTTTTTTTCTATGTATGATCGCGCATGACTGAATTATGAACCAATTTCGAAAATTCTTTCCGGTACGGATAGGCCGCTCCATTGATTGGGTCTCATAAAAAAAATATTACTTACGAATAAGCAGTTCGTGAAAAAACAAAAATGGCGACTCAGAAAAACTGTAGGAATGCCTAAAAGATGATATTTTTATCGCTTTTTAAGGACAAAAATGGTCAAATGGACAAACTCTGGCAAAATTTTTCCAATTTCAATGATTATTTTTTATTCGAAAGAAGGAACCACTGTACTGAATATGTATAAATTTTATCATAACCGGATAAGAACTTCCTGGAGAACCATGATTGATGCGGAGGAATTTATCTGGTAAAAAAAGAATATATACAGACGAATTGGGAACCTCCTCCTTTTTTAAAGTCGGTTAAAAAAACATGAAACTTATGTTCTCCATTACATTACTCTAACAAATATGAACCGATTTCGATGATTCTTTTTTATTCAAGAGAGTAAACTGCTGTAATGATTTCAAGCAATTTTCATTAGGACCGGATAGTGTTCCTGAAGAAAATATACACAGTAGGTACGTCAACAGTAACTTCAATAACATTTAAATTATTTTATGCTTTTTAGTGTTGTTGTGTTGTGTGCAATGTTTTTTTTTAAATCTACCAGTGGGACAAATGCAGTACGTATTAAAGTTTTTATGTAAAAAAATATTTTTTCGGCACACGAAACTTTGTCAGCGTACTCATCAAAAAATTGAGAAACACGTCTAACACATTTGTTTTGAAAATCAACCCTTAACGGGGTTTTTGAGTATCAAATGCGAAAAAAATTCATGCTGCACAGATGACACTTTGCGGATACATTCGTCATATTGAAGAACACTATGTCATTTTTTAAAATTAACCTCTTATTGGATAGGTAGTTAGTAGTTTGTTTATAAACGAACGGAACGTAATCAAGTTTCACATGATTGTGTCAACTAGACAGTTCAAAATGACACTGACGGTTTTTTTTTTATCGCTCTCTCTCGCTGATCATTGTACATGCCGGTTGCTAAAATACTTTTCTCCAAAATAAATTCATCATTATCTTTATAATCGTAGTTTATTTTGGCCTATACCCCATCAGGTTATGGGCCCAGTTTGCTTTAGGCGCGGGTGTTGTAGATATTTCTTTAAAAATGCAAAAAATGCCGTCAAGTGGCCTCGTGCCATTAGCCATTGAAAAATTAAATGGCATCATGGATTATTCCAATTGGAAATTTCAGGCGAAAATGCTACTTATACACGAGGATTTGTGGGATACCGTGCAACAAGATGCTGACTATAAAAGCGATCCCAAGAAAGAGCAAAAAGCTCTTGCCAAAATTTGTATGATGATACACCCGCAATGTTTTTCGCTCGTAAGGAATGCAACATCACCTAAACAAGCTTGGGAAAGCCTAAGGAATGCGTATGAGGACAAAGGCTTATGCAGGCGCCTCGCGCTGCTGCGCTCGCTCTTCGGTATAAGGTTAGAACAATTTCAATCTATGGAAATGTACATAACCCGAGTGGTGGATATTGCGCAACAACTACGCGATATAGACGCACCACTAGAAGATGACTTTCTGGCAGTGATCATGCTTAGTGGGTTGCCGCCGGACTATGACCCGTTAATTATGGCACTAGAGCAAACCAGCACCAAACTAAACAGTGAGGTTGTTAAAAGCAAATTATTGCAAGAACGACAGCGGCGAGATCAGCATGAAGGGGAGGGAGCATTGTTTACCAAAAAGTCTAAATTAAAATGTTTTCGTTGTAAAAAGGCTGGTCATTTCATGAAAGACTGCAAAGTTCAATTTAACAAGGCAAAAATGGCGAGTGAAAAATCCAATAATATCACTACACTCTTAACGGCATTTGCGGTTGACATAAATTCTTCCGCATGGTATGTGGACTCGGGAGCAACATGCCATATGACCAATAATAGAAATATTTTGCAAAATTTCAGAGATATGTTGTCAATGCAAGTTACTGTTGCGAATAATGACCACATCCAATGTACTGGCCGAGGTGATGTACAGGTACTAATGGAAACTGGTTCTAAAAATATTGCCGATGTAATTTATGTTCCAGAACTTTCAACAAATTTACTATCTGTAAGTAAAATGACAGAAAAGGGACTCAAGGTACACTTTGATGAGGCAAAGTGCAAAGTGTATGATGGAAGTAAGGTGGTTGCAACGGCTTCATTATTAAATGGTGTTTATCAACTCGACACCATTACTGAACTTCCAGCAGAGAATTTGGGATCGACTGGAGCCGTGGAAGCAAAAACTGAGCAGGTCGCAGCCAGTACAATGGTATGTAATAGTGTGTCACAAGAATTATGGCATAAGAGACTAGGACATCTAAATGCGAGAAGCATGAGATTATTGAAAAATGGCCTAGCTATTGGCATTAATTATAATGAAAGTAATTTTAAAACCTGTGTTGCATGTATTGAGGGGAAACAAGCTAAATTACCTTTCCCGAAGAAATCAGTCACTAGAGCTACAGAAAGATTAGCCCTGATACATAGCGATGTATATGGTCCCATGTCAGAAACATCATTTAGTGGAGCAAGATATCTATTAACTTTCATAGATGACTACAGCAGGAAGACTTTTGGGTATTTTCTCAAGACTAAAGATCAAGTTTTTGAAACATTTAAGATTTTTAAAGCTATGGTAGAAAACGAGACTGATCTCAAAATAAAATGTATGAGAACAGACAATGGAAAAGAGTATATTAATAAACAATTTCAGGAATATTTAAAACAGCATGGTATCCGTCATCAGACCACAGTCCCTTATTGTCCACAACAAAATGCAGTGGCAGAACGATCTCATCGAACCGTTATGGAAGCAGCTCGCTCTATGCTTCATCAAGCGGGACTCGACAAGAGGTACTGGGCGGAAGCGGTTAACACCGCAATATATATCAAGAACAGATGTCCTTCTAAAGCAATTAAAGGATACACACCTGAAGAGAAATGGTCAGGTAATAAAGTCAACATAGCTCATTTGAAAGTTTTTGGCTGTATAGCATACAGTTTAACACCAAAAGAGTTAAGAAAGAAACTAGACAAGAAATCAAAACAATATATTTTTGTTGGATATTGCTCAGATACAAAAGGATATCGTTTAATTGATCCTTCATGCCCACAAAAATGTATAAAGTCACGAGATGTTGTGTTCTTAGAAGATAAGTTTATTTATGACAATAAACAGCCTGATATGATAAATAGCCCACAGTGTTTAATTGATGATGCAACAGTTAATGTACAGAGTATGACGGAGACGCTGGAACCAACTGAAGAGGAAGAAGGTGATCGCTCTGACCAGTCTTCTTCAGTATTGGAAATATCAGTAACAGAAAGTCAGGATAATGAGTATGTAAGTCCAGATTCAAACTTGACCGACTCTTATGAAGATGATGGTGATAGCACCTGGCATCCAGACAAAACTACCTTAGAGGACTCTGACAGTTCTGAACAATGGTCTGCATTAATAAAGACTGAACAATTTAATCACAATGATGAACCACAAACAGTTAAAGCAGCACTGTCTGGCTCAGAAAGCAAGAACTGGATGTCAGCAATGAAAGAGGAATACCAATCTTTTGAAGAAAATCAGGCTTGGGATTTAGTCAATTTACCTACAGGTAAAGTACCTGTCAAATGCAAGTGGATTTTTAAGAAGAAGCGTGATGCTGGTGGTACATTACTGCGATATAAAGCTCGACTAGTTGCAAGAGCCTTCACTCAAGAGTATGGCGTTGACTATCAAGAGACATTTTCACATGTGGTAAGGTATTCCACAATTCGAATTTTGTTAGCTCTTGCTGCTCAACTAAACTTACAGGTTGACCATATGGACGTCAAGACTGCCTTTCTAAACGGAGATTTAAAAGAAACAGTATATATGGAACAACCAGAACATTTTAAAATAAAAGGAAACGAAGACAAGGTATTTAAACTAAATAAAGCCATCTACGGATTGAAACAGGCATCAAAAGCATGGTATGATAAAATAAATCTAGTTTTGATTAACTTAAAATTCAAGAAATCATTGTGTGAACCATGTGTTTATATAAAAGCAGATAAAGAATCTTTAATTATTATTGCCTTATATGTGGATGATATTTTAATTTTTCATAACAGGATGTCAGCGACAGATGAAATTAAAATGCAATTACAGAAAACATTTAAAATGAAAGATTTAGGATTGGCCACGCATGTGCTTGGCATGCGATTACTACAGAAGGAGGGAAGCATATCATTAGACCAAGAAGGTTATATAAAGACAGTGATAGAAAGATTTAATATGGCCGATTGTAATGAGATTTCAACACCCTTGGAAGTGGGGTTAAAATTAACAAAAAGCAAAGAGACTAATGTACATGAAAATTATCGTAGCCTGGTTGGAAGTATTATGTACATAGCTGTATGCACACGACCAGATATAGCACACACAGCAAGTTATTTGAGCCAATTTAATAATTGCCACTCAGAAACACATTGGAAAGCAGCAAAGAGAGTTTTAAGATATCTCAAGAAGACTTCACACTATAAGATTGTCTTCGCAAAACTTAATGATATTCAAGTTTCAGGTTACACTGACGCAGACTGGGGTGCAAACATTATTGACCGGCACTCCTACACTGGTTTCGTCTTTCAAATTGGCGAAGCGGCAGTATCGTGGGAAAGTAGAAAGCAACGCACCGTCGCACTGTCTACAGCAGAAGCAGAATACATGGCGCTTTGCGACGCTGCAAAGGAAGCTAAGTTTATTCGTAACTTCTTACTGGAATGTTTAGGTAAATTGTTCTGTATTACAGTATTTAGTGACAACCAGTCGGCACTTAAACTTTGTATTAACCAAACTTATCATAACAAAAGTAAGCACATCGATTTACGACATCATTTTGTTAGTGAAGCAATTAATGATAATATTGTAAATGTTAAATACTTGAGTAGTGATAAAATGATTGCTGATGTTTTAACAAAAGCTTTAAATTCTGAAAAACATAATTATTGTGTAACAAGGCTAGGTCTTAAGAACTAATTGTGATGTATTAAAATATTGTAAATCTTTAGTAGGTAAAGAGAAGTTTGTTTTGTTTGTACATTACTTTGTTTGTTTTTATTTTTATATAAACTTATACTGTAAGTAAAGTAAAATATTCCGTTTCGTTTATGGGTGGGTATTGGATAGGTAGTTAGTAGTTTGTTTATAAACGAACGGAACGTAATCAAGTTTCACATGATTGTGTCAACTAGACAGTTCAAAATGACACTGACGTTTTTTTTTTTATCGCTCTCTCTCGCTGATCATTGTACATGCCGGTTGCTAAAATACTTTTCTCCAAAATAAATTCATCATTATCTTTATAATCGTAGTTTATTTTGGCCTATACCCCATCACCTCTAAAAGCGTTCAATTGATTTCCAAAAAATACTTTATTCCCACAGCCACACGACATATTTTATGTATTGCATACAAGAATATAAGAAACCGTTTCCGGCATTCTTCGGAAAATCCCTAAAGTTTGCGTGAAGAAAGATCTATGCTATAATGCAACTATGGTAACGAAACTCAGTGAATGAACTAAACAAAATAAACTAATTTCCAGCATTTTTCGAAAATCAACCGCTAAGTACATGTACCAATGGGGTTACCAAATTGTTTTCACTTAACAACCCCATAAGTTTTTTAATGGAATTGAAAAATAAGTACAGTATCTTTTTAAATAAAGAAGTCAATATTTAAGAAATGGGAGCTATGATAGCTCACACAAAAATACAAGCTACATACTTGATACCTACCTATTAGATCAGGGTTAATAAAAGTGTCAACAATAATGAAATCGATCGTCGGAAGATCGGACCAACAATGCTAAGGATACTAAGGCATAATTGTGACATAAGTACGTTCAACATCTCAGTCCTCCCGTGACCATGGGTGCTGCAGAGCATTCGAAACATCGGGATAGTAAAAGCTAAAATAAACCGCGATTAAATCCGTAAAAGTAGTTTGATTTCAATGTGTAGCATTCGCGTAAGTAAAAGACACATCAGTGTAAACAATATTTTAAAAAACTTCGATCTCTAATTCAAAATACGTTTGAGTAAGTAACAAAGTAAACGCGGGCGAAGCCGCGGGCTACAGCTAGTAATCGTATAAGATATTGTACGTGCGGCGCAGGTAAACATGCTTATTAGATAGAATATACGTACAACACCAATATTATTATGTGGTAACTCTAAAACAAGCAGCGCAACATTGCTAACCAAACAAATACTACAATTTATCAAGCATCTATGAATATTTAGCGATACCAAAACTTGCGAATTAATTAGAAGAGATGAAGGTATTCTGTGAATAATGTCTATATAATTATTTAAATCTAAAATTACCTAGATATTCATTTGCATACTATATGCACCTGTTAAAATTGTTTATCTTTTACTATTGTTACTTAAAATAAAAACAATCCCACTGCCAGTTTTCTAAAATGTATGGGAATATTACTCTTGAAATCAACTCTTGAATTTTACTCTTTTTCGATAGACAACGCTAGATGTGCTGGTTGAAGCGTGCGCGTATGAAGATAAACTGAAAGTTTCATTGTTTTTTTATGAAACAACGACCTACCAAACTCTTACTAGGCACCAGAACATTTAAATGTTTATAAGCTACTGCCGGACGGCAGGATATCTGACACTGCGGTGGTACACATAGATAGACAGAGGCTTGCACAAGAGATCTCAGCTACTACCTATTTTTTTTTACTCAGCTTAGTGCTTGACTGCCCCTGATCTTGCTAGAAAGAGGTCGTTGCAATCAGAAATGGTAAAGAACACTAGCTTATTAACTGACTTCAAAAAAGGAGGAGGTTCTCAATTCGTCTATATATATTTTTTTTTTTATATTCACTCTATCCTTAAAAACAACCACATTATAATTCACGCAATATTCCAACAATCTCAACCTTGGTAATTAAATTACAATTTAAAATACTAACTAGGAACTTCAACCAAGTAACGCTTTTATTTATCTTTCTAACAAATATACATTTTAACAGCAGCTAGTTCGGTAACTAGACCACCAGCTTGCTAGTGCATAATACTTAGTTGCTGAACTTCATCAACATGACTAATTAAACGTTTATAAGCAGCTCTAGGTAAACTAGGACATGATTTTTTTATTTTAAAGTAGTTAAAAGCTGTGAAGTGCATTGCTTCAAAGACTTACGTAGGTACCTAAGTACTTACGTATTTAATTATTTTATAAATACACTAGCTGACCCACGCAGCTCCGCCTGCGCTATTTTTACGTTAACTAAACTTTTAATAACAGACATTCGCATCGAATACATAACCTCCTTTTTTATAGTCGGTTAAAAACCGGGACCCACTTTTTACTTGCTCTCCGAAGCACGGACCCATTTAGTTAAAATGGCGTTAAACGGTCACCCATCTATTTCATGACCTTACCTAACGTTGCTTAACCCGATCGATTACAAAACCTTGATAACAACTCTCTATAAGTGTTCCCTTACTAATATTTAACATATTATAAAGAAAAATTGGTAAAATCGGACCAAGCGTGTTATACGCTTTTGTACGCAAGTACCCATTTTGACTTTAATCCCCTCTCCCAAAAGAACCGTGCTAGATTACGGGATAAAAAGTATCCTATGTCCTACCTCGTAGTGAGATCTCAAATCATGCCAAGTTTTATTTGAATCCATTCAGTAGTTTCGGCGTGATGCGCAGCCGTGATACAGACATACAGACAGACAGACAGACAAAAATTAAAAAAATTACTTTTTCGGCCTCAGTATCGGTTATAGAATGTCCTCCAAATAAAAATTTCAAAATATCTTCAATGTACAGAATTGGACCTGTTACAGTTTTATTATAAGTATAGATATAGATTATCATAATTGATTAATATTTAGTTATAAGGCCTATTGTGATATCTAACTTGACAGTAATTTCCGTTTTTTGTTATTGAAATGGTGGAGCAGTAAAGTACTCGTATTATCTATTTATCATCATTATAACTGTTACACTGTAACTGTAAGAAAATAGTTTTATGATTAATAAATTACGTCATTATTATCTATACGTACCATTATTCGTTACCCTATTACTTACTAATTATACTTATTAACTTGCTACTAACTAGCATACCCGCTTTTGGCAAAAGTCAGCAAAAGATTGCCTGTTTAAATGCAGCCTTTTTCCGGGACTTAATTTTACCTCTGGAAACCCTATAATTTTAGTCTTCAAAATCTTAAAACGCAATCAATTCTCTCGCCTACTTCACAAAAGACCTTCCTTATAAATCACCACGGATGGAGTTTCTAAAAAGGAGTAAACAGAAAGCATGAAATTCATGAAATGAACTATTTTAATTCTACCATATGCCCACTATATTAATTCCATGTGCAGTTCGAATGAGTAGCACACCCATTACATAGAAATAATATTCTTTGCTCGCAATTAACTATTGTGTTATTGGCCGCGTTAAAAGTAGATAAATATGTCAGTGGAGCAAGCATACACTGGATAGTGCGCAAATGAGACGCGATGCAGTTTTTAATTAAAGCTTGTGTCGACGGCTAGCATTCTCGTATGGAAAAACAACTCAATATTTAAGGATTCACATGTAAATGAACGGGTGGCTACCCTATTTAACGATTAATTAAAAGATCCTGATAATCCCTTAAACATTCTGCTGTTCTTCTTTTTTTTTTATCGAAATGAATACTACTGTCCAACTCCAACAACCAAACAAAACTATGACAAAAAAGTCAAACCCGCTGAGTTTCTTGCCGGATCTTCTCAGTAGCGGCCGCGTTACGATCCGGTGGTAGTATGTAAAAATGTTTTTTTGTGTAAGTGCCTCCGTGAGGCCTATACATACTAAAGATATTTTGACGTGACTTTGAAATAAACGTAGACCCACTGAATTCGGGCTCGTTGCGTATGTTTCAACGTGTAGGTACTAGAAAAATGGTGATCAGGGTCTGATGGTGGAGCAGGAAGGTGATCACGGGATATCTGCACCAATAAACGTAGACCCAGTGAATTCAGACTCTTTGGATAGGTTGCTACGAGTAGTAGTAGTATATCTTTACGCACCAACAGCTCGCCACTAGCTGCCCTGCGGGCTTATCATTACTATTACTTAACTTATTAGGTAGCAGCCAGGGTATATAATCACTAGACCAACGGAACCACTACCTTCCGTGGCACCTGCTTTAAAATGTCTGCTACCAGACCCAGATTCTTTACATAGTTAGATAGATAGATAGATAATACTTTATTGTTCCACCATTATAGAAAAACACAAAAATACAAAAGAAAAACAGTAAATAGAATGAAACAATGAGCGGCCTTATCACTAAAAGTGATCTCTACCAGGCAACCTTTGGATGGAGAGGAACTATAAACTGCAAGGCGGGGTTGTTTATATAAACCATTATCGTAAAATGAAAAAAAAAACATAACTACATACAATAGAATACGTGACAGCAAAATAATATATATATTAGTACAATACATAAATGTTATACTCGATAGAAACACATATAAATAACCAACAATAATCTATACTTCTATAAGTACTATATTATAAAGAGGTTGGCCTTTTTCGCGTGGGTGACAACATCTTGATGAACACTAATCGGAAGAAAAAAAGTCGTGTATTCATTAATTTTACTTTAATGATTTTACTCCTTCTTCATGTACAAAAACTATAGTCTGAGCCGGATCTATGATTTTTTCGAAAAGGGCAGAAACTTTATAGGGGAGATTCAAATAAATTACTTAAAAAAGTTCACAAGTATAGGTAATATAATGGTTGGCATTATTCCTGAATAGGAAATTAAGAACCCTTAAATGAATTTGTACTCTTTATTAACTATATTACTCTGATTTCTTTAATTAATCATATGCGAATCGTCATCGTGAGATTGTTACCAGCTTTCAGTGAAGGAATACATCGTGAGGAAACACCTGCATGTCTGAGAAAGCCTAACTATCTTTCAAATGATGTGTGACGTCATCCAACCCGCACTTGGCCAGCGTAGTGGACTATGGCCTAAGCTTCTACATTTTTATGGGAGGCCCGTGTCCAACAGTGGGACAAAAAAAAGCTGGTAATAAAATAGGTTTCCATGGTGTAACGTAAAGTTTCTGGAACGTTCTATAGTTTATGTATGCCACCTGTCGTCAAGTTGTATATATATTTTTTTGGATTGTTTCTCCTAAGAGGCAAAAGAGAAGGAATGTTTGCAATTTGCCCAATTTACGTGAAGCTTAACATGGTTATTCCTCTTCAACTAATTATTTACAACGGGTTATTCAAAATTCAATTTAAACATATCATTTTGCCACCCGTGCGAAGCCGGGGTGGGCCGCTAGTAAATAAATAAATGCAGCCGGCTAATATGAATATAAAATCATTGGGACAAATAAAATGTTTTAAGCTTATTAATGATTGAAATACGCTATGATATTTCTATAATTATTGGAGGATAATAATAATAATGTCCTCCTGAACGATAATAATAATGTCATCCCTTATGTCTACCAAATATTAATAATGTCCTCCTGGCCGAAACGACCACAGCGGCCAATCTTTCACAAGATCAGCCATGTACGCAGGAGATATTATAGGGCACAAGCGCCTGCCTAGACACAAGTGCACTCTCTCTTCCTTTATATAATACCTCTCATAATCCGATGGGACGGAAGACCGACACGACCGGGGAGAGGTTAAGCGCAGGACCGACTTTTTACATGCCCATCCGACGCATGAATCATCTTACTTTACAGACAATCAGGTGATCGGCCTGCATTGTCCTAGCCAGTAAGGAACAACTACTCAAATTTGTTACACCCCCCCCCCCGCAGGATTCGAACCCGCGACCTCCGGTTTACAAAGCAAGCGGTTTCCCACTGCGCCACGGAGGCTGCAATATGGAGGATAATACCACTACGGGTAATATTAGTCAAAAACTAGCTTATAAAATTTAAAAAAAAATTGGCGATGACTCAATGAAAAGTAACTTTATTACTGGATCGTTAAAAACAAATTTGAAGGTCCTTATATATGTCTTCTGCTACCACCTGTATCCACACTTTACGAGCAACTTTGGCCGTCAATCTGATATAGCTGTTTTATAGCCAAACCGTTATAGTAAAAATTCTGACGTCACTATTTCCCCATATCATTCGATAAAAACATGTCTTAGCCAAGGCAAGAGGTAATCAACATTAAATCTTTTATTGTTAAGCTTTATATGCAGTTGTGAATGATAGATAATGTTTGATGCTATTTGCCTTAGTTATTCTGGAAAATTTAGTAGGTAAGTACATATTTTGTTTTTCTTTAGGTATCACTCAACCAATGTTATATCAAATTACGTTAATACATCAGTTCTAATAGCTCCTTTGGATAAGTAATTCATATTTTTTGTATTTTTAATTGTGGTTAATGAATGAATTTTGACTTAATTTAAATGAATTTATTTTAGCCCGCTGAAACTTAGTTCGGACTAGCGACCCGCCGCTGCTTCGTCTGCCAGTTATAAAGCTCTATACCTGTAAAGGTCGTATTCATAATTAAAATGCATATATCATAATTATGTGCATAAAAAAAAATAGAAAATGAGTAGTGTCTGGCGGGTCTCGGTACTTACTTGGGCCATTAAAGTAAAATTATTATTGAATTTAATTACGTGCGTGTACCTACCTACCTACGTGTAATTATATTCAATAATAATTTCACTCTTACTGGCCCAAGGTAGCTTTTGAATTGAATTCAAAAGCTTTAGCTTTATCTGTTATATTATTTTAAATATCAATGTCATAAAAAAGGGCTCAAAAGAAATCTAAATATTTTGAAGCAGACAAAGGATTATTTCAACCGGTACTGAATCGCTTAAGGGATTTTCTACATTTACTAACACAGAATATAATAATAATAAATACACTTTATCGTACCTACACCAAAAGTTACATGTGAATTAATATGAATATGGGTTCTTGCTAAATCTTCTCAGTTAAGGCCACGTTGCAACGGAAAAAAATGACAATTATACAAACACCCAAGCATCCGCATCGAGCAACAAAAACAAATGTGTTGTATTGTACGAGTATGTGTTGGTTATTTACTATTTACCTTTACCTTCCAGTTACGTTAGGGTCGAAAAAGAACAAAAATCCCGCATAAAAACTAGTTCAGTTAATAAAAATACCATAACGGGGAACGTGTACATTTATTTTAACGTGCATTATAGATTTTAGGATTGCGTAAAAATACCATACCTAAACAAAAAGTTGAAATATGCAAAAAACATTTAAATCTTTTTTTTTGGTATAGGTGCGAAAACACTCATCCTGAGGGGATAATTTGGCGATGTTTACTCACGAAATAACAATTTGGCATTTTGGTAGGTAAATGACGGAGTTAGATCCTCATACTTACAACTTATTTAGGCTAGAGCGCTTTAAGCGCTCGCCTCCTATTGTCCGGTGAAGCTGTAATGGCCATCTGCGGCCAACAGCGTCTATCATTCCCAAAAAAAAAACTTATTTGGTTACACATCCCTCTACGTAACCTATATAGGGCGGGTAGGTGGCTAGAACATGCTTTGCTTGCTTCCTATGCTTGCTAAGTTACTTTTTATTTTTGCTTACGAATGTGCTAGCTGCTTGCCTACTTTACACACTATTCCCATGTGTAATTTGGCGAATGGCCTTGGAGGAAGCGCAACCTTTGAGTATTAAACCAACCGGAGAGGCCACTGTCAGGCGTTCCCCTCTGTCAAAGTACGAGAGCACCGGTCATACCTATTTCTTCATGGGTCATACCCGTTATATAAAACTAGTTGATCCGCGTTCCACGCCATTCAACAAATCCCGGTGCGCGCGGAACGACGTAAGCTAAAAATGCCGAATGCCAGCGCGTTTTCGTGTAAAAAAATATAAGTCTTATCTAGTGTACCCAAGGATAACGTTACTTTCCATCTGTAAATATTATTTCGTTTATAAATTGTCAAATAACACACTGGCTACACGGTTATAAACCACAGGCACTAACTTGATAAAGTGGCTATGATTCCAGGAAAAATATCGATATGTCGATATTTTATGTTTAGTAGTCTTGTGTACTACAAGAACGGTGAACGGTTAGGAACCGTTGCGCAGTGCTCACCGAATAGATTCGATTCCCTAATCATAATCTTACATCGGACACTTGTTCTTTTAGTTCAGCTTGAACGATGAACAAGCAACCGTACGAAGTACTACGTACGAAAGAGTCCGGTCCTCATCTTGCGGATGTTGTGTGTTGCCAGGGCCAAAGTTCGGTGGGGGTGGTAGCGGGGCATCTGCCGGAGATTCTTAGCACCCCCTGTTCGACCGTTACCTCGCCTGCTATCAAGGCGAACAATAGAGGAGCCGCCGGGGACTGGGGCCCATTTGCAAGTCGTGTCTGTCATTGTGTGTTTAGGGGTGAGTTGCCATAATCCCCACGCAGGGGCAGGCGTCTTGGGGATCGCAGTATATATGAAGAGATGAATCTCAAACAAAAGACGCTGCTGCCCGTCTTCTTGATTTCCCTTAGTCGCCTCTTACGATACACCCAACGGGAAGAGATGGGGGGATGCAATTCTAACCCGGCACCCCACGGGTATTTTAAACTACATATGCAAAATTCCTGTGACCAGCCCCAAACCATGTGATGATAATGATGATCGTTGTGTGATGATGATCTTCATCACCAAGATATGAACGAAGTTGATGATGTGTGATGATGATTTATCTTTTCATGTGTACTTATGTATACATGAAAAATACACGATGTATTTATTTCAATTTGTAAATAAAATTCGTTTATTATTCGGTTGGTAAAAGTAAACAAAAAGACTAAACTAGTTTTGAGGTTGAAAAAACGACGGACAACGACAAACAACGATTGACAACGACGTCGACAGCTAAAAACATTCTGTTTACGATATAAACTAGTCGAAACTTTAGACTTTTTTATAAACTAGTTTATCGTGGACGATATTACTAGTTTATCGTCGACGATAGACTTGTGTAGTACATGAGAGAACTATTCCTTTTCATTTTTAGTACAACACTTTTTAGTACTTCGTCTTTCGGTATGTATTCGTAGTCCCTGGCTCTATGAACGAATAGGAATAGCTGACCAGTTATTACAGATAATAACTGGTAAGCTATTCCTATTCGTTTTTAGTACATCATTCATTTGGATTAATTTAGTACTTCGTCTTCCGCTCGAGATTTATTCGTAGTCTCTGGTTCTGCACGAACTGGTCCGATCAGTTACTCGTTGACACACTCAGAACGGGACTGAATGAGCGGGAATTATATGTACTAAAAGTACTAAAATAATACATTTTTACATTTGAAAGATTATACTAGTACGTAGCGCTCCGTTCAATGCCCGAGCAAAATAATAAATAAATAATAAATAAATCTTTATTCATTAACCAGAATGATTACAAACTTCAAAACAAGGTTGGAATCGCCTTTTAAGTGTAACACCTGTGCCAGACGATTCCGCTCTCCCATAGCCATATGTATTTATACATTTCAATAAACCTAGCAGTAAATTGTGTGTTATTGTAAATATTAACATTAACAGACAACAAATAAAGAAAAGGTAAGTTTTTTTTTTGTATTCTGTATCTGAATGTATGTTTGCCTATGTGTGTGTGTGTTTGTGTGTAGGTGTGTGTGTGTGTGTGTGTGTGACTGTGTGTGTAGTTGTGTGAGAGAGAGAGTGTTGATATTTAACTATGTATAAGTATAAATATAATCCAAAAACGTCTCATACGAATGATTCAAAGTCATGATTTTTAATTTTTATTATAGGTACTTACTACAATATAAATTACGAAGATGATTGTAATAATGTTTCTGTATCTTCATATGTTAAAGATTTTAACCAATTAGTTATCCTTAATTTACAAGTACGAGTATCCATAGGATAGATGTTTAAGATTTTATTAACTTTATTATATAAGAGGGCCGATTGTTTAATATACTGTCGTTGAGCAAAAACAGTTTTGACATTGTCTATAGTGAAAACGATATCTTTCCTTCTTTTAGTTAAAATACTGGGATCAAAGACTACAGATTTATGCCTTTTCAGTACTACAAATAAAATATACAATTTTCTGACGGTCAATAAATTACTTTCCATGTAAAGCTCATTTGTGGGGTACATGTACGGCTTAAAATACATCACTTTTAAGAGCGCCCTTTGAGCTCGTTCCACTTCCAAAAATTTTATTTTGGATGCCCCACCCCAGACAGAGACACAGTAACCTAACACAGACTGAGCTAATGCTAAATATATTCTATTCAAAAGTGATTCAGAGGCTACATATCTTAATGTTTTAAAAATCCAAATTAACTTTCTTATTCTGGTAGAAACTAAATCTATATGACTGTGCCATGATAATCATTACACCTAGGTATTTAGTCGAAGCTACTTTATTAATTGTAGAGCAATTGCAATTTATTTCAGGTGAATAATGACAAGTATGTAATTGAATACTAAAGTTAGTAGCAGGCTGGGTACGAATATTTTTCGAAAAACATATATAGTTAGTCTTCTCACTATTGAGCGAAAGAAGGTTCATCCTTAACCAATGAGCCACCTGCATAAGTGCCAGTTCAGTATCGTTATGAACAGTATTCCATGAAGAACCATTATCAACCAAGACTGAGTCATCGGCATAGCAAAATATATTAGCACCTTTAATTTGTAAATTACACAGCCCGTTGATATAAATCAAAAACAGCGTCGGGCCCAACACACTGCCTTGTGGCACTCCGTAAGATATATGTGAGTCATCACTGACATATTGTCCAACTTTTACTTTCTGTTTCCGACCACTCAAATAGTCTTTGAAAAGCAGTAGGGGGTACCCCTGATGCCTATGTTCTCAAGCTTTTGCACCAGAATGGGGACAGAAACGGTGTCAAATGCCTTTTTTAAATCTAGAAATACAGCAAGACTCTTGTATCCTTTATCTAAATTTTGCACTATTAGTGAGCTTAAAGCTATGACGGCATCCTCTGCCGACTTGTTTTGCCTAAAACCGAATTGCGAATCAGATAAAATGTTATATTTATTCAAATAATTGATTAATCTTTTGTTCATTACTTTTTCTACTATCTTAGATATAGAAGATAGTACTGAAATAGGACGATAGTTGTTAACATCGTTTTTGTCACCATTCTTGTATACCGGAGTAATAAGAGCTTGCTTAAGCATTGCAGGAAATACGCCCAGTTTGAAGCATAGATTGACCAGATGACATATAATTGGAGTAACTTCGTTTATGGCAAGTTTTAAAAAACTAGAAGGTATATTGTCCCAGCCTGGAGCACTGCTAGATTTCAACGAATTAATCACATCATGTATTTCCATTGGGTCTGTGTCCAGTAAGGCAAAAGATGAAAGCTGAATATGACGCTGGACGTCGCTGGACGTTCGAGGTGTGGGCTCTTTGAACATCCATTGAGGAAGGCGACGGGGTTGCGACCCCCGTCCCCGTGAGCACCGTGACTGGTTCCCGGGGGGCTACAATGCGCCCCCCGGCGGCAGGCTACAATGCGCCCCCCGGCGTCGGGCTCAAAGGCAAGGCATTGAGGGACCCCTGGTGCAGATCCCACCGGAGAGCCCTGGGGTTCCCCCTCTCATCGTTCTGTTTTCCACTTGCATCTGATAGTCGTGTACCCATACTTCTTCATACTTAGTACATCGAGCGGTTTCTTGCACATAGTTCAAGCTGAATTAATAGAGCGAGTGTCCGATGTACGATTAACGGTTGGTGGTTAATCAGCATTGCGGAATGGTTCCTAACTGTTCACGGTTCTTGTACTACACACAAAAACTAATTTGAACTTTCAGTGTGTTTAGAACTCCGGCGTCTGGTAAACACGCATCTAGGGATTGCTCGTCGACGCATTTTCGGTTGACGAAACGAGGCCGTTTATCGTCCACGATAAACTAGTTTATAATACAGTCTAAAGTTTCGAGCAGTTTATATCGTAAGCAGAATGTTTTTAGCTGTAGACGTTGATCGTCGACGTCGTTGTCTATCGTTGTCGTTGTCGTTTGGTCAACGACGAAACTCGTGTAGGCTTCTCGTTTACGTTTACCAATCGATAGATCAATGACTTTAATTACAAATTGTAATCAGTATATTTTCGTGTAATTTTTCATGTGTACTTCTGCACACCATCATCACCATTCATCATTATCATCATTTTTCACATCTTCATCAGCATTATCACACATCATCATCATCATTATTCACATCTACATCACCATTCACATATTCATCATCGTTCATCATCATCATCAAACACCATCATCGCCATTTATCATCATCAACACTATTCATATGTTTATCACCATCATCACACATTTTCACTATTCATCATCATCATCATTCACATCCTCATCACCATTATAACACATAATCACCATTCATCATCATTCACATCTTTCACACCATCATCACCATTCATATCTTCATCACCATTCAACATCATCATTCACATTTTCATCACGTTCATCACACAACTATCATCATAATCATCACCATCATCATCTATATCATCATCATTGTCCGAATTGAAGACGCCACCACCCCACGCATTTCAGCCATTTAATTATCTTGTTTTTTTTTTGTTAGCTTTATTTGTTTACATACTGCGTCATACAACAATAATATTTTAAAAACTATTAAAATCACAAACGTTACATAATTAATATTCAATAATAACCTAATCCTCATGTTCTTTAACATTCATATAGGTATGCATATCTTCTAGGCTTGTTTTTGCTCGGACATTGAACGGAGCGCTACGTACTAGTATAATCTTTTAAATGTAATAATTTATTATTTTAGTACTTTTAGTACATATCATTCCCGCTCATTCAGTCCCGTTCTGAGTGTGTCAACGAATAACTGATCGGACCAGTTCGTGCAGAACCAGAGACTACGAATAAATCTCGAGCGGAAGACGAAGTACTAAATGAATCCAAATGAATGATGTACTAAAAACGAATAGAAATAGCTGACCAGTTATTACAGAGCTAGAGACTACGAATAGTCGAATACATACTGAAAGACGAAGTACTAAAAGAGTGTTGTACTAAAAATGAAAAGGAATAGTTCTCTCATGTACTACACAAGTCTATCGTCGACGCATTTTCATTCGACAAAACAAGACCGTATATCGTCCACGATAAACTGTTTTATAAAACAGTCTAAATGGGGCTGGTGTACTCCACCAGAGTAAAAGCCCCGAAAAAAAATTAAATAAAAAAAAAAACAGAAAATTTTCGACTAGTTTATATCGTAAACAGAATGTTTTTAGCTGTGGACGTCATTGTCAATCGTTGACGATGCATCCGTCGTTTTTTCAACCTCTACACTAGCTTAGTCTTCTTGTTTACTTTTACCAACCGATTAATAAACGAATTTTATTTACAAATTGAAATAAATATATCGTGTATTTTTCATGTATACATAAGTACACATTAAAAGATAAATCATTATCACACATCATCAACTTCGTTCATATCTTGGTGATGAAGATCATCATCACATCATCATACAATGATCATCATTATCATCACATGGTTTGGGGGGGGGGGGGGGGGGGGGTTACTGGTCACAGGAATTTTGTATATGTAGTATAAAATACCCGTGGGGTGCCGGGTTAGAATTGCATCCCCCACCTCTTTCCGTTGGGTGTATCGTAAGAGGCGACTAAGGGAAATCAAGAAGACGGGCAGCAGCGTCTTTTGTTTGAGATTCATTTCTTCATAATATGAAGATTCATATAGAAGATTCATATAGATTCATAATAAGAAGGCGTCTTGGGGGTCGCAGTATATATTATATACTGCGACCCCCAAGACGCCTGCCAAGCGTGGGGATTATGGCAAATCCCCCCTAAACACACAATGACAGACACGACTTGCAAATGGCCCCTAGTCCCCGGCGGCTCCTCTATTCCTCGTCTTGGTAGCAGGTGGGGTAACGGTCCAGTAGGGGGTGCTAAGAATCTCCGGCAGATGCCCCGCTACCACCCCCACCGAACTTTGGCCCTGGCAACACACAACATCCGCAAGATGAGGACCGGACTCTTTCGTACGTAGTACTTCGTACGGTTGCTTGTTCATCGTTCAAGGTGAACTAAAACAGCAAGTGTCCGATGTACGATTAAGATTACCGAATCTATTCGGTGAGCATTGCGCAACGGATCCTAACCGTTCACCGTTCTTGTAGTACACAAGACTACTAAACATAAAATATCGACATATCGATATTTTTCCTGGAATCATAGCCACTTTATCAAGTTAGTGCCTGTGGTTTATAACCGTGTAGCCAGCGTGTGATGCACTAAATTTGCAAAAAACTAAAAAATATTATTAATCAATAAGTGTTGCCACTAAATCGTACAAAAGCGTAACTAGCGTAATTTTAAAAGTTGAATGTACTGACATTAGTTTAAGACTTCTATTTCACGTAAATTATTGTTAACACCATTTATTTCTGTAGATGCATAATTAATTAATTAAAGATTACTGTTTGAAATTCAGTATCTTTACTTGAATTTTCTACATATTTTTTTACTAAACACTTTAAAAATTATCGATTCTATGAAACTGTATGTTTATGTTTGGGTGTACTTAATTATTATAAGATATTTACGGTCGTCACTTTTATACCGAATACTTTTATTTATTTTTAAATACATTGGCCACACCGCAGCAAAGTTAGCGCTGGGACAGCTCATAATCAAATATCGATATCGACTATCAGTATGTTATTCTGACTATTTATTAATCAGATATCCAAAAGAGTTTGTGTAGTGTACCGCATGCCGTGTCACTTTTTAGCCGACTTCAAAAAAGGAGGAGGTTTTCAATTCGACTATATATATATTTACATTTACGTATGTTCGCGCATAACTCTGGCAATTATAGACCGATATGAAAAATTATTTTTTGTACGGATAGGCCGATCCCCTGATCGGGTCCCATTAAAAACGATTGCGATTTACGAATAAGTAGGTAGTTCCTAAAAAAAACAAGAATGTCGCGTCAGAAAAATTTGTAATAACGCCTTAAGGTTGAGACTCGTCGTTTTTAAGGAAAAAATGGTCAAAACTCTGGCAAATGTCTTTCTTTCACACTGAAAGTGCGCTGCCGGCCGCTGCCATCTTGGTGTGAATTGAGCCTAACTTCAAATATGAAGCTATTTCGATGATTCTTTCTTTATTGGAGAAAGTTAACTACTATAATGATACCATGCAAATTTCATTACGTCCTGATAAATTGTTCCTGAAGAAACATGAATGATGTAAAAAAATGCAAATAAGTATACTCCGTAGGTACGCTAACACCAATTTCAATAATATTAAAATTATTTTATGCATTTTAGTGTTATTGAAGTCGGTTCAATCTTTTTATATATTTTATAAAATGATCATAAATTCTTTGGAATACTTCTGCTTTTTGTGGTGTATCTATACTGAAATCCAATCCTCTAGATTTGTTAGGTCTCAATTTATCCTCCGACCTTAATTTCGGACGATCCATTGAGTCAAAAGTCAAAATCTCTGCTAAAAAACTTGGTATCTTGAATAAGGTGAGGCGGTATTTCACAAAGGAACAGCTGTTGGATCTTTACAAAGCTCAGGTTCGACCCTGCATGGAGTACTGTTCTCACCTGTGGGATGGCTCTGCCAAATATCAACTTGACTCTTTGGATTCGCTAGACAGACGCGCTCGCAGGATAATTGACGATAATGACCTAACAAATGAAAAACTGCAACAATTGGATCATCGTCACCTAGTTGCATGCTTATCGGTTTTTTACAGATTGTTCCACGGTGAATGCTCTCAAGCACTTTTTGACCTTGTACCACCATCCCCATGGGCGCTGGCAGCAGGGTGCAAGGGGGTGCACTTGCACCCCCCCTGTCACGGAAGAATATACATAGAAAAAATACATAAGTACGCTTTTGATTAGCGAAACATACTCAATCAAATACCCGGCGGTCCGCCCCGGGCCTCTGGTCCAGGGCGGACCTCCAATCTCCAAAATTATTTTTTAATTATTGAGGTATTTATGTACCTATACTACATAATTGAGAGTATATCATACCATAGAGTTCCAGCGCACAAACTCTGTTAGTCTGACAATGTGACATTTGGATTGATATGTGAACTGATATTTTTCGACTGAACTCTTATAGCTTGTTTGAAATAATCTAGCCTATATGAAGTGGCAGACTAAGCCTGTCCAGGGGCGGGGCGGGGATATGGCCTCTCAACTAAATATCAAAGACGGCCATAATGTTTTGTGATGTAAGTAATAGGCAGTTTGGAGTTGGGAATACCAGGTTTTTATTTCTATTGGGCCCCTGACGATGAGAGTTGCACCACCGCAGCGACGCGTCGTCTTCGTGTTTTTGGTCTCCTTCTGGGACATAACTATCTCACAGAAGGACCTTTCACATCCCATTCCTCTGTCAATATAGTAGATACCTAGGTACTGCTGCTGACGGTAGAGGGTGATTATGTCCAATCCGGCTGACCAGGATCCACCGCTCTAAATCCCATGCAGAGTTATCTAAATGAGTATACGTATGCCTACCTTCCTGTCGCAGCTAGGCTTCGAAGACTGACAGGACAACACTGACTACTCTCTTTCCTCGTGTACGCTCATTAGAGTCCATGAGCGTAATTGTTCAAGTGCGTGCCGATTTCACTCCAATGGCCGTGAACGTGGTTTTTAATCACCCTCCCATCCATTTTCTCCGGGATTTTCAGGGTCGGAAAGCGCGCTAGGACTATTATGCCTCATACAGGACATTGCGGTACCCTTCTAGCGACCCGGACAGCCATCTTGCAGTACAGGCTCAGGATCTTTTGAGACGGAACGAGGTGTGCGTCAAGCTTGCATACTATCACCACAGCTGTTTTATCTAATTGGTGAACTTATGATGCGTACAGTTTTAGAGTACTGGGAGGCAGCTGTCCGGATTAGTGGGAATCTATTAAACAATCTCTGCTTCGCAGATAACACCACAGTTATAGGATCCGCGGAAAAGGAACTCGCCGAATTTCTAGAAACAATTGAGCGCATGAGCTATGAGCTCCGCATCAACACAGGAGTAAGATAAAGTTGATGTTTATCGATCGTAGCGGGATCTCATAGAACGAACCAACGAGCTGCGCGAACTAGATGTAGTGCACAGATGTATATAGCTAAGCTCACAAATAAGCGATGATGGAGACTGTATTCAAGAGGTAATTAGAAGATCCCAGATGGCAAAAACAACTGTAAAAGGACTCTAGAGGATATGGAAGGACGGAGGTATTAACCGCGCAACAAAAAAATAATCCATACTCTGGTCTTCTCGATCTTCTCTTCTCCTCTGAAACCTGGACATTAAATGCTCGCATTCTTTGAAGAATAGATGTATTCGTAATGTCGTTTTGGCAATGCTAGGCATATCGTGGAGTGAGCGTGGCACTAATGCATTTACTCTCGGAGAGATTAAACGCGTCCTCGTCTTCGGGCCCACAGGCAGAACAAAACCGGACAGCTTAAAAAGGCTTATAGACAAGCCAAATAGACGGCAGAAGAAGCAAAGGATGAATGCCGATGCGATTGACAGACACTATCGCGGTTACGAGAATGACGCTACAGAAAAGCATACATAGAGCTCAAGATCGAGCGGTATAGAGAAAAGTAGTGGTAAAAGTAATATAATAATAATAATATTCTGGGACAGTCCACACATGATCATCTGATCCCAAACTAGGCAGAGCCTGTACTATGGAAACCTGACAACTGTTACTAATAAGTACATATACTTTTTTTTGTAAATACATACTTATATAGATAAAACACCCAGACACTTGGTGGGAATCGAACCCACGACCTATTGGTCAGCGGCCAGGGTGTCTAACCACTAGACCAACAGGCCCGTCAAGTCTTTCTATATTATTCATGTCCCAGTCATGAAGTGATGACTAAGAAGAAGGAAGAATAATAGTATCACTATAATTTACGAAAATATCGTCTGTTGTCATTTAACGTTTCCACCCTGTATAACCTGAGTCACAAGTAAGGCGAATCTAAAGACATATCACAAGTCAAAATCCATCGAGACGTTAAGGCTGTGCCAAATAAATATACATAACTACATAAATACTCTAGAAAAATATAGCCCTCCTTCAAGGGCAGTCAGGCAAAAATACGTCACTTTTTGACCGGGGGGCCTCATTACTTTTTGCCGCCCCGGGCCCCCGACAGGCTTAGTCCGCCACTGCCGACTGCCAGGCGGCGGCAGGGTCTCCCCCGCTTTAACGTTGACACTCCAACTTGCCGAACTAAGCGTTTCGCTTCTTCTTTCCTCATGCGCACGGCCAAGCTGTGGAATACCCTCCCGGACAACGTTTTCCCTGATAAATATAACTTGGGTGTTTTCAAGTCTAGATTGAACAGGCATCTTATGGGTAAGCGCGGTCCATCCTAGACCACATCTTATCTTCACTTACCATTATGTGAGATCGTGGTCAAGCGCAAGTAAACCTATTCTTTTTTATTTTAATATTTTTCCTGTATTTAATCATTTCCAATATTTTTTTATTTTAATAATCTAACTATTTATACTTTATAGAACACAAGCAAGCATATCGACAATGTTGTTTATACCTGTAATAGGTTCACTTATCAGAATTTATATTAACTGTGAACGTTGTAATGTTACTTAATCATAAGTGTACTCTTGGTATATAAATAAATAAAATAAAATAAATTATTTGGACATTACCGCGTGGTAATGTACTTCAATAAAATCTTTTTTTAAAAAAATTGAACCGACTTCAATATCACTGAAAAGTATAAAATAATTTAAATATTATTGAAGTTGGTGTTAGCGTACCTGCTGTGTATATTTGGCACCAACTTCAATAATATTTAAATTATTTTATACTTTTCAGTGATATTGGAGTCGGTTCAATTTTTTTTAAAAAAGATTTTATTTTAAACTTTTTAGTGATATTTTCATATATAAAGATTGAACCATCGAAAACCGTAAAATTATCTAGGTAGGTTATGATCACATTATCGTCTACATAGTTTTACATAATTCATGTTTCTTCAGAAAAAAATATCCGGTCGTAATGAAATTTGCATGGAAACATCATAGTAGTTTACTCTCTCGAATAAAAAAAGAATCATCGAAATCGGTTCATAATTGTCAGAGCAATGTAATGGAGAACATCAGTTTTATGGTTTTTACCAGATAAATTCCTCCACATCGTTCATGGTCCTCCAGGAAGTTCTTATCCGGTTGTAATAAAATTCGTACAGATTCAATACAGTGGTTCCTTCTTTCGAATAAAAAAAGAATCATTGAAATTGGTAAATATTTGCCAGAGTTATGACCATTTTTGTCCGACCGAGCGAGTCCGAGCGACTAAAACGTCATCTATATAGGCTTTCTTGCAGGTCTCAGTGCGCAGTCACCATTATTGTTTTTTCAGGAACTACTTATTACTAAGCAATAATTTTTTTATGGGACCCAATAACGGATTAAAGAATGGATGGAAGAAAGATTTTTTCAAATCGGTTCATAATTGCCAGAGTTATGCGCGAACATACATAGAAAAAATATATATATATATACAGACGAATACAGACAGAACCTCCTCCTTTTTTTGAAGTCGGTTAAAAATAAGTTTTGTTTTATTTTTTTACCCTTTATTGATCCCTGATAGACAACAAACCTATATGACTATAGATCTTGACGAAAAGCGTACATATTCATAACGTATGCACAACACAACAAATAATGCGATATGAATGACTGATATTTTATATTTATTTGCAAGAATATAGGTAGCTAACACAAGTTCTTAAAATATATGGGTTTCACGTAAATATTTGTACGGCTGAAATGCCGAATATAGTGAACTGGCATGTCAGCCGTAAAAATATTTAAAAAAAAAAACTACTAATTTATTCAATGTTTTAATGTACTCGACAAAACTGTGTATTTGAAACTATCAAATAAAATATTTTATTTTTAAAAAATCCTATGAAAGGGAACCTTGTTTTTCCGTCCATAGTGCGCCGTCCTCCTCGGAGTCACCGCCGTACTTAATGGATGTCCTAGGGCCCACGCCCCGAACGTCCAGCGACTCCGAAGGTAACGACTACTGTCTACAACAACCGAGACCGAAGAACAGGGAAGCTCAGTTCAAATGTTCAAGAAAATCCAGACGACGGCTATCTATGTATTGGCCTTACTTGACATTGATTACCCAACGCTAGCTTATGTCAAAAATACAACATATTTAGCAAAATGTTTTTCCCTTTTTGGCCGTTAAAATTTTATCATAGGAATGAGTAAAGATATTTATTTCTTTTTATTGCACAAAGTTGTATATAGGCAGACTTTTCATAATATAAGAGTAAGAATGCAGCTTAGGTATTTCTTGAAGTATCAGACTTAACCATACTGACTTATCCTAATTAATCGGATTTTGACGACGACCCAAGGTTCTTTTCCTATGATCCTAAATTTAAAAATACCTTATACCTATTTAACTTTCACCAAAAATATTATCGGAACTCATCGACAATAAAATATCGATAGTGTCATGCACTATCCTCGTTTACTTAAAATTGACGTCATCTCGTGTACAGACAGTGTTGTCACTGTGTGTGAATTTACTTGTGTGCGTATAGATTATGTTAGTGTTTGATAATATTGTCGTGTGCCTGCGTAGCGACGTGGCGAAGAATGCATTAAGCGTTGGCTACACGGTTATAAACCACAGGCACTAACTTGATAAAGTGGCTATGATTCCAGGAAAAATATCGATATGTCGATATTTTATGTTTACTAGTCTTGTGTACTACAAGAACGGTGAACGGTTAGGAACCGTTGCGCAATGCTCACCGAATAGATTCGGTAATCTTAATCGTACATCGGACACTTGCTGTTTTAGTTCAGCTTGAACGATGAACAAGCAACCGTACGATGTACTACGTACGAAAGAGTCCGGTCCTCATCTTGCGGATATTGTGTGTTGCCAGGGCCAAAGTTCGGTGGGGGTGGTAGCGGGGCATCTGCCGGAGATTCTTAGCACCCCCTACTGGACCGTTACCCCACCTGCTACCAAGACGAGGAATAGAGGAGCCGCCGGGGACTAGGGGCCATTTGCAAGTCGTGTCTGTCATTGTGTGTTTAGTGTGTTAGTTTAGGGATTTGCCATAATCCCCACGCTTGGCAGGCGTCTTGGGGATCGCAGTATATATGAAGAAATGAATCTCAAACAAACGACGCTGCTGCCCGTCTTCTTGATTTCCCTTAGTCGCCTCTTACGATACACCCAACGGAAAGAGGTGGGGGATGCAATTCTAACCCGGCACCCCACGGGTATTTTATACTACATATACAAAATTTCTGTGACCAGTACCCCCCCCCCCCCGCCCCCAAACCATGTGATGATAATGATGATCGTTGTGTGATGATGTGATGATGATCTTCATCACCAAGATATGAACGAAGTTGATGATGTGTGATAATGATTTATCTTTTAATGTGTACTTATGTATACATGAAAAATACACGATATATTTATTTCAATTTGTAAATAAAATTCGTTTATTAATCGGTTAGTAAAAGTAAACAAGAAGACTAAGCTAGTGTAGAGATTGAAAAAACGACGGATGCATCGTCAACGATTGACAATGACGTCCACAATTAAAAATATTCTGTTTACGATATAAACTAGTCGAAAATTTTCTGTTATTTTTTTTTTATTTAATTTTTTTTCGGGGCTTTTACTCTGGTGGAGTACACCAGCCCCATTTAGACTGTTTTATAAAACAGTTTATCGTGGACGATATACGGTCTTGTTTTGTCGAATGAAAATGCGTCGACGATAGACTTGTGTAGTACATGAGAGAACTATTCCTTTTCATTTTTAGTACAACACTCTTTTAGTACTTCGTCTTTCAGTATGTATTCGACTATTCGTAGTCTCTAGCTCTATAATAACTGGTCAGCTATTCCTATTCGTTTTTAGTACATCATTCATTTGGATTCATTTAGTACTTCGTCTTCCGCTCGAGATTTATTCGTAGTCTCTGGTTCTGCACGAACTGGTCCGATCAGTTACTCGTTGACACACTCAGAACGGGACTGAATGAGCGGGAATGATATGTACTAAAAGTACTAAAATAATAAATTATTACATTTAAAAGATTATACTAGTACGTAGCGCTCCGTTCAATGTCCGAGCAAAAACAAGCCTAGAAGATATGCATACCTATATGAATGTTAAAGAACATGAGGATTAGGTTATTATTGAATATTAATTATGTAACGTTTGTGACGTTCTGCCCAATTTCTGTGTTCAAGAGCCCATTGATATCGAATCCTACGATTGTGCATTGCTATAGGTGGTACCCGTAACGCTCAAATTTATGCTGAGACGATTGTATCAGACGTCATCGTTCCTCTACAAGTGCAAATCGGTCCCTTATTTCAGTTAATGCATGATAATGCACGACCGCACACCGCAAGAGTTGTAAGACAGACTCTCGCCGCAGCTAACATCAATGTCCTGCCCTGGCCTGCTCAGTCGCCAGACTTGAACCCGATTGAGCATGCATGGGATATGCTACAGAGAAGAGCTCTGCCGAATATGGAGGGTATCCAGTCGCAAGAAGACCTTTTTTTGTTGTTGCAACGAACATGGGCGGCCATTCCACAGCGTGATTTGGATGAACTCATTTTGAGTATGCCAAACCGATGTTCTTGTGTTGTTAGTGTTCGCGGTAGAAACACGGATTATTAATTGTTTAAGTTACCCAATAAAATTTTAAAGAAAACTGTTATTTCAGTCTTTTTTTCGAACTTTTGTGTTAGTGGTTCAAATGTCAAAAATCCCTTTATTAGGAAAATGGCAAATTTCTTTATTAATGCAAAGGTGACTTGGTTTATCGTTACTGTGACAAACGAAAACACTTTATTTGATGAATCCTTAAAGAAAATTTTAATTAATATCAATCAGGAGAAAAGTTATTGCAAAAATATATGTTGATCCCTAGACACTTTTGATGTGTGTATTTAGCATTAGCTCAGTCTGTGTTAGGTTACTGTGTCTCTGTCTGGGGTGGGGCATCCAAAATAAAATTTTTGGAAGTGGAACGAGCTCAAAGGGCGCTCTTAAAAGTGATGTATTTTAAGCCTCATTTGTGGGGTACATGTACATGTACCCCACAAATGAGCTTTACATGGAAAGTAATTTATTGACCGTCAGAAAATTGTATATTTTATTTGTAGTACTGAAAAGGCATAAATCTGTAGTCTTTGATCCCAGTATTTTAACTAAAAGGAGGAAAGATATTGTTTTCACTATAGACAATGTCAAAACTGTTTTTGCTCAACGACAGTATATTAAACAATCGGCCCTCTTATATAATAAAGTTAATAAAATCTTAAACATCTATCCTATGGATACTCGTACTTGTAAATTAAGGATAACTAATTGGTTAAAATCTTTAACATATGAAGATACAGAAACATTATTACAATCATCTTCGTAATTTATATTGTAGTAAGTACCTATAATAAAAATTAAAAATCGTGAATTTGAATCATTCGTATGAGACGTTTTTGGATTATATTTATACTTATACATAGTTAAATATCAACACTCTCTCTCTCACACAACTACACACACAGTCACACACGCACACACGCACCTACACACACACACACACACACACACATATGCAAACATACATTCAGATACAGAATACAAAAAAAAACTTACCTTTCTTTATTTTTTGTCTGTTAATGTTAATATTTACAATAACACACAATTTACTGCTAGGTTTATTGAAATGTATAAATACATATGGCTATGGGAGAGCGGAATCGTCTGGCACAGGTGTTACACTTAAAAGGCGATTCCAACCTTGTTTTGAAGTTTGTAATCATTCTGGTTAATGAATAAAGATTTATTTATTATTTATTTATTATTTTGCTCGGACATTGAACGGAACGCTACGTACTAGTATAATCTTTCAAATGTAAAAATTTATTATTTTAGTACTTTTAGTACATATAATTCCCGCTCATTCAGTCCCGGTGTCAACGAGTAACTGATCGGACCAGTTCGTGCAGAACCAGAGACGAATAAATCTCGAGCGGAAGACGAAGTACTAAATTACTCCAAATGAATGATGTACTAAAAACGAATAGGAATAGCTTACCAGTTATTATCTGTAATAACTGGTCAGCTATTCCTATTCGTTCATAGAGACAGGGACTACGAATACATACCGAAAGACGAAGTACTAAAAGAGTGTTGTACTAAAAATGAAAAGGAATAGTTCTCTCATGTACTACACAAGTCTATCGTCGACGATAAACTATTAATATCGTCCACGATAAACTAGTTTATAAAACAGTCTAAAGTTTCGACTAGTTTATATCGTAAACAGAATGTTTTTAGCTGTCGACGTCGTTGTCAATCGTTGACGATGCATCCGTCGGTTTTTCAACCTCAAAACTAGTTTAGTCTTTTTGTTTACTTTTACCAACCGATTAATAAACGAATTTTATTTACAAATTGAAATAAATACATCGTGTATTTTTCATGTATACATAAGTACACATGAAAAGATAAATCATCATCACACATCATCAACTTCGTTCATATCTTGGTGATGAAGATCATCATCACACAACGATCATCATTATCATCACATGGTTTGGGGCTGTTCACAGGAATTTTGCATATGTAGTTTAAAATACCCGTGGGGTGCCGGGTTAGAATTGCATCCCCCCATCTCTTCCCGTTGGGTGTATCGTAAGAGGCGACTAAGGGAAATCAAGAAGACGGGCAGCAGCGTTTTTTGTTTGAGATTCATCTCTTCATATATACTGCGACCCCTGCCTGACGCCTGCCCCTGCGTGGGGATTATGGTAACTCCCCCCTAAACACACAATGACAGACACGACTTGCAAATGGGCCCCAGTCCCCGGCGGCTCCTCTATTCTTCGCCTTGATAGCAGGCGGGGTAACGGTCGAGCAGGGGGTGCTAAGAATCTCCGGCAGATGCCCCGCTACCACCCCTACCGAACTTTGGCCCTGGCAACACACAACATCCGCAAGATGAGGACCAGACTCTTTCGTACGTAGTACTTCGTACGGTTGCTTGGTCATCGTTCAAGCTGAACTAAAACAGCAAGTGTCCGATGTACGATTAAGATTACCGAATCTATTCGGTGAGCATTGCGCAACGGTTCCTAACCGTTCACCGTTCTTGTAGTACACAAGACTAGTAAACATAAAATATCGACATATCGATATTTTTCCTGGAATCATAGCCACTTTATCAAGTTAGTGCCTGTGGTTTATAACCGTGTAGCCAGCATGTTAGTAGTAGATAGTATTTGTGTGAGTTACCTCGTCCCCCGCGCAGAAAGTGACAGACTTTTTCTCATAGCGAATAGTGCGCGTGTCGTCTCCTTTTGGTTTAATACTCAAAGAGCGCAACAGTCGTGATTGATCTCCAGGGCAAGCCCGATGATCTAGCCTTCCCGAGGTTGCTGCCCGTTATTGGTTTGATTCCTTCAGAAACAAACGCAACAAAAAATCGTTGGGCGAACATCTCCTATACTCCAGCCATTTCCCATCCTTCATCCCTACCTTATATTCATATATTAACTTTATATTGGTGTATATATTATAGCAAATACGTATATTTAGACCCCGCTATGCATGTATATAGTTGTGTATGTAGGTATATTCGTATGGGTATATATATGTATGTGTATGACCATATGTATGTATATGTATTTATTTATTCGCTTTCTGCGGCGTCATGAGGTCGGGCGTTGCGGTCCTGCCATCTCAACAAACCAGTAGATGGTAGGAAGTAGGAGACCTCCCGCGTGTTTGTGCCGTGCGCGGGGACCCGTAATGGGGGGGAAGGGAGGCCTGGAGGTTGAGCTGATCAGCGGGCCTGCGGTCGTTGTCTGCTGGCGGCAACACGCCTCTTTGGTCCTGGACTCCTCTAACACGGGCGGTTGCGACTGAGCCGGTCGCAATCAATCGGCTATGGTCGGTCCTTCAGACCAACCGGCTAGTCCTCTTGGGTGATGGGGTCCGCAGTCAGCGATGTGAGCCGATGGCGCGGCGGTAGCGCATAGGTGAACGTTGTGTGGACTCGTGGACAACTCACTCGGGAGGACTATATTTCACTGATAGCCCTGGTGCTTACAGAAGCATCCCCAAAGGTGCGGACTCCGTGGAGGGTGGGGAGTCAGTGAAATGAAGTTAGGTAGGAAACACGCATGGATTCTCACAAGAAACCGCGTACTGTCCCTCGGGATAACGGGAGTGGCCCCTCCAAGGGTCGCTCTGCAAACAAGCCGACCGGTGGAGCTGCCGTGAGACCTGGTGTGTCGGACGGGCCTGTGACCAGAGATGGGAACGCCTGTCTGAACCGAGGGGATCATGGTGGCAAGACTGGGACGGTGGAGACGGGTCTAGCCTCGACTTCGGCTGGGGGAACTGTCACTGGTAGTAAAGGCTCATCAGAGCCCGGTCTCAGGACAGTGACGCCGCTGGGAAAGGCAGAGACCAACAAGGCGCATATGCGCAAAAAGAAGCCTGGAGCCGCCGAAAGGAGGCGTAGGGCATTTGAGAGGCAGGACGCGGAACCAGGGGTTACCCCATCGATGGAACCGCGGCATGCTAAACGAACTAGAGCGGAAGTCAGTGGCGATTCCACGGGCGTGGCCAGCGAG
The DNA here is from genome assembly GCA_911728495.1 of Furcula furcula. NCBI lineage: Eukaryota > Metazoa > Arthropoda > Insecta > Lepidoptera > Notodontidae > Furcula > Furcula furcula. Next base: position 21,904,613 of record OU452244.1, on the reverse strand, counting down.
CCCAAGAGGACCAAAGTCGGGTCCTTTAGGGACGCGTTGGCCTGCGTCAAAATGGCAATCGTCGCTGACGACCATCCCGTTCAAGTGATCAAGGCCGAGATGGTGGAAGACATCCGGGACTTGATCTGGAGGCGAGTGGTGGAGACACCAGAACCGAAACCGGATCTGGTTCTAGGCAACCTCGCGTCTGGGGCCGTTCATGTGGCCTGTATGGGTGAGCCTTCCGCCCTGTGGCTTCGGTCGCTGGGAGGGGTTTCTTTAGGCGGCCTAAAATTAAGAGTGGTCGAGGCGAAAGATCTGCCGAGACCAATTAAAATGGCATGGAGAAGGAGACCGTCGAAGTCTGCAAAGATTCCGGAGGAATTCTACATGCTGAAAAGCATTAACAAGGGCCTCAACACGAGTGAGTGGAGGGTCGTTGGGCATGCGCTCGACGCTGGCTTCGCCCGCACCATCATCCTGATGGATAAGGCTTCGGCCGAATTCATCAGGCAACACGACTACAGTCTGCGCACGGGGATAGACCGGAGCTACTTCAAGCTCCTGGAGGATGCGTCCGGGAAGGAAGTGGCCCCGGCCTGTCCCTCTGAGCAGACTGAGGACTCTGGACCGGCAGCCTCGACCTCAGCTGAGACTGCCGTTGCAAGCGAAGCCCCTACGAAGGAAGAGGGGGGGGGACGGCTTGGGCAGACTCGCGCCTATGTTGGATGATCCGGCTTCATCTCCTGTCTCGATGGGGCCGGATTATCTAGCCATGGGTTTGGACGAGCTCGGGCTGCTCTCCTCTCCAGCCGGACTGGAGGAAGACGATCTCCCGTCGGGAGATGATCGAATGGCTCGCCAGTAGGCGAGTTAACAACGCGTCGCTCAAGTTTTAAAAATGGGCAATTTAAGGTGTGTACAAATCAACTTACACCACAGTAAGGCGGCAACGGCTGTTTTATGTCATACGCTTAATATGAACAAATTTGATGTTGCCCTCATACAGGAACCTTATCTGTATAAGGGCGACATCAAAGGTTTAAATGTTCGTGGAGGCCAACTTTTCTTTAAATGCTCCACAAATGATATGAGGACTTGTGTGTTTGCCAGGAATGGCATAATGGCAATGCCTCTTTATGACTTCTGTTCTAGGGACCTCACTACTGTGAGGATCAAAGGGGAAACAGGGGGGGGGCAGCAAAGATACTATTCTAGCCTCCGCCTACCTACCATACGAAAACGAAGACCCGGTATCAGCACTACTGCACGACCTGGTTAACAACTGCGCTCGCGAAGATCTTATCATAGGATGCGACGCGAACGCCCACCATGTTGCCTGGGGCAGCTCAGACAACAACAAGAGAGGGGAAGCACTTCTGGATTTTCTGGTAAGCTCACCCTTACAAATCTTAAATAGAGGCAATAGACCAACGTTTGTTAATAAACGCAGAGCGGAGGTCATTGATATAACGCTTGCATCTAACAGAGCGAGCAAAGCGATTAGTAACTGGCATGTGTCGGAAGAGGTTAGCTTGTCTGATCACAACTACATCTGCTTCAGGTATGTAACTTCCAATAACTATGGTAAGATACGAAGGAGGAACCCTAGGCGAACCGACTGGGAATCTTTTAGGAAGGACCTTAAGGAACACCTCGGGGATCCTACGGAGCGACTCAACTCAATCATAGATATAGAGTTTGAGTCAGATAGAATTACACAGGCTGTCAAGGCCAGCTGGACCAAGAACTGTCCGGAGAAAGAGGCGGCAACGCATAAGGAACCGTGGTGGTCACCTGCCTTAGAAAGTCTAAGACAGGAGACCAGACGTGTTTTCAATTGGGCAAAGTCGAATAATGACTTTGCAGAATATGCCAAGGCCCTTACGCACTACAGTAAGGAAGTGCGCAAGGCGAAGCGTAGGTCATGGAGAGCTCACTGCAGTAACATCAATAGTCTCCCAGAAGGTATGAGGCTCAGTAAAGCGATGAGCTCTGCAAAAGTCAATCCGCTATCATCTATCCGGAATGACCAAGGTAAACTCACTGCAACTGGGAAGGAAACTCTTACACATATGCTAAGGATGCACTTTCCGGACTCGGTAGAGATACAAAATGTGACTGGAAATGTCATCACAATGGAAGAACAGACTGCGAAAACTTCCAAGGACGACTGGCGTACAGCAAAGAAAGTCGTTGACGCAGACAAGGTACGGTGGGCAATTGATAGTTTCAGTCCTTATAAATCGCCAGGACCGAACGATATATACCCCATCTTACTACAGGAGGGTAAAAATACTCTCATACCGCACTTATGCAGGCTGTACAGAGCATGCCTAGCCTTTGGGCATGTCCCATCGGCTTGGAGGCAGTCAAAGGTAACCTTCATTCCCAAACCAGGAAAGGAGAGTTATGAGGATGCCAAATCTTATCGTCCCATCAGTCTTACTTCATTCTTTCTTAAGACTTTGGAGAAGATGATAGACAGATATATAAGAGATGGCCCACTAAGGAGACGACCACTCCATGATATGCAATGCGCGTACCAACCGGGTAGGTCTACGGAGACGGCATTGCACCATGTAGTCAACCGAGCAGAACATGCATTGGGGACTAAAGAAATCTGTGCTGGAGCGTTTTTGGATATTGAGGGGGCGTTCGATCGAACGACCTTCGCTTCAATAAGAACCTCAGCACAAAATCATGGCATAGATGCGACAATTGTCAAATGGATAAACACTATGCTACAGGAACGTGTTATTGAAACAAGCTTATTAGGTGATAAGGTTACCGTAAAGGCAACTAAGGGATGTCCACAAGGAGGAGTATTATCCCCACTACTGTGGAGTCTAGTGGTGGACTCGTTGTTAGTAGAGCTAAACAATGGACCACTTCAAGCGGTAGGCTATGCAGATGATATAGTCATACAAGTAAATGGCAAATTTCCAAATGTAGTAGCGGACTTGCTGCAAGGTGCTTTGGGTAGGGTGGAGAGATGGTGTAAAAACAATAATCTTTCTATCAATCCCAGCAAAACAGTTATAGTACCGTTCACGAGAAAAAGACATTTAGAGGGCCTTCGGGAGCTAGAAATGTACGGTACCAAACTGAAATGGGCGACGGAAGTTAAATATCTGGGGGCAACTCTCGATAGGAAACTCACGTGGCATAGTCATGTTGGAAATATAACAAAAAAGGCCTTACGAGTCTTCAATATGTGCCGTTCTGCCTATGGCAAAACTTGGGGACTCAAACCAAAGGTAATATACTGGTTATATACTACCATGGTGAGGCCTATTCTTACATATGGCAGTGCCGTATGGTGGCCTAGGACTAAACTAAAGATCTGTAAAGATTTGCTTAGGAAGGTGCAAAGAGTAGTTTGCATGGCAATTACGGGTGCCTTCAAAACAACGCCTACACAGGCTCTTGAGTGGATACTGGAACTAATTCCACTACACACTCATATCCAAACAGAGGCAAGGAAGTCTCTATACAGACTTGCAAAAGCAGGAGCTTGGAATCGTAACAAGCCCTGTACAAAACACACTTTATTGGATCCCGTGGAAGAACTGGATGATCTAATGGACATGCCCTGTGATAAGATAAATCCAGTGTTCATGTTTAATAAGAGGTACCGAGTACACATACCATCAAGGGATGAGTGGACGCGGGGACTCAAACCGGTTGGTGGAACGCACCTCATATGGTACACTGACGGCTCTAAAATGGAGTCAGGTACTGGGGCAGGAATTTATTCCAAGGACTGCAGTGTCAGTCAGAGCATGGGGCAGTATGCATCGGTTTTCCAAGCGGAGACCTATGCCATAATTGCCAGCATTAAAGAAATGCAAAGGAGGAATGTTAAAGGTAAAACCATTTACATTCTCAGTGACAGTCAGGCAGCTCTGAAGGCTCTAAACTCCTTCCGAGTTGACTCTAAACTGGTTAAAGAAGGTGTTACAGGTTTGAATGACCTGGGAAGACACAACAACGTCAGCCTCATCTGGGTACCTGGACACGAAGGTGTCGAGGGCAATGAGAAGGCGGACAGACTAGCAAGGGCCGGCTCGCAAAGACAGCTGGTGGGTCCTGAACCATTTGTGGGGATTCCGTATGGAACGTACCACCAAGCATTATATGCGCATGCTAGGAATGAACACTTAAAGGAATGGAGGGAAGCGTCAGGCCTAAACCACTCCAAAACTTTCTCTAGCACAAGGGTGGACTGTGGGGTTAAATTATTGAAACTTAACAGATCACAGATAAGGCACCTGATAGGTGCACTCACGGGACATTTTGGTACCAATGAGCACCTTCACAGAATGAGGCTAAGTACTACTGATACTTGCAGATTTTGTAAAGGTGAAAAAGAGTCAATGCGACACATTTTGTGTGGCTGCGACGCTCTTGCGAGACGTAGGTCGTGTCATCTGGGAGTAGCTTATCCTACACCAGATGATTATGCACAGCTCCAAGCTGGCGCAATCGTTGCGTACCTGAGGGAACTCTTCGACACGCCAGAAACAGAGTAAGGGCTAGGGCATGCACAATGGATCCAACGGGGTCGAAGTGCGTTCCGGTGGTTACCGGGCCCAATTTATAGCCACCAATAGAATAGAATAGAACCTATACCTAATTAAAACACTTATTTGTAAAAAAAAATCAGTACCTTATTATGCACTTTTTACAATTAACTGTTATTAAAATCATCTGTACATATAAAATTACTTGTCCTGACTGACTGACTGACTGATTCATCAATGCACAGGCCAAACCGCTGGACCTAGAAAGCTGAAATTTGGACAGTAAACATCCACTAAGAAAGGATTTTTGAAAATTCAACTCCTAAAGGGGTTAAATGGGGTGGAACAATAAAAATTGCGGGCGTAGCCGCAGGGAATTGCTAGTCTTTATAATTTTCATGGAAGTTCCCCATTCGGTTGTAGCGAACAGACACCTAGACAATGTAAAATTCTACAAGCGTTATCGCTAATAGAAAGTATAAAAATGTATGAGAATGACATAACTCATCGAAAAATCACGTGACATATTAGAGGGAATTGACACCGTTAGCGAATGAAGAAATAGATTCGCTATGAAGTGCTTGTATCTTGTCTAGTCCCTCTGAGGCTTCAAATGTAGCGATACTTTCGTTGCTTAATCTACTTAGGGCCAATTTAATAGATCACATTTGACATCTGTCAGTTTCTTTGTTTTGCTGTTTCTTTTGTCATTATTACAATAGATATGTATAGGTAAGAATTGTAATTGAAAAAAGTTAAGCAATTGTGCACAATTCTAACTAGAAAAAAGTTAATAATATTTTGTGCCCGCCGTTACAAGATTAGGTTAAATTTTGATGAAGTATCAAATTTACTACAGTGGTTTCCGTCAAAACCCGCAACTAGTAAATGTAAAAGTCCTTATAAATCTAATGAGTATATGTTCATTCGCTAACTAGTACAAGTGGTGGTTGTTCGTTAGCTGCCGAGGGCCCTTTTCCACAAGTCGACAGCTCTAGTTGACTCTTTGACGTTTGCAGCCGGAAGTGAAGTGACGACCTTGCCCTCTTTAACTGGTGTTGACATGTTAACCCGAATCAATAACGGCCTTAATTGAACGCTACACAACTATAACTGTATGCATATTATTAACTAATTTCAGGAGGCGTAGATGGTATAGCTGGCTTTGAAATAGAGGACATGCGTTGTATAAGGGGATCGGTCCACTTTTTTTAAAGAACGGGACAAACTAATTTATTCATTATTTAGGTGAGGTTTTTGTTAGCGACAAAAGAGGTCGCTATTATTATTAGGTATGGAAATTTCGATGCGCGAGTCCAAATTACACTTGATTAGTATTTTGTTCATTTTTGTTCATACTTTTGAGCAGTACACCATCACTACCGTTGTTTAAAGTTAAAATAGTACCTACTTAATTATGACATACGATTTCTGCGCGTAGTACCTACCTACCTACGTGTAATTCACGTATTAACCCGCGTATAGTATCTGTATCCTGTAACAAATAATACTGTCTAAATGAACAATCGCGCTGGCTGCGACAGTTTGGGAATAACTTTTGCGAACAAACAATGTAATTCACTTTCACAGGATTTATTGTTTAGCGCGCTGTTTGTGTTTGGCACAATCGTGAATATTCCGTTGCCGTATCACCCATTGATAGTTGCAATAGGCTAGAAGCCTGAAAATTTCTTTAAGGACGTATATTTTTCTTTTGTCAAAAATTACGAAGAGGAGTATATTGCGTTGAAATTTCGCGTGACGTTACGCCTGTATCTATACACTTTTTACTGAGGCAGAGTAACGTTACGAGCCTCCCACTCCCGAACTTTGACGCTCTTTATCTTTGTTAATTTTTATTGATTTGTTAAATAAAAAAATACGTGACCAATATTTTTTGATTATCTAACCGACAGACTAATAAGAATTATTATTTGTTTACCCAGGCCTCATCCCTATTAGGGATACAAAAAAAATCTTAATTTGTCAGTGGCTTTACATTCTGCTAACGTACGAGCTTTTTGGCTGTAAAAGGTTTTCCATACTGCTGAACAACGAGATAAGGAATACACTTAAAACCTAAAACTACTTAGTTTGTTCCGTATCGAGAGCGGACACTACTTTTAAATATAGGTTAATCTTCAGCGAGCGTTTTAAGAGTTACGAACAAACAGAGTACTTATTTAGTCGTATGAGTTTAAAAGTTTAAAAAAGACTAATAATTTTGACGATAATTTATGATGAAAATCATCACCTTCTCCAGCCGATAGACGTCCACTGCTGAAGATAGGCCTGTCCCTTGGAACACCACAGTGAACAAGAATTGGCTATATGCATTCATCGGTTACCTGCGACGCGCACAATGTCGTCAGAGGCCTGTCTCCGACTTTTTGTTCGTGGTCGCCATTTGAGAATCTTTCTTCCCCATCCATTATCAGTTCTTCGAGCAATGTAGCCCACTGCTACTTCAATTTTCAGATTTTAAGAGTTACGTCGCTGACTTTAGATCTTCGAATTCGAATCTCCTCATTCCGGATTTTATCGCGCAAATAAACTCCGAGCTTATATAGCTCCCTCCATAGCTCGAAAGTGCGAAAGTAGGTAGCGAGCGACGAAACCGATGTGATTCTGAAAATAATAGTAAAAAAAGTGTACTAGATTATTTTTTAAGGGTTGTATGTTAGAGGTATCATTTCATTAGAACGCTGTATATATATACACACAGGGCTGCAGGTACGGGCGAATGCTGAGCAGCGCATTATATAAAACATTGTTTACAACGCCGCGCGTTAAGACAATTTACATTTTTGCCGGTGAACGCCGCGGGATATTGCAGACGCTTCTAATTTCCGCTCAATACCTCTTTACTAGAGCTACGGAGTTATTACTTGCATATTTTCGCTCCAGTGCTGTAAGAGTGCCTTTGTATCTTTACCTTACCCTTTTCTCCATAATCTTTGAACCTGGTCTAAATAATAAATAATATCGACTGGGATTGATGTGGCAGAATTTAACTTGACAGATTAATAACTTTATCAAGAATTCGATATACTTACTCAGTATTAGCACAGTCTATTATCCAATATTAGTTAACCAAGATGTATATCAAGTTATTTTTTTACTTTTGATGTTCATGTGTTTTTTAATAATTGAAAATTATACAGATACAAAAAAATACATGAACATCAAAAGTGTGTAATAAAGAAACTATCCATAACAATATAAACAAAGATGCCAATTAGTGTATGTTAGGACATAGTATATACAATTGATCTGTTTCTATTAACGATCTCAATTACGAAGCTGGGACTAGCAATTACCAGCTACCTAATTGATTCCGCAGCTCTGTGATTTCCAATAACCAATGATTGAGTTATCCGAACAAACTAATACTTACATAACTTCAATTTTAGAATGTATTGAAAATATTATACTTAAGTTTTATAGACTTTAAAGTAGAGAATACCGTTCAAGTAAGTATTGTAACTAAATAAGTTATAAGTTAATAACTGTTTAAAGTTAAATAATTAAATCTCAAAAATAAGAATGTAAATCAATCAGCAGTACATGCAGGATATAAATAATGATATACCGACTTATTAAAGATTGTAACCTAACCAACAAAAACGCATCCACTGAAAATCCTAAAATTTTATGCCTTTGCACTATGCAGGATCCAACCTTCGAATAGTCTAAGGATTCATCTTATAAAAGCTGTATATACCTATAGCTTATCGCCTTAGCGATAAGACTGCCTTAAATTGTCACAATGTAATCTTCTTATCCTTTAAACTGTATCTTCTCTTTTGGTGTCCAATAAAGAATATTTGTATTGTATTGTATGAATAACGCAACATGCTGATAAAATTAATATAATATTACTTCATATATAAAGTAAAATGGCACACTATTATACCTCCTGGGCCCCAGGAGAATTTCAAGTCAGAAATTCAAATTAAAACTATCCTAATCTACTAAATAGGCAATCAGATAACTGAGAAACATATAACAACAATGTCATATATTTATATACAACATAAGTTCTGTATTTCAATGGTAGTTATATTATGTTATATATATATATATATGACATAGAGTATTCTTTTCGTTTAATATTTTGATTAGTAATATGTAAAGAAATCTACTACCTGGATCATCAATATCAATGTTTTATTTATTATTTCTAAGGCTTTTTTTAGTTTAGTAAATCAGAGTCAGCAGATTAACTTACTTTTGCTTACATACAAATTTTTTGTTGAGAATAGCTGATTTTCCCAACGTGAATCCTTGAGCTTTCAGTTCTGGAAGTGTCTGGAAGTGTGATCAACAACCATATCACAAACAAGTCCGTTTAGGTTGACTAAAACGAAAACTTTAATACGTACGGGCAATATTGGTGTATACCGCAATGAAAACTGAGTAGAATTATCGTTTCATCAATACTGATCCTGTCCGCTTTTACTTGACCATGACATCCGCGTAAAAGGCATTAAAAAGTGGAGCATCTTTCTGAAACTTCGGCATCAACGACAACTTTCAAAGATGTTTTAATGCTGAAAAAACGTATTGACTCATAGTGTTTTTTATGTTTTGAATGCCGTATTTTTTTACTAATATATTCTAATTTATGGAAAATTTATGCATACCATTATTAGAAATATGCCTATGAAAGATTTTAGTTCTTTTAAAGTTATCAAAGTTTATTTTAATCGGGAATTAACGCGATTTACCTTATATTTTGGCTTGACGTTTCGGCCGGGTTGCACCAGCCGTGGTCACAAGCAGACTGGTTCAGCGAGACGGCTCCGTACGCGAGGCAGAAATAACGTCGTCTTTCACTTGTAACGTTAAGCCCACTACACTCACATTATCTGTATATTTAACCACCGGAAAATAGCGAGGTTTTGTCATTTTAATCACTGGTGCCCAAGCAGCTGATAATCTAAAGCCATCTTCCCGGTTGAAATTTTATATTTCTTAATTTCAATTGCTTCACGAACAACTCTAGAATAAAAGTGTCGATCGGTGGAAAGGACTTGTGGGTGATGAAACTCAATCCAGTGATTTGTATCCGACTGAAGTATATGCTCGGCAATCGCTGACTTGTTAATCTGACGGTTCTTTACAACGGTGATATGCTCCTTAACCCTTTCTGCGATAGCCTGCTTCGTTCGGATATTCGTATGCCTATATAGGACTACCACAAAACCAAAATATAAGGTAAATCGTGTTAATTCCCGATTAAAATAAACTTTGATAATGGAACGCGAAAGTCTTTTAAAGTTAGCTTTAATTCCTTTCCATATTTTAGTCTCAGAGTAATTAGAATGGAGCTAGTATCGCGTCGATTCCCCGAACAAATTTTTCGGGGCACTTTTGCGGGGTGCGGGAGGCGAAGTAAATACACACAGATACAATTTCACGCATACCCACACTATAATAAACTCGCAACACATTCAAAAATATACGCACACAAATAAATAATGACCTGACCATATGAACAAAATTTGGCAGAGGGGTTAGCGCATCATGATCTCTCCTCTAAGATTTTAGTAGATATGTTTTGTTTGTCGCGTCCGCACGGAAAAACAATACGGTTTTCAACCACGGAAGAATACTACGCAATTATTATCAGATTTTATATATAGTATATATACACACCTAAATAATAAAGAACATGTCTTAGTTGTTTTCATAGATTTCAGTAAAGCATTTGATACACTGAGACATGACGTATTGCTGGAAAGCCTTGATAACAGTGGAATCAGAGGTAAATTACTTGCATGGTGTAAAAATTATTTGACAGAGAGATCATTCTTGGTAAGAGTATGCGACGCTGATAGTAACATTACCAACGTAACCGAAGGCACGGCACAAGATTCAGTATTAGGGCCACTTCACTATCTGACTTATGTAAAAAGTCTTTAGTTAACATAATAACAAAGTGTGAGATTTACTAATTTGCGGATGATACTTGCCTTGTTGCTGCTGGAAGAAATATACAGAATGTCTTGGGAAAACTGCAAGAAGATTTCGATGTACTGACGAAATGGGCCCATGAGGTTGGTTTAGTAATTAACCGTGCAAAAAACCAAAGTAATGTATATACACAGTACAACCCAGAATAGGAGTTCATTTATGCCAAAACTAATAGCACACAACCAAACATGCCTTCATAGACTTACACAACAGCAGCCATGCGATTGCGACTCTATTGAAATGGTAAGTAAACAGAAGTATCTTGGGCTCGTTATAGATAGTCGAATGACTTGGAAAGATCATATAAAGTCAGTTTGTGATAAACTCAGAACTATCCTAGCAAAATTCTACCTAATCAAATATAAAATTCCTTATCAAACACGTGTAATGTTATATAAATCGTTAGCAGAATCGGTAATATCCTATGGCCTTTCTAGCTATGGTAGGACCTCAAAGACGCACCTTGATCAAATATACGCACTACAGCTACGTTTCTTAAAGAATTTGGTACCACGGAATATAGAAAATAAATATAAAGATGACTACAGCAAACTATTTGCTTTTTGTAAAATTATGCCAATACATCAAAATATTAAATTCACGTTACTCAACGAACAATTTTTCAACAGTAGCCTAAAAATAATTAAAGATCTTAACCCATGTCATATGATAACACGAAGTATCTTTAACGCTAAACTTTTGATGCCAAAATATTCTAACTTGTATGGTAGAAAAACGATGAATTACATGATACCTCATCTTATAAACCAATTACCTATCAAATTAAGAGATGAACTAACAAATAAAAATATAAAGTACAAGTTAAATGAGTTTTTCGTAAAAAGATTACACAGCTAAATAAAATCACGAACAGATATTATACGCACATACAATCACATAGCCGTGGGATGCCGGCTAAGAATTTGCATCCCCCCCTCTCTTCCCGTGGGTTTCGTAAGAGGCGATTGAGGGAAAGCCAGAAGACGGGCAGCAGCGTCTTCTGTGTAATATATCCATCTTTTCGAAACTGCGATCCCCAAGACGCCTGCCAAGCGTGGGGATTATGGCAACCCCCCCCCCCCAATGATTGACAATGCTCATTTACGGCCCCCAGTCCCCGGCAGCTCCTCTATTCCCCGCCTTGGTAGCGGGCGGGGTAACGGTCGAGCAGGGGGTGCGAAGAATCTCCGGCAGATGCCCCGCTACCACCCCCACCGAACTTTGGCCCTGGCAACACATAATGTCCGCACGCTCAGGACTGACGAGAAGATTATCGAGCTGGAGGAAGAATTGAGCAAGTTACGTTGGGATATCTTGGGATTATCTGAAATCCGACGAGAGGGACAGGATACGATAACCCTTGATTCCGGAAACTTGCTCTTCTTCCGGGAAGGAGACCGAAAATCTCAGGGTGGTGTTGGGTTTCTCGTCCGTAAGTCCCTCATTAACAACGTTATAAAGGTCGATAGTGTGTCGAGCAGGGTAGCGTACCTTATACTCAGAATAACCAGTCGGTATTCGTTGAAGGTTATACAGGTTTACGCGCCGACCTCGGCACACCCTGACGATGAAGTAGAGGCTATGTATGAGGAGATAGCAGAAGCCATACATACCTCCAAAACACACTTCACCATTGTTATGGGGGACTTCAACGCGAAGGTGGGCACACGGAATGGCGATGAGTTGAAAGTGGGGTCATATGGGTACGGGCAGCGGAACCAAAGGGGCCAGCGGCTGGTCGACTTCATGGAGAAGGAGGGACTCTTTGCGATGAACTCCTTCTTCAAGAAGCGACCATCCAGGAAGTGGACGTGGATAAGCCCCGATGGTTCAACCAAAAATGAGATCGACTTCATCATGACGACCAACAAGCATATATTCGATGATGTCTCCGTGATCGGCAGGGTGAAAACCGGTAGCGATCACCGCATTGTTAGAGGCACATTGAATATCAATGTCAAGCTTGAGAGGTCCCGTCTGATGAAGTCCACGCTCCGTCCGGGAACCGCCCAAATCCAAAACCCCGAAGACTTTCAACTCGAACTACACAATCGCTTCCAGTGCCTAGCCGAATGCGAAACTGCGGACGAGTTAAACAATGGGTTGGTGCAAACTGTCCATGCAGTGGGGTCCAAGTTCTTTAAGACCCCACGCCGTAATAAGCCTCAGAAGCTCTCCAATCAAACCATTAAGTTAATGGAAACCCGAACTGAGATGAGACTGCAATCTTCAGCTGATATGTCGGAATATGCTGAACTCAATAGACGAATCTCGAAATCCATGCGACACGACTTGCGTTCCTATAATACAGCATGTATTAAGGACGCAATTGAGCGGAACCAAGGCTCTAAAGTGTTTGCAAAGAATTCGTCTATTGGGCAAAGCCAAGTGACCAAGCTGAAGATCGACGACGGCAGTGTCATCTCATCAAAGTCGGAGATATTGAGAGAGCTCGAGAGGTTTTACGGACAGTTGTACACCTCGACACGAAAACCCATTGCCCGAACAGCTCAGGACACCAGAGCCCAACTAACCCGACACTACACTGAGGACATCCCAGACATCAGCTTGTACGAGATTAGAATGGCTCTCAAACAGCTTAAGAACAACAAGGCGCCGGGTGAAGACGGAATCACAACAGAACTTCTGAGAGCGGGTGGAAAACCGGTACTTTTAGTCCTCCAGAAGTTATTTAATTCCGTCTTACTCGAGGGTACTACGCCAGAAGCATGGCACGGGAGTGTGGTGGTTCTCTTCTTCAAAAAAGGTGATAACACTTTATTGAAGAATTATAGACCCATCTCACTCCTGAGCCATGTATACAAGCTGTTTTCGAGAGTCATTACGAACCGTCTCGAACGCAGGTTTGATGACTTCCAGCCTCCCGAACAAGCTGGGTTCCGAAAAGGCTTTAGCACCGTAGACCACATACATACGCTCCGCCAGATTATACAGAAGACCGAGGAGTATAATCGGCCATTATGTCTAGCGTTTGTGGACTACGAAAAAGCCTTCGATTCAATCGAGACCTGGGCGGTATTGCAGTCCCTCCAGCGGTGCCACATTGACTATAGGTACATCGAAGTGTTGAAGTGTTTGTACAGCAACGCCACCATGTCGATCCGACTACAGGAAGAGAGCACGAAACCAATCCCATTGCAGCGAGGTGTGAGACAGGGAGACGTTATTTCTCCGAAACTGTTCTCAAACGCATTGGAGGACGTTTTCAAGCTCTTGGACTGGTACGGATTCGGCATCAACATCAATGGCGAATACATCACTCACCTTCGTTTTGCCGATGATATAGTCATTATGGCAGAGTCGCTGGAGGACCTCAATACGATGCTCAGCGACCTCAGTAGCGTTTCCCAACAGGTGGGTCTTAAAATGAACATGGACAAGACGAAGATCATGTCTAATGTCCATGTTGCACCCGTACCGGTAGTTGTTGGGAACGATACTCTCCAAGTTGTTGACCACTACGTATACCTAGGACAAACTGTCCAGTTAGGTCGGTCCAACTTTGACAAAGAGGTCGCCCGAAGAATCCAACTCGGATGGGCAGCGTTCGGGAAACTACGCGATATCTTCTCGTCCAAAATACCGCAGTGCCTGAAGACGAAGGTTTTTAACCAGTGTGTGTTGCCAGTGATGACATATGGTACTGAGACGTGGTCTCTAACGGCTGGCCTTTTAGAAAAGTTCAGAGTCACACAACGAGCCATGGAGAGAGCTATGCTCGGAGTTTCTTTGCGCGACAGAATCCGAAATGTGGAGATTCGCCGAAGAACTAAGGTCACCGACATAGCTCTCAGAATCTGCAAGTTGAAGTGGCAATGGGCAGGCCACATCGCTCGAAGAACCGATAACCGTTGGGGAAGAAAGGTTCTCGAGTGGCGACCACGAACCGGAAGACGCAGCGTTGGCAGGCCTCCCACTAGGTGGACAGACGACATTGTGCGCGTCGCAGGTAACCGGTGGATGCAAATAGCCAATTGTCGTTCATTGTGGCGTTCTAAGGGGGAGGCCTATGTTCAGCAGTGGACGTCTTCCGGCTGATGATGATGATGATGAATCACATATATTTAACTATAGCATGCAAACAAATACTATCATCCTATGTATGGGGCGCTTGTTTCAATTTGATATTTATTTTTAAACATACATGGAAAATGTGTTTCCTTTTAGGTTATTTGCACAGAGCACTTTTGTGTATAATTAGAAAGTTGGTTGTTTTTTATGACGGCATAATATTATAACATTTTGTTGTATGAACTTAGATAATAATGTCGACGTTACTGGTGTACGGTAGAACTCGAATGAGTTTATGATGCACCTTTAGTCCATATTGATGTTTGAACTGTTTTCTTGAATAAATATATAATAATCAATCGCAAAAGAACACCGATTCCTACCTAGGATGATTCGTGAGGCTATTGAAATCAAAAAACATCCTAATTTCAATAGAAAAGATGGTTGGGTGTTACCACCGGCTTGGGATCCTGTGATAAATATAATTAAATCCAATATCAATCAAAACACTGCACGGCCTCAGGATACTGTAAGCTCTTACTGCGTAGATCGGACCAACAATAATAACTAAGAAGACCTGAGGGTACACCGGCATAATTTTGACATAAGGACGTTTAACACCTCAGTCCTCCCGTGACCATGGGTGCTGCAAAGCATTCGAAACGTGCGTCGGGATAGTAAAATTAAAAAATAAACCGCGATAAAATCCGTAAAAGTAGTTTGATTTCAATGTGTAATATTCGCGTAAGTAAAAGACAACATTATAGGTACAAAATTTTATCATTTTTTAATTTTAATAGAAGGCCAATATTTAATAGAAGGCCGACTTATCCAAAACTATTTACGTCTTGTAACCGTTTAAAAGTTCTTTAGCAATTGCTAAAATACGTTAGATATAGCTTTTGTAACCAAAACCAAAATATTCCTTTTATGATCAAACTTTGGCAGATTGTAATTAAAAAATATGTTAACGATAAATGTTTAAATTCATAATTCATTTAGGTACGAGCAAGTAAATTACTTTTACTCCAATTATTCAGTTCATAATGTGTGACAATACAGTCGTGAATACGTGGGTTATTTGCATAAGGAACACATAATATGTACGACGCCACCCCATTAGCGAGGGGATTTCCTGCAGATCTATTCAGGGTTGTAATTCAGCTCGACACAATAGTATATTCGCCGTGTCCTTAATTACACTTTAATTTTAAGAAATCGGCTGATAACAAGAAAACACTAAAGCACATTGATATCGCCCCGGAATATATTTTTTTCTTTTCGAAACCTCTAGATCCATGGGGCCCGGAGTTGTTGGGCATTTGAAGTTGTGGGAACTAGACGTCTATCGATTACGGCGGTGACTCCGAGGAGAACCGCGCGGCGGCGGGCGAAGTTGCGACCCCCATCGGTGGGCCCGTAGGTTCCCGGGGGACTACAATGCGCTCCCCGGCGGTGGGCTCAAAGGAAAGGCGCTGAGGGGTTCCTGGTGCAGATCTCACCGGAGAGCTCATGTCCCCACTCTCATGTGTCGATGCGACAGCCGCGGGGGGGTTTTAGTGGGTAAGAACCTCACATGCTGCGGCTGAGCCCCACAGGTCCCGGGGACCAATAGAAGCTTTCTTTCGCGAGAACAAAAAAAAAAGGTCCATGGGGCAAATATTTTATTTAGGTCTTTAAATAAAAGGTTGGTTAGCATCACAGGTGACCTTAGAGCTGGACATTCTCCGTGCTCAGAGTCAGAGAATGGCAATGAATTTATGAAATGCTGCAAGTCATATGAACATCCAACCACATGAGATACTTTTCTTTCTTTTTAACCGAATTCAGAAAACGGTTCTTAATTCGTCGTGTATGTATTTCTTTGTTTCATGTCACTCATAATTCCGCCAAATATGATTACCATTTAGATTATCCTTGCACCTAAAGTACGCGCCATCAAGATGGCCCTTTAAATATTTTATTACAATGGAACTAGTAGTTCCCGAATAAACATAAATGATTCGTTTGGATTACGTGGTAAAATTCCTAAAGATTCTATACTTACTAACGCAACAAATTAAAAATGATTATAACTCTGACAAATATTTACCGATTTCAATGATTATTTTACTTACTTTTACTACTACTCTTTTACAGCATGAACTATTAAGATGATTCTGTATGAATTTTATTACGACCGAATAAGAACTTTTTAGATGAACATAAGTGAAGGGGAGGAATTTATCTGGTTAATAGCATACAATCGATATGCTTTACCTACTACATTACTCTCTAATAAAAACCATCTAGGTTATTTTCTTTTTATCGAGATAGTGAACTATTACAATCACTCCATACAAATTTACGGAAAAATAGTTCCTGAATCTCCTAGACGATACCTTCGACTACAAAAATGATCATATCCCACTCAGACCGTCCCAATTTCGACAGATTATTTTTAGCTTTACAATTATCCAAATCGGTATATATAGTTGAATAAAGACTGTTTATGAGAATATGACTAAAAATAAACCGAGTTAAATAGACACATACACTAGAAAGATAAATAGCTTAAACATTAGTTAAGTTGGTGCTACGCACGAGACCCTGGCCACAACTTCAATAATATTTAAGTTCAATTATACAACAGTCATATTCAAGTTATTGTTATAAAAAAGTTTATTAAACTGTTTCTTTCATCATAAGGAAATTATATGAGTTCTTATAAAATTGCATTAAAATTTTCACTTTGAAAAGAATAGGGAAATGTGGCAACGAGAGCGCTCCGCGAATGATTCCCGAGGGTCGATCTGTTACGCTTGCAAAAATCACACCCAAATGGCATTCAGTTTAACCACTTTTCAATCTTTCTTTCTTACCAATACCCTAACTGAATTTACTTCTTTAATATCTTTAAACTTCTTTAATATCGCATCTGGAAATGAGCTAACGATTTTTAAACGATTATAGCAGGTTCATGGGAACCGAATATTTTCATATAATTAATACTGGGACAATCCACACACGGTCATCTGATCCCAAACTAGGCAGAGCATGTACTATGGAAATCAGACAACTGATACTAATACTTATATACTTTTTTTGTAAATACATACATAATAATATATAGATAAAACACCCAGACACTTGGTGGGAATCGAACCCACGACCTATTGGTCAGCGGACAGGGTATCTAACCACTAGACCAACAGGCCCGTCAATTATCTAACTTATTTAAGTTATACTTAATGGACTTCACCCGCAAGGTATGTAAGAGGCATGGCTATGGGAAAACAAGAAGACGGGCAGAAGCGTCTTTCTATTGGATTACCTACCACCTATACATATGCGATCCCCAAGTCGCCTGCCAGGCGTGGGGATTATGGCAACACCTCCCATCTAAGGGGGAGGCTTTTGTTCAGCAGTTGACGTCTTGCGACTGCTGATGATAATGGACTTCTTAATTGTGATGCATACCTTTGACCGAAACTGTTGCCCAGAGGATGATTTACGTTGGCTTTAAATAAGTACCTAAATAAAACAGAAGACTTGAGGAAAGCGTTTTCATATTAATATGATCCTATTTTTTTTTCTCAGGGATATATTTATTCCTTTGATGAACCATGCAAATTTTAATTACGAAGAACTTTTCGTATGACTTAAATACTTTAATTAGATAACTATAGTTTTCAATATAGTACCGTTGCTTAAAAATAAAAATCAACATTTATTGCATTGACTGTGGGCTGTAGTGAGTTTGATTAAAATTCAGTTATACCAGCCGCCCCAGTTTTACACGTGGAGGGTCGAGGCGTCACTTGCCCGGAGTGCTTCGCCAGATTAAAGGATTACCCGGCTGTAGCCAAACAAATTGCCCGTCTAATGTGGGAGGCCTCGCTTCGATTTTGCCCGTGCCATCGGAAATCCGAAACAGTTTGGGTGATCCAAGTTTTTATTCGTTCAACTGGAAGTAGATTGGACTTTAAAATCGTATGGGCAAAGTGGTTTACGAGTAAAAAATATATGTACTTATAAACAAAAATTACTTATAAGTTACATATAAGATTTTTTTATAATAAGTAGGTACACTATTTTCTTAATGATTGCACGGTGAGTGCGATCGATTTTATGCATTTCAAGTCCAGAAACTTTGCATTATTGACTCCTTTAGTTTAAACCCGTAATCTAACCTTATTCAAACTACGTTATATGTTTGAAATACAATATTTTATTGAAAATACTGAGATTTCTCTTTTCCTGGACGTAGTACACAATGTGTAATCCAATAAAACACGGAAGAGCAGGCTCTTATAGGATGTTTACACCCAGACGGATGTTCTTAGGTATATGCATCGATATAATATTTATAAGTCAGATGAAGGAACGCATATACTTACGTTCCTTTATTTGGCTTTACATTAACATCAGTACTGGGCCATGGCTTGAAAGCACCAATTTCATTATTATTTTTGTTAAGTATATGAAGTCGTTTTAGGTATAGGTACTTGGGTTGTTATTGTATCCAAATTACATCGATATATATTCCCTAATGATAAATATTTCAAATGAAGACAGAATACATGACTCGACAGATAGACGAATTAGAAAACTAAAAGTACCGACTATGATAAGCACCATCTAATTTTCAAGATGAGCCAGACAACAAAAAGGATAGCTACGGCTACGGTTAATCTCATCACTTCACAAAGGAGTTGATCCCTGTACGCTCTCGTCCGACATGAAACCAAGCAAAAAATTATCCGCACAGTTTTCTTCCATATTACTGTCAGGGTATGGAACGTAGCTTTGTCTCCGGAGAGTTCAGGCAATTACGAATATTCTGATTTTGTGTGGCTTTTACAATGTGTAAGCATATGTTTTCAGTTATCCCTAGAGCACTTTAGTCTATTCGTCTATCAATATACTTTAGGTAAAATAAATAATATTCTAGTAGGTTGGGTAGTGGGTAGGGTAGTAGGGGGGGCCTGATGACTAAAAAAAATATTTTTATCCGTTATTTAGATTAACAAAAAATATTGGAGACGTATTTTTTCTTTTGTCGATTAAACTAAAAATGACGTAGATAAGTGCTTTGAAATGCTGCGTGACGTCATGTCCTCTGAGGTCACGCCGGTATAGGTACAATTTTACTGAGGCGTGACGAGCTCCCACTCCCGAACTTTGACGCTCTATATCTTTGGCAATTTTTATTTATTTGTCTAATTAGAACAGACCATAGGGTTTATATATTAAGAATAGAGTACGCGTTTGTCTATGGTCCCATTAAACAAAGCGTAGGCAGATTTTCCTCTACGAGGCCGGTTTTTTGAACTGTTTAAGGTTATATTACAAGAGTTATATTCATATGTAAGTGATAAGTAGTAATAGGTTAGATCTGTCACAAGCGCAAATGTCGATAAATACAGCTTACGTTATTGTACCTATTGTCCTGTACGTGATATTGATGTATTTTGATGTTCTTACCTGTGCCTACGGTTCTTACTTGCATTTGAGCATTCTATAGTACTTGTACTGATTTTTGTTCTGTGGAACAGACTAATTAGAATTGTTTTTTACCCAGTCACTTGTCACTTGTCACAGTAATTCTGCTTCGTCGTGAGCTCTTTGCGTGAATGTTCGTTGACGTGTCGTGCTCTTTGTTGAATCATGACGGAAAGGAACTTTTTTTAGTGTAGCCTGATTACGTACTTTATTATAAGTTAATAGGTAGGCTGTCGTAGGTATACTTTTTGTCGTACACTTGTATTAATATCACAAATATTCTTAAATTTTAAAAAGTTCGCCATATACTTAGTCGGCGGAATATTAAGGTATAAAATTAGACGAGTTTACGAGAGAGGTTTATAGCCAGCTGCCAGGTAATGTGGATCTGTCTGCCCATTTGACAGTAGACGTCTTGTATTATATGTCGCTCAAAGCTATGCTCATTTATACGACCCCATTTCAATGAACATAAACATGAGTATGAATAAGAATGGTCGTTTTACTGCTCACTCCGTCATACTGCTGAGTCTGTTATTACGAGAAATGTATGCATTTAGCTGCTTAGAAAAGTCTTAGGTAAACCCATTGTTACGTACAGTTGGATATTGAAACGCCGATGAACATGTAGAAGAATTTATTTAACTGTACAAATTCAAATTTCTTTATTATGCATACATAGGCCTCACGGCAGCTCTTACATATTGTAATTTTTTACAACTACAACCGGATCGTAACGCGGCCTCCACTGAGAAGATCGGGCAGGAAACTCAGCGGGCTTGTCTTTTTTCTAGTACAATAAGAATTTCACACATACTCTAGACATACTTACTATAGGTCATAAAGCACAGTAGTCCGAGTCACGCAGTACTTCACAGATTTCAAATATCGTAACTGAAGTGGCCGGTATGTTCGCCTGGATCGCTGTTTTGAGATGTGTTCGCTGTAGCTTCCGAAGAACTCGTCCCGATGACGACGCAGCGACACCTCGGTGATCTGGCGTAGTTAACTAAAAAAAATAATACAAAGCACACAAATATAAAAAAATCCTAACCAAATTAAAAAGTAAAAAATAATTACAGCTAAATGTACTACATACACATAATAATGTATGTATGTAACTATAGCGATACTCCACCGAAGGATAATGAACTTCCTAGAACCTATAAACTAAAATGCATTTTGGTTATTCTAATTATAAATATACAGTATGTAACATAACGAAATTCAAACCGTGAAACTGGTTGATGGGTAAGTGAAGTAATATACCTAATTATTAATATTACATGTAAAGGACAAAAACTAAAAGAAGCAAACCACACTAAATTTCTTGGTATCATACTCGATCAACATTGCAATTGGAAACTGCATGTAAAAAATGTGTGTAAGAATATAAATAAATTTGTTTTTGCATTACGTAGACTTAGACGTACAGTAGGTTTAGATGCAGCTCTTACAGCATATTATGGATATGTCACTACTATATTAAGGTATGGTCTGATCATATGGGGTAACTCAACTGACATAAATGCAGCATTCATTGCACAAAAGAAATGTATAAGAGCAATCTATAGTATGGGTCCGCTTGAGTCATGTAGACCTTTGTTTAAGTCCATGAAAATGTTAACTCTTGCTGGATTCTACATCCTTGATACATGTTTGTTTATAAGAAAAAATCCAAATACCTTTGCTGCAGTTCAAAAGAAGCAGTTAGTTAATTTGAGAGATCCTACAGGTTTTTTAATGCCCTCATGTAGATCAGCCTTCTTTCATAAAAATTGTTTTGTAATGAGTATTAGGATATATAACCATTTACCTTTGATTATATATACGTCTAGATAGCATGTTCGATGTTCAAACACTTGACAATATCAGGTACACCAAAACATCAAATTGGTCGACTTGGTTGTTTAGTGTCACTTGAACTGTACCAATGGTTTGTGCTCGCAAAAAAAAAACATTATGCCGAATTGTGTAATCAAATCGAGAAAATATTAACTAAGTAAAATTAATAAAGATCCTAACTTAATTTTCCATTGATAAGTCTTAAGATAAATACCGCAGTGCCTGAAGACGAAGGTTTTTAACCAGTGTGTGTTGCCAGTGATGACATATGGTACCGAGACGTGGTCTCTAACGGCTGGCCTTTTAGAAAAGTTCAGAGTCACACAACGAGCCATGGAGAGAGCTATGCTCGGAGTTTCTTTGCGCGACAGAATCCGAAATGTGGAGATTCGCCGAAGAACTAAGGTCACCGACATAGCTCTCAGAATCTGCAAGTTGAAGTGGCAATGGGCAGGCCACATCGCTCGAAGAACCGATAACCGTTGGGGAAGAAAGGTTCTCGAGTGGCGACCACGAACCGGAAGACGCAGCGTTGGCAGGCCTCCCACTAGGTGGACAGACGACATTGTGCGCGTCGCAGGTAACCGGTGGATGCAAATAGCCAATTGTCGTTCATTGTGGCGTTCTAAGGGGGAGGCCTATGTTCAGCAGTGGACGTCTTCCGGCTGATGATGATGATGATGAAGTCTTAAGATTCTGTGAAGGATTATTATAAAAACTCGATTGTTTTTTACGACTATTTGTACATTGTCCGACTAGACTGGTGTTTCTAGGTAATAATGGGGGAATATATCTTAAGTCTGGGGTAATTTTTCTTTTAGCAAAAATGAATTCAATTAAACCAAAACTTTAAATAAATTAATTAAAATAATTATAATTTTTTTTTTGATAAATTAATTACTTTTATATAGGTAAGTACTTAATTAGAAGTATATGTTTTCTTCCTGGTCATGAGGCAAATAAGACGTTCACCTGATCGTAAGGGACACGCCATTTAATGTAATTTAATTTAATATTCTATTCTATTGTATTCCATTGTATTCCATTGTATTCCATTGTATTCCATTGTATTCCTTTTTATTCCTTTTTATTCCATTGTATTCCATTCTATTCCATCCTATTCCATTCTATTCCATTCTATTCCATTCTATTCCATTCTATTCCATTCTATTCCAGTCTATTCCAGTCTATTGCAGTCTATTTCAGCCTATTCCAGTATATTCCAGAATATTCCAGGCTATTCCAGTCTATGCCAGTCTATTCCAGTCTATGCCAGTCTATTCCAGTCTATTCCAGTCTATTCCCGTCTATTCCAGTCTATTCCAGTCTATTCCAGTATATGCCAGTCTATTCCAGTCTATTCCAGTATATTCCAGTATATTCCAGAATATTCCAGTATATTACAGTCTATTTCAGTCTAGTCCAGTCTATTCCCGTCTATTCCAGTCTATGCCAGTCTATTCCAGTCTATGCCAGTCTATTCCAGTCTATTCCCGTCTATTCCAGTCTATTCCAGTCTAGTCCAGTCTAGTCCAGTCTAGTCCAGTCTATTCCAGTCTTTTCCCGTCTATTCCAGTCCATTCCAGTCTATTCCAGTCTTTTCCCGTCTATTCCAGTCTATTCCATTCTATTCCATTCTATTCCATTCTATTCCATTCTATTCCATTCTATTCCATTCTATTCCATTCTATTCCATTCTATTCCATTCTATTCTATTCTATTTACACAGTATATATCAATGCATAGCCCACAACGCTATCGCTATTTATGGGAAAAATATTTATAACTGGAGATCCCCAAACACGCACACAGCCACAGATAACGCTAGTGTAGTACGAGGCCTGCACGCACACGCGGATAATGGAGTAGTGATTCAGTGTGAACGTCACTTTTAAGACGACTTACTATCTAGACGTATATATAATCAAAGCCATTTACCTAAATATTTTAGGGAAATGCCTTTCAGTAAGTTTAAGACTCGCCTAAAAGAATGGTTAATAGAGAAATGTTTCTATACAGTTAAGGAGTTTTTTGAGTATAAAGAAAAAAAAAAAAGCTGATTACCTAGACTAATAATTATATTTTGCATGTTATCGACGGTAACTAATGTGAAGAGACTTGTTATTTAGCCATAAGACCTTTGTAAACCACATTATTGCAAATAAATAACTAAAAAAAAGGTACACTTATAATATACTTAATGGTACACTTTTTATCACTATTGGTGCTATTAACTTTATTTGCATTATATTATTATGTATTTAGTAATTAAATTTCTTGAGATGTAAGCCAATCTTTGTGGTTACATCAATTACTTAATATCCCCTGAGGAATCTCATCAACTGTCATTTAAAACTGCTATTAATAATATATTTTAATCAAATCTATACTTATAATAAAACTGTAACAGGTCCAATTCTCTACATTAAAGATATTTAACCGATACTGAGGCCGAAAATGTAATTTATTTAATTTTTGTCTGTCTGTTTGTCTGTCTGTCTGTCTGTCTGTATCACGGCTGAGCATCACGCCGAAACTACTGAATGGATTCAAATGAAACTTGGCATGATTTGAGCTCTTACTACGAGGTAGGACATAGGATACTTTTTATCCCGTAATCTAGCACGGTTCTTTTGGGAGAGGGGATTAAAGTCAAAACGGGTACTTGGTTATACGCTTGGTCCGATTTTATCAATTTTTCTTTATAATATAATAAATATTAGTAAGGGAACACTCATAGAGAGTTGTTGTCAAGGTTTTGTAATCGATCTGGTTAAGCAACGTTAGGTAAGGCCATTAAAGAGATGGGTGACCGCTTAACGCCATTTGAACTAAACGGGTCCGTGCTTCGGAGAGCAAGTAAAAAGTGGGTCCCAGTTTTTAACCGACTATAAAAAATTAGGTTATGTATTCGATGCCAATGTCTGTTATTCAAAGTTTAGTTAACGTAAAAATAGCGCAGGCGGAGCTGCGTGGGTCAGCTAGTCCAAAATAAAGTGGAGAGCATGAATGGTGATGAAAAGTGCACCATTATTCCACCTAGGTACCCATCAACCAGTTTCACGGTTTGAATAATTTTGTTGTGTTACATACTGTATATTTAACGGATTAATAAACTTTTAAGTCGCTTTCGTAACAAAATTCAGCTTTAAAACACATAAGTACCTATTTATTTATTTGTAGTATTAATGTAGGTATAAACGAGGGAAGATCCTGTACTACAGGATCTTATGCACTTAAATGAAATTAAAAACAACCACGAACAACAACGAACGAACTTTCATGAAATTGTTTATTAACATACAACTCTTTCTAATTGAAATTGTATTATTCTGCTCGTTGAAGTGATTTGCAATGGTTCTGCTATATCTACTGTAACGTGTTTTCCCCTTCTTATGTTTTAACGTTAAATAATGACAAGTATATTTACAGCATGGGCATGTTACTTACTATCATAAGTTTTTTCTGTGTTCAATGGTGCGCAGGAATATTTACATTGCTTAGATGTATTCCAGAGATATAACTCTCGCTCCACTACACACTGAATGAATTGGACTAAATACATTTATGTAAGCACAGAGATTTCCATATCAGAATCTGTTGTATTGGATCTAGACTTTCAACTCACTCAATGGTTTAAAATAAAATAATTAACGAAATTTACGTTATAACTCAAGCGTAGTCTTAAAATTTTTTGTACACGATTTATATTTGGTTTGCGCAAATATGATCATGTTTCTCAATTTCGTTCTAAGCTCAAGTGGCTTCCTATTCGTCTTCGTCGGAATACGCACATCCTGTCTCTTCTTTATAATATACTAGCTGACCCGTGCAGCTCCGCCCGCGCTTTTATTACGTTTTGCTCCCCTTTTACTCCCTCCTCCCTAGATTTATCTCTCTCCATATCTCTCTCTTATAAAAAAATCTAATTATATGCTCTTTCTCTCCTCTCTCTTTCCCCCTCCCGCTTCGGTTTCTGTCACACTCCCCCTCTTCCTCTCCCTGTTATCCCCTCTGTGAACCCTCTCCCCCTCTCTCTTCTACGAACTTGCTCCTTCTCACTCCCCTCTTACTCCACCTAACTTCCCCGATCCCTTACCCCATCACCCCCTCCTCGAAACCCCTCTCCCTCTTTCTTCTCTCTTGCACCCTCATCTCGTTCTATATATCCTCGTCAATCATGGTATCAGCGGCATTAAATATATTTTATGACCTATTCTCAGACCTCCCCGATAGGCACACAAAATTTCATACATATCGGTTCACCCATCTATTTAATGACCTTTCCTTATATTGCTTAACCTTAACCTAGTGGCATGAAATATACTTTACGGCCTATTCTCAGACTTACCCGATATACACACAAAATTTCATACAAATCGGTTCACCCATCTATTTAATGACCTTGCCTTATGTAGCTTAACCTTAACCTAGCGGTATGAAATATACTGTATGACCTATAGACCTACCCGATATGCACACTTTCATACAAATCGGTTCACCCATCTATTTAATGATCTTACCTAACGTTGCTTAACCTTAACCTACCGGGATAAAAAGTATCCTATGTCCGTTTCCTGGTCCTAAGCTACCTCCCCACCAATTTTCAGCCGAATCGGTTAGGCCGTTCTTGAGTTATAAATAGTGTAACTAACACGACTTTCTTTGATATAATATATAGATTAAAGTACTATAGTGATTGTATGTTCAATTTCACCGATAGATGGCGCTGTTCATAATGTAAATCACTCTAACATCGTAAATTACTGTCTAATGATATTCGATAATGAAAGTTCTAAGCTTTTAGCATCTTTTATTGTTGCGACTTTACAGTCGGATAGGTATTGTATTACTACAATACCTATCTATACACTACCTGGACTTGGGGAGTTTCATTAAAATTTCATGAACAGAAATCTAATGAAAATGTCCTGGGTGTACCGGACCGGCTTACCCCTTACAAAAATTAACCCTTCGCCAGTGCTATATCTTATGCAAACTAAATGTCTGCTCAGTCCCTATTGTATATAGCGTAATAATACATATCTTAATGATTAACTGATCAGTCTATAATTACCCTATACACATACAAAGGAAATTACGTGGCAATATGTGCAAGTAATGTTTCACTGCTTAGCCCCTATGAAACATAGCGTGATGTTTTATATACCAACTTATACCTTGACTTCTACACAACACATCAGTGAAAGTCCTATTAAAATCCATCCACGGGTTTTCAAATGATACCTGGACGAACAGAACGACAGACAGACAGACAGACAGACAGACAGACAGACAGACCGACAGACAGACAATAATTCCAAAAAAAATTGTTTTGGCCTCTATGTCGATAGTATAGTACACCCACATAGAAATTTTGGAAAAATATTCAATGTACAGAAAAAGTGCTCTTTGAGTTTTATTATAGTATAGATATAGAAGACTATATAATTCTTTTTCTCCGCGTCTCTTTTTTCGATAATGGTTTGATAAACAACCCCGCCTTGCAGTTCATAGTTCCTCTCCATCCAAAGGTTGCCTGGTAGAGATCACTTTTAGTGATAAGGCCGCCCATTGTTTCATTCTATTTTACTGTTTTTTTTTTGTGTATTTTTGTGTTTTTCTATAATGGTGGAATAATAAAGTATTATCTATCTATCCATGATAGTGGTAGTGATTACCTGACAATTTCTGAAGCTATTCTGAAGGTACTTAAAATGAAGTTATAAGGACTTTTGAGAGGTGACATGTATGAAAGTACATATGCACGTCCCCAGGGCTCGTCAACGGAACGACGACACCATGGGGTTTTAATAAGTACGAGTCTGAAATAACCCACACCTCTATTCTCGTGGTGGTACGAGTATCTAAGAGAGGTACAGCAATTACCCGCCTCGGTCAAAACGCGAGCACCCAGACAGCAGTTTATTCAGTTAATGACGCGAAAACAAATGAAACCCTAAATTCCAAAAACCTTACATTTGAAAGAAATTTGAATTTGGAATTCAGAACCAAACGCCAGATACCAAAGTGCCCAGTTTGACAAAACAGGACAGGACATAGGTAAGTAAGAGCCTAACATTATTAGGTCCCCTAGGGGTCCAAATGGGCTAGCCGCACACGGTCAACAATATTGTCAATATTCTACAACCTGTGCAACTTTACTGTGCACCTGGCGCTGTGACGTCGCATTCTAACGAGGTGCACAGTTAAGTCGGGCGGGTTGTAGAATATTGACAATATTATTGACCCTGAGCGGGCTACCATGGGGTCTCACCGTAGGAATACAATAATACTGATAGGTAGCGTTATTTATTTGTGATCAGGGGGAACAATATGGTTCGAATTGTGAACTCCTCAAAACTAATGTTGTATTTTACTTACGCGAATACTACACATTGAAATCAAACTACATTTATGGATTTTATCGCGGTTTATTTTAGATTTTACTATCCCGACGTTTCGAATGCATTGCAGCACCCATGGTCACGAGAAGACTGAGATGTTTAACGTCCTTATGTCACAATAATAATACTGAAAGGTAGCGTTATTTATTTGTGATCAAGACGTAAAAACGGAAATATAAACTGGGTATAACTGCTTCTCTTTACCACTTAAAAGAAAGATTACTTTAACACTGCCATTGAAGCTAGTGGTGAGGCCTCTTAAAAATAATATGGATCGAATTGTGAACTCCTCAAAAATAAATAGGTTCGTAATTCTTTTTGAAATTTGTTCTAATTAGATAATCACAGCAGTATTTATCGGAGCAGCGCTAGATTACGTAACATCATTGCAATGAACATACCAACCAAGTTAGGGTAGGATATAATGGGCCCGTACATCCAGCGGCCGTAGGGTTGCCAACTTTACGAGTCGCCTATAAACCAGCTACCAACATATTATCTGTACAGAAAGGAATTTATAGCGGTACTATTATACGGCGCTAGGTCTCTTTAAGTTAGGACTGCGTAATTGTATTCTCCCCATAATAAGGAGAAGCGTCTTACCTCGTAAATATAAAGCGCTTTAATCCTGTTTAATTTTCCGTCTTGCAAACGTTAAGCCACAGTGCTTTTGTACTAAGGTTACACAATACATTCAATCACAATTTATTTACAATATAGGTCATGTAATTAATTTGTAGCATTTTAATCCGTACAGTGCTATTTTTGTAGAAAGGATTAACAATTATAAAAATAGTTGTAGGAAAACACTTACTTAGGATTAGACTAACCTTAGCGAGTAAAATTTTCATCAGAAACTTATTACACGTGTCATAAGTAAATAGAACAGTGCTTTAGCTTAGAGCGTGTGCACGTTTTAGGGTATACACCCAGAAATAATATTTATGAAGAAAATGTGCCTAATTTCTATGATAAAATAACTGAATGAAACTACGGTTTATTTTCATATACCTACTTATACATTATGTAAGTAAGTATATTAGAAAAATCCCACGGGCCACTCTTTGGTTGTAGGTTTTAAACACTATAATTTTTAGAATTTAATAAATATATACACGTAGGTACTTGAGATAATTAAGCTCTGTGCTTTTATATATTAAATCCATCATCTAAATTAAAATTTGAGATGCCGGAACTCTAACAAGTAACCCTTAAAAAATTCGCACTTGCAGCGTGCCGGGCAAAACTTTTTAATCTTGTTTTGTTTTTATGATACTCATTTTAAAATAAAAGGTAAAGAGGCGTTCATTAATTTGGAAACTACAAAAAGGGTAATTCTCTACAGAAAATGAACGTTATATTAAGTACTTAGGTACTTCTGTAAACGGTTTTATTAGGATAGTCGGAACTTACTAGGAGCCAAAGAGATTCAATATAATATCTACAGAGCTTTATTGTAGTTTTATTTTGATTAAGATGTTCATGAGAAATAATGGCTGGTTTAGTGTGGCCCAGTTTATAAACTTGTACGGCTTGTATTATTACTAGCCCGAAACCTACTCATTAGGAAGGTCCTGCATTGTTTTTTCGCTATAATTACTCATAGGTAAGTATAATAAAACCTACACTATCAGATAATTACACAGTACACTACATCATAAAGTTACATATGTTTAGTTAGAGATATCTGCCAAAATATGAACCGAGTAATTAGTTTTTCTCAGAGAATGTTAATGTTATCTGCTTGAAATATTTAAGGGATTCTGTACTGGAGAAAAATTGTTTATTTACGTAATAACTAAATATTCACAGTTTATTTACAATGATACTTAAACTAAGTAAAAAACTTCGTCCAAGTTGTCACCGCACTGGGAGGGAAAGATACCTAAAAGCATCCTAAAAGACTAGCGGCGTTTCCTCTTTATATGGCCAAGCTTATACGTTGGCAGAAAAAGCTACCAGCCCGATGGTCCCCTGACACCTCGATGACTTTGGATGAAATTTCTTTCACCTAACCGTGCGTGTGGTATTCTATCTGTACTTACATAATTATTTGACTTTGACTGCTCTGCAGTGTCGTAGGTGCACCTCTAAAAGGTCCTATTACATTTATTATATAAAGCCCAAAATCTTAAATTTATTAAATATAAGTTTCAAAGCATGATTAATTAAATTTGTAGTGATTAGAAGTCTTTTATGTGAAAAGAAGACCTAAACAATATTTCTGATTAATCAATTGTAATAAGAAATTAATATCTCTACTTATTGGTTATTTAAGTCGACCCGACCCGCCGAAGGAGGCGAAGGCATGAAAGTAAAGTTTCATTGATTTATAACGAGTAGAATATATTATTAAAATTTATGCATAACAAGCTCTACTGCGAGCAACATTATACATACCTATGTACATAATACGTATGTATGTATATTTCACCTAGTCTCATATTGATGTTTGTGGAAGTAAATATTTATAAAATGTTTGTATTTATAATTTTTTTGAACAAATATATAGCCTTAGTCTCTCCCACAACTATGACGAATCTAACGACATATTATAAGTCAAAATCCATCTAGCCGTTTAGGCTGTAGTCCGTGCCAAAGAAATACACATACATACATACAAACTCTTTGAAAAACATAACCCTCCTCCTGAGGCGTCCAGCGAGAAAGTTAGAGAAATCGCTGTTACGTCACTATTAATACGCCATATCCCGGCAGAGTAAGTTATTTAAAGAGCATCTTATGACGTCATACACATTTATATGCGGTCACATAGCATATCTTGTAAACTGAAAGAAAATAGAAATTAAGTATTTTTTACACTGGTATCACGTGACTTCTAAAGTTCTAATCATCAGCAGCCGAGACGTCCATGCTGAACAAAGGCCTCCCCCTTAGAAGGGAGGGGTTGCCATAATCCCCACGCTTGACAGGCGGCTTGAGGATTGCAGTATATTTTATTTAGTAATCTGTGGTATAGGTGGTAGGTAATCCAATAATAAGATGCTACTGCCCGTCTTCTTGTTTTCCCTTAGACGCCTTTTACGGACACCCAACGGGAGGAGATGGGTGGGTGCTGTTCTTCCCCGGACACCGCACGGAGGTGTTCTAATAGCCAAAATAATTTCTAGTGACATTTAATAACGTAGATTATAGAGGGCAGTATTGTCCGTACACGTCGACATACGTGGCTTAACTAAACTTCGAACATCCATAAATCTTCGACGGCTCCGCCAACCTCGAACGGATTGGACCGAATGAATTATTCTAGATACATGCAGTGGGATTTACATACATAGCACAATCTGGCGTGTCTAAAGTGAAAATATCACAAAGCCCTCTGTTAAATTAGGTTCGATATATGTCTTCGGAGTCGCTGGACGCTCGGGGTGTGGGCCCCTTGAGCGTCCATTGAGTACGGCGGCGACTCCGAGGAGGACGGCGGCGGGGTTGCGACCCCCGTCCCCGTGAGCACCGTGACAGGTTCCCGGGGGGCTACAATGCGCCCCCGGCGGCGGGCTCAAAGGCAAGGCACTGAGGGCCCCTGGTGCAGATCCCACCGGAGAGCCATGGGGTCCCCTCTCATGTGCCGATGCGACAGCCGCGGGGGTTTTAGTGGGTAAGAATCCCACATACCCCGGTCGAGCCCCACAGCTCCCGGGGATCTTTCGAAGATTTCCCCCGCGTCAAAAAAAAAAAAAAAAAAGGTACGATATATGTACATACATACTTCTAATTACTATAGTATTAAGTTACTATAAAAAAAAAAACAACAAGCTTGTACTATGCGTTTCAACTAAGAATGTGGCCGCCATCCAATAAGACATTACAATAAATAATCAAAACCGGAGCGAATTTTTCATTTTGTGTTTACTCTGCTGGCGGTACAAAAATCGTAAAAAAACGAGCGAAGTTCCGCAATCGCGATCATCATGGCGGCCACATTCTTAGTTGAAACGCATAGTAACGTAATTTATATATGTACATATGTACATACTTACATAAATTAATTTAAATTATAATTATACGAGAACTTATGTTCTCGTATAATTATAATTTAAATTGAACGTTCTTCATCGATGGCTTCTTTTTTTTTTTTTTTTAATTTCCTTATATTTTTATAATCCTTGTTGTTGTTTTCCGTCTTTGAACAAAGCAATAAGTATTTTGAACCAACTAATATCGTTTCTTGTAATTACTTTTCAGAAACAAAACAAACAAAACCTTTTGGAAAACTTTGACTCATAATTTTTAGGCTGCTAAATAAAAACAAAAGTTTATAAAAACAAGGACAATGGGGACTGTTTTCGACAACCAATCTTCAAAATACTTTTCGTGAAACTCTTGCTTGATCTATAAAGAAGCATTCTATTGTTAAGCTGACCATGTCTAAAACTTAAACAAATAGTCAATATAATTTAATCTTTTAGCTGTCATTTGAAATTTTAATCTCATAGCAAATGGTAAGTATATGGTTATAAATGATTAATAAGTAAGTAAGTATACATGTGAGATTGCTTAAAATATAAGTACTTACCTACTTTATACCTAAGTACCTACTATTAAACCAACGATGCGAAGCCTATCGTATTGACCATTATTGCAGTTCCATCATAGTGACAGTGAAATTCTGTCCCACTGCTGGGCAAAGGCCTCCCTCCTTTCCCTCCATAGAGTTTATATATTAAGAATGGAGTACGCGTTTGTCTATGGTCCCCTTAAACAAAGCGTAAGCAGATTTTCCTCTAAGAAGCAGGTGAATTGAAATATTTAATGTTGTCTTTAACTTACGCGAATATTACACATTGAAATCAAACTACTTTTACGGATTTTATCGCGGTTTATTTTAGATTTTACTATCCTGACGTTTCGAATGCTTTGCAGCACCCATGGTCACGGGAGGACTGATATAAACCGCGATAAAATCCGTAAAAGTAGTTTGATTTCAATGAGAAATATTTAAGTTATATTATAAGAGTTATATTGATATGTAAATGATAAGTTGTGATGGGTTTGTTCAAATGTAGATAAATACAGCTGACGGTATAGTACCTATTGTCGTGTACCTGATATTTATGTATTTTGATGTTCTTACTCGTGGCTACATATTCTTACTTGAATTAAGCATTCTATAGTACTTGTCTGAGTACTTTTCATATTCTAAGTTTCCCTCCATCTTGGTCTATTACCTACCTCTATCGGCCAATCTACAAGGAAGGCATCCAGGTCATCGCGCCATCTTTTTCTGGATGTGCCGCATTTTCGCGTCGCTGTATCGGGGCTCCAAAATATTTTATACTATATGTATATCTTTTACCTAAACAATGCTAGTATAAGATTAAAGCAAAAATTGTGAGTGTACTTCAGGATGTCCGTAAATCTGAGTTTAGTGGAATTACAGTTCCACGAAAATACATTAACCGGTAATTGGAGGGTTAATTGCTACTCCTGTTAATTAAGTTCGTTAATAGAAATAGATAAAATTATTTTGTACTTCGGCACTCAATTGGGATTAGAAGTCAACGTTTATATTACGCATTAATTCGTCTGGATTTTATGTTCTTTAAACTCCAGACAGTGTTGAAACAAGTGATCGTGAAAATATAATGTAGTATTCTGTAGAAGCGCTAAACATCTACATTTCCAAAAAATAAGTGATAATGTTAATAGTTATTGTTAGTAAACACAATAGTAAAATATTTTAATCCCAAAGTCTCTATCAACTTATACATAGCAACTGTGAAAAAATACAGTTATTTGTATTGTGTTTCAACCTATCACACCTCAAGGCGAAGCCGAAGATGTTCATTTATTAGTAGAAAGTTACCATCAGTTTTAGTTACAGAAAAGATAAAATTTTCATAGCAATCGATATTTTCATGTTTTCCACTTTCTAGTTGTACGAAATACATATACGCGAATACCTAATACCTACTCAATGCGACAAAATTGCTATGTATTAATTGTAAGGAAGCTTGTTCGTTACTTAACTAATTAAGTAATATTACTTACAAATATGTACTGATTAATTTAACTCAACTCCGATCTACTGATCCGTCTTATGCTCCTATGATACAGATTTATCAAAGTTGTGCGGAGATAATTTCTACGTCAAACAAGTAGGAAAAATATACTTTTACTGATATAGTTTTCACCCGGGGGACCTCGCCCGTTACTTCATCTTCGTGTATTAGCTGTTGGTTTGGTAAATAGCTTATATTTATTTACGAAGTACTTTGCTGAATAAAAAAATTCAGTACCGTCCGCCTTTGACTATAGCAAATAAAACTAATTAAGTAAATACCTTCCCGCGTATTATATACGACTAGCAGCGCCAGCGGCTTCGCTTTGTAAAGAATAAAAATTACTATTAAATTACTTAGTCGGGCAAGTAGGTCGTTATGCAGGCTGTACGTATCACAGCGTGCTAAACGTCTAGCGTCTGGGCGGGCGACGCTGACGAAGCATTCGTCAGCGTACATAGAATTGTTATGCGCCTGCGTCCGGTGCGTGGGCGCACATAGGAATTGTTTAGTCTATATTCATTTACCTTAGCCCTAAGATAGCCTGTAATAATTTAGTTCTAAATAAATGTTCGTTTCGTGAACAACTCTTGTATTTTTAAAAACCCTCTGTGCTGCCCTGGAAATTTAAGTGGCGCAGCGGCGGTAGGATGCCTAAAGTCTAACTCTCGTTTAAAGGACACTAAAATAGGTCTGTGCGCGAGTGCTGGGCATCTTCGAACCAATACAAATTTCTTAAATCCGGGCTCCGGGGGTTCCTGTTCATACCGGTGCAGCTCTACGCGAAGGCATGGGATCGAGTGGACTGTAAGTAGACCTTTTTACTATCCTATCTCACCGTAGTTATTTCCTGTGGTTGCATCCGTATAGCTCTATAATTATTACGAAATCTATAGTGACTTTCAAACTAAAATCGTTGAAATTTATTTGACTTCTGCACGTAATTTGGCAGATTTATTATTAAGTGATATATCTAAGTTTAAAATATTAATTATTTAATTTAATATAAAGATAAAAGAAATATATTAATACTATTGAGATTTTATTTTTGAGAATTTTACTTTGTGCATTTATTTAAATTATTACGTTACGTAATTATCCATTTTTTATTTTTATATACCACATAAATAGTTACTTTGAAAAATGGCACAAGCCGCGGAACCAGTCGCTGTGCAGATGATACCAAAGGATTTATTGAGCCTGATTCCTAAATTTGATGATGACCAGAGTATATTAAATTTATTTATTACAAAGTGTGAGTATATTCTTAGAAATTTTAACGGGCCAAATAATCCGGTGCAATCTGCATATGTTTTTCATTGTATTACTAGTCGATTATGTGGTAGAGCTGCCGCTTTATTAAGCGAAAGGGCAGATTTGTCATCGTGGGATGACTTAAAAATTGTGTTTATTCAACATTTTGGGGACCCGCGAACAGAAGAGTGCGTCGCGATCGAATTGGATAATTTAAAAATCAGAGTTGGCGAAAGCTACTTGCAATTTTGTAATAGAATCCAACAGACTCGCAGTGCTCTCTTTTCTAAGGTCAATCTTTTGACTGACGAAGGCGTTAAGGCCGCTAAGATGATTATTTATAATAAGGCGTCTCTTAACGTGTTTTTATATAACCTGCCAGATGACTCAAATAAAATCTCTCGAGTGATATACACAAAAATAAGTAAAAAAAATTAAAATCTATAAAAGCCAACAAAAAACCTAGTGGTTTATTTAATATATAATATAAATAGTATAATTTTGAAATACTCTACTTATTTTAGGTTCCAGTACTCATCACTCAATAACCAAAAATGTGTTGCGGACCGTGCGGAGGTTGCTGCGGAGGTGGCTGCGGAGGCTGCTGCTGCCCATGCATCACTATCTACACGTGCTGTACTAAGATCTGCTAGCGTGGTGCACTGACGTAGCAACGGTTTCTCCAACAGACGAGGCCATGGCGTCTGTGGCGACTCCGTATGTGCGCATGCTGCACATGCATTCGTTTGTCCGAAGTACACTCGGTGCCGTATTGTGGAAATAAACTACTATAAGTGTAAAAAAAAAAAAAACAATCCGAATAGTACGATTAAGGAACTCTACTACTTTAGAGTCCGCGCTCAGTGTTGTTATGGAGGAGGTAAACTTCCAATATCAGTATAATGCCAAAAATAAAAATAGAGCTAATATTAATAATAAACCTATACAACAATTCACACCTACTTTACCACAAAATCCCGGATGTTTTAGATTTGCAACGCCATATAAACCGAACTTTTTATTACCTAATAATCAAAACTTTAAATTTGGAATCCCAAACCAGCCAACAAATAACTTTAGACCAACCGTTTTTAACCCTCGATTTGGTACCTCGAATCAAAATATTCATGGTCAAACACCAGGAAATTTTAAATTCGGCATACCGAATCAACAAGGCTTTAGGTCCAATTTCGGAAACCCACAAAACCCAAATAATTTTAAATTTGGAATAACGCCTCAACAAGGTTATAAGCCCCGCTATCAAGAGGCTCAAGTGATTGGACCAATTGATAGAAATACTTGTCCTGTTAGGATCAAAACCCGCGAAACAAAAGTGCCTATTAAGGATATTAAACGTCCTTCACAGATACCTCCTCGCGCTCCTGGCCCTGACCACCAGGAGCCAGGCCCTTCAACTTCAAAGGATCGATAGGAATCCGGGTGTATCCCTTGTGAAGCAAGGTCAAGCTAGAGTAAGTTATGATAAGTGGAGTATAATTAAGACTTTAGATTTAAGCCCTATGAAAGAAGATTTAGAATTTAATATTAAAAGGTATTTTATGTATTATTATTAGTGTATGTGTTATTATTATTATTTATTATGTTTTATTTACTCACGGGCTTAGCCCGGTCTTTTAGAGGCTTGCGTGGGGACGGATCCAACACGTAGAGGCCTGTTTTAGAAGAAGAAAATGGTGTGTAAATCACCTCCCGGGGTCAACTGCCACAATGATGAAATTACAGCAGTTGACCTCGGTAGGTGGTAGGCACTATTGCAAGCATGTGAAAAGAATTCTAGGTTTATGGGATTGAGCATTTGGTGGACTGGCGACTGGGTTATTGCAAAGGCCGGGGTCACTTGCCATAATTACGTTCATAATTATTTTGTGACAAGTGGTGGCTTGCCACCCACTAGATGGGCTCCCCAAATGATCGTCCGATGACGACAGAGAGCAACACCGGTGTGAGTGACTCAGGGGTGTCGAGAGGTGTGCTGCGCTTTCTCCGAAGTTACTCACGGCGTTATGCCCTTTAACACTTCCACCCCTGGAGCATATAGCTCTAACAGCTCCTCTCTGGACGGCCAATTAAGGCAAGCCAGAGCTGAGAGTCCTGCGGGCCCTCTTCGGTTTCCACTCGACCGACGAAGACATACCGAGGTGGGGGCCCTAACCGACTCTCTGGAGCACTCGGGTCCGTGGTGTCGTTACGCACCAACAGCTCGCCACAAGCTGCCCTGCGGGTTTATTATTATACCATTTATTAAAATTCTTTCAGTTTCTTACATTTTCAAATATAAATATAAACAATAAATACATTTAAAAATATAAAAAACACCTTCCAACCGGCTGCGGGAACAGGGTCCTAGCAGACGGTGGTTAAGGCTCCAGTGAGAGGAACTTCCTCACAATGCGTGCCGTCTCCAGGAGCACTGCCTTCTGCATCTGGCCCTTGATCCAGCCGTCTAACGTGAGCCTCTTGAGGTGTTTATCGAGGCTCTTGGCCATTAGGCCATGGGCAGAAACGACTATAGGTACAATGATTGCCCTATCAATGTCCCACATGTCGACAACCTCGTGCGCGAGATCAAGATATTTGCATTCTTTATCTTTCTCCGCTTTCACGAGGTTCTCGTCATGGGGGACAGTGACATCTACAATCATTGCATGACGCTCGGTGCGATCTATCAACACAATATCAGGCTTATTGGCGACAATAGTCCTGTCTGTGATGATAGATCGGTCCCAGTATAACGTGATATGGCCATCCTCCAGAACTGGTTCTGGCACATACCTGTAGTACGGTACCTCTGACGTCACAAGGCGGTATTTCAAAGCAAGTTGCTGGTGGATTATCCTGGCTACTTGGTTGTGTCTGTGCAAGTATTCGCCATTTGCGAGACGCGAACAACCGGAAATAATATGCCTGAGGGATTCACCAGGGCGATGACATGCCCGACAAATGTCAATGGTGCCATCCCTCAGGATATATTTCCGGTAGTTGTTCGTCATCACAACTTCATCCATAATTGCACAGACAAAACCTTCGGTTTCCCCAAAGAGGTCACCGAATCGTAGCCAGGCCACGGAGGCTGAGAAGTCTATATAGGGCCCATGAAGAGCCCGGTAGAACCTTCCGTGTAGCTCCTTGCTTTGCCATACCGCCTCTCGATCGCCAGTGGTGAGCACCACAGGTTTGCGCCAGTTCCCTTTGGCTAAGGATAGAGGGGTCAGTCCATTGTCCACAGCAACCACATCCGTATGCATCTCTCCGCCGCAGTGGAGGAAATATTCCCTGAGGTTACATATCTCACGGTTGTGTAGGGTCTTGGCATTTAAAAAGCCTCGGCCACCACATTTCCGTGGGATATATAACCTCATCACTGAAGAGCGAGGATGATGCATACGGTATGTGGTTAACAGTGTACGAACTGTTCTATCCAGGGTGTCTAGTTCAGTCTGAGTCCA
Source organism: Furcula furcula (assembly GCA_911728495.1). Taxonomy (NCBI): domain Eukaryota; kingdom Metazoa; phylum Arthropoda; class Insecta; order Lepidoptera; family Notodontidae; genus Furcula; species Furcula furcula. Next base: position 21,865,617 of record OU452244.1, on the reverse strand, counting down.
CTTGAGTATGCCAAAGGAGTACATTAAGACTGGCATGACCCAACCGTTGTAGGCTCGCACCCTGTTTCCGCCCGACAAAAGACTTTTAAGTACTTTTCTCAGGCGGCCCAGGAAGCGTTCCCGCAACGACTGTTTCATGTCAGTCTCATTGATGCCCAACGCCTGTGACATACCCAAGTATTTGTAGGTTTCGGTTGCAGAGAGTGTCCTCAGATCGGTAGAGTCTGAGAGCTGTACGCTCCTAGACTCAACCAATCTCCCCCGCTTTACATGCATAACTGCACATTTGTCCACACCAAATTCCATCCTGATAGAATTACTGAAGGTTTCTGTGACCTTCAGTAAGCCCATCAGTTGGAGCTCAGTGGGGGCAAATAGTTTCAAGTCATCCATGTAAAGCAGGTGAGATATGACCTGACTACCTCTCCGCAACCGATAGCCTAACCCTGAACTCTTTAAGAGAGTGCTTAAAGGGTTCAGGGCCAGACAAAACCACAAGGGACTCAGACTATCACCCTGAAAGATACCCCGTTCTATCCTTATTGGATCACCGTTCCCAAGGGTCTGTCGAGATCCCGGATAGAGAAGGACCGTTCTCCACTGCCTCATACACGACGCCAGGAAGGTGCGTAGAGTTGCATTTACTTTATACAACTCTAGCACCCTCATAAGCCATGTATGAGGCACAGAGTCATAGGCCTTCTTGTAATCTATCCAGCATGTCGACAGATCCCTTCGACTCCGGCGAGCCTGCTGGCAGATGGCCATATCAATGAGGAGTAGCTCCTTAGTACCACGGGCCCCACTCCTACATCCATTCTGAGACGCAGACATTATTGAGTTGTCCTCAACATGTCTGTAGATTTTTGCTCTCAGAATGGATGTAAGAGTCTTATAAACTGTAGGCAGACACGTGATCGGCCTATAGTTCTTTGGGTCCGTGGTACTATTGTTCTTATGGAGCAGGTGGGTTATACCTGTAGTCATAAATTCTGGCAGCGACCCAGATTCCAAGGCTGATTGGAACAGGGAAGCCAAGCAAATATGCGAGCTGCGTATCCATTTGAGCCAGAAATTATGCAGTCCGTCTGGTCCTGGTGCCTTCCAATTAGGCAACTGACGGACTGCATCTGCTACATCTTGGGGCCAGATGGTGATGGCCCCCATTTCTGGCAATGGCTCACATACCTGCTCAACATCCCTGATCCAATCACCCTCGGAATGAGTGACGGGTACCGACCAGATGTTACGCCAGAACGTGGTCATGGCGTCATCATCCGGTCGCCGCACGTCACCCTCCGTCTGACTAGGTCGCTCCCAGGACCTATAAACCCACCTTTGGTCTCTTTGAAACATATTGTTCTGGAAGTATCGGTCCACACGCGCCTTATACCTGCGTATCCGGTTCGCCCATGCACAAACTTTCTGCTTCAGAAAGTCAATGCGCTCTGTGACACGTGATAAGTATTCCCGGGGGCCGATGCCGGTCCCCGAGAATGCGCGCCTCACAAAGCGCATCACTCTAGGGCGCGTATTGCCCTCTCTGAAGCAGGTGAGCTTGCCTATGAGTACCCTAGCCTCGCCAACGCGGCGCTCTATCCTGCACTGCCAAGCCGGTACAGCAGGTCTCGGTCGTGTAGCTGCGTCAGCATTAGGGACCTTGACGTGAGCTACGCGACATGCTGTCATGGCTGCACAGTACAGGAGAGAGTGGGCATCAGCGAGGTCTTCACTACTGTCAAAATAACTTAACAGTAGTGAATCCAAGGCACACACAAGCGCTCTATTTCGTTTGTGCATAGGCAAACGGGGCAAGCGAGGTCTAAGGTTTTGCGGCATGGTCCGATATTCCCGAACAACATCTTCCAAAATACTCCTCAACTGGGTAATTTTGTAGGTACTTACGTTGGTAGTAATGTCGTCCCCATCATTGCCGCTATTAGCTTCGAGCCGTGGCGCGGGCGCGGTGTAAATCACCGGGGCCACAGCTTGCGACGACGGTATACAGGGGGCGACACGGCTACCTTGTACCTCCGAGCGTAGCCGATCAAGCACAGCGTCATCCAACATGTTACCACGTTGGATGGCCCGCACCTGATCAGACAGCCGTTGCGCCGAGACGTTGACAGCTGGCTCAAGCGTCTGAAACAGAGACAGCATCCGGTTGCGATACGCAGTGAGGTTAGTTCCTCCCGCTGTAGCCTCGTAGTAGGCGCGCATGACACTCTCATTGATGGTTGAGGTCCATCGCATGCGCCGCACTACACCACCGGGAACGAGGACCCTGTTCGGAGCCGGTTGCCCCAAACGTCCCAAATCCCTCGGTGGCCGGCCTCTCCGCCGACATACTGGTGGTGGCGACGTCGGCGGAGAGAAGTATTCGTCGCTCTCGCTCGACGCAACTGCAGCCGGCGAACCATCAGACCTGCGGCCCGGCAGCTGCGAGGCGGAGCGTGGCAACGAACCCGGGGATCTCTGTCGTGCTTTGCTTCTTGTCAACATATTGTCTTTCTCTTCAGTTTCCAATATATATAATTACCATCATTTTTATTGTTGAAAAATCCTTTGTCCATCTAAAAGTGCGGTTGTCATTCTTAAGTAGTTTTTCCAAAATTATTGATGATTCTTGTTGAAAATGATTTTCCAATTAAAAAAAAATTATACACATAAATTGATTTATGGGTTATGGTTAATTTTAATGGCAAAAAATGTAAAAATACATATTAGAAATTAAAATTTGTGACTGACATTGTTGACAGTTTATTATTATTATTATTATGTTATTAGACTCTTTTATTAAATTTACTAATTCAACTAACAATAATTTTATACATATCGATGAAGAGTTATGGAAAATGGCAAAATCAATAGATGTTACGGATACAAATTTAACTATACACACTTTTGCTAATATTTACAATTTATTTTTGCACAATTTCCAATTGCTCTACATACGATGGAATGAAATTGAAACATCAATTACATTCAGTAAACTGAAAATGTTACATCAGTCCCTTATAAACTCTAGTGAACTATTAAAATTACTCAAATCAATAGAAGAATCTAACAAACTTGTTTATCCAGTGACCTACGATAATTTGGTTAAAATAGAGCAATCTGTAGAAGTTAAAGTCTAGCGTCTGGGCGGGCGACGCTGACGAAGCATTCGTCAGCGTACATAGAATTGTTATGCGCCTGCGTCCGGTGCGTGGGCGCACATATGAATTGTTTAGTCTATATTCATTTACCTTAGCCCTAAGATAGCCTGTAATAATTTAGTTCTAAATAAATGTTCGTTTCTTGAACAACTCTTGTATTTTTAAAAACCCTCGGTGCTGCCCTGGAAATTTAAGTAGGTATATTTTTATATTTGATATAATTTTCTGTGATTTAGGCTCGGCGCAACCGAGCCTAAATCACAGAAAACACACACTTTTTCATATATTTTGTATAGACGCACCGCACACGTGTAGCCCGTGGCGGCCACTCGCTACAGCAGTGTCCGCGACTCGCCACTTGTGGCCGCTACGGGCCACTTAGGACGCCGACACCCGCCACTGTCGCACTGCTCCACCCCCCGCGCAGTTAACCGTCAGACGTTCTACGTATTACACGCGTCACCATGGAGCACGACGCCTCAATGGATATTGATACATTTATATCGGAAATCCATTCACGAACGGGTTATAAAATGTAGCGGCTTTCGAACACCGGTGGCTGTCGCTCGCTTCTGACACTATCACAAATGTGGCGGTAGCGCGCGACAGCCACCGGTGGCTGTGGTCGGTGGCCCGTTTGCGCCGAGCCTTATGCGTTCACAGTCGAGAGTTGGAAAATGACAGGCTTTGTATCTCATATTTGTTGTATTGTTGTTATTTGTTGTGTCACGCACACCCGATACAATTAATATTTTTTTTCTTTATACAAATGAGATATTAATTTGTACACATATAACACCTACATTCTTTTTTTGTGTCTCTCTCAAACTCCAATGTTTTGCAACAGTTGATTTTTTCTCAGACTGTAAGCATTGTAAGCCGTTTATTTTATTCTTTTTGCATACTATAAATATGTACATAGGCGGACTTAATGAATTAGGCATTCTCTGCCAGTCTATCTTTGGATGATGCAGAGGGGCATAGCCCAGCCGTTCATTGATCAACTTAACTAATTTTCAGTTACAGGATTATTGAATCCCAATCGTTAAGCTTGAATATCGGTAATAAAATAAATACTCCTATATTTTTGACTTTCTTACTACTATGCAGACAGATAATATAATTCAACCGTTATTTTTATGTAAGTTGTGTAAAGCAATAGGGATGATGACTGCATAAAAAATCTAATTAGTCCGCCAGTTAGATTATCAAAAAATATTGGACCCGTATTTATTTAATAAATCAATAATAATTGCCAAAGATATAGAGCGTCTAAGTTTGGGAGTAGGGGCTTTTTACGTCATGCCTCAGTAAAAATTGTATACCGGAGTGACGTCATGCAACATTTCAAAGCACTAACTTCGTAATTTTTTGTTTAATCGACATAAGAAAAAAATACGTGTCCAATATTTTTTGATAATCTAAATGACGGAATAAAAATTTTTTTTTTGTCTTCTAGCCTATTGCATGTTGGTGAAAAAATATTATTGTAAGTACTTAAATATGTTTTAGTGTCAAAACTAAACCTCGGAAGATTTATTCAAGTTCCTAAATTGAGTATAATACATAATGTACCTACATAAATACTAATATTAAATTAACCCTTCACGGCTCTACGGTAAAATAAGCAATAACTTAATGATATACATCTCAGAGTAATTAGAATGGAGCTAGTATCGCGTCGATTCCCCGAACAAATTTTTCGTGTCACTTTTGCGGGGTGCGGGAGGCGAAGTAAACACACACAGATACAATTGCACGCATACCCACACTATAATAAACTCGCAACACATTCAAAAAGATACGCAACAAATAAAGAATGACCTGAACATATGAACAAAATTGGCAGAGGGGTTAGCGCATCATGATCTCTCCAGTACATACCTACTTACATACATACAAAGCCAAAATATATTTTGGATTTTTATAGTAAGGTAAGGTAAGGTAACGGAAATTATAGTGAACTAGGTACTCGAGGGCACAAGAAGGTTGGCTTTGATGCTCGTTGGTTGGTATAATGTGTATTTCGCAATGATTCGTTTGATCCGCATTTCCTATTATTGTGCACAAAGTGTACGGGAATAGAATATTTACACGCGACGCCTACACAGCCTTCCGGTACACTGAACAATAAATCCCGCGAAAGTGAATTAGATTGTTGTACCCAAAAGTTATTTGCGAAGGGTTTAAAGGTCATGAAACTAATCTAATCCGACAAAATGTCTCTTTGGATATCCTCCATCAGTTTCGTGCGCTTCTATGAGATATGCTATAAATATGTTCAGAATAGATGCCGTTAAGTTAACTTTAGTATATACCTATATAAAATAAGAGACAATAAATTATATTCTATTTGTTCACTAATTAAAAAAATATACAAGATAGAATAGTTTTGTAATAATAAATGTTTCAAAGAAAAGTTTATTTATAAAATTTTGTCTTTCAAGGCACTAAAAGTATACCCATCTCGCCAAATATCTCTAATAAAGTCCTACGACGAAAGGTTGGTGATTATAGATGACTTTAACGACACTTTCTACTTTTAACTTTAGCTATATTTATGCTAAGTCTCTTTGTTATTTTTAATATCATGATCATATCACAATTTCAGAGAATTTCAGCAATATCTAGGCCAAAAGTGGATTCATTTGAGAGACAAGTTAGGCGATGTGCAGACTGGGCGTGTAGCGGTTAACTAGACAATATTACCGTGACTAGAGCATACGCAAAAATAAATATCTATCCTATGCAACAACACGTATTGAAATAAAAGTACTTTTAAGAATCTTTTGCAGCACCCATAGTCACGGGAGGACTGAGATGTTAAACGTCCTTATGCCACAATTATACCGGTGTACCTTCAGGTTATTGGTATATTGTTGGTTATTGGTCCGATCTACGCAGTAAGTAAGAGCTTACAGTATCTTCTACAGTATCAGAGGTCGTGCACTGTTTTGATTGGTTTGGTTTAATTATATTTATCACAGGATCCCAAGCCCGTGGTAGCACCCAACCATCTTCTCTATTAAAATTTGGATGTTCTATAATTTCAATAGCCTCACGAATCATCCTAGGTAGGAGACCATGTTCTTTTGCGAGAATTTGTGCTTTATCAAATCTGATATAAAGGTAGGTGTGATCCTGAACGTGTTTACAAACTGCAGACTATATACAGCGTCCGTGTTCCACAAGATGCTGGAATTTATGAACTCGACTGTGACAGTGGGCTCTCGTACATAGGGTAAACAAAGCGTGCAATAAAAACTTACGTTAAACAACACTTAGCTGATGTGAAACAGGTCACAGGTTGCGGCTGCCTGACAATGAATCAAGAGTACAGGTACTTATTTCAAAGTATCAACATGGAACTGTTACCCAAGCCAAAAACCAAACGGAAGAAAACCGTTTCACAACGAACCAAGGCACATACACTCATAACTGTTTGAAGCCTGGAACTGTTATATACAGATGCTACCCTCTTATAATTGCATGTTCCAAGTGAAAACTGTTCAGTGTGTAACGGATTGACACATGGACCATGCTTGCTATTCATTGGTTATTTACACAAAAATACTTACTGAAATGACTGGTCACCTGTGAAACGATGGTTCTGATCCGTTCCAACATAGCAGGTAGTTATTTTGGAACAGGATATTGGACTTATTATTTCATTGGATTCATTCATAGTACCTGTACATCAGTAACGGGTTTCTAATTTTATATGTAATAGAGCTCACCTATTTATGTAGACAAACCGCTCGTCGTCGTTTGAAAAACGCCTTAGATGTCCCTATTATACTCAAGGGCGTGCCGCTCAACGGACGACGCGGCTTACATAAAACAAGTCTAAACGTAAGTCGTAAAATACACACATCAAAAGTGTCTAGGGATCAACATATATTTTTGCAATAACTTTTCTCCTGATTGATATTAATTAAAATTTTCTTTAAGGATTCATCAAATAAAGTGTTTTCGTTTGTCACAGTAACGATAAACCAAGTCACCTTTGCATTAGATAAAGAAATTTGCCATTTTCCTAATAAAGGGATTTTTGACATTTGAACCACTAACACAAAAGTTCGAAAAAAAGACTGAAATAACAGTTTTCTTTAAAATTTTATTGGGTAACTTAAACAATTAATAATCCGTGTTTCTACCGCGAACACTAACAACACAAGAACATCGGTTTGGCATACTCAAAATGAGTTCATCCAAATCACGCTGTGGAATGGCCGCCCATGTTCGTTGCAACAACAAAAAAAGGTCTTCTTGCGACTGGATACCCTCCATATTCGGCAGAGCTCTTCTCTGTAGCATATCCCATGCATGCTCAATCGGGTTCAAGTCTGGCGACTGAGCAGGCCAGGGCAGGACATTGATGTTAGCTGCGGCGAGAGTCTGTCTTACAACTCTTACGGTGTGCGGTCGTGCATTATCATGCATTAACTGAAATAAGGGACCGATTTGCACTTGTAGAGGAACGATGACGTCTGATACAATCGTCTCAGCATAAATTTGAGCGTTGAGGTTGCCTCTGATCCAAATCAACTCAGTTCTTCCGCCGATCCAAATACCCGCCCATACCATGATGGTTCCACCACTATAAGGATGGACTTCCTGGCAGGATTTTAATCGCTGTTGGCGTCCAGGGGTTCTCCAGTGTCGTATACGTCTTGTATCCGGTCTCATACCAAAACGAGACTCATCAGAAAAGCACACGAAACGCCATTGTTCTTCTGCCCAATTTCTGTGTTCAAGAGCCCATTGATATCGAATCCTACGATTGTGCATTGCTATAGGTGGTACCCGTAGCGGTCTTCGGGAATGAAGGTTCACTTCATGCAAGCGGTTTCTGACTGTTTGGTCGCTAATTAAGTTCCCTGAAGAGTGATGAAGCCTCACGGCTAACATCATGGCAGTTATTGTTGGAGCTCTTCGAGTTAAGATTTGAATATATCGGTCTTGTCTCCGTGTGGTGCAGCGATACCGTCCTCCATGGCGCTCAGCCACGGTACCAGTGCTTCGGTAACGTGTCCAAAGTCGACTGATAACACTCTGACTTGTATTCAGAGCTAAAGCCACAGTACGTTGCCGGGAACCAGCTTCTATCATTCCCACGGCTCTGAGCATTTCTTCCCTGCTTAAATGACGTCACCGCTCCATAATAACGTTGGTTTTAATCAGTAGTAGGGAAACAGTAGCACTAATAATGTCTTCAATGCGTTGTATGTTTTTATAGGGAAAATATTGACAGCTGATTTTCATCTTTTACTCGAATTTGATTCACAGTTCCTGATTCAAATTATGAAATGCACCAAAAAGGATCCATATAAATTTATAAAATCATAAATTTATTACAAAGCCACATCTCAATCTCAAGAAATCCGCTTAAAAATGCTTGATCCCTAGACACTTTTGATGTGTGTATATACTCCATTAAACAAAAACATTGTTATTTACACAAAGTTCAATGCGACAGGGTCTTTGCAAAAGTTTGAACGATATGAACAATGACGTCGCTGGAATAAAAAACTGAAGAAATAACGCGTAAATATTTTACTCAATAGATTTAAACATTGCCGAAAACAATAGCAACAAAGAGTTGAACTCCTATCTACGAGAAAGCGTCATAAAATCAATGAAATCGAATTCAATTCAAGACGAATAGCAAGATACTAAAATGGCTGTTTTTTATTGATTCATCAAACATATCAATCTTATCGATTTCCATTCGTATTTGTACTTTTCTCGCAGGCGATCAGGCATTCGCAGAGGCACATTCATACGACCCTTTTTAAGGGTTGATTTTTATGGTGGCTTTTCGGCGAATGTTCACAGTTTATTAGCCCTTACAACAAATATAGTCAATTTGATTATATTATTTCAATTGTTGGTGACATTTTCACAGACCCGTAGCTGCATTGATTTGATTAAAGAATATATGTCTGTGTTAGTTGGTTGAATTTGTTTTGATTAAGAATTATTCTGTGTCAAAAAAATACTCGAGAAAGGAAGTAAAATAAGATAATATTTATGAGTAAAGCTGATTCCCTTGGAACCCACCGCCCAATTAATTCGTACAATGATTACATAAGCTTTTATTGATATTTTTGTAATATGACGCAACCATTGACTGACTATAATACAACCTTCAAGGCTCAGGCATGTTATCATTACAGATTTGGTTGTTATGAATGTTGCCAAAACATATTAATGTTTTTGTGATGCTCTGGATACAGTTTTTACTGAATATATGATAGGCTTGACCGTTGGCGACTCTGAGAAGGACGGCGGCGGGGCTGCAACTCTCGTCGTAGGCTTGACAGTAATCCCACTTGTAGTGAGTGGTGTAGCAACCGTGAAAGAAAGCACACTATAGCAGCATTAACAACACGATGTAAATGCCCCTTTATCAGAGACAATGCCGCAGCCGCAGCGGTAGCAGAAGGGATGAACCACGAAAAAGACGAACAGCAGTAGGAGTAGTACTGTTGGCCGCAGATGGCCATGAGAGCTTCACCGGTCAAGAGGGTGAGCGCTTAAAGTGCTTCAGCCAGATGGGTTTGGGTAGCGACTAGCAGAAGGGCACTTCAGGGAGGCACGGCCTTGGCTTGGGCGGCCGCTTACAGAAAGTGGGTTTACCAACGGTTCACAACGCGCCCCGCTGAGAAGGACCGGCAAGAATCTCAGCGAGGGGATGCATGTTGAGGTCGCATGCGTACCACCCTTGGGTCTCCTCGGCGAGACCGGTGTCTGTGTGTTGATGTGTTTACGACTCGCGACGTCGTTGTCGGTGTTTTGTCATGGTCCAGGAGGACAGATATCGGGTCGGGTGGGTCGAGCAGTATATGCCGCGGACGGCGGCGATGTACTCGTATGGCAGTTCGACGATCTGAGGGACCAGGGTCGGGGTCGGGGATATAGTCAGCTGCGGCACCGATTAGCGGGTTTGGGTGTACGCACGCTCCTCTCAAAGTAATGTTCGGATATTTCTTTGAAAAGTTTACAGATAGGGACTAGACCAAAGTCGGAATGTAGGTCAACATTCCGCATGTACCGACGGAATGTCGAAGGAATCGGTTTTGAATAACCTAGAGGCTATTAATGTGAGTGGGAGCCGCTTGTGCGAATACGGCACTGGCGTAAGCTAGAATGGGACGGATGCAGGTTTTGTAAAGTGTCAACTTATTTCTAAGTGACAATTTACTCCGCCTGCAGATCATAGGGTAGAGTCGACCGAGGACGAAGGCCGCTCGGTTGCGTACTGGCCGGTATATGCGGTCGAAATGACATATGGGAGTCTAGGGTGACGCCTAAATATTTGACCTTTCTGGTCCAGGGGATAGGACGCCCAGAGAGGGTGATTTGACCTAAATGACGACTGGGATGGCCCGCAGTGTGCACATACTGTAGGTACATCAACATCCTAGTCCCTGCGCATACTATCCAAAATGTTTCCTGTGCGTCATTACTGCTTGATGGCATAATTTAGACATTGATTGATTGATTGACATTGATGTCACTTGATTCCACCACGAGACGCACGGCGCGTACCTGCGCTTACACACCCTTATGTGGTAAACGTGCTTTCAGTCCGGCCCGCCTAAACGATTTGCTTCTTCATTTATTCGTGCGGGTGGATACACATTGGAATAGTTTGGCTACTCTAACCTTTAAGGCTTTTAATAAGATAGTGTGCTTTACCATCCTTGATTGCGTCCCAGCTGTCTATCAAGTGGGACTACAGCCAAGCACGGACTTGTGTAAAAAAATGTGTATGATGCTCCCGTGTGATAAGGCACTGTACCTAGCTGGTGAAATTAGCGGGCTCAAGAGGCTTAGTAACTAATGTCTCTGATGACGATCGGCGGTGCAGTGTCACTGTCTAAAGGTAAGCGTGCCACTTATGATCAGGATAACATCTTGCTTTTCCCGTCACTAAGTTAAATGCTTGCCTACACTTGCGGATAGCGAGTATTAGAAATATGCAGGTAATTTATGTTACATTTATTTACTTTAAATTTTGTACTTTTGTGTTTCGTATTCCAAACTTGTAACAAAGACTATTTAAAATAGCGAGCTATGTGTAGAATTTAATTTGCAACAGACAGCTATGCTTTGTGCTTGTACAACGGAATATTTCTATTGTACATAAAACAATATAAAGTCGCTGCCCGATCCAACATGCATTACAATGTCTGATCAAAAGCCGCGTGTCCACCGAGCGCACGGGCTCGCGCGGTAGCCTCGCGCGCCAAGTGTGTGGTCGGTGTGGACGGGCATTGGGGTTCTTCGGGCTCACGTTGCCTCTGCCGAGCGTAGCTCGGCCGAACACACATTAGGCTTGCGAGGCTGCTGCGTGATAACTGTTACTAATACTTATTTTTTTTATTTATTTATTTCCATAATAGGTATACAAAATAGGTTAGACATACGTAATGAACTCGCCAAACTTTACAGTTTGATGGCGAGACACGCTCTGGTTTATACTAGCTACTTAACCTACCTTATCTTAACATGCAATATGGTGAGTACATGCTTTAAAAATTAAACATTGTTATGAAAAAGTTACTGATTCATGTAAACTGTCCTATAAAATGTGTGCAATAAAGAATTTATCTATCTATCTATCGTCTTTTAACAGAAATTCCCGGAGTTTGGATTTTAACATGCTTTTAGTTAATTTAGGATTCCGCCTTAAAAAGTCTATTTCATTAAATAGTTTTGGTACCAAATACTTTGACATTATTCTTCTATACATATTGTTGGATCTCGTTATTGAAAACTTATTATTTACCAAAATGCACTTGTAGCAGGCTGGATTTCCTTATCCTTCATCCTTTCCCTAGTGCGCCTTATATAGAAAAAAGAAGAAATGTGACGTGAATTTGTCACCGCCGGAAAAAATATTTTTCATATGGCGTGATCGCGATATTATTTAAAAATAATACATATAATAATTAATTCCGCCCATTCAATAATTAATTAAACGCAAAAGAAGTGACAATAGCAGCAGATACAGTCATCTAATCTGTGGAGCAGCAGAGGACGCCCCGCCATCATCGCATCGCAGCCGTTCAAGGTAGGGCGCACCATCCTTTCCTTGCAGCAGCTGCGATTTATTCCATTTGTGTTCCCTGCAGTTGCTAACTTCCTTGTCCTTGCAATCCAGTATGCTGCGAATGTAGTATAGTTTCTTTTGTCCGCGTTTTTAATATATAATTATATATTTATATTTACAGTCCACTAGAAAATTGCTTTAGGAAAATTTTTAAACTCCTTAACCCGCCACTTTTTTGGTCCTTCGAGCCGGATAATGAATCTTAGATTTTTCCGAATATAATTTGTGCTTATACTATTATAGTAAAGCAAATGATATGGTTATTCTTAGCCACCGCTTACAACTTACGTACTATGTCTATATACGTATAATTTAACGTAATTGGTATTGAAATAATTATCAAATTTATTATTTTAAGTCGTATTCTTACGCATCCCGCATTGATAATTGTTTCATTCCATTACATAATCGCATTAGAATACTCTTATTCTACCTATTATACCCATTAATATTTTCTATTGAGAGTGATTTCGCATATATTTATTATAGTGCAAAATTAATTGCAACCGCATCAGCTGTCAACGCAGTGCGCGTGTGTAGATTTTGTTTTAAGGTCACGCCTGAGCGATCCCTCAATACTCGCAAAAAGGATTTATTATAACGCGTTCGGAGTAATTAAGGTTACATCATATATGCGTTCAGATGTATTAAGGCAACTTCACACATGCCTTTGAAAATTCATATTTATCTTAATTTTTAATTTCTTGTATTTACCAACTGATTGAACATTGTTATACTTCAACGGTGTTTTATGACTGATTTAACAGTGACATAAAATATATTTTATTTGTGTACCCATTTTTAATTAACTAAATATTAATAATGGGGAAGGGTAAGAAGGCAGATAGTGAGGAAGAGTTTGAAATATCTAACGAGGATCATGTCCAGTTGACTATCCTGCGCTCTAAGCGCGATGTATTATTTGCCAGGCTGCAGTCTATATATGATTTATCTAAGTCTGCTGCTACCAATGAATCCCAACGTGAAGTTTTCCTGTGTAATGTGAGTAATATTGATACTTTGCGTAGTGAGTTCGAACAAGCGACAGATAAATATAACACATTTAAATTGCAAATAAACCCAGAGGATAAAATTGATTATCAGGCATGGCTTTCATTTGAAGAAATGTACTGTTACATAAAGCGAGTTATGTCACAAGTAGACGCCGCTAGTAGTAAAAGTCACAATCAAAACTTTTCTTCAGCATCGAAATCCAAGCCTAAGTTGCCTCCTATTGAGTTAATGTCCTTTAATGGAAACGCTCGCAATTGGCCACTATTCTTCCAGCAATTTAAAAGTGTTATACATGACAATGCGGATTTAACTGATGGTGATCGTGTTTACTATTTAGTTGGCAAGTTGACTGACAGCGCAAAGTCTGTGTGCGCTGGTTTGCCACCAACCGCCGAGAATTATAATATAATTTGGAATGCACTTATTGATAAATATGATGACCCTCGCGTATTGGCTGGTAGTTATTTAAACCAGTTGTTAGAATTTAAACCGCTGAATATTAACAGTGCTTCAGCTTTTGAAAGTTTCATTAATAATTTTAATTCGTCTGTAGAAGCACTTAAACAACTAAAAATTACTGATTTATCGGATTTTATATTCTTACACCTTGCGTTACAAAAATTGGATTTAAATACGATCAAATTATTTGAAACAATATATCGTAAGCAAAAAATTCCATCATACGCTAATCTAATTGAATTTGTAAAAGAGCAAAGCAAGATTATGTCTCGTTCTATTGGGCAAAGATTTTCAGTTCCAGATTTCGATAAATCACGTAATAAAGTTCCAACGCCAAAACCAACTAAGTCTTTTATTAACACTGATGTTAACCTTACAAATAAAGTGAATAAAGTTTCTTGTACCCTGTGCAAGAATAGCGCTCATGAGCATCTGTATCAGTGTCCTGTCTTTATGTCAAAAACACCATATGATAGGTTTATTTACGTAAAAAATAATTCATTTTGTAATAACTGTTTAAGTTGCAAACATAGAACTTTTAAATGCACTTCGTGTTATGCTCCGGTGTAACAGGCGGACCGTAAATGCATTTCGGGTATTATGCTCCGGTGTAATAGGCGGCCGCAAATGCATTTCGGAAGATTACCGGAATCCAAACGCCGAGTCAGTGGGAATTGATTGTGACATGCCACCGTCACCGGCCACCCGGCAGGGCCTGCCACCTGTATTCTTGCCACAAGCATCGGGCAATTATCACTCGTTTTTAGTTAGATTTAAATAATATTAAATTAATGTATTTTTTTTATTAATTAAATAGTTATTAATAAATCTGGTTTTTTATGTCAATCCGGCTGTGGAAACCTTAAGTGGCGCAGTCACGGTAGCATTCTCGAAGCAGTGCGCGGCGCGTAAAAAAGGACTCTAGCATCGATCCTGTCGGCTCCGCATAGCCGCTGCGTGTGCTTTCTAGTCTTCATCGAGAATCCCGAACCAGGTCTATCTACAGCCCGGAGCATCCAGACATTGATGCCGACATAAATATACCAGCATGCTGTAAGTCCTTGAATCGTTCAAGTATTTGCTAATCCCTTATTCTATTAGTCAGCCTATCCTTTAAGAATCCCCTATATACGTATACGTATATATATTATATACGTATATATATTATAGATTGTAGTATTATATTTTAAACAAGATTTTAATACTTATGCATTGTCTTTGATGCCAGGCTCTAAATTATTTCATCCACGCGAATCTAGAAGAACAAGTGATACGAGAAGTACTAGCAGATCCGCGAGTATAGACGAGTATAGGAATTTCGGATTCACAATGAGTAGCGAGGATGTTGATACCATTTATAAATCCCTTAGGTTATTACCAGAGTTTGATGGAAATCCGTACATATTAACGCGATTTCTAAATTTATGTGATCACTTAGTAGCTAAGTACCTTATTGCGACACCTGGTCATGAGTTAACAAATTCAGCATTAATTAATGGTATATTAAATAAGGTGACAGGACCCGCCGCTAGATTAATTAACTCCAGCGGTATTCCAGAAAACTGGACCGGTATACGAAGTGCTCTCATAAATAATTTCGCGGACCACCGCGATGAGACCGCTTTGTATAATGACCTCTCGCTACAGACACAAGGCTCTAGCAGTCCTCAAGAATTTTATGAGCGCTGTCAAAATCTTTTTAGTACTATAATGACATATATAAATTTACATGAATCTGTTCAGACCACTATAGAAGCTAAGCGATCCTTGTATAAGAAATTAACTTTGCAATGTTATTTACGTGGCCTTAAAGATCCGTTAGGCTCTAGAATACGTTGCATGCGTCCTGAAAGCATGGAAAAGGCGTTAGAGTTTGTACAGGAGGAGCTTAATACAATATATATGCAGCAGCGCAACGAGGGCGGTTCAACAAAGAGAGATTGGCAACCTGTAAGTAATTTTAATTTGCCTTTAAATAATTTTACTATGCCAAAAGCCGTCGGTAACCAAAATTTTTATGTACCAAGACAACCGGTTAATATATCGAATATACCCGGTATGTCGAGACAGTTCCCATCTCAACAACCACCGCATCAGGGTTGGAGACCTAATCAGATACACCAGTTTCGTGGACCTAGCCGGACTCAGCAGATGTTCCGTGCACCGCCACCGAATTATAGGCCGCATGCGAACGCGTTTCAGATACCAGCTAAACCTCAACAGCCGTCCAATTTTAATAACTTACCGCGTCCCATGAGTGGCGTTAGTCATTTCGCCACCAAACCGTTACCACCAACCGGACACGATTGGCGTAGATTCGGCAATCCACCACCTAGCAACTATTTCAAGACCCGCGAAGTTAATTTTAATGAATTTGATCATGGATACGATGTCTATGATAATGAATATACTTATCCAGATGACTATTATGTGACTGACTACTATGACTGTGAACCTCAGCCCGAACATTTATATTCTAATATTAATGAAAGTTCTACAGTCGAGGAATTAAACCCAGACACGTCGTCTAACAGTGATGAAAATTTTCAGCAGCGTTCGAAATCCGAAAAGCCAATATAGAAGTAAATTTACAGTCACAACGGCAACTCGTGTACGTTCAGATTAAAAGACCCCCGATTAAATTTCTTATTGATACTGGTGCCAACCAATCTTTCATAAGTCCAACTGTCGTAGAAAAATATTTCCGTCACTTACCCTTAAATTACGATCCTTTCGAGGTGACTAACGTTCACGCGACAAGTAAAAATGATTATTCAATAACTTTACCATGCTTTCCGGAGTTTAAAGAAAAAGGTGACATTACGTTATTCGTCTATAAATTCCACGAATATTTCGATGGATTAATTGGATTGGATTTACTTAATAAATGGGAGTCTAACATCGATTTAAAAAATAAAATTATTTGTACTAGAAACGCCATAATTCCGATAACAATGTATGATTCACGTAATGTCAACCTCTACGAAGAGATCATTCCAGCTATGTCTTCGAAATTAGTTAGATTGCCAATCAACATGGAAAACGGAGATGTTTTAGTTTATAATCAAACTGTTTGTAACTGCTTAGTTTCAGATTGCTTAACGGAAGTAAAAAATAACCACGGCTGGGTAGAAATTACTAACCCTACACCTAACGATATAATTTTTTCCATGGATCGTCCGGTATCAGCAGAAATGTTTAATGTCGATTGCGAGCGTACCCAATATACTAATATTTCAGAAAGAGCTGGACATGTTTTATCCCGACTCCGCACTGAACATTTAAATCAGGAAGAACTTGCGAATTTAAGGTCATTATGCGCACAATATTCTGACGTGTTTTACCTGGAAGGTGAATCTCTGACATTCACTAACAAGATAAAACATAGCATTAAAACCACAGATGAATCTCCTGTCTATACCAAAAGCTATAGATATCCATACGTTCATAAACAAGAGGTCAAAGACCAGATTGCGAAAATGTTAGAGCAGAACATTATAAGACCATCGGATTCTGCCTGGAGCTCACCTATTTGGGTTGTGCCCAAAAAGGCTGACGCTTCTGGTAAAGCGAAGTGGCGTCTCGTCATTGACTTCCGTAAAGTGAACGAGAAAACGATTGACGATAAATACCCGATACCTAATATTACCGACGTATTAGACAAACTTGGTAAGTGCCAATATTTTACGACCCTAGATTTGGCAAGTGGTTTTTATCAGGTGGAAATGAATCCTCAAGATATACATAAAACAGCATTTAACGTAGAGAACGGCCATTACGAATTCCTAAGAATGCCCATGGGTTTGAAAAATTCTCCATCAACTTTTCAAAGGGTAATGGACAATGTCCTTAAAGACCTTCAGAATGACGTATGTCTAGTATATCTTGATGATATCATCGTATATAGTACATCCCTTCAGGAGCATATAGTAAACTTAGAAAAAGTCTTTAAAAAGCTGCGCGAGTCTAACTTCAAAATTCAGCTCGATAAATCCGAATTTTTGAAGCTAGAAACCGATTTTCTTGGTCATGTTATAAGTGCGGACGGTGTAAAACCTAATCCACAAAAAATAGAAGCAATCGGGAAATATCCCCTGCCAAAAACCACCACAGAAATCAAGCGTTTTCTCGGTTTACTTGGATATTACAGGAAATTCATCCCTGATTTTGCACGTATAACAAAACCGTTAACCCAGTGTCTGAAGAAGGGTAGTAAAATCACTTTAGATGCAAATTATGTTGCCTGTTTCGAACACTGTAAAACCTTATTAACCAATGACCCAATTCTTCAGTACCCTGATTTTAATAAAGAATTTTTGCTAACGACTGACGCCTCAAACGTCGCAATTGGTGCCATTTTATCTCAAGGCAACATTGGCTCCGACAAGCCAATTGCATACGCGTCCAGAACGCTGAATTCTAGTGAACTTAATTACAGTACCATTGAAAAGGAGCTTCTAGCCATTGTTTGGGCTACGAAGTACTTTAGACCATACCTATTCGGACGTAAATTCAAAATTATTACTGACCACAAACCCTTACAGTGGGTCATGAATTTAAAAGAACCAAATTCGAGACTTACAAGATGGCGCTTGAAACTCAGTGAATACGATTTTACTGTAATTTATAAGCAGGGAAAACGAAACACAAACGCAGATGCATTGTCTCGTATAGAGATTAATAATGAGATGTCAAGTTCAATTGCGGTTAACCTTTCTGAACAAGATCCTTCTGACGGTTCTAGAACCATAACAGCATCAGCAGGTGCTGACGATTCTGAAACCGTCACGGCTCATACAGATGAGGAGAGCCCTATCTTGGAAGTTCCGATCACAGACGATCCTTTAAATAAGTTCACTAGACAAATCGTACTAACTGTAGTCGGGGATATTAAAGGAAAACCAGTCATTACCAAACCATTTGATACACATAGTAGATTCGCTATTCAAGTCTCGGAGTCTAACCTTCAGGACGATATTGTTAGTGCTATTCGAGAATATGTTAACCCTAAAATTAAAACGGGATTGTTAATTAATCCTCCCACGGCTATGTATTCAATAATACCTATTATACAGAAAAGTTTTAAAAATTCGGCGATGAATCTTGTATTAACTAAAACCGAGACAGAAAATATAAGAGAATACCTGCGACAGCAGGAAATAATCAGTAAATATCACGACGGCAAGACAAACCATCGTGGTATCAACGAATGCTATCTAGCGCTGTCTCACAAGTATTACTGGCCTAAAATGAGGGAGCATATAACGAAATTTATTAATGATTGTACTATTTGTGGGCAGGCAAAATATGACCCGAACCCTGTGAAACAGCAGTTTCGCGTAGTCCCACCTGCCAGTAAACCTTTCGAATTAGTTCACATAGATTTGCTAACTATCCAAGGTGAAAAATTTATAACCCTGGTTGATGCTTTTTCCAAATATGCTCAGGCCTATTATTTGCGAGATGGCACAGCGGTTAGCGTTGTTCAGGCATTACTTAAATTTTTTACACATCACGGTATACCTATAACTATTGTTTCAGATAATGGGACCGAATTCACAAATCAATTAATGTCTGAATTTGTAAAGTTGCATAAGATTCAACACCATAGGGTTGCACCACATACACCTAACGAAAACGGAATCGTTGAACGTTTCCACTCTACGATACTAGAACATCTCCGCATACTTAAACTAGAGAGTAAAAATGAAACAGTAATCAACCTAATGCCATATGCTCTTCTAGCATATAACTATACGATTCACAGTTTTACAAAATGCAAACCGGTAGATGTTATCACAGGCCACTTTGATCCACGAGATCCATTTGATATTGACATTTCGGCTCATTTATTACAACAGTACATTACTGATCATAAAAGTAAAATGACCATAGCCTATAATTTAATACACGACGCAGGTGTTTCATCTCGTGCTAACTTAACTAATAGACGAAATGAAACCCGCGAGGCAGAAATTGAATATTCCCCTGAGCAGCAAATTTTTGTTAGGAACCCGATAGCTTCTCGACAGAAATTAGCTCCTCGCTTTACCCATGATAAGGTTATGGCAGACTTACCTATACATATTTACACCCGTAAGAAATGTGGGCTCACAGCCAAATCTAGATTGAAAAGAGTACCCAGAAGTGCAAATTTGTTACAGGATCCTCCTGATGATCCACCTGGTGGCGCGCACAGCTCTTACGCAGGAAATAAAACTTGAAAGTCTCGAAGATGGCCCTGGTATACTTCCTTTTAAATTAGGTCCCTCTAAAATAGTTTCCCATTATCATTCGTTTGTTCAAGAAATAAGTCTTCAAGACTTACAGGATAAAATCGATTCAGTTAATAATCAACTAGGTGATATTAGTCCAGATCTTAATAACAGAACGTCTTCGTTATTTGAACCCCATATTAACTATTTAAGACAAAAACTTCATAGTGTGTCTGATCAGTTAAAATCATTTGAACCAAATCGCTTTAAAAGAGGTCTTATTGACGGTCTTGGCTCTGTAATTAAGAGCATAACCGGGAATCTAGATTATACTGATGCTTTGCATTTCAATGATGCTATAAAAGCACTACAAGATAACGACAGCAAGCTTGCTACCGAATATAACAGTCATGTCAGTCTGACTAGGGACTGGATGATCCATTATTCGAAGATAATGGATAACGTAGTTGATAATCAGAATAAAATAGGAGAATTAATAGGTAAGATAAACCAGACTGAGGCTACTAGGGAGTACGATTTAGTTAAGTATGCCCATCTGGCTCAGATATTTCTTATTTTAGGAGATAATGTAGATTACATTTCACTGGAATTGTCTAGATTACAGAACGTTTTAGCTTTTATTAGAGCCCATACTTTGCACCATTCGATTTTAAATCTAAATTCGTTGCAGAATTTAATCATGAAATTGCAGAAGTTATACGGTAACGATAAAATATTAGATATAGATCATAGGGAGTATTATAATATAATTAAAGTAGGTTCTTATTACTATAATGATAAAATAATCATAGTATATAAATTTCCCATTGTCCTTCCCGAAGTATATGTTTTTTATAAATTATCTATAGTACCTAATAATAAGTTTGAGATCCTTACACCCCCTTTCCCATTCCTGGCAATATACGAAGGGCGATTCAGGTACATAGAGGCAGAATGCCCAAAGGTTCATAAATGGTATCTCTGCGATGAAAACCATGGGATCCAGAACCAGTCGTCGCAAGATTGCATTCAACAACTCATCGTCACCCAGCAGAGAACAGAAGTCTGCCGTTCAGTCAAGATTTCGTCCCAGCGGCCAGCGTTTGAGAAATTGGACGATAGGCATTTCACCGTTAGTTTCCCAAATGCAGTCAAAATTCATTTATTCTGCGGCCAAGATCTCTACAAAATTGTGCATGGAAGTTACCTGGCTATTATTCCGCACGGATGCTACCTCGAAACCTCAGACTTCACAATATCAAATATTAAAAATCAATTGAAAGGACAGGTGCTGAAAATCATGGACATGCCCGAGAAACAAACAAGTGAAATGCAGAGTATTCCAACATTCAAACTAAACTCCATCAATCTCAAAGAGCTACATTCGGTCAATTCAAAAATATCATTGCAACAGCCTATGGACTTCAAGGAGAACGCTAATCATGGGCTATACCACACTACAATTCCTTTCTACGTTATTATATTCTGCGCAGGTGCACTGGTTATTGGACTACTGTATCGCAAATATCGTTTGAAGAAGTCGCCAATAGTTACTGCTAGCGGCATCGCCAATGGTCCTGAAGAACAAAGGATTTATACTGTCTCGAGCAGCGCGGGAATCAATTCAGAACAACATTCAGCTCCATTTTCGACGACAGTCTTCAATAGTCGCTGATCTGAAGGGGGAGGTGTTATGCTCCGGTGTAACAGGCGGACCGTAAATGCATTTCGGGTATTATGCTCCGGTGTAATAGGCGGCCGCAAATGTATTTCGGAAGATTACCGGAATCCAAACGCCGAGTCAGTGGGAATTGATTGTGACATGCCACCGTCACCGGCCACCCGGCAGGGCCTGCCACCTGTATTCTTGCCACAAGCATCGGGCAATTATCACTCGTTTTTAGTTAGATTTAAATAATATTAAATTAATGTATTTTTTTTATTAATTAAATAGTTATTAATAAATCTGGTTTTTTATGTCAATCCGGCTGTGGAAACCTTAAGTTTCGCAAAAATATTGTTCCCACTGTTCCGCTAAACACCATTCATTATTACATTTTGGTGAATTAAATAATTTTAATAATTGCACTTCCAATAGAAGTGTGTCCGCTCCACCTCTACATGTGACTCGCGGTGTATCTCAATCGGATCATATATCCGCAACACCTGCAAATAGCGACTCTATGTCTAATAAGAATAAGGTCAATCAAGTGAATGTTGCACCTACCGCTATACACACTTCTGTGTGTAATGTTTCTCGCGATCATTCTGATCGTTCTTTATCTACTACTTTATTAGGAACCGCAAAAATAATTATTATTGATAACAATAACCAGCATCATATTGTAAGATGTTTGATTGACCCAGGTTCGCAAAGCGATTATATTGCATCTGCTTGTTGTAAGCGTTTATCCCTTCAAGTATCGACACAAAACCGGTTTACTGAAGTACAGGGTATCGGTGGAAGTTCACAGCGTATTCTTGGCGTAACTGATATCAAATTTAGCTCGCGTTTTGGTAACTCCACTGTGTATTCTATCAAACCGTTAGTAGTGGACAATATTACAACACACTTGCCAGACTCTTACGTTGATACTTCAAGCTTAGATTACTTGAAAAATATTCCACTCAGTGACGATTCCTATGGCGTACCTGGACCGATTGAAATATTGTTGGGAGTAAATATTTACTGTCAAATTTTATTATTTGATCGCATTATGCGTAATAATAATATGCCTTCCGCTATTGAAACTACATTAGGGTATATCGTAATGGGTAATACGCCTGTTGTTATGACACCCAACTTATCCCGCACTTTTTGTTCATTCACTCAAGATTCGCTTGACAAAGTTTTAGAAAAATTTTGGGAACTTGAGGAATTACCCGCTAATATTTTTTTAAGTCCTGAAGAGGAAGAATGTGAAAATATTTTTGTTTCCACAACTACCCGCAATAGCACCGGCGGTTATTCTGTAGTGTTGCCTTTTAAAGAAAGTCCTGATAAATTAGGTAACTCTTATATTACAGCTAAGAAGAGGTACTTGTCTCTGGAAAATAAGCTAGACAAGACACCTGAGTTACGAACTCGATATAATGATGTCATTCGTGACTATCTGGATAAAGGTATAATTTCGCGTACTCCACCGGAGGAGTGCATACAGCCAGGTTTTTATCTACCGCACCATCCTGTTATCCGCGAAGATAAAGACACTACGAAGTTACGTATTGTGCTCGATGGTAGTGCCAAAACGGATGCTGGGGTTTCTTTAAACGATATCTTACATACTGGTTGTAATCTTCAGGCTGATATATTTCGTATTCTTCTTAATGTTCGTATGTTTAGTGTAGCATTTTCTGCTAACATACGGCAGATGTACTTATGTATTTAAGTACATGCTGCATACCGCAGATATCAAAGAATTTTGTACCGGTTCTCTTCCGATGAACCGCTAGATACTTTCGAATATAATAGAGTCACGTTTGGTTTATGTTCTTCACCCTTTTTAGCGATGAGAACTTTGCGAATGTTGGCTAAGGATGAGGGTCCCAAATACCCACTTGCCGTGGATGTGTTGGAAAGGGATACGTACATGGATGATGTATGTTCTTCGGCATCTTCTGTATCTTTGGCGGCTGATATAGCCTATCAGCTCATCCATATGCTTAAGGCCGGGGGGTTTGAGTTGGCGAAGTGGGCTAGCAATTCTTCAGAATTTCTAGAACACATACCAGTGTCTCAACGTAAGTCTGAGTCAATCTCTTTTGACAGTGACAGTGGCTTAAAGATTTTAGGTCTACGTTGGCTTCCTGCTTTTGATAAATTTGTTTTCTCCACTTCACCTCCTCAACCAGTAGGCACAAAGCGTGCAATTTTATCGGCTACTGCCCGTCTTTATGATGTCTTAGGTTTGGTTGGTCCCGTAATTTTATATTCCAAATTATTAATCAAAGAGCTATGGCTTCTCAAATTGGGATGGGATGACATACCTCCCCCGCATATTTTAAGCTTATGGCATCACTTTATTAGTGAGTTGCATCTAATTTCTGAATTAGACTTCCCGCGACATATGGGAATTGAACCTGGTTGTAAATTGTCGTTGATAGCATTTTCTGACGCCAGTGAGAAGGCGTATGGATGCGTCATTTATACTCATGTTACTATAGGTGATCGAGAACCAATCGTTCGTCTTATTTGCTCAAAATCACGCGTTGCTCCAATTAAAACTGTCACAGTTGCTCGATTGGAACTGTGTGGTATCGTTCTTATGACGAAGTTATTGCGTATGGTGTGTGACACATTATCGCAACGATATCCTGTTGATAGTATTTATGCTTTTTCTGACTCTGAAGTCGCACTGTGTTGGGTGAAATCATCTCCGCACAGATTTAACACATTTGTTGCTAACAGAATAGCACAATGTCAATCTTATATTGACCCTGAAAATTTATATTATATTCCGGGTGTGCAAAACCCCGCAGATGCTTTGTCGAGAGGCCTTTTGCCTTCCCAATTAAAGGACCATCATCTATGGTTCAATGGCCCTTCATGGTGCACTCTACCTATTAGCGAATGGCCTATTTCAACTTTCTCTCCAAGTTCGGTAGCACCACTAGAATCAAAAATTGTCACTTGTGTAACCGCTAGTGTAAAGGAAGATCCAATATTATTGTTGAGTGATAGGTGCTCTTCATGGAGTAAACTGCTCCATTGTGTGGTTTATGTTTTAAGATTTTTGAAACAACTGCCTCGCAACGATGTAATTACCGCTAATGATTTAAATACCGCTGAGATATATTTAATAAAACATATCCAGCATTTTTATTTTTCTAACGACATTAAGAATTTACAAACTGGGAAAGCTGTTTCATCCGCTTTGCGTAAGCTTAGTCCATTCATATCTTCCGATAACTTATTAAGAGTTGGAGGACGTTTAAGTTATTCTTCACTTAAGTATTCTCATAAGCATCCTGCTCTCTTGCCGAGAAAGGGACATGTGATTGATCTTTTAGTTGATTATTATCACCGCACTTATTTACATGCTGGGCCTCAATTATTGCTCTCAATAATAAGGCAAAGGTTCTGGATTCTGTCGGCCAGACGCATTGTAAAACAACGCATACATAAATGCAATACTTGCTTTCGTATGAACCCAAGGCCAACTTTCCCTATAATGTCTGATTTACCTGAGTGCCGTTTAGAACAATGCAACGCATTTACTCATACAGGGGTAGATTATGCTGGCCCTTTGTATATTACAATGGCTAGGAAGCGTGGGATTCGCAGTCAAAAGGCATATCTTTGTCTTTTTATATGTCTGGTGACGAAAGCTGTTCACATCGAATTAGCTTCTGATTTAAGCTCTGCCACATTTTTAGACGCGTTTAAACGCTTTTTGTCAAGACGTGGTCCATGTAAATTTTTATATAGCGACAACGGAAAAAACTTCATAGCTTCAAAATCGTATTTAAACGAGTTGCATGACTTCTTAAAGTCTGATGATTATTATAAAACTTTTCAAAATGAGCTTACTAAAAACCGCATTATTTGGCGTTTTAATCCTCCCACCGCCCCACATTTTGGAGGGATCTGGAAGGCAAATATAAAAAGTGCCAAGGCTTTACTTTTTCGAGTAATAGGTAAACAAATCCTTACTTATGAGGAGATGCTTACGATTCTTAATCAGATAGAATGTGTTCTTAATAGCAGGCCACTTTATCTCCTAAGTTCTGATCCATCAGAACCCACAGCTCTTACTCCTTCACATTTTTTACATACCGCTCCTTTGGCATTCTTACCAGCAGCGGATGTAACCAATGAGAGAGCTAATTTACTGTCTAGGTTTTCTTTGATGGACTCGATTGTCCAGTCTTTTTGGAAGAGGTTTCGTTTGAATATCTTCATAACTTACAAATGCGGGAAAAATGGAACACTCTTTCCAACCCTGTAGCTGTAGGTACGATTGTCATAATTAATGTTGATAATGCGCCTCCTCTGCAATGGCCATTGGGAGTTATAACACGATTATTTCCTGGTAAAGATGGAATTGTTCGTGTTGCAGAAGTGCAAACTAATTGTGGTACCTACGAGCGACCTATAGTACGGTTGTGCCCGTTACCAACGCAGTAGCATTTTTACTAATAATTTTATTATATTTATTATTTAAGTTTAGTAATTTATGTTAGCGACACACAGGTTGTAAGCGGTGGTAACCAACCAGTTTTTTGTTATTTATTTTAATTGAAGACTGATATAGTCAATTTAATATAGATTTTATTAGTCTATATTTTTTGAAGGGATTCCTTCAAGGCCGGGGGGATGTTGGATCTCGTTATTGAAAACTTATTATTTACCAAAATGCACTTGTAGCAGGCTGGATTTCCTTATCCTTCATCCTTTCCCTAGTGCGCCTTATATAGAAAAAAGAAGAAATGTGACGTGAATTTGTCACCGCCGGAAAAAATATTTTTCATATAGCGTGATCGCGATATTATTTAAAAATAATACATATAATAATTAATTCCGCCCTCGTTAAAAGCAAAAGAAGTGCCAGAGACAATAGCAGCAGATACAACTATCCAATTTGTGGAGCAGCAGAGGACGCCGCCATCATCGCATCGCAGCCGTTCAAGGTAGGGCGCACCATCCTTTCCTTGCAGCAGCTGCGATTTATTCCATTTGTGTTCCCTGCAGTTGCTAACTTCCTTGTCCTTGCAATCCAGTATGCTGCGAATGTAGTATAGTTTCTTTTGTCCGCGTTTTTAATATATAATTATATATTTATATTTACAGTCCACTAGAAAATTGCTTTAGGAAAATTTTTAAACTCCTTAACCCGCCACATATTATAAAACAAAGTCGCTCCCGCTGTCTGTCTGTCCCTATGTATGCTTAGATCTTTAAAACTACGCAACGGATTTTGATGCGGTTTTTCTTAATAGATAGAGTGATTCAAGAGGAAGGTTTTTATGTATAATACATGCATAATATAGTAGAGAAACACTGATAATTTTAGAGGTTTCTAATATGATGTCGTAAATAAACAATTTTTTTTTTGCGCTTTCATTGCAAACGCTGGCTGAACCCTACGAGATAAATCAAAATAATGTAGTTCAGTATTGTACACCTTAACAAGGTCTACAAAAAAGTCCTCGATATCTATTTTTCATACCGCTAGGTTAAGGTTAAGCACCGTTAGGTAAGGTTACTAAATAGATGGGTAAACTGATTTGTATGAAATTTTGTGTGCATATCGGGTAGGTCTGAGAATAGGTCGCATAAAGTACATTTCATATCGCTAGGTTAAGGTTAAGCAACGTTAGGTAAGGTCATTAAATAGATGGTTGGACCGATTTGTATGAAGTTTTGTGTGCATATCGGATAGGTCTGAGAATAGGTCATAAAGTATATTTCATGCCGCTGATACCTTGATTGACGAGGACATATATCCTCGTCAATTGATACGATATTGTATAGAACGAGTGGAGGGTGCAAGAAAGGAGTGAGAGGGGGAGAGGGATTTGAGGAGGGGGTGTTGAGGTGAGGGATAGGGGGAGTGAGGTGGAGCAAGGGGGGAGTGAAGAGGAGCAAAGTGGGAGAAGAGGCAGGGGGGAGGTGGTTTAGGGAGAGGACAACGAGGAGAAGAAGAGGTGGAGTGTGACGTGGACCAAAGCGGGAAGGGAAAGATAGAGGAGAGAGAGAGTGTACATTTAGATTTTTCCTTATAAGAGAGAGAGAGAGAGAGAGAGAGAGAGAGAGAGAGGGAGAGAGAGATGGAGTGAAATAAATCAAGGGAGGAAGGACAAAAGGGGAGCAAAATGTAATAAAAGCGTGGGCGGAGCTGCGCGGGTCAGCTAGTCCATAATAATTTGTTGACTTCTGTTGAACTAATCTTTCCTCTCTTACACTTCTTGTATTATATTTATTTTTAACAACGGTTTTATACTCATCACTGTAGTAGTGTGCCAAACCTATCAAATACTGATTTTTTTTATCTATGGGTAATACAAATGGGAAATAATTTTTCATAATTTTTATTACATTCTTTTTTTACTTTTTTGCTTACTAGGAACTTAATCAGTCTTATCTGTAATTGTTTTATATCTTTAATGTACGTTATAAATGTCCGTCCATATACAATAAGTCCATAACTGACCAATGAGTCGGCAAGTGCATAATATACAGTTCGTAATGTGTGTTTGTTCAATACCCTGTTCAACTGATAAAATTTACCTAATACAGACCTCAGCCTATTACAAATATCTGTTACGTGTGTTTTCCAGTTAAAGTTTTTGTCAATAGATAATCCTAGATACTTAAATGTGTCAACATACTTCAATTTGAAACAGTTACAATTAATTTTATTATTATGCAAACAATCGTACGTATGTCCTGTTAAAGCAATGTCTTCTTTTTTTATTGTTTTAGCTTGCTGATTGTGTGGCGAGTGTATATGCATGCATTTTGTTTTTGAAAAGTTAATAATTATACTGTTGTCATGTGCCCACTTTGTTATACTTTCGAAGTCCTCCTGTACGTATCTTTGCACTTCCAAAATATTCTTTGAGGCATAAACTAGGCACATGTCATCTGCATACATATACACTCGACATTTGTTTACAACATTTGGCACACTATTAACGTGCATTACATATCCGACAGGTCCATATATTGATCCAGTCGGTACCCCTAGATTTACAACTGCTTCCTCACCAGTAACACCAGCAATCATTGTGTGTATTTTCCTATTACTCAGGTAGTTCCTAAACCACTCAATTGTGGGACCCCGTACGCCGCACTCCATCATAGCCTGTAGTAATATGGTATGATCTAAAGTATCGAATGCCTTTTTATAGTCTATAAAAAGTGCTATTAGATGTTTACCAGAGTCCAAGCTCTCATTAACATATTCAGAGAACTCAGATAGGGCCGAGATAGTGCTGCGCCCTTTACGAAAACCGTGCTGAGAATGCGATAAAACATTATGACATTCCAAGAACTTACTGATCTGACCAACAATATTTTTTTCAAATATTTTATCAATTATAGACAGTATGGCTATGGGTCTATAATTGGCATACTCCAGATGACTTCCAGACTTATAAATAGGACGTACAATTGCATGCTTCAGCTGTTCGGGGTAAATACTCATTCTTAAACACATATTTATAAATTTAGCAATGATAGGACTTATTTTCGTACATAAATACTTAATATCTTTTACTCTTATTCTATCTATACCTGGTGCTTTTTCACATGACAAATTATCTATAATTTTTTCTACATCTGAAGAACTTATAGCAGAATATCTAAAACTCACCTCACTAGCCTTTACATATGTGGTTCTATCTAAAAATTTTACGTTACATACATGCTTGATGGCCTGTATTTCCTCAGTAAACGTTTTTGAAAAATTTGTACAAATTTGTTTAATACTGTCCGTTTTACCTAAATGCCTCAATATGACATTATCAAGACTCATTTTATTTTGACCCAACCATGTATTAATATTAGCCCATATTTTTCTTAAGTCCCCATTACACTTTTTAATTTCTGATTGTCTGTATTTATTTTTAGCCTCGTTTACAATTTTGTTTACCTTATTTCTAAACCTTGTATATTCTAATCGCTTATTCATATTATTTGGCTCTGCTTTCCATACTCTAAATAGGTAATTTCTACGCTCCAATAATGTATATAAATATTTGTCTATCCATGGCTGTGTTGTTCTTTTATTACGTATCGTGACAAAAACTGTACTGTCTTTATAAATCCGGTCAAACACTGTACATAATGTCTGATACAATATTAACGGACACGTTATTAGAAGTAACTGCGCCCAGTCATATGCGTCAAGTTTTTGTTTAACAAGTTTATCGCATATAATTTCTCGCCGGTTGTTGTTAGCCGCATTGGCCTGTGAACCGGTATAGTCACCTGCAAGCAAGTCCAATGATAATCCGACGGCATGATGATCGGAGATTCGCGCCTCGAGCACGTAAGACGACGCGCTGTGCTCGCTGCATCCTGCTCGCACCCATACGTGATCTAAGCATGACTTATCCAATCGTCCGTCCACGATCGCCTCCCGAGTTATCTCTTCGCTCGGTATTGCACATTGAAGTCCGCATTCACATAGTGCGTTTTTGTACTTCGACGCAATTGGATTGACTATGTCGTTTAATATGTCCACATTTGTGTCACCAATCACTATTACGTTGTCAGATGCTGGTATCGATCTTACAATAGCCTCTAATTGGTCTATGAATAGTAATTTATTCCTCTTTGGTGGTCTGTATATGGCTATGATATGCGTTATATGTTTTCCGGTTTTAAGTTGGCCATGAAGTGTTTCTAAAGCTGTAGTATTCACCCTTTGGGCATCAAAGCTAAGTCCATCTTTTACGTATATTAATATTCCTCCTCCTCTGGTGGTCTCTCTTGTTAGTATAAATGTATTATATCCGTATATTTGATAGAATGACAATTCTTCTCTTTTGATATTTATTTCACTTAAAATTATGATATCTATTTTATATTTATATTTTTCCAGCAAAACTAGTAACTCATTGAAGTTTTTCCGAAGTGATCGAATATTTAGATGAAAAATGTGAGTGCTTCTATTGCTTTGGGCTAGCTCATTACTTAATGTTACTACATCGTGATACCTTTTGTATAAAATGTCAGTAGATATATGGTCTAATGGATCGAATTTTGATATTAAGAAAACATATACTGTCTTATTAATAAAAATCGCTTATTTTTCACTTACTCCAAAGCTACATCGGAAGTAGTTAATTCTAGACTAGTCACGTAATAGCTACGTCTTAATAACGGTATTAATAAACACGAAGTAGGTTCGGACTAACAATACAATTCTTACACTAAGACTAAGGTGTATGTTATGGCAACCCACTGAAATTAAAAGTAAAAAAAATGAACAAAATGACTAAAAAGACACTGGCAGTTAGGTAAATTTTGATATTTGACACTTTTATTTGACAATCACAACTTTCACTCTATATTTATCTTACATCATAATATTCTATATTTCTCTTACATCATAATATTCTGTATTTCTCTTGTTGAATTCAAGATAGTGGTTTTAGAATTTGTGTTTTTTTATTAGCAGAATATTATCTATAAATCAAGAAAGTATATAACAAGTAGGCCGAGGATCTAGCCTGTTACACACCGTCCCTAACAAGAAACTACAGTGCACCTCAAAAAACGCGTGTAAGAGCAGAAACCACGGTGGGCCTCAAGCACGAGCCGGCGCGTGTAATGCAAAACTTGCTGACAATGCAGGTTGCATTGTCAGCAAGTCCAATCCAAGAACAGAAGGGCTATTGTATGGACGCATCCAGCATGTGTACCGAAAACCAGCTGACGACGCACAACTAGATCCATTGTATGGACCCATAGCGACGGAATCGGCTCTTCACTTAGCTTCTAACATCGAAGCGGTCACTACATATTTAAATTAGATATTAAAAATGTAATTTAAATTAATAAAAATTAGTTTTAAAATCTGTTCTAAGTTATTTCTGAATCATCCGGCTGTAGCCTACATAACTAGCCTAATAGTTTAGTTTATTGAGACAGTTTATTTACCTCTCCACGAGCCCAAGTCCTTTTTGCAGCTAAAACTTTCAAGTGAGGTGGTATAAAGCCTACTGCATCTCCAGCCAAATCATTCTACCATTTCAGTAATGTAATATGCAGTTGAGCGTGTAAATCTATATTTATATTTAAACTCGTCTTCAAGGTCTTCAAAAGGGATATTGCGAGGTTTATACAATTAGGTTATGTTTAGTATATATAATTATCTCAATGGAAGTTAGAAATACAATACAAATCTATGCTTACTCAAACGTTAAACCATGGGGCTCCGCGGAGTAACTTTTACTCCGGGACTACATTTTGATTAGTTAACTCCGTCCTTACTACTAGTTTATTAATAACATAATTGCCTAATCTTTGCGTAAGTCTTGGAGTAAAGTTGTTCTGACGCTAATCATAGTTTATTAATAAGGCTGCTAGTGTGTACTCACCGCGCTAAGCGCGCTCTTTTATTTACAATCATCGAGCTTATTCAAATCTTCTTCCGACCTTATATTGTAAATCTTATTTTCATCGCTATTTTTTTTAACCAAAATATTTCCGTTTTGAACCCAAATATATTGAAAACCTTTTGGCTTTAGCTTATTTCTTACAATCCATAGTAGTTGACGTTTGTACTTTGGCAAGTCTTCATTTATATATGTATATCCGTTTGTCACTGCCATTACCGTATACATTATTATTGGTTATCTTACTATCCTTTTTTGCTAACATCCAGTTGTTGCGCGCGCTTTTAGACTTAAGGTTAACCAACACAATTTTGGGCCTAGCGTCGCCCGGTTTTTCTTGCCCCACTCTCTGTGCATCTTCAATATCGCTTGGGTTCAGGTTCAGCTTTTGTGCTAATTTTTGAACTGTTGATTTAGTATTTTCATTGTTTTCGATCTCTAACCCATGAATTTCAATGTTTTTTTCTTTTTCCCGTAGCTCCAGCTCCTGTACCCTTTCTTCAAGGGCTTTATTACACTTCTCTAAGTAAACGTTTTTTTGCTCTAACGATTTGATCTTTTTCTGTGATTCTTCTTTAAAGTTTGTTAATGTTTGATACATTTCTGCATAAAATTCTACATTGGTAGTAAGGTCTTCTATTTTTTTCTCGACATTATAAAGAACCTCCAGCTTCTTATTCACTTCTGCCAGTACCTTCTCGGCTGTTGCTTCATAGGGATTAATCACTAATTTTGGGTCTTGTGGCGGCTGTAAAGGACTGCTTTTGGTTTTATAGCAATCATCACAGATGGCCGTTTGGAGAAATTGTTTATTGTTTTGCACACATTTCCTGTGATATACTGCCTCACATACACCTTTACACTTAATTATATCGTCTTTAGTCACAGACACAAAAAGTTTGCACTTTTTGCATTGCACCATTTTTAATTAACCTTTGTAGGTATGCGTAAATGTAACAGGTAGGTAAAGCTTACACACGTTATAACACAACCGTACGCTGAGCGTGCGCGCACGAGACTGATGGTAAGCGACAAGCCTTCTTATACAAGCCTACTTATATACTTTGTGTTTGTAAATACATACTTATTAGATATATAACACCCATAAACTTGGCAGGAATCGAACTCACGACCTATAGGGTAGCAGCCAGGGTGTCTAACCACTAGACCAACAGGCCCGTCAACCTACCTACCTACTGAGTGGGTATATGCCACATTATTGTATACAGGTAAACTAACTGATAATGGACAAATAAATAGTTAAGCAAAAGCAGAAAGCTGAGTTTCATTAACAACTGGTAAACAACTGGTAGGTACTCTCACCATGGCATAATATGTAGCATGCCCGTTTACCTGAGTCGATAAATCTGCGAGAGTTATTTGCTTGTACGCGAACTGCTTGTTACTGAAACAATGCTGACATCGGCCTTTTGATTGTCACCCGTTCGTTTATTCATCTGACGTTTCGAATATACGACGACAATCCACACTGTATTGCCATTGACAGCGCGTAATGAAAGTCATAGCGACGTTTATGAACTGCGTTCATTGAAGCTTCTGTACGCTCTATGAGATGTAATCTTTGTGCGTTTGAAGTAATGGAAATTGGCATCGCTAGCGTCTCGTAGTTTGTAACATTTACGGCTTGCTGAAAATTTAATATCTGCGATGCTTATGTTTATGTTGATGACACAATATCTATTTTATTACAGTTATAATTAACCGGCTGAAATTATTAACAGATTTTGATCTGTAATAATAAATAAATACACGTTATTGTACACCAACAAAGTTACATGTAAATTGAACAATATAATTTATAATTTGAATGTCATACTCATAGAAGATACGTCAGAAATGACAGCGAATTGATCTGAAATCCGATGAATTTGGATTAAGATTTACTAATAAAGTAAGAAATATTAGCCGTATATTGTTTTCGTTGTATATGTATAAGTTGAACTTAATTGACTTTTTCCCACAGCTGTATACATTATAAGTGTGAGGTCTGTAATTTATTGTATTTCTAATAGTTTAATAGCTATAGATTAACAATGGTCCTGAGTTTGACACAAAAAAAAATTACGTAATTACAGCGGCACGCTATGATGGCCGTTCTGACGTTTGTCTTGTTGTATTGTAGTTGTAGTAAGTTGCGAACTACGTTTGAAAGAAAAAATATTTTGGATAATTTGAAACAGCTATCAGTAATGAGTGCCAAACATCATCTACTGTTGGGGAATTAATCTTATTTATAATACCAGAAAACGAAATTAGACACGTCGTTTCAGTATTGTGAAAATATACAAGTAAGTACCAGACAAATTGGAAATTTTGAAATTAGTTGGTTTAAACGCGGATGCGTGATGGATTTTTGCAACTGCGTATATGTATGTGTAATGTATTGTTCAGGAAGTATTTATATTATATATATATAATTTTGCTGTGAGTAAAATTATAATAAATATAATCTGGGACAACACGCACACGGCCATCTGATCACAAATTAGGTAGAGCCTGTACTAACTATGGTAACTAATAATACATATACCTACGTTTTTGTTCCTATAGAGATAAACAGCATGTGGGTCTAGATGTTATAACAATTGACCAAACTAATTACTACGAAAATTACACACGTCATGAGCATACACGCCCTCGAAATAAGAGAATTTACGTGAACAAAGCCAACAATATAACAATGTTTCGTTATTCAAAGAATATGTTCCAATGGACTGAAGAAACAATCAACTTGAACATATGGCCAAAAAAACAGGAGAGCCCCGTGACTTGAACAAATATAATTTTGCTGTCATCTGTAGGCGACGTCGGTCAACTAGTTAATGCTCTCAGGTGAGGTCCGCCTGACCGATACGACCACAACAGCCAATCTTTCAAGATCAGCCATCTACACGGGAGATATTAAAGTGCACAAGTGCTTGCGTAGACACAATTGTACTCTTTCTTCCTTTACTCTCACAATTCAATGGGGATCAGGGCACAGGATCGACTTTTTAAACGCCTATTCGACGCATGAACATGATGACACATGAACAGAAAAAAAAAAAAATTAAATAAAGAATGGATGGATATAACGAATTCTTGGGTTTAAAGGTCAAAAACCCAGTATACCTATCTAATCTAATCTATCTATGAGAATCGGCCAACATCTATTTTTCATCCCCCTAAATGTTAGGGGTAGTCCACCCCTAAATTTTTTTTTATTTTATGGCAAAACAACGTTTGCCGGGTCAGCTAGTAACATATAATATTTAGCGTCTAGATGCCTTTTCATGGGTGTACGTTCGGAATAAAGTAATTTGTGGTCGTGGAACGAATTATTTTAGGGAACGTCTATCGCTGTATATTCAGGTAACGCCGACGTGGTACACTTGTTTTATTTTACACCACAATCCCTGGTGTGTGTATTATTGTATGTCTTTATGTCGCAAAAACCTCACTGCAATGCGATATTCACTCCATCAATGATCAATGTTATTATAACGTTCCATTTAATTAAACAGCATATAGGTCAATTAGTTACTGTTATAAGCTTTCCAATACTCGGCACTCGAAATACTGTTGTGTCGGGCTTCGAATACCTGTTGACATAATGAAATGTTCGCGTTTATTGTATTGTACGCATATTAAACGCGTTTAATATGCGTACAATACAATAAAATTGTAATAAAAATATGTATGCGAAATGATCACTAATTAGCGATTATCCATCGCTAATTGGTGATCATTTCGTTCGATCCCAGGGCCGTGTTTACCGAAAAATAGTATTTTTTTCTTTTTTAATTAAACATAGACACTTACCTAATGTGATAGTTGTTTGTAAGTAGGTAACTGTTCAAACTGATATCCCAGACTAAGCAGAGCCTGTGGCACCTAGACAGTTGATAAAAATATACATATAATAATAATAATACCAGCCCTTGTTTATGTCCCACTGCTGGGCACGGGAACCTATATTTTGTGGCACAGGCCTCCCTTCAAGATGAAGGGGCTTAGGCCACAGTCCACCACGCTGGCCAAGTGCGGGTTGGCGGACTTCACACGTCATTCGAAAGCTAAAATTTTAAATCGATTGTGAGCAGCATCCACCCTGGATACTATATAATGATAACTGACCTAATAATAATTAGGTACACTACAAATTCTGCTTAATTAATTTAGTACTTTCTTTGGACGCATAAGCGTTAAAAATAGCGAAAGTAAGTAAATGTGGCACACATTGGTACAAATTGGATTATTATAAAATGATTAAATTTTGTTATTGTAGAAACGAAAAAAAATTGCAAATTCTAAATATTCACAATGTTCGCAATTACTTGCACACATTATTTAATAAATAATCTGTGTGCAAAAATGAAGCACATTCGTAACGTATGTGTCAGATACATAACATTAATGTTTTAATCAAATATTATGTAACGATATATTTAGCACTGTGTTCCCAGCAAGAAATAATTAAATATGTTTGTATTATGTAAGGGTTTGGATTCGCATCAACAAAGCGAACGTCGCTGGCCGCAAATTGCAGACTCATTGTTTGGCGCAAACAAACATCGCGGGCCCCGTCTCCTTCCACGCACAATGGTGCTCCATTTGCGACGAACAAATAATTTTCATTGCATTTTCCGTTAACGATATAAAGTAATCTACTCGTTCTCGTGTAAACGTAACATCTACCAGTTTAATTGGTATTTAATCTGGATTAAAAAACAGATTTCGTGCACACACCAAAAACATGACTATTGACATGTGATTAGTACTAAAACAATACTGTTACCTATCTATTAATATACGTAGTCTCTGCAAGGTCAAGTATTAAGCAAAATTCGATAAAATCTTAGATCAGATCTTAGATGAGATCATCTTAGTGTGCAGCCATAGCTTTGTTCCGGTGTTAAGATCACAGTAGCTGGTTGAAGTAACTGGTAGCCTCCGTGGAGCAGCAACCAAACAAAAGTTCAAATCCCGCGGAGAACAACAAATTTGTGTAGTTATTTCACCCTGGCTAGGACAATGCAGGCCGGTCACCTGATTGACCGGAAATTAATATGATCTATACGTTGGTTGATCTCACCCCGCTCGTGTCGGTCTTCCGTCCCATCAGATTGTGAGAGTGAGAGTGCACTTGTGTCTACGCTAGCACTTGTGTTGTGCACTTTAATTCTTCCGCGATGGTCGATCTTGTTAATGATTGACCGGTGTGGTCGTATCGGCCATGAGGACGTTAATATTATTAAAAAAATGAACTGGCAAAATAACTGGTTTCAAAAGAGGCAGTGTAGTTATCTGACGACCAGCTGTGCAGTGCAGCTGTCTACAGTCAGGTAAGTCGCTAACCATCAAGCGACTCACTTGCCTAGGTCGTCACCACGTCTTCACTAAGTTTAAAAGAAAAGTAAAACCTTTAGTTAACAAATAAATTAGCTGAAGTACAACAAAGGCCGCTTCTCGAGTGGTACGACTGATGACTCTTGCTTTGTGGCAGCCTTGCCAGCACTCAACTTTGTCGAGCTAGTTTGTGCTAGTTGATATTACAAATTTGTAAGACGCCAACTTCACAAAACTATTTAAAAAAAATAAAAACCGGATCAAAGTAAATTATCTAAAAAGTATAAAATAACGAAAATATATTGAAGTCGGTGCTAGCACATCATGTTAACTAAGACTAGCATGAGCTACGAGCTGACACCGACTTCAATATATTTGGAAGACGAACGGAAGTCGGTTTTTATTTTTTTTTAAATAGTTTATTTAACACTTTTTAGTGACTTTTATTTCAGCAAAATAGGTGTGAGCACGATCGCGCAACTTGAACGTCTACGTTACAGTAACTTACTGAAAACATAAAAAGTTTATATTTCTTAAACTACTAAACCGATTTTGATGAAACTTATACTTTACCCTAATTTGAAAAATATTCTAACTATAGCAAAAAGAATTTTTGAAATCGGACCTGTAGGTTCTGAGAAATCCGCGGACAAACCTACATACATACACTCGTAAAATTTGGTAAATTTGTTTAGAAGCCCACATAGACTAACATATATTAATATTACGCATTTTTATTAATATTACATACATACGCGTCGAATAGAGAACCTTCTTTTTGAAGCCGGTTAAAAATATACCTATTGAATTTGAATTCTTTAACTCGGGGGCCACAAGCCTCAACATTCCAAGTAAATCCACTCTGCAATTAAAGTATAAGCGTCGAGCGAAAAAAACATAATGTGTTATTTATATTTTTTTAAATTTAAGTTATTTGCAGCCAAGGGTGGACGCCGAGGCTAGAACCATTTTTGAAAATAGTTCTGCTTATTTTTTTGAGGAATGACGCTTTAAGCAGACAGCCGACGGCGTCCCAAGTGTAACAATAATTTAATGAAAAAAAAAAACAGGATGTGCTAGTTATGGTAATAGTAATACATAGACGTGTTAGAAAATTAATAAATTTCTCATTAGTCGCACGTCTCATTGAATGACAGTGGCTTTACAAGTATAGGCATAGTGTCAGGATTACCTACAAATTCAAATTTAATATGTGATATTTCGATGGCTCCTACGTTAAATATCGTATGTGCAAAACCCGCACTTCACAGGAGAGCGAATTAAAGGTATTTTTCTACGCTTGTTCTTTAAATTTGAAGCTATTTGGCTGAAATTTGTACCAAACATAGAAAATGTCTTATTTTACCGAATAGTATGAAAACAAACGTTTAATAATTATTCGTTTTAGAGATATTGTTGTTAGGCTTTTATACGATGGAAATCTGCAGTATACAAATATCGTAAATATTACTTACGATTACATACGCTGCAATTGAGTAAGCAGAAAATATCGTATGTTTTACTTACGACGTTTTACAGCGACACTAATTTGGCATTATGAGACATACTATATTTTACTTTCTCCATATTAAATGAAATAGTATCGCACGTGGTGATTAGGTCAACAAAATATTTAAATAATAAATAAAACAACTGAATCTAAATTATTTTTTAAAATATTTTATTTAGAGGTCTGACAACAAAGTAGGTACTCACTAGCTCTAACTCTCACAGAAAAATCAACACAATTAAAACAATAATAAAACTTACAAACGTAATTACGATTGCCTGAAAATAATAAGGCTCTTAATATTACTTTGGTAAAACAAAATTTCTTACAAATACCTAAACAAACACTTTATTAGAGCTGTAAATGCTGTAAATGTTCAAAACGTCGGGATATTAAAATAAAAAATAAACCGGGATATAATACATAAAATTATGTTCTTTTCAATGTTTGTTTCAATTTAGATATATGCAGCTTATTGTAAAGTAGGCCCACAACAACATCGCTTTCTTGTCGTTGTCATTCGTCTGGTATTAGCTTTCTGAGATCTGTTAGATCATACTATATTACACGAAGTCTATTTGGATCTACAGAAAGTACGTTTAATTTCTTAATTTTTGTCCTCTGAACAGTGAACACCATCACCATGTTACGAGTATGTTGAATAGTTTGGAAATAACATGGGGAGTTGTATACTCGGACCTTGTAGCGTTTCCGCCATACTTATTATTGGAAACAAGTTTAATAGTAGAAAGCTTAATATAGATCTCTTCAAATCTCATAACTTTCGTGGTGCCTTACAGGTGGACTAACAAGGGTTCGTGCACCTGTAACAATCTTTCATTCTGAGGTTATATCAACCCGTGTGATTGTTATTTGTCTCCCGCTTTGCAAAGGAGGGAAGTAGAATTTATATTTCTTTTACTCCTCCTATATACTTTTCTAATTATATTTGTTTCTGTTTCCAAGACAATTTTGCGTTTCCCCGGGACTCACCGAGGGGCAAACCTCGGCGTCTTCACTGGTGACCACTGTAGATCCTGGCTGACAGTCACAGTGGTGGGAATGAGTGGTGGGCGTAATCCCAAATTAAAATAAGACCAAAACATGTACTACTCCCACAACCATCCTACATCTGTAGCAACTACTCCCACACTTTTCGACATAACATCTGAGAAACATTACATTATATAATATATAATACAGAAAATTACAATACCAACAAAAACATTCTCACAATCTGTCCAAAGTACTAACATTCACAGCCTGGATAATGGATGAGGTGTTTGTATGATTCCCGGGTTATTTTTCTTAATAGAGTGAACCTGAAATATATTTTCTGCACCATTGTCATTAAGTTCTGAATGAGGAGTGTTACTGTTTACGGTGGGTGGCGTGATAACTAGTACGGAACTATTAAAATCCAAGGTATAGGTCAAATGAGCTTCAAGTGTGGTTTTTTTAAATCTGGCATAAGCTGTGACTAAACTTGCATGGCACTTACTTCATCTTCCTCGAACTTCGATGGTTAAAAACTTCTAAATGTTATCAAATCTTCATCTGAAAAAAAAAAACTTTATAAAGATGTTTATGTAAATCATACAGCAGTCATAAATCCTAGAAACTTAACACAAAGTATTTTAATAAGTAAATGTTTACCTACCAGAATTATTATTTGGCAGTATTGGTAGTTTTTGAGAAATATCTTCTTCCGGCACCTAAGAAAGTGCTTCTATTTCCATTAAATGAGTCCCAGATGACACTAGAGACTCTAAAATTTTAAATAAATTAACAAAAGACAGTACTATTTTTTGCAATTACCACGTAATTTATTGTATGTTAACCTTACCATATCCAATTCCGCAACGTAAATCACCGTAAATAACACATACGACAAAAGTCAGATTTAAAAATACCACGTAAATAGTCGTACGTAGTACATACGATAAAATAATTGATTCGATTGGCAGCGTACAAAATCGTAAGTACTACATACGATATAATTTGATGACCAAAAAGCAACGTACTAAATTGTATTTGTTATATACGATATTTTTGACATAGTTTCGTAAAAAACTTAAACACTTAACAACAACGATACAATGCGACCCCAAAAGGAACATCACAGAGTCTTCGAGTTCTTGAATTATGTCTCAAATACGAACATGATTTATTTTTACTCATTATCAATCTTATATAGTGATATAAATTAAGTAAATGGTAAAACGAATACGTGCCGTGCGAGCGGAGCGTAATTCCCACGTACAAACCGGTAAGTAATAGATACGATTCGCCGATCCTCCGTACTCCCGCGCACCTTTACGCCGTATAATATAGCTAGAGTAAATACGCTGATTTACGGCGCCCACAAAAATAACATACGCCTTTATACGGGAAAAAACTTTTACATTTTTCACGTTTTGAAAATTCTGTTAATGGGATTAAAAAGTAAATAACACCTCAATTACGAATCAATGAAAACATGAAAATCATGTTTTTAGACATACGATATTTAACGTAGGAGCCATCGATTTGTTTACCTATTGTATTGGATGAAATTCCATTTCTACTTATCCTGTTTATGCTAGCGGTCACTACGAAGGAGTCCAGTCACTGGTTGTATGCTATTCCATCTTCACATATTGGTACCTTATTGAACAATACCACCCTTAGTCTTGCAGTTTGTTTCCGGGTGGGTGCAGGACCCACCTTCTTCATCGTTGTCGCTGTGGGGAGTAGGTCGATAAATATGGACACCACGGGATTTCTTGCTCTCGTATCGCTGGTCGTACCTGTGTCACGCCATGTCGCGCTTAATGATATTATTCGCAGGGGGCTTGTCACTGCGGGTGTTCCTGCCGTACTGATACCAGTCGGTATTACACGAGATGATGGCAAGAGGCCTGATGGTATCACTTTAATACCATGGCGACATGGAAAACCGTTGATGTGGGTTGCGACATGGTGTCGATATACTTGCTACGTCCCACACCACAGCAACTTGTAGAGCGGCTGGACCGCTAGTGATGCAAAGCGGCGCAAGTATGTAGCCCTACGTTCTAGCTATAAGGGTGCAAATATACTTTGCGGCGGAGGTTTTGAGGCCTTGGTCTCATGAGACGCACGGTTTGGTGAAAGAAGTTTCATTCAAACTTATCGAAGTCTCAGGGCACCGTCGGCCTGGTAGCTGTTTCTGCCAACGTATAAGTTTGGCTTTACAAAGAGGTACTATGCGTTTCAACTAATAATGTGGCCGCCATCTTGCCATTTCAAATATATAATTACTAAAAACGATGGTTTAATAAAAATAGATAGCAAATTATGACATTACAATAAATACGACGACCCGTTTGATGGGCCCGTTGGTCTAGTGGTTAGACACCCTGTCCGCTAACCGATGGGTCGTGGGTTCGATTCCCACCAAGTGTCTGGGTGTTATTCATCTATCTATTTAAGTATGTATTTACAAAAAAAAGTATATAAGTATTAGTATCAGTTGTCTGGTTTCCATAGTACAGGCTCTGCCTAGTTTGGGATCAGATGACCGTGTGTGGATTGTCCCAAGATATTATTATTATTAATTGGGCGAATTTTTCATTTTGTGTTTGCTCTGCTGGCAGTACGAAAATCGTAAAAAACGAGTGAAGTTCCGCAGTCGCGATCCTCATGGCGGCCACATTCTTAGTTGAAATGCATAGTAACTCAGTCAGACTGTTAGGTACACATCCCTCCTGGTGCGGGGACAACGTAGACGAAGTTTTTTTTTACTTAGTTTAAGTATATTTATAAATAAACTGTAAATATTATGTTTATTGTAATTTACAAAGTTCATTGAAACTAAATATTTATAAGCGATAACAGCTCAGTGGGCGAGCGCTTGCCATGGACAAAATGTGCACAGGTTCGAACCCCGGCTCGCACCAGTAGCGTGCACAGAGGGTAGGCAAAAAAAAGTATTCGGCTTGTTTCACCTATTTTAAGTATGTTATT
The DNA here is from genome assembly GCA_911728495.1 of Furcula furcula. Lineage (NCBI taxonomy): Eukaryota > Metazoa > Arthropoda > Insecta > Lepidoptera > Notodontidae > Furcula > Furcula furcula. The sequence continues at coordinate 21,822,735 of OU452244.1, read as the reverse complement.
ATACCATTTCAAATATCCATAAGCAAGCAAATACTATAGACATATTAATTTGCATTTGAGAACTATAATAAGTTTATTCAGCGGCTCCATACTGACAGAAATACTTTGCCTACCCTAGGATTTCTCTAAACAGTCTTAATTTAAAAAAATCTTAGTTTGGACATGAATTAACGCATTTTTTTTTAATGTAAATGGATGTGTTGGTAATATTGGTTAATTTAAGGATATTTGTGCTGGAACACGAACAAATAGCATAAAGCATAAACAACTCGCAGATATTTTTGTCCGCTTTCAGTGCACGCCACTGGCTCGCACCTCTGATTTCTTTAATGAATCATGTGTGAATCGTCTTTGTGCGATTGTTGATAGCTTTCGGTGAAGGAATACATCGTAAACTCAAACTCAAACTCAAAAATCTTTATTTCAAATAGGCTTAACGCTAGCACTTTTGAATCGTCATTTTTTAGAAGCTACCAAGCTAGTAAGGAAACCTGCATGTCTGAGAAAGTCTAACTAGCTCTAAAATGACGTGTGAAGTCCGCCAACCCGCACTTGGCCAGCGTGGTGAGCTACGGCCCGTGCCCAGCAGTGGGACATAACAAGGGTTGATATTATTATTTTATTAAATACTAGCTGACCCACGCAGCTCCGCTCGCGCTGTGTTTACGTTTACTAAACTTTCAATAATATACATTCGCATAGAATACAAAACCTCCTTTTTTAAAGTCGGTTAAAAACTTGGAACCACTTTGTACTTGCCCTCCGAAGCACGGAGACGTTTAGTTCAAATGGCGTTAAACGGTCACCCATCTATTTAATGACCTTACCTAACGTTGCTTAACCTGATCGATTTCCAAACATTGTTAACAACTGTCTATGAGTGTTCCCTTACAAATATTTATTATAATTATAAAGAAACAATGATAAAATCGGACCAAGCGTATAACCAAGTACCCATTTTGACTTTAATCCCCTCTCCCAAAAGAACCGTGCTAGATTACGGGATAAAAAGTATCCTATGTCCTACCTCGTAGTAAGATCTCAAATCATGCCAAGTTTCGTTTCAATCCATCCAGAAGTTTCGGCGTGATGCTCAGCCGAGATACAGACAGACAGACAGACAGACAGACAGACAGACAGACAGACAGACAGACAGACAGACAGACAAAAATTAAAAAAATTACACTTTCGGCCTCAGTATCGGTTATAGAATGCCCTCCAAATATAATTTTCAAAATATCTTCAATGTACAGAATTGGACCTGTTACAGTTTTATTATAAGTATAAATTTACAGGTTATTTACAAATATACTTAAACTAGGTAAAAAACTTCCTCTAAGTGGTCGCCGCACTGCGAGGGAAGGTTAGATAGAGAACTCTTTATTGCACACCAAAAAGTACAGGAAAACAAAGAAGTACAAAGAAAATATACAATGGTACCTATACATTATCGCAGGTTGCGATTTCTTCCAGACACAGGTTACGTAAAAGACTGGCGGCATTACCTCTTTGTTTATTATGTAAATAATGATTATGTACCTGTTCGCTGCTGATGGCCATTACAAGTTTACCAGACAAGAGACAAGCGCTCACCAGCTTCAAGCGGCTAGATTTGCCTAAGTAAATTAATCTAACATGTAGATATGTCTTAGAGATATAGCTATGTCTGCACGTGTCACGGTGTTCATTAGGCTGGTTCACTAATCGTGGTCGGTTATTGGGCTCCGTAATTGGCTGAGCAACAGGCACCATGGGGATTATTTAGTAGGTATGGCACGTGGCCCAGATGTAGGTGCATTCTACTTAAGTCTCGTATTATTCAGTAAATACCTATAAATGTTACCGGGACAATAGGTGGAGTAGGTAGTTAGGTGTGTTGCTTACCATGAGGCGAACGTTCTACTCACTTGACTTACGCCCAAGTGCACTGGCAAAAAAACGTCCGTTTATTTCAGCAAAGAATCGATAATCTATTTTTCACCACCACCATAGGTATGCACCCTTAACAGTCCATTATTTTATCCTAACTGGACACCCCCGGTCACTGTTAAGGACTGTTAAGTAGTTAAATAGATAATCGATTCTTCGATCTTTGGTAAAATAAACGAACATGTTTTTTCGGCGCACTTCGGCTTTATGATTGTTTAAAACCGAAATATACATAATATAGGTACATTCCTTCAGCTAGTATTTACTTGAATTCTTTCTCATGAAGTCGAAAACTACAAAATTGATTTCAGAACAGTTAACTATACGTGTTTAGAAAGAAAAAATATTATTTAAAGAAAACTTATTATATTAAGTGCAATAAAATTACTAATTTTATTTAATTTTGTAATAGGCTCTATACATGGAATAGAAATACCTAATTAACATTACGACGCGTCGACTTCCCATAGGCACCTAAAATAAGCTTGCTATAATAAAATTACGCATACAGGTAATCGTATCAAGTTTTAATGAAAACAGTCTGTATTTTGTTTTTAGCTTAACTGCGAATAGGATCATTCCGAAAATCTTATTTGCGATAAGACGAGGGGCGCGGTTATTTGTTGGTTTATGTAAATCGTCGGTGAAATACTCAATGAGGCGTATTTAATACGTTGTAAGCCTTTATCAAGAGGGTCGCAGGCATAGGCTGCTTTCTTCACAGTTATTACAACGTCGACGCGAAACTTTACTGTTCACAATACATTTGAGTAAAAAAATATTAATTAAATTTCCTTTCAGTAGGGGTTTTATTCAATATAAGCTAGTGCTTGACAGTAATAACTATATGTATTCTGTGAAAATACCACCAGGGGACCAAGGAGAAACAAGAGGACCTGTCAGTTTTCCCCATGCATTTCACACCAGCGCCCCTAGTAACTATAACAAAAAGTAAAATATACGGGAGAAAACTGTGTTAAGTTATTAATTTTTTAACCGACTTCAAAAAAGGAGGAGGTTCTCAATTCGTCTGTATATATATATATATTTTTATACATATTAATTTACCACACTTTTATTTATTTCTTTTTTTTTTTCGTATTATTTGTATGTATGTATCATTCTAGTAATTTCAGCTACTGTGCTCTTCATACCACAGCACTATTTACAAACTGCTTCATGGTGGTAATATCTGACACTGCGGTGGAACCCACCTAGACAGTCCCATAAACAAGGGACCTACAATCTAGTACTTAGTAGGTTTATTCGGTTTTTAATTTTTATAATACTAACGGTCTTATTCATAAAAAAAGCTTATCAAAGGTTTTAAGCACTGATTAGTTATAGTGTTCTATAAGGTTATAAAACGTTATATAAAGTTGCTTATTCATAAACGTTTCATAAACCATGTATAACTAATACGTCTCTTTAAAACGTTTTTCAATCAAAGTATTGCCATTGTAATGAAGTTGGTCAACAAATTGACCGAATACACCCAATCGTCACAGATAATATGTGTCTACACACCGCCTTGGTGTGATCATAGACATTATTGCAGATTATAAAACATTTTATTGTCTACGAAACGATGACGACTGTCGATTTGACGGGCGTGTTGGTCTAGTGGTTGGACACCCTGGCTGCTATCCAATAGGTCGTGGGTTCGATTCCCGCTAAGTTTCTAGGTGTTATTTATCTATTTAATTATGTATTTACAATAAAAAAGTACTTATATAAGTATAAGTATCAATTATCAGGTTTCCATAGTACAGGCTGTGCCTAGTTTGGGAACAGATGACCATGTGTGTATTGTCTCAGAATATTTATTTATTTATTTTATTTATGAAGCCCATGCGGAATACGTCATACGTCCATCGATCATTGTCATTGTTATTTGATTGTTAATGTTTGTTTGGTAATGTTGTAACAAGCGCGTAATAATAACTAACCTAAAATAAACTTAAATTAAAATATATTAAATTGTATAATAATAATAAAATAAACGTTAAGTACTGAATAAGATAATAAATAATAATACTTTGTAGTGTAGGTACTTTTATTTTGATTTCTTACGAAATTGAACTGATATGATGCCTGTATGGGCTAGAACTCTTTGACTTCCCAATGTGGCTCAACTAAAGAAAAAAATGAACTGATGGATGTGACACAAATGCCATTTTCTTAATAATTAATAATCAGCTGTTGAAAGTCGGCCATTTTTTACCTTATATCACGCTTATAGCACTGTTAGGGGCATGAAGCTAATAGGTTGACCCTAATAGCTTCGTGGTTAGGGGTCTGCCCTCTATAACATTAAAACGTATCTAAAGAACGTTTTAGTGCTAAAATGCGTTTATGAATAATACTTTTTGAAAATCATACTATAGCGAGCCTATAAATGTGTGATAACTTTTTATGAATAAGACCGTAAGAGTTTAGAAGCCCGTTTATAAAATAATTATATTCTCTCTTCTTAAGAGCAATTTTCCAATGTGATTAAAATTGACTCAGACATTAGCGAGATCATTGCTGAACTTACTCTGACGTCTCTAAACATTTAGATAGCACTTCTGCAGGGATTTTCATTACTGTGGAATTTAATTAAACGTTCATACTTAAATAGATGAACATTTACAAAGTCTTAGGTTTGTATTTTAGAAATTGAATAATCTTTTTTACTAAAAAATCTTTTGGTGCAGAAATGTTGTATATATTTATTTATTGCTTCGCAACGATCAACATACATTGTGAGATAAGCGTGCTCCAGAATTGGTCTGATGCATCGGTCCGCCTTTGGCCCACGTGGTCGTTTATGGTACAGGAGAGGAAACTGTGCCCAGAAAAAATAAAGCATACTGTAATATGCCTAGTCGACAAATTATTCTCTAACTCAACTTTAATTAACTCCCAAATGTACAAACGAGTTGCCAAAACTAGTTAGCGGGCTTAGCAACTATAATTGAACTTATCACGAGTTATGATGAGGTGGAGAAATGTTATTTCATGAGCTATCGACTCGGTTACAACCGTTTCTTATCATAGGTATTACATTAACCGATTATATAACATTTTCGAAGAGGTTCAGCTTGTTCAAATAAATACACAACAGATTGCCAAATCGTATTTGTTGATAGAGACATATTATATGACATTATTAACACATTAATTTCTTTAACTTTATTCTATTCGGTGGATAATGTAAGTAGTTTATTTAATTACCCAATGAAAACTTTATTATGTTTTTGTTGTCTTCAATTAAAATTAAACAATAAGCTATTGCTGTGCGTCGATTAATTTTATTTACTTATATTCATCTTCCCCCCATCTCCGCTCGTTGGGTGACGTAAGAGGCGACTAAGCGAGAAAAGGAAAACGGGCAGCAGCGTCTTTCTTTTGGATTTATCTTCCACCTATGCTGTGATCCCCAAGCCGCCTGCCAAGCGTGGGGATTATGGCTATCCCTTCCTTCTAAGGGGGAGGCCTTTGTTCAGCAGTGGACGTCTATCGGCTGCTAATGATGATGATGTTGATGATATTCATCTTGCTACGATCCAAGCAAGGCCTGCATTGCCTGAATATGGTAAGCGACACACTATCCTATAGATGTACTGCATGCACTGCCGCTTGTCATCTGCGACATTAAACATAAATTCTCAGAGCATCGATATATAATAAGTAACATATATAAATATATATACTCGTATTTCAACTCCGCCTCCGTTCATTTGATATCCATATTGATGTTATTAGGAATAAATAAAAATATATACTAGTATAAATTTAAAAATTGAAAAGAAAACCCGACATTAGTGAACGAACTCTTAAAATGACTTTCCTGCGCCATTATCAGACCCTGATAGCCATTTTTCTAGCATCTACTCGTCGAGACCTACACAACGAGCCCAAACTCGGTGGCTCTACGTTTATTGGTGCAGAGATCCCATAACCACATTCCTGCTCAATTGTCAGACCCTGATCACCATTTTTCTAGCAGCTACTCGTCGAGACCTACCCAACGAGCCCTAACTCGGTGGTTCTAAGTTTATTGGTGCAGAGATCCCGTGACCACCTTCCTGTTCCATCATCAGACCCTGATCACCATTTTTCTAGCGACTACTCGTCGAGACCTACCTAAAGATTCCAAACTAGGTGGGTCTACGTTCATTGGTGCATAAATCCTGCTACGCTAATAAGCTACTCGTTGAAACCTACCTAACGAGCTCAAACTCGGTGGGTCTACGTTTATTGGTATAGAGATCCCGTGAGCATCTTCCTGCTCCATCATCAGACTACGGTCACAATTTTCTAGCAACTACTCGTCGATCCATATCCAACGAGCCCAAACTCAGTGGATCTACGTTTATTGGTGCAGAGATCCTTTGGCCAAATTCTTGCCGTTATCAGACCCTAGTGAAGGTTACCATTTTATTTAGTATCATCGGATTTACATACGTTCTAAATTTCAGATCTTTTGGACTAATAGAAGTACGACATACAGACAGATAGACATCCGGACATAGACGTCATATATATACGTTATAACTCCCCTCGTTTTTAGCCAGGGGTTAAAAACGGCTGACGGATACTATTCTTTTTTAAATATGTAATCCCACCCTCAACTAGGTAAGACGAATGTAACGACATATTATGAGTCAAAATACATCGAGCTGTTTAGGCCGTGCCAAAGAAATTGACATGCATACATATATACTCTAGAAAAACATAGCCCCCCGTAGCACGACCGCGTTAGGAAAAGATAATTTATATTCGAAATTTATATAATTACGATTTACGTAGTTATGGCACGGCGCGGGCGGAGACTTTTGTGTTACGTGCTTACACGTAACACGGACACGTGTAAGGTACGTGTAAGTAAACACGTGGCGTCGTTTGAAGAATCTCGACTTTGTGTCCGCATCACGAGTCCCTGCATACTCACGTTTCACCGTGGCTTCTACGAAGTCCCAGTTAATTACAGCAAAAGGTAAAACGTAGTAATTACTTTCGTATTTATAACAGCTATGATACAATATACGTAACGTACCCGGTACCTACATACGTATAACGGTAATTGTTCAGTTAGTATACATACACGACTTTATTATAATACTAGCTGACCCACGCAGCTCCGCCTGCGCTATTTTTACGTTAGCTAAACTTTTAATAACAGACATTTGCATCGAATACATAACCTCCTTTTTTATAGTCGGTTAAAAACTGGGACCCACTTTTTACTTGCTCTCCGAAGCACGGACCCGTTTAGTTCAAATGGCGTTAAACGGTCACCTTACCTAACGTTGCTTAACCCGATCGATTACAAAACCTTGATAACAACTCTCTATGAGTGTTCCCTTACTAATATTTATTATATTATAACGAAAAATTGATAAAATCGGACCAAGCGTATAACCAAGTACCCATTTTGACTTTAATCCCCTCTCCCAAAAGAACCGTGCTAGATTACGGGATAAAAAGTATCCATTCAGTAGTTTCGGCGTGATGCTCAGCCGTGATACAGACAGACAGACAGACAGACAGACAGACAGACAGACAGACAGACAGACAAAAATTAAAAAAATTACATTTTCGGCCTTAGTATCGGTTATAGAATGCCCTCCAAATATAATTTTCAAAATATCTTCAATGTACAGAATTGGACCTGTTACAGTTTTATTATAAGTAATAGATGTAAGAGAATATTTCTTATAAATCGAAATGCGTGCGGGTACGGAGAAATAGGAAGATATAAAGATGGCACTGTGTCATCATGACACACTGAAAATTTACTAGGTGTGAGGTTCCTTGGGTAAGAAACCGTCCAAGTAGGTACCACCGCAGTGTCAAATATTCTGCTGCCAGGTTTTATAAAAAAAAATGGAGCGATCACTGCGGAAGGCGGAGGTAGGAACATACTACTTCAGAAGGTCGCATCAAAACGATAACTCTACCGAGTTATTTTCATGCGGTAAGTAAGGTTGCTAGGGCTCATGTCTCTATGACGGTGGTTAAGGGGTTATTAATTAGGTACATTTGTTTTTCTGCCGGCACAGTACTTATGGTACAGAGTATTTTACCTTGTGCTGTTTTTAAACTACTACCGCTTCCTTCCACGTTTGTATTGCTAATTGGTTGCTACTTACCATGAGCGCAGTGCGCACTTTAAAGGCTTTTTTGCTTGCCTTTTTTAAGAACTTTTATCTTGACTCGATCTTGATTTAATTATTTCAATCAATTTTTATATTATTTACTAGCTGACCCATGCAGCTCCGCCCGCGCTGTGTTTACGTTAACTAAACTTTCAATAATATACATTCGCATAGAATACAAAACCTCCTTTTTTAAAGTCGATTAAAAACTTGGACCCACTTTGTACTTGCCCTCCGAAGCACGGAGACGTTTTGTTCAAATGGCATTAAGCGTCACCCATCTATTTAGAGACCTTACCTAACGTTGCTTAACCTGATCGATTTCCAAACATTGTTAACAACTGTCTATGAGTGTTTCCTTATAAATATTTATTATAATTATAATGAAAAATTGTTAAAATCGGAGCAAGCGTATAACCAAGTACACATTTTGACTTTAGTCCCCTCTGTCAAGGGAACCGTGCCGAATGTCGGGATAAAAAGTATCCTATGTCATACCTCGGAGTATTAACTCAAATCATGCCAAGTTACGTTTTAATCCATCCAGTAGTTTCGGCGTGATGCTCAGCCGAGATACAGACAGACAGAAAGACAAAAAAAAATACATTTTTGGCTTTAGTATTATAGCTATGTATTAGCTATGTATTATAGCTTATTATAGCTACCGGAGATATTGAGAGAGCTTGAGAGATTTTACGGACAGTTATACACCTCAACACGGGATCCCATTGCCAGAACAGCTCAGGACACCAGAGCCAAACTAACCCGACATTACACTGAAGACATCCCAGACATCAGCCTGTACGAGATTAGAATGGCTCTCAAACAGCTTAAGAACAACAAGGCGCCGGGTGAAGACGGAATCACAACAGAACTTCTGAGAGCGGGTGGAAAACCGATACTTTTAGTCCTCCAGAAGTTATTTAATTCCGTCTTACTCGAGGGTACTACGCCAGAAGCATGGCACAGGAGTGTGGTGGTTCTTTTCTTCAAAAAAGGTGATAACACTTTATTGAAGAATTATAGACCCATCTCACTCCTGAGCCATGTATACAAGCTGTTTTACGAACCGTCTCGAACGCAGGTTTGATGACTTCCAGCCTCCCGAACAAGCCGGGTTCCGAAAAGGCTTTAGCACCGTAGACCACATACATACGCTCCGCCAGATTATACAGAAGACCGAGGAGTATAATCGGCCATTATGTCTAGCGTTTGTGGACTACGAAAAAGCCTTCGATTCAATCGAGACCTGGGCGGTATTGCAGTCCCCCCAGCGGTGCCACATTGACTATAGGTACATCGAAGTGTTGAAGTGTTTGTACAGCAACGCCACCATGTCGATCCGACTACAGGACGAGAGCACGAAACCAATCCCATTGCAGCGAGGTGTGAGACAGGGAGACGTTATTTCTCCGAAACTGTTCTCAAATGCATTGGAGGACGTTTTCAAGCTCTTGGACTGGTACGGATTTGGCATCAACATCAATGGCGAATACATCACTCACCTTCGTTTTGCCGATGATATAGTCATTATGGCAGAGTCGCTGGAGGACCTCAATACGATGCTCAGCGACCTCAGTAGCGTTTCCCAACAGGTGGGTCTTAAAATGAACATGGACAAGACGAAGATCATGTCTAATGTCCATGTTGCACCCGTACCGGTAGTTGTTGGGAACGATACACTCGAAGTTGTTGACCACTACGTATATCTAGGACAAACTATCCAGTTAGGTCGGTCCAACTTCGACAAAGAGGTCGCCCGAAGAATCCAACTCGGATGGGCAGCGTTCGGGAAACTACGCGATATCTTCTCGTCCGAAATACCGCAGTGCCTGAAGACGAAGGTTTTTAACCAGTGTGTGTTGCCAGTGATGACATATGGTACTGAGACGTGGTCTCTAACGGCTGGCCTTTTAGAGAACTTCAGAGTCACACAACGAGCCATGGAGAGAGCTATGCTCGGAGTTTCTTTGCGCGACAGAATCCGAAATGTGGAGATTCGCCGAAGAACCCAGGTCACCGACATAGCTCTCAGAATCTGCAAGTTGAAGTGGCAATGGGCAGGCCACATCGCTCGAAGAACCGATAACCGTTGGGGAAGAAATGTTCTCGAGTGGCGACCACGAACCGGAAGACGCAGCGTAGGCAGGCCTCCCACTAGGTGGACAGACGACATTGTGCGCGTCGCAGGTAACCGGTGGATGCAAATAGCCAATTGTCGTTCATTGTGGCGTTCTAAGGGGGAGGCCTATGTTCAGCAGTGGACGTCTTCCGGCTGATGATCATGATGATGATTATAGCTTTAGTATTATATGGCTTTAGGTTATAGAATGCTCTCCAAACATAATTTTCAAAATATCTTCAATGTACAGAATTGGACCTGTTACAGTTTTATTATAAGTATAGATTAACTATTCATGATGTTTCGACACACAAAAAAATTGCTTCAAGCACGCTTTTGCTTTTTTTATCTTATTATCGGTTGACACAGAACTATTGTCATGAAGATGTCTTTACCATCAGTGGTTCGTGTCGTATTAATGGAACTTTATACGATTTCCGGCAGCCAGGAAACCCAATTAGCAATATCATCCGGCCGGGAGTGTAGCGGAGCGGAGTGGCAATAAGCGCCGCCCCGGTGCAGTTAACATACTGCAAATTGCTGCTAAATTTACTTAAACTGCCTTGTTGCGTTCCGAATGGAAGATAAGTGCCGATGCCGCAAATTGTTGAGTTCCTCTTTTGTGGAAAGTAATTAATTTGTCGTTCATAAATGAGTCGGTACCACAGAGATAGCTACTCGCAAAGTTGGGGTTTGTTTGCAGAAATACATTACTATTGGAGTTGACTTTGGGCACAGTCTATTACACTGTGCTTTGGGCTTAAGCTTGATTGTTTGGTCTTTCTCAATTAACGAGTCTTTTTTTTGACGAGGGGGAAATCTTCAAAAGATCCCGGGAGCTGTGGGGCTCGACCGGGGTATGTGGGATTCTTACCCACTAAAACCCCCGCGGCCGTCGCATCGACATGAGAGGGTATCTATAGGTCTCTCCGGTGGGATCTGCACCAGAGGCCCCTTTGAGCCCGCCGCCGGGGGGTGCATTGTAGCCCCCAGTAGCAAATTTAAATACTAGAACTTAAATATCTAATTACCTTGGTAATTCACATATAAAATTATAATTAGCCCATCAATAGCCGAAAGACTCGGGCCAATTCCGTGTCCAAGGATGGGCCTGTTCGAGAAACTAACCCATTTTCATCAAGCAGAGCTCGTGTCGGTTCTTCAACTAAAGCATCAAATTATGTAGATTCATAAATGCATTTTCAAAGATTGGAGCTCATATATTATGGACGGATGCACGTGCCCACATCAGTTCTCTACCGAGTTTGGTTGGAATGATTAATTAAACACCGTTCATAATTACCCGAATGCCCCAGGAAGAGGGTTATGATTTTCGAGAGAATGTATGTATGTAAGTATGAATGTATGTATGTAAGTATGAATGTATGTCAGCCTAAACGGCTTGATGAACTGCGAGTTACAATATGTCGTTGGATTCGTCTTAATTGTGGGTGTGACGTAGGCTATATATTTTTCCAAAAAAGTTAATATGGCAGCCGTTAGCAACTGCATATTTTGTATTTTTATACTTCCAAAACATCAATATGGGTACCAGACGAGTTGAAATTTATATATACGTTTTATGTATGTATAATATAATTTAAGCCCATTTTGTTTGTTCGCAGTCGAGCTATTTGTGCTTATATAATTTATACTTGTTATGGACTGTGCAAACAAATCGAAAATGCCGATAGAAATGATTTGGATGTACTTACCTAAAAGTATTTAGTGTATTAGGTAGATATCACGATTTGGCAGCAGCGGGCCTAAAAAGGCCACATTAAGTATTTCATCTAAAATGAATTCGTATTCTGCATTCCCAGCAGATCCTTCGCAATTCCTCCAATTTTCGGAAATTGCCTCAAATTTTAGGTGAACCATACTTAATTAATTTATTAGCAGATTCATATTTGGTGTCAATGCACCCATACAAATAAAAAACCGTAACTTACTCACATTATGATTCACCAAAAGTGGCCCAGATAATCTAGCACTTGAAGTACGGCAAGTATCTCTGGTGTATTCTGCGCTCAAAAAATAAAATAAAATCTTAAAAACAAGGAATGTTTAAGATATTTTCTACTGCAATTTGCACTAAATAAATGGCACAAACTTTACTAATGGTACTCAAACATTAACCAAAGCAATTTGTCACTACAGAGTTAACAAACTGTCTTTAGCCCTAACAGATGGTGACCCCTGAACTTAATTTGACCTTTTAACAAACAATTTATTCGACAGTATTTAGTTATTCAAGAGCTAGGAAAATTGTTTATGTCAACTCAAAGTCCCGACTAAATTATTAGAACTGAAAATGCTTTCCTTTTAACATTGGCTTAAATATTATTGTGTTAGTTTTCAGGACGATGGAAGTTAAAAAGTATGAAATGTTAAGTTGAAAAATTGTAAAAAAAGGTAAAAATGTCAATGGACACGAGATTCTAGTCTGTAAAGTGGACAGTGGCAAGAAACGGTAGTCGACGTTAAAGATTGCTATCGAAAAGATGAGAAAAAAATATGTGGACTGCAAGTTGATAGGTTAGCGGGTGATATGATATCTAAATCGTAAATTATTGGAGAGTACTGGCGATATACTATTCTTATCTATGGTACTGGCTAAGATAGAATTAAATGGAAGGAATAAGGAATCCTCTTATCATATGGAAACATACAAATCAGGTGAAATCTGTGGATGTTTGCCGTATGCCAGCTCATTCAAGCAAAGGCCGTTGTTGTGTAACATTCACCTGTTATTTTTGCTTTTTCTCTAACTAGGTAGGGTAAGTCCGGGGGAGATGGCCGTAGTTTTTATGTGGTGCTATAAAAATCAAACTTGGCGTATTTTTTCTCAATTTTTTATTTTAAATTAGTCTTTAATCTAGTCTTTAGTCTTTAATTAGTTTAAGTGTACATGTTTGTAAATAAACTGTAAATATTTTGTTTCAATAAATGCATACTTCTTTATAGTCTTTAATCATTGAAACATAAAAAAACACAAAGTTATCAACAAATTCTCTTCTAAATAATTTATAAAAAAAACATAACCGTAACTCTCGTTTGGCCATCTCTCCCGAGATATCCGGGTGAGATGGCCATAGGTGTAGGGGGATGATGGCCAGTATTTTACTTGATTCTTTTTCTATACCTATTTCTGCTTCTCTTCTCTTTTCTTCCGCTGCCTAAACTTTGAATACATATAGTCAAAATCAGTACAGTTTTCATGAACCCATAATGAACAAATCACACATTTCAACCACTCCTCTATGAGTTGGGTAGTGTAATAATTTTCCCAGCATCCAGCACACTTGTCTTCTTCATTTTCTTTTTCAATGTCTAAATCGCTGCTGTCCGAACTGTTATTCTCTTGTAGACGTTCGGCATCTGCAACAAAATATTGAAAGGTTAAATTAAACATCTAGAATTATTAAAATAATAATAAGGACATCTTCACCATCGTGGCCATATCTCCTAAATTGACCGGGAGAGATGGCCATATCAATAAAAATATGAACGAGTAGGAATTGGTTGCAATTTTGAGATTAGAATACAACACAACTATCATTTCAAACATAATAAAACATAAAAAGCACAAGATTCCATTGAATTTTTTTCACCACGAGGTAAGATGTAAACCCATTGAAAAAAATTTGTACTTTTGAAAACAAATAAACTGCTTTTTACTTACCTTTTGATTTAATTTCACTATCACTTTGCGCGTGCCGCTGGTGACCTCCACTGAAAGGATCAAACTGAGTGTAAGCCTGGGCCATCTAGCAATTAGTTTCGAAAATAATTGAACTGGCCATCTCTCCCGTACGGCCATCTCCCCTGGACTTACCCTATATGCAATTCGCAATTCGTATCTTTTAGTTTGCTATAGTTACATATATAAAAAGTGCAGTATTAGTATTGCCTTTACTCGGACTATATTGTGAAGATCCTATTTCCGTAAAGATATCAATTTCCTTTTATTATCTATCTATCTATATAATAGTATATGTGTTTTAGTTGTAATTTTTTTAGTACTTTGGTCTTTGACGCACTACCTACATTTATATTTCCTTCTTCTTATCCTATGGGTTCCCTGGAAGAAATCGCTTATTAGCGATAAGGCCGCCTATATGTACAATGTTTCTGTTTCCTTTTTATGTGTTCTGTATTTTGTGTTTGTAAATCTATTTCAACTCTTTTTTTTTTACATTACCAAGGTGACAAGCAAGCGTGCGGGCCGCCTGATGGTAAACAGTCACCGCAGCCTATAAACACTAGCAACACCAGAAGAATCACTAGCGCATTGCCAACCCTTAATACATTAGATATTAAGTCTTTGTGTCCAGTAACTTCACCAGCTACAGTGCCCTTCACGCTGGAACACAGCAATGCTTACACACTGCTGCTTGGCGGCAGGATATCTGACACTGCGGTGGTACCTACCTGGACGGTTCCTTGCACAAGGAACCTACCACCTAGTAAAACTCTATTGGCAGTGACGATATCAAGGGCGAGCTATGAGCTATGAGCTCCATTTTTAGACAAATATTGGAACACAGCATACATTCATGCACAACAGATAATCTATATATATCTATATATATCTATATCTACGCGGTAACTTGTACCTCGTTTTTTAAATAAGCTACCCTCTTCTATAAAAGACAATATTACGCATAACAATATTAAAGCAAAATTGAAATCTTATTTTCTTGGTCAATAGATACCGCACAGATGCTCTTACGTAGTTCCGTTGCTTGTTCTCTTTCTTTTGTTATTTTTTACTTAACACTTACAATATTATTAATATAGATTTTATCATAATATAAGTACTTAATTATATTCATATTTTATTACGTATTAACGTGCACTACTAAGCTTGGTGTAGATTTTTTCTTGGCATACTGACAAACCTCAGTGGTTTAATTTAGTGCCAATTATGTTTTACCTATGGAAACTGTTTTTTGTATTCTGATAAATAAATTAAAAAAATATATATATATAATCGTTCTTAAACTAACTGAAATCACACAATATAATGTGTATAAAAAAGAAAACATATTATATAGAAAATGGTAGATGGTTTCACAGGCGTGAAATATCTCATACCGTGTCAAGAAGTATAAGTACTGTTTGCGTTAGAAATGTTCGTGTGACATTTTTATTTTTATAGCTCTGTCTAGACATAGTCTTTAGGGAAAGTAATAGAAAGTTATTTTCGTATAAATAAGGTGTGATAAAATTATATTTAATTCTATTGTTACAATTCTGAAAGTTACTTTGAAAATAGAGATTAAAATTATCTGTTTATGAGATAGTTCAGCCTGTTAGACCTGCCTGAGTTAAAAATTCAACTAAACAACATAGTTCACAATTTTCTAGGTACCTATTAGATCTCCTGTTCCTGACCCGTGGAGTGTCCGGATAAGAAAAGCACCCTCCCATCTCCTACCGTTGGGTGTCCGTACTAGGGGAGTCCGAGTCAGGTAAAACAACAAAACGGGCAGCAGCTCCTTTCTATTGTATTACCTACCACTTCTGCGAACCCCAAGACATCTGCCAAGCTAAGGGCTTATGACAACCCTTCTCTCTCCTAACTCCTGACTCCTAAGGGGGAGGCCTTTGTTTAGCAGTGGACCTCTTTCACCTGCTGATGATGATGAGATCTTCGGTCCAAGAGACCGTTCAGATACCGCATTCTGCCTCCAGGTAGCAGTTTGTAACATTACTGTGTTTCGGTGTGAACGGCACTGTAGCTGGAGAAATTTACTAGGTGGTAGGTTCCTTGTGCTAGGAATCATCAAGGTAGGTACCACCGCAGTGTCAGATATTCTCCCGGCAAGCTGCAGTGTGTAAGCATTGATGTCTTCCGGCGTGAAGGGCACTGTAGCTGATGACACTACCGAACACAAAGACTTATGTAATGTCTTTAGGGTCGGCAACGCGGTAGTGATTGTTTCGGGGTTGTTAGTGTCTATAGGCTGCGGAGACTTCTTATCATCAAGCTGGGCGCACGTTTGCTTGCCACCTTGGAAGTATACAAAAATACTGGGCTCAAATGTCTCCTGACGGGTGTTAGTGCAGTGCTATAGAATATATAATATCAAAATATATAAAAATAATTATGTATAATATCCTAGAACAATCCACACACGGTCACCTGATCTTCAACCTGACAAATACTGGTACCCGGACCCGGTGGGAATCCCACGACTTGTTGGGTAGTGGCCAGGGGCAAAGCCAGGGGATCTATTAGACGACGAGTCCTTCAATATAGGTACATAGTACGTATTAGCACGCGTGTTTCTTGACACCAGCCTAGCCGTCCTTTACAAATATTGCTAGAAAATAAAATAAAAAAACTGTAGTAGACACAAACATTTGCTCAGATAAGGTCATATAAAACGTTGTTAGGTTTATTCTGTTCCAGAGCTTGCTATTATTCTCATTTTATATAACACAGAATTTCATAGAAATAATTAGTTTTTCTTTATCCAGCGACCCATATCCAACACTCCGATTCAATTAAGTTCGGAAACAATGAATTCTAATCTCGGCCGCGTAATATAGCACAAATAATTTAATCTGTTTCGAATAACGATCTCAATTATGAAGCCCGAGTAGCAATTACCGGTTAATGGATCTCGTAGAAATACATATAATTTATCAAACCTATGTTTCAAGTTCCTTTGTTCTTTCTGATATTTTAATTCGATACAGTATTGAATAAGTAAACTTCTGTGTTAAGTTTTGTCAAAATTAATAATATTGTGTGTGTCTGTAGATCATAGGGAAGTACTGAAGAAGTTACGAGTATAAATAATACCGTGATATTTCCACACACGGTCATCTGATTCCAAATGATCCTAACACTGATATACATTTTTGAAGTGAAAACTTCTTTAGCGGCGCTATGCACTTTTTTATGATGGGGAAAAAATGTTAAATTCTTGTCAGGACACGTGGCCGTAGGACCTGATCGAAAAATCGTAAGGCGCAGGCCAGACACAAGCGGCGCGGGCGCGGGCGTGCCATAAGCGCACCTCTTCTATCTGTTTTGCACCACGTCCTTCTTCTACATTTTGTATGAAACAACATTGGAAAGGCGTCGAGACGGCACGCCAGGGTTGCGCCACGGTTGCGCCGCAGGCGCACTGAAGACGTACCGCAGGCGCGCACCCCCCCGACACTTCGCCCACACCCGCCGGTTGTATTTGTCCCGTCCCGCGTCCCGCGAGGACGCTTCTAGTTGTCTCATTACTTTGAATAATCTGCACTCTTGTCTAGCTCTCCACGCAGGGTGCACGCAATATCGTCTCCTTTGTAAATTGGCCACTTGCACCAGGGCTAGCATGTCTTCGTCATCAGAGGAAGGCATCTTGTCAGATCAAAATCAAAAACTTGAATACCACCGATACACTGTCCCGTCGTGAGCGTGCCACGGGCGCACCCGATGCGCGCCGGCAGTGCGCCCGGTAGCGCGCCCGATGCGCGCCGCGCCGCTTGTGTCTGGCCTGCGCCTAAGGTAAGACGTAGGCGGCGCAGGGCGGTTGCGCGAATGTTCGTGTGTGTTTGTGTTACAGCGTGCCACGCGCATCCATGGATGGTGACTGCTGATGGCTCGTCCGTCTATGTAGTTAATGTAAAATAATTGTAATAGTTCTGAAGTGTTAAATTTTTAATGTAATATAAATTGTTATGTTTGTGTACGATAGCGCATATGAATATTGTATTTTACCACATAAATGATAGTACTTTTATATTTACTGATAATCAAAGCAATTTGTGCAAAATTATTCCCAAACCAGTGTAAAATATCAAAAAATGCGTAAAATGCACAACGGTTAATATTCAAGTTTACACTTCTGCCGGCACTCCCGTAGTGCAAAACATTGTTTTCTTTTTAAATACATACTTAAATATATAAATAACACCCAGAGCTATGATCTATTGGGTAGCGGCGAGGTGTCTAACCACTAGACCAACGGGCCTGATCTGTGTATATTCCTGGGATAAAATATAATTTACTGTCTTTAAAGTAAGTAGGTACATATAATATGCTTAGCCCCGTAAAGAATTCTAAGGTACACTATTTATTTTTATTCATTTGTAAATGCATAGAATCTATATACAAAGGTAAAACTTTACTAAAATAATATATTCTGCAGGCCAGCGGAACAAGTATAACCTCTTTATATTTAAAATATATATTCATGTATTCGCTCATGAATATTTTCCCACGCAGGTGCAAGGATCCTCAGATGATGAACCGGAAACATCTTATTAAAGTTTCCCTTCGGCCGAGTAGAGCCACGATCGTTCGCTGGAATTCTCTCAATAACCCAAGTTTACATTACGGTAGCACTGAGATTGGAAAAGGCACTTTTGGGAAATGGGCGACCATAGGCTTAGCAAAGCTTGCAAGTCTCAATAGATTGGTGTGGGATCTAGTTCTCGGTAAGCCTCTTGTGGAAGGACCGTCCAGGATTGTAGGATTCTAATAGCTGTACATTATAATAATGTGTATTCTTTATTGAGATAGGAAGATACTGCCTTATATATTTCTGTTAATACTTAGATTCTAAGTTACTTTTTAAGTCTTATAAAGTAAAGTACACCATTTACGGTGCTGCGCGCGCCGGCCGGATGAGAAGGGTGCATCGTTTTTGACTGTATGACTCTGCATTCAGCATAAGAGACGTTCTGCGATGCGGTACGAGACTTGCACAGTTACCGAAAAAAAATAACCAGTTACAAATTAAGTACCGACTACGCTGCCCAGGGAGAGGTCCGATCCGATGACTGCGACCAGGTCTCGACGCTCCAACGACCACGCGGGACAAGCCTCTAGCGTGTGTTGGGCGGAGTCAGACTGGTCGCAGTGGAAGCATCTCATCGTCACTTCACGTCCGATCTTATACAGATAATCACCGAAACAACCGTGACCGGTGATTATCTGGGTCACTGAATCCAGGCTTCAAGATGCGGCAGGAATGCCTCAACGACGCGTTTGCGCGCTATGTGCTCCGGCTGGAGCCGCTCGCGCCACGCCGTGAGAGCGATGTGTCGTTCCTGCCACTTGATGGATTCGAGTGCCACCGGCTCGCCTCCGCCACTCTGGCGGGCGATGTGGATCCGGTAATAGACCCTCGCATACATGCCCGCCAGTATATCTAAAGGCGGAAAGCGTACCAGTATGGTCGCCGCCTCAAAGGACACCGTTCGGTTTCCTCGTGCAATCCGCAGTGCCATCCCCCGCTGGACGCTGTAGATTTTAGTTCTGCAGCATCAAAAGGCCAGCCTCGGCGCCCAGATGGGCGCCCCGTAGAGGACTAAGAACTGCACGACTCCGGCGTAGAGACGGCGAACTTCCTCGCAAGGCCCCCCGAGCTTGGGGAGCAGCCAAGGCCGCTGCAACCCTGTCGACTCGGAGGACCAGGCGCTCGAAATGCTCCTCGAAGCCCCAGCGACTGTCTAGAGTGAGGCCAACATATTTCGGTATGTGTATAATGTGCGACCCTGACTTCCGACTCACCCACACGGACGCGCAAGTTGGGTGGTGGTTCCCGGCTTCGAGGCAGGCTGTGGAACCACAGCACCTCCGTTTTCTGAGGCGCTATCTCCATGCCCAACTCGCGTATCTTAGCGACGACGATTTCCGCCCCAAGCTCGAGCTCTTTGGTCCTCTCGTAGGTGTCCTCACCGGCCACGATCAACGTGTCGTCCGCGTAGCAGACGTCACTTACGCCGGCGGGGAGTTCGAGACGCAGAACCGCGTCGTAGACATAAAACATACCTTTACCAACATAGTTTTCAACTCTCGTTAAGGCTTTTTATTTAATACCCATTTCATGCTTTTAGAAGTAAAAAAAAAATATATAAAAAAGCGTCTGAAAGCGGCCATGTTAATTTCTTGTTTCAAGTGTAAGCTTCATTTAGTCAATTACGTTCATACATAATCAACTTTTTTTTTAATTATATTATAAACTACAATACATAATTAAGGAGTTCAATCAATCATACAATCAATTTATTTGCTAAAATGTGGGTACAATAAGATGTCACAGTATTTAATAAGAGCGCAGCACATTTACCATATAAATGGCATGCAAATATGTTTAACATAATTTAAAATTAAGTACTTGAATTAAATAATGAATTAGAATACAATGCAACAAATTAGATAGATTCATAATCATAATCAGTAAGACATTTCTAGAATAAGAGTACATAGAAAATTAGGTTATTAAGAATAAGTTAAGAATGTCACATCACCAGTCGTCAAATAAATCATAGATATTATTATAAGTACATTCAGAAATATGTCTGATAATTTACATTTTTATTATTTATTCAAATTACATTTTAGAATTTAAATACTCTACAACGGAATAAAAGCATTTGTCAATAAGTAGCATTTGTAGCTGCTTTTTGAATTTATTTATATGAAGATCTTTAATAGCCTGTGGGAGATGATTATATATTCGAACCGACATAGCATAAGCGTTTCTACCACCTATTTCAGTTCTCATGCCCAAATGAACTAATTTATCAGGGTATCGTGTGTTAAAGTTACAAACATCTTTATTACATGTGTATAGATCTGGATTCGTTTTAACAAGTACACATATTTCAAAAATATAAATACAAGGAAGAGTGAGTAACGATAGTTTCCGAAAAAGGGGTTTACAGCTTTCCCATGGAGCCATATTACAGATAGCTCTAATACATTTTTTTTTAATTATGAAGAGACTGCTAAGCTTGACTGAATTTCCCCACAACGCAATGCCGTATCTGAGTTTAGATGCCACAAAGGAGTGATAGGCTTTTAGTGCTGTTTGTATATTTGTAATTTTTGTAAGCCTCCAAAGTGCATAAACAAACCGATTATTTTTTTTACAAAGTATGTCTATTTGTGACTTCCAATTACACATGGCATCAAGTGTAATACCTAAAAAACATACCTCATCAACTTCACTTAAGTATTGATTTTGATATTTCATTGTCAGTTTACGTTTTCTTGCACCTCTATTATGAAATTGAATAAATTTAGTTTTTGCTATAATAACACTCAGGTTATTATCAGGATGACTGATATATAACCCTACTATATCATAAATGGTTTTATTTAATTCTCCCTCATAATCTAGATTTTCCTGACCACTGATGGAACCACAACCGAAATATCGTCAGCGTAAAGAATACACTGATATTCAGTGACGGAGGGCACGTCATTGATATATAATAAAAATAATAATGGACCAAGGATACTTGTTGTTCAAATGATATCGATATAAAATATCGAGTCGTATCGAGTATCAAAACGATATTTTTTTAAGCTTGCAATATTTTTTTCTTCAGAGATCGGTAAGAAAACCGGCCAAGTGCGAGTTGGACTCGCGCACCGAGGGTTCCCTAATATCTTTGGATTTAAGTTATTTTACTATTCGTCCAACACCTCAGATAGCAAAAAAGCAAACCGCAAAACTAAGTTTGTTTGTCGAAGTTTTTTAGGATTACTAAAAAACTGTACTATTTAGAGAGATCATTTTATTTTTCCTGTTAAATATAGATAGACATGTATTATCCATAATTATATCAGATTTTTCCTTCTACAAACTTCGGAGATAAGGGGCCGAAATCAGCGAACCAGCCAAAAACTATACGACATAAAACAAAATAAAAATCTGTTTTGAGATGTTCAAATGAAGCTCTTTCATATGATACCCCACTCGATATAGTGGTCTCACTTTGAAATTTTAATGACCCATTAAAAAAAAAGAAATATATTTTTTTCATTTGCGATGAGGTTTGGGTAAATAAGATCTAAAACTTTTCCAAGTTTCAAATCGATAGCGTCAGTGGTTACTGAAATAAGGGTTCCTTTTTTACCTTTTAAGTATGGAACCCTAAAAACAAGCTTCCAAAATCCAAAATCCTTACATCATACCGATATATCGATATTTTTTTCTTCGATATATCGAAACCAATAGGTATTTTAAAAATATCGATACGATTTATTAACATTTTTAACCCATTCTAACAACCCTATTAAGCAGTGGATACATTAGCATTAGCTTTTTTCAGCCAGCACGCAGCAGTAAACTTTTAGACATCTTTTACAATATTTTAGATGTAGCCTCGCAAAGTACGGCTTGTATGTTCGCTGGAGCTAACATGTGGAGCAAAAATCTCGCGAAGAATAACATAAAATTTCTACAAAAGCTTACAGCTTGTTCATAATATTTTATGGAATGCTGTGCTGTTATGGAAATAGCAATTTGCGAAAGCTGCGATTTAATGTGTATTTAAAAGCCGTTAGCTTAAAAACATATATTTTTTTTAATTGTGCAGCTGTAATAAATAGAGTTTGTAGTGTAAGTAAAGTTATACCCAAAAGGTAAGTATTTATCGTTAGCTATAATATTAAATTTTGATCGTAACTTCGACTGTAACAAAAAAATCTAAATTCAAAGTATTTATTTCAAATAGGCTTAACGCTTAGGACTTTTGAACGGGCACTTTTTTTCTTAAAAGCTACCACCGGATCACAACGCGGCCTCAACTGTAAAGATCCGGCAAGAAACTCAGCGGGCTAGTCATTATTTTTACTAACTTACTTACGTTCCGTTATTGAGTACAAGATAAGCGATATCTCTATTTACTAACAGAGTATAAAGCATTCATTTTATATGAGTGTCAGCCCATGGGGTGTCCGGGTAATAATAGCATCCACCCATCTCCACCCATTGTGTGTCGTAAGAGGCGACTAAGGGAAAACAAGAAGACAGAAAACAGCGCCTTATTATTGGATTACCTTCCGACTATACTGCGATCCCCATGACGACTGCCAAGCGTGGGGGGAAATTATGGCAACCCCGCCCTTCTAAAGGGGAGGCCTATGTTTAGAGTATACGTCTTCAGCTGCTGCTGATGATGATGAGTGTCAACATTAGTGGATTAGTAATAATTAACCGTAATGGGCATTTGTGAGTGAGAAGGGTGATGGTAGGTATGGCGTTGGTAAAAACGATGTTTTTATACTATATTTTTTTCAAGTCACATGCCTCTTCCTTATGATGTTAATAGCAAGTGCGCCTTCATCTACGGCTGCGTTACCACTAGTACTAGCTTAAATGGGTTATTAAAGAATAACGACTAGAAATTATGGAGCCGCCTATCTAGTTACGTTAGACGTTGCAATGAAATGGAGCAATGAGCTCGTCGAGCCGCCGTGGACAGACTGCTAATTGTAACTCCACGGCTTAAGAATAAAGCGATATTTAAGTGTTAACTGCAATGATATATAATGTTTTATTAATGTCTACTAAAGTACTCTTTCCGCACAATTTTTATATTTTTGAGAGTTTCGTTCCTAATAGATAAAAACTGAACCCACTTCACTTCGTCTGTCTGTTTATGCTTATTGCAACACAGCTTGGAGTTGGAGAGTTCTTGCAACGTATGTGTGGTCGTGTAGATACATTTATAAAACAGATTCTATTCCTCTCATAGATCCCTAAGTCTAGATTACCTAAGCATTTATTGGTAACTGTGCTAATTAACTGGATCTTTTCTGCCATGCAGCTCAGGTGCGGATCGCACTGGATTAAAAAAGGTTGTGGTGATGAACACGGACTATGGAGTCGTTCATCTTCGATCGATACATAGCATTCCTACAAAATAAATGTTTTCGAAATGAGATTAGCTACCGTCTCTACCTCTTATCTCTACCTCTAGCTACCTCTTATATGGACGAATTGTTATCTTTTCTTTTCTTTCATTCTCTTTTAGTTTATTTTTAAGTTTATGAAGGCATATCAGTAGCCTATCAGCCTCAAATAGGATTATGGGCATGCATATACAGTGCCCATAAGGATGGATCCACGGATCGGGACTTGTGTATGTAATCTTCTTAAGTTTAACTGCTGAACGCGTCATCTGATAATAGGCTGATTTATCAGACGACACGTAGGAATGTGAATAATAATTCCCTATGTTAAATAATACCCCTCAATTCGTGCCGTCATATTAATTTATATGGTGTCGCGGCTCAATCCAATGACAACTAGAAATTGTCTAGTATCACTTACATAATAACTAACTAATCAAGCTGAAGTAAGTTACATACTGGCAGTCCACCCCGACTTCACCCAGAATTTTTACATTATTTATGGCATTACTGGCTGTCACTCGGGAATAGTATGTCCTGCCTATCTATCAGTGATATCTATCAGTGATATATATTCAGAATCGGATCACTGGATCTAAAGATATCGATCTACGATAAAAGCTCTATTTCTCATAGAAATTAAACTAATTTTACGGATTGTATTGAGGTTACCCTGAGACAAGTATGACATATGAATCCACCTTACAGACGGTGGTCGGGGTGACCACCTCAGTCCGCTCTTGATTATGAATGCTGTAAAGTGTTCGAAACGTCGGGAAATTAAAATAATAAATAAACCGCGATATAATCCGTAAATTTAGTTTCATTTCAATGTTTAATATGCGCGTAAATATCAGAAATCACTAGCTTTATTTCTTTTACACAGAGGACGACCATCAAGTAATATTAGTATTGAAATGTTACAGGATTGCTTATGCAAACTGCGCCACAAACAAAAACATCAATCGCATTTGGACCAAGGTTTTCCTGTTTTTCCAGTAAGTAGGTCAATTTATAATCGATTGTACTTACCTATACTTAATGTTCTCTTTATAATATTCCCAAAATTCAAACAAATAATTTCGCGTCCTATCTATCCCTGCGAGACATTGACTTTGATGGGATCATTGGTTCTCCTATATCACGTCAAAGGGCAATGTTGGAATACTCATCTTTTATGGCTCTTTATGGGTCATTATGAGTGATATGGGCTGATAGCCGTCGTGATTCGACAAGAAAGGCCTATTTTATGAAAGACACTTGACGCAGCGTTTTACGTCGCACACCGTGCGTCCATCGAAAATGGCCATATATCACGTTGAAGCCGCAGTTGACATTTATTAAAGGAGTTTGACTTTATGAATAGACTTTTCAAATTTTCTACTTCTCGATAAATCTATCAGAATGATGCGTGACTAGTTTTTTCTCGTTAACACGCTATGGAGAAAGACGTTATGTTACTGTCAAGCTGGCTGTTTACTAGGAATATTTCGTTAGATGTGAAATCTAATACAAATAACATTTTAAGGAGAAAGTGAGAGACGTCTTGGCACGCAATTCTTCTTCTGCAAAATTCCACTTTTCAGCAACATTTTTAAACTTAAAATTAATGTACCTACTCACTCAATTAATATAATGTAATCATACTTAAAAGTAGAAGATAGCTCAAGTATTCAACATTACGTATAATTCTACGATGTAATTAAGCATATTATCATGTGTGTTTAGATTATAAATATTTGATACGCTGAAGAAATTATCTAAGATTTAATGTGATTAATTCTTCACTCCAGCTTATTCAAATATAATTTATTATTCAAAAACACTGGCAGCTTTGTTAAGAATATGTTAATACGCAAAAAGCATTCTTAATTGGTAATTATATTCTGGGACAATCCAAACACAGTCATCTGATCCCAAACTAGGCAGAGCCTGTACTATGGAAACCAGACAACTGATACTAATACTTATACACATATTTTTTTGTAAATACATACCTATATAGATATAACACCCAGACACTTGGTGGGAATCGAACCCACGACCTACTCCTGGTCAGCGGCCAGGGTGTCGAATCACTAGACCAACAACTTTTTAGTATTTAGAACAATCAGACATAATCCACATTCACAATAAACGGAAAGATTTTTTTTTCCAAATTTGTTAGAGTTGCATATTCACGCCAACCACTCGTCAAGACGAATCAAACGAGCCCAAATTCGATGGGGTTGCGTCGTTTAATTATGGAGTTCCTATGGCCAGCTTCTAGGTCCATCATCAGACCTTGGTTACTTTTTTTTTTGTGTAGGAGTAGTACTGTTGGCCGCAGATGGCCATTACAGCTTCACCGGACAAGAGGGCGAGCGCTTTAAGCGCTCCAGCCAGAAAGGTAGCGACTAGCTCAAGGGCACCTCAGGGAGGCACGGCCTCGGCTTGGGCTGCCGCTTAGAGAGTATGAGTTTACCACCGGTTCACAACGCGCCCCCGCTGAGAAGAACCGGCAAGAAACTCAGCGAGGGGATGCATGTCGAGGTCGCATGCGTACGACCCTTCGGCCTCGCCGGCGAGACCGGTGTCTGTGTGTAGGTGGTACCTTGGTTACCATATAGTATCAAAGTACTCGTCAAGACGAATCAAATGAGCCCAAACTCGATGGAGTTGCGTTGTTTAATTACGGAGTTGCTATGGCCAGCTTCCAGGTCCATCATCAGATCAGCTCTATGTCACAATAATATTTGCATTGTCATCCGATTTATACATGAATGCAAAATTTCAGCTCAATCGGAAACCGGCACGTGGATCAAATTTAACTGGCAAGATTTGATTTCAGACAACGGGACAGGTGAAAGTAAATAAAAGCTTGTAATAAAACTATATATCTAGTATAGCACAGTTTTTTAGGTATTAGATGAACAGCAAACTAACTTTGTTACGTCGAAAGAAGGTACACTCAGTGCGCGAGTCCGACTTACACTTGACCGGTTCTTTTTTCTCTTACGTTGAAATCATTGTATCCAGCTTACAACGATATTATAAGTAAGTAAGTTTATACAGAGAAATCAAGTGTTTAATGTACCCAACACCCAAATGGCCAAATATCCAGGCCAAATTAATAAAGTAATAATACGGCTAATTCAGTCCGTTTATAGCGCGGCCGAGGCGAAGATTGCGAATTTTTACGATTGGACAGTACTATGGCCGTCGACTTATTTGTGCAAAACAAATTTATGCCAGTGCAATTAAAAGTGACTCAAGTGAAGTGGTCTTTTTTCAACTGTTTTATCTTTAATCAGGAGTATTTGTTGACGTCGTGTACGCTAAATCCCAGTTGTCTTACCGGTAGTCTTACCAGTTGAACTACTGGGACTTTCCTTCTCTATATACTTAAGTAAGTGGATATTAAACAGTTCATCATTCAGTTTTTACCAACCAATTCTCAGAGACGAGTCAAAGAGCGATTGTAATTTTTTTGGAGAACCTTATATCTCCGGTCTTATTGACGGATTGGAATAAATTCTTCTTTTATTCGAAAGATTTCCAGTGTGGTCACGATGCGTCAGATTCGCCTGATGATAAGTCAGTTGTTTCGCCATTAGCCACTGAAATTTAAACGACACTGGACACACACTCTACTTACCTATTTTGTTTTTATATAAAGCCTTACCTTTATTATATTGAGAAAAAAAAACAGGAAAAATGTATTAATTTTTGTTAAGTCAAGATAGATTCAAAATAGATTGATTTGACAATAATCGATAAAAGTAGTTATCAAATCCACGTATTTATCTCTATAACAGAAACCCAGTATACGGCAGAGAGGTGTCTCCTTGTTTACGACGTCAGATATATGCTACCTAGTAGGTACTATATAGTAGGTATTACGAGTATTTATAGCAGAAATGTGAGACGCAAGTAGTGCAATATATTTGCGGCCTCCGAGAGCTGTAGCTGAGGTTATGTCACTAAGAGAGACCGTTAACCTCGCACTGTGTCAAAGCTGCACAATTTGCTGTCTAAAATTATTTATGTAGTATTCATTAAAGTCCCGATTATCACTTCGATCCTCAATCCACCTTGCCAAGCGTGGGGATTATGGCAAGCCCTTCTAAAGGGAAGGCCTTTGTTCAGAAGTGGACGTTTCGGCTGCTGATGATGATTCATTAAATTTATCTTTATTTTATCATCCAGACACAAATTGTGGGTAACGATTTTAAACGAGAAGAGATTAACTAAGGTGTAACAGTTGGTTCTTTCCGACGTCCATCGAGAACGGCAGCGACTTCGAAGAGAACGGTGGTGGGGTTGGGACCCCCGTCTCCATAAGCCCAGTGACAAGTTCCCAAGGGGCTATAATGTGCCCCTCGGCGCGGTCTCAAAGGCAAGGTTGAGATCGCAGAAGCACAGCCCTCTCACGTGCCGATTTGTCATCCGCGGGGGTTTCAGTGGGTAATATCACAAAATACTGAGAGCACAGAAGGCAAGCTTCATACAACGGGCGCTCGAGCAACGCACACATAGACAGCGCTCACGGACACGATATCTCGGTTTAGTGCGAGCGTGAATGCCGTCCGCTTCAAACACATGTCTTCCGTTCTTCCTGTTTTATTCTCAACAAAATCAATCAATAAACTAGAAAGGAGTCAGATAGTTTTTTCGCATAAGCCAGAGTTGATAACCCTAGCGCGACCGCCGAGCGTAGGTATGAAAAGCGAGGTACATACATGAGCTTACCTTCTGTACTCTCAGTATTTTGTGGTAATATATGGATGGAACCACCACAGGGTCGCGGACACCTATTGAAGGTTTCCCCCGCGAGAACAAAAAAGGATACAACAGTTGCACTGAAACGTCGTTTGTTACTTCGAACAAGAGTTATTAAGCTTTCAGTTATTTTATCAACTGATGATGATGATTCTACCTGGCGACAGCGACTCCAATAAACGTCTTTGTCCTTACTGTGATTTGTCTTTCAATTGCAGTTTTCTTTACACCGAATTACAGCAGTAAGACGTTATTGCTGTGCAGATATCTGTTACTGTGTTGGTATCTGAATGGAATCTATAACTTGACCTTGGCCTGACAACATAATTATGTAGCACGAAATTAAAATTATGTGCCAACCTACATTATGTCTGGTGAGGACAATGTGTAATTAAGGTTGCAGATTTAATTTGAAAAAAGTAATAACTGCACAAAAGTATGTAATATATTGCCTAGTATTTCAAACACTTAATCGTTGTCAAAGCTGATTTAGTTCGTTAAAACCGGAACAGCATACACTTAAATTTAATTTAAATTACAAATTGATGCAAAATGAATGCGCTTGTAGTGGCGACCGAAAGTAAATTGAATTTTATCAAATGCGTTTGAAATAAATCAGTTTGAGTTCAAAAGAAAAACTAAATATTCCATACATTGAGAGAGTTAAAAGAGAGACTATTCCATTAGTAGGGTATACATTACAAAAGTAATCAGTAAAAATAATCAGTAACATTTTTTGACCTCCAAATTGGTAAGATTGGTAATACAGTATTAACAAATTTGCATATGTAGTCATTATGTTTCTAAGGGGGATTGCCCAGGGTGCGCCGGGAGAACACATTATTATTTCGCCATTTAGGGAAGCTTTTTCTAATTTGTTCTGGCCTCGTCTACTTTTTAGTTAATATTCTATCAAAACCTTTCCAGCGCTGTACCGCTGTAACACAACGAAAACTCACTGGCATATGGTGTGACAAAAAAGGCACGCCACGCTCCATGTCCATAAGTCATGATAAACGCGGCCATGTCGCCGACCACTTTGGCTGCAGCCACTGAGCTCTGAGCCCGTTAGATTTATAGACTTTACGTGGAATTATTTGATTTTTTGCATGCATATTCTTGGACATATCGTGTTGTGGAATTAACTATGTAATATGTATACAGGCATTTAAACATAGACTGATGATAATTATGCGCATTACAGGTAACTATTTAGTGGATCATCAGCAGCTAAAAGACGTCCACTGCTAAACAAAAGCCACTGTTAAATAAATTCCTTAGAAGGGAGGGGTTACTATCCCCAGGCTTGGCAGGCATTTTGGGGATCGCTGTATAGGTAGTAGGTTATCAAAAGAAAGACGCCACTGCCCGTCTTTTTGTTTTCCCTTAGTAGCCTCTTACGAACACACAACGGGAGGAGATGGGAATGTACTATTCTTACGCGGACACCCCACGGGGTAACTAGTGGTTGCAAATAGACAATTGTCGTTCATTGTGGCATTCCAAGGGGAAGGCCTATGTTCAGCAGTGGACGTCTTCCGGCTGGTGATGATGATGATGACATACAATGTGTTAACGAATTAACGCAAAACCTGAAACTCAGAAAGTAACAATAAACTATTACAACATTTCTATATAGCAAAGGTTTTACCGCATAAATGAGTATACTATTGTGTCCCTATAATTGGATTATTTTTGAATCCGGGTGGAGGGTTATCCCTCGACCTTTGATTGATTCGACCGGCAGTCAACCGACACGAAAATGGATGAACTATCGTATCGAGTCGTCAGCTTTCTTGCCTTTAATATCGTACCGGTAAATATTTTACCGCTCACCGAGAATATTGAGATAGTAAATAAATCAATGAAAACAAGAAGGCAACAACAAGGCACGCTTTAACTGAAATATTAGGACTCTAAAACATGAACCTTAACACCAAACTATGTAATGACATATACACATTAGTTCATTCGTGTCCGTGCTTTGCTTGAAAATTTACCAAGACATTAATGCCCCATGTAAGGGGCATGATATTAATTTTCGAAACAGAAAGTATCCTAAGCCTTTTTTAAGATATTAGTTTCAAAAATTAAAACTCCAACACAGTCATTTTTGAGGTTTAATACACTATTGATATAAATATAGAAGAAGAAAAAGAAGATCAAGATTTATTCGTGTCACATACAATAAAACAAAAAAATAACATTATTATTTTAATAAAATATGTTCAGGAGGTCTCAACATGGTCGCGGCATAATGCTAGTCGTGAACGATACATCCAGCGCTATCGTTAGTATAGTACATATTTAAAAGCTGTTGTTCCTGATAAGATAATTAGTTGCTAGTTATGAAAGTATCGTTTTTTCTTAGGCTCTTGATACATATGTGTACATATTTATTAGAAACTAGCTGACCCACGCAGCTCCGCATGCGCTATTTTTACGTTAACTAAACTTTGAATAACATACATTCGCATCGAATACATAACCTCATTTTTTATAGTCGGTTAAAAACTGGGACCCACTTTTTACTTGCTCTCCGAAGCACGGACCCGTTTAGTTCCAATGGCGTTAAGCGGTCACCCATCTATTTAATGACCTTACCTAACGTTGCTTAACCAGATCGATTACAAAACCTTGATAACAACTCTCTATGAGTGTTCCCTTACTAATATTTATTATATTATAAAGAAAAATTGATAAAATCGGACCAAGCGTATAACCAAGTACCCGTTTTGACTTTAATCCCCTCTGCCAAAAGAACCGTGCTAGATTACGGGATAAAAAGTATCCTATGTCCTACCTCGTAGTAAGATCTCAAATCATGCCAAGTTTCATTTGAATCCATTCAGTAGTTTCGGCGTGATGCTCAGCCGTGATACAGACAGACAGACAGACAGACAGACAGACAGACAGACCGACAAAAATTAAAAAAATTACATTTTTGGCCTCAGTATCGGTTATAGAATGCCCTCCAAATATAATTTTCAAAATATCTTCAATGTACAGAATTGGACCTGTTACAGTTTTATTATAAGTATAGATTTACCGAACTTATCCAACACATACGATGGTGGAGGTGAAAATTTAATTACACTTGTAAGATTACATACCTACGTTTATTTCGTACAATCATATATGTAGTTAAATTGGCAAAGGTGCTATATATATTATGTGGGTCAAATTGGAGTTATCGAATCATTTTCATAATTATTCCTCTGTTTGTTGATTAATACTACTGCATGCGTCACTAGATTAACTGAGAGAGTTCAGATAACAAATGACAAATGGAATGGTGGGACAGTCGAATGAACTGGTTGAATATAGCTTTCTGATAGACACGTATTAATACATTAGAAGTTGTTGATTAGAATAATACTTATTTTTTATGATATAGCTCTTTAGTAACAGACTTGCTTTGTTAAATCAAGAGTTGAATCGAGTTGAATTGAAAATTGTTAAGAGGTAAAACCGCTCAAAGATATTATGTCAGTTGGTCTAATAAAAGGAAGTGAAACTTTTTACTCGTCTTTTATATGAGGAGATCAGGGCCCTTTGTTGTGCAGCGACTGAAGAAACACATCCCTAACTACGCTTTTGTTTCATACTGCGTCACATTTACCAACAATGTGTTCGAAATATCTTTGCAAAATTTGACAGCATATATGAACACATGTATTTTTATGCTGTTTGTAGGCTTTTACAAAAAAAGATGTTAGTGTTGAGATATGTTCGATGTCTCGCAGTGCCGATGGCCAAAAAAACGAACTATGTTTATTCGGCTGTGAAATACAGTTTACTGTAAGGTGGAAATATTTAGCAGACGATTCCTCTAATTTTAGCAGACTTTCTCGCTTGGCTATCTCTATTGACACCATAGATTTTAGAATTATTATTGTAATTATACTTATAAAAGAACTGTAACAGGTCCAATTCTTTGGAGGGCATTGTATGACCGATACTGAAGCCAAAACTGTATATTTTTTAAATCTTTATCTGTCTGTCATCATGCCGAAACTACTGAATGGATTCAAATGTAACTTGGCATGATTTGAGTTAATACTACGAGGTAGGACATAGGATACTTTTTATCCCGTAATCAAGCACGGTTCTCTTGGGAGAGGGGATTAAAGTCAAAATGTTTACTTGGTCCGATTTTATCAGTTTTTTATTATTATTATAATAAATATTGGTAAGGCAACACTCATAGACGGTTGTTATCATTGTATGGCAATCGATCAGGTTTTAGGTAAGGTCATTAAATAGATGGGTAACCGTTTAACGCCATTTAAGTAAACGTCTCCGTGCTTCGGAGGGCAAGTAAAAGTGATTCCCTGTTTTTAACCCACTTCAAAGAAAGGAGGTTATGTATTGAACGCAAATATAAGCTAATAAAAATTAAGTTAACGTAAAAAGAGCGTGGGTGGAGCTGCGCGAGTCGGCTAGTTGTAATTAAAACTGATTTAAATTGGACAGTGCGTAGTCCAAGTACATGAAAAGAGTGAGAGAGAATTGTGTTTGATCTTGTCGACTCAGCGGCATCGTTTTAAATGCAAACACATGGGCGTAGCTTGCTACAAGTCGTAGCAGCTTGTAGCAGCTCGTAGCTAGATAACTCGTAGCATTGTAGCAGAAGTCCAAGCATGCATAGCAGTTTTTGATGTAACCCCATTATTTCCCGACTACGGAACGGAGGGAGGGTTATGATTTTAACAATAATATATGTATGTATGTTCATCTGTTCCCGCATATCTTTTAATCTACTTAACATAATTTGACAAGTAGGGTGTCGTTAGAACCGTCTTGATTGTCCGCTGGTTAGGCTATATAATATCACATTATTAGACTGCAATTTTATCCGTAGTCAGGTTTTAGTTTTTAAAACTTATTACTTGTTTTAATTATTAATACGTAACAAAATATTATTATTATTTTGGTACTCGTGGTAAGGGTGCCGAGAAGGAGATATTGCCAACTGTCTCGCAGCTCGTCCTTTACGTATCGATGCAATCATGTGAGCTCGCTCCTTTGCGCTGCAGATTGGATCACATGTACTCTTGTTCAGCGCTATCATTCGTTAAATACCTATAGAAGTTTCATATGTTTTATTTTCGCTCATGTCAAAAATTCTAATATTACAAAATATTTTTTAAAAATATTGAACCGACTTCAATAACACTAAAAAGTATAAAATAATTTAAATATTATTGAAGTTGGTGTTAGCATACCTGCTGTATATATTTGGCACCAACTTCAATAATATTTAAATTATAATTTTTAGTATTATTAAGGTCGGTTCAATATTTTTTTAATATTTTATTTTATACCTACTTTATAGTGATATTTTCATACATAAAGATTGAACCATCGAAGACGGTAAAATGATCTAGATAGGTTATGACATCATTATGATATCACATTATCGTCTCAATTTATCCGGTCGTGATGAAATTTGTATGGAATCATCATAATTAATTTAACGGGCCCGTTGGTCTCGTGGTTAGAAGCCCTGTCCGCTAACCGATGGGTCGTGGGTTCGATTCCCACCAAGTGTCTGGGTGTTATTTATCTATTTAAGTATGTATTTACAAAAAAAAAAGATTGTATATAAGTATTAGTATCAGTTGTCTGGTTTCCATAGTACAGGCTCTGGCTAGTTTGGGATCAGATGACCGTGTATAATAGTTTACTCTCTCGAATAAAAAAAGAATCATCGAAATCGGTTCATATTTGTCAGAGTAATGTCAGGAGAACATCAGTTTTATGGTTTTTACCAGATAAATCCCTCCACATCATTAATGGTCCTCCAGGAAGTTCTTATCCGGTTATGATAAAATTCATACAGATTTATTACAGTGGTTCCTTCTTACGAATAAAAAAAGAAATCATTGAAATTGGTATATATTAGAAGAATCATTGAAATTGGTATATATTTGCCAGAGTTATGACCATTTTGGTCCTTAAAATCATCTTTTAGGCATTCCTGCAGGTTTCCTGCACCTCCGTCATTCTTGTTTTTTCAGGAACTACTTATTCGTAAGCAATAATTTTTTTATGGGACCCAATCAACGAATTAAAGAATGGATGGAAGAACGATTTTTTCAAATCGGTTCATAATTGCCAGAGTTATGCGCGAACATACTTTTTCGGTACGATGTCCCTTACACCCTGTATATAATACAGACGAATTGAAAACCTCCTCCTTTTTTGACGTCGGTTAATAAAATAGCTTAACTGCTCCAGGTGACTTTGCTGCCACAGACGGGTGAATGGTTAATCTGTTACTGATGTAATTTACGTTAAAAATATAAATACTGTACTAAGTAATATCTGGTTAATAACTTATTGGGTTTTACAAAATATCTTCAAATCGGTAAATACGGCAAAATTTTCCAAGGACGTTTCGGATAGAACCCGTTAATTAAAACGCAATTTATGTCGACAACCCTTTAAGTATTGGCACTCCAAACCCTATTTATAAGATATTGAATTCTCTTATTTGAGACAACTTTCTGAATTGATTTAAATTGATTTTAACACTGACGAGATTATTGGCGAATTTACAGCGAGTTTGTCCGTTTGTAACACAATTCTAAAATATTTTCAATGATTGATTTATCTAAAACTAGAATTTAAAATATGTTTCTCAATGTAATCTAACAATTCCTGTTTTTCAATTCAGTCGTATCAGTAATTTTATTAATTAAACTCAACATTATCAATCATTAGCGACCGATAGACGTCCACTGCTGAACAAAGGCCTCCCCCTTAGAAGGGAGGTGTTGCCATAATGCCCACTCTCAGCAAGCGGCTTGGGGATCGCAGTATAGGTGGAAAATAAATCCAAAAGAAAGACTGCTGCCCGTCTTCCTGTTCTCGCTTAATCGCCTCTTACGACGCCCAACTAGAGGAGAATGGGGGGATGCAATTCTAACCGGCACCCCACGGGTAACATTAGGGTAAAAGTGGGATAGTTGCCCCAGGGGTATGGTTGCCTCGATTGTAATTTCTCTAGTTTAGCGGATGATCACATGTTATCTATACATATAATAAAATCGTAGAAAAGTAAAAACTGTACATTGAATATTTTTTGAAAATTTTTATTGCTACGTGTTCTAGGAACGATACTGATTCCGAATATATGATTTTTAGAATTTTTGTCTGTCTGTATGTCTGTGGCTTTGTGTAGACTTGACGTCAAAACCGCTGAACAGATTTAGTTGCTATTTGGCAAAAATATTTATTGATAACCTAGAAAACTTATAGGATATAAATTATCTCGCTATTTGTTACGGGGAATGAGCAGTGTCGAAATATGTACTTTTTCTACTAAAATTTGGCGTGAAATTATTTTGTGTTGAAGATTTGTGCACATACTGTTCAACAGATTTAGATGACGGACATGTTTACTATAGACCTGATCAGACTTAAATATAAGTAATATCAAGCTATTTGTTACAGGGAATGAGCAATATTGTAATAAGCACTTCTTCATCTTAATTTTTCCGCGAAATTGTAAAAAAACTAGAGTAATGTTACAATATAACAGAATAATTGTGAATTTAAACTCCAAAATTAAAATCATTACGCTATATTAACATAAGGAGTTAAGCAGTAACTATCTATAATGCTACATATGGAAGGGAATTTCGAGATGTATCCTAACGGCTGATACAGCGTAGCGGTTGAACGGTCTTCCGACATTTTTGTGTTTCCGGGTTCGATCCCGGATGAACTCTTCTTTTTTTTTCCTTTTTATTTTACTTTTCATAGTACTATTACGACATCGGTACATTACGAGGTACTTCTACAACTTAAATCGATAGGTATTGCTTTCAATTTTTAATAAAATAAATTAAAATGTTCATTTTTTTAATAGTCTCAGTTAGATTATAAAATATGAGTTCCCACTGCTGCATCTCGATATAAAGAAAGTAAGTAACCAAGGAAAGGAAATTGTAAGTTATAAGCGATTGGGAACGCTACAGTGAAGCTTGCGCCTGTAACATCTGCTCACAAGGACAAGCACCTTCTGTTTTGCTAAGCGGTACACACTGTGTACCTACTTATCGATTCCTTGGTAACAGTGGCGAGTGTGAAGCTTAACTCAGTTATGATCGAAAGCGCCACGGTCAATTGCATGTCTTAGTGAAAGGAATGGTCAATCACCAAAATATCTTAGATTGTTGGCCAGGTTGCGCCCGTTAAACTGAATATAATATTTTGCCATTTGAAGAGGCTCTTTCCGCGCACTTCAGTTCATAGTTTTCCCTGTCAACGTGTGCACCATAGTGCCGCAGCACAGCATTATTATCGCCATACGCGTGTCAGTCGACGCTACTGGGGTTCTATCTGTTACAAGAACGTGACAATGACGTGTCCAGTTCAAATGGTCTAAGGCCCTCTGCGTTATACTCAGTCTATACAGAATACGTTGCAGAATATCTACTGCCAGTGTCTATAGTATAGACATAGGCAGTAGTCATCTGATGTGCACAGTATTAGACTCTTTACCGTGGCCAAGTTATATGATGAATCCAAGTATCGTCGTTCGGATGGCTAACCTTAGTCAAAGTTGAAGAAGAGAAGTGGTCGAGAAAGTTAGGAGTGGGTTTTTATCTACATACATAGGTATGTTACTTATTAACTTCACTGATCATGAAAAAAGAGAGAGGAGCCCAAAAGCATGAGTTATACGTTTCGCTAACGTATACAAGAACATAAGGAAATTTCAAAAAACTGTAGTGTTTTAAGAGGTCAGCATCCCAATTTATTAATTCACCTTTCAAATGACACACACGAGTCAAGCGCAAAGTTTAATTAAAAGTTCAAGCTACCCTTAGGCATCTGACCTGGCTTATCGACTGCTGTCTAGCGGACAACTTGGACTGACTTTTTACTTAGGTACCCGCCGAACCATGAAAATGCTCAGTTCAAATGATACCTTAACGGTCACCCATCTAAGGAATTACGTTTCTTAACCAACTGATCGTTTGCGAACAGTGATAATAACTGGCTACGAACATGCCAATTTTTCTGTAAGCGTATGGTTCTCAAATCAAAAAGTTGCAGGGACAGACACTGAAGGCTGCATGTCGGTCGAACTGGGTCGAATGGCTCCAGTTACTCTTAGGAGTCGCTGGATGTTTGGGATGTGGACCTTAGACGTTCATCGAGTACGGCGGCGGTGACTCGGAGGACGGCGGCGAGGTTGCGAATACCGTCCCCGTGAACACTTTGACAGGTACCCGGGGGTAATATGCTCCCCGGTAGCAAGCTCAAAGGCAAGTTACTGAGGGGCACCTTGTACAAATCTCATCGATTGATCCCCCACAATATCTCAGGGATCTTTAAAGGTTTGAGGTTTTGAAGGAAAAAAGGCAGCTCGAACTTCATGTAACAGAGCGGATTCGGAACATAGCAAGAGGCCCGGGCGCAGAAGGCGGACCATTTTATTTTTTGACGCGGGTAAACTTTCAAAAGGTTCGCGGGAGCTGTAGGGCTCGACCGGTGTATATGGGATTCTTACCCACTAAAACCCCCGCTGTTGTCGCATCGGCACATGAGAGGGGCCCCAGGGCTCTCCGGTGTGATCTGCTCCAGGGTAACCCCTCAGTGCCTTGCCTTGCACCAGCCCGCCGCCGGGGTCGCATTGTAGCCCCCGAGAACCTGTCACGGTGCTCAGGAGGACGAGGGACGCAACCCCGCCGCCTTCCGCCTCGGAGTCGCCGCCGTACTCAATGGACGTCCTGGGGCCCACACCCCGAACGTTCCGCGACTCTGAAGGGCAAAAGGCGGACCAAAGCCAATCTTATGCCCCCGTATCGAGAATGTGCAGAAAGCAGGAACGAGGGGGAACTGCTGCCTGTGCACCACTATATTACACTCTCGCTAATATGGCGTGCTAAAGTATTCCGGCATGCCACCTGATGAGATTCTGCGGGCCTTTTATAGCGACAGGCAGGTCCGTGGGCTTTACTTACACCCACGGAAGATGATGGGCTGGCCAGCCGCTGGTGGGACTCGAAATTGTATACAGATAGACACGTTTCCGGTGCCCATCAACATAGCGGAATTTGGACACGAAGGGTTTGAGTCAATAGGAGTCATACTGAACCCACACTGTCACTCCCGTGATGGTATGGACAACCCTTGGGATTTCTCCACGTTAAAAAAGGAATGGCTTAAGTTGAATCAAGCCAAGGCCTTGGCTCACCCCAAGGTGAGGTTTAAACGAGCACCTTACGGTGTACCACTTGCTTGCTTGGCAATGACGTTAACATTGCTTGAGCTCATCAAAAATACAGGCTGCGGGCAAAGCCGCGGGTACTGCTAGTTTTATTTATCTTTCGTGAGACTCTACAACTACCACTAAGTTGACTGTGTTGCATGTCTTTGTGCGATTGCATGGTAGGGCAAGGTGAAATCAAAGTTTTTGCGGGATAGATGGCCTCTTTTTCACTGGGGCCTCTTTATCCTATACGTAATTTACATAGATTAGGCATTTATCCCCCATGTGGGATAGATGCCCCAAGATTTATAGGGCCGCAAAAATGGCTAATACTCTGTAAATATCAAAGATGATGGTTTTTCCTTTCATAAGTTTGAAGATAATAAATTTAAGTACCTACCCGTATTACAAATAAAGAATTTTGCTTTTTTCACTGAGAAATATAAAGTAATTTCAAAAAGTGTGGCAACTATCCCACTTTTACCCTAACAATAATAGCATACAAAATGCACTAATCAAGACTAATCAAGAGTGGAATTTCTAAGCACGAGGCGGCTTGGCTGGAGATGATTAAACAAAAGAAAGTTCGGAAATCTACCGCGCCACCTCCAACTTCTGTATTTATGTGTGATAAGTATGGAAAGATGTGTCGTGCAGCAATTGGTTTGTTTAGTCATAAACGCAGATGTCTCCAGACAACGTAGACAGGCGCTGCAACGAACATCTGTAAAGATGCTGTGGCCAATGATGATAATAATGATACAAAATGCAAACACTATTCGCGTTTTAATCAAAAAGTACAGAGTATTGAATAAATAGCAGAGTAGGCATTATAAGCAAAGCACTGGCAGACAGACAGCTAGAATCTTGCAGATGCTCAGTAATATTGTGTAATTTTATGTCTACAATACGGAGCAATACATTATCGTTGTAACCGCACACAAAGCCAAATTCTCTAGCAAATAGATACCCGTTCCTACAATGAATAAAATATATGAGCCGTTCTGTACGTTAACTTGCCTTTATAGTCTAATTTGCTTAGGATGTGGTCGTAACAATGTGATTGTGACTCGTGCACCGAGATCGACGACGCTAAATTCCGAATTACCTATAAAATTATCGCTAGAAGTGACTATAAGGCATGCAATGTATTTTTGGATATTTCATTACTTTGGAGATTCTTACATGTCTAAAGACTTTGAACTTATTTAAAGTTCAACGGATGCTATATAAACTGGTAGATTGATTAATAATAATAATATCTTGGGACAATCCACACACGGTCATCCGATCCCAAACTAGGCAGAGCCTGTACTATGGAAACCAGACAACTGATACTAATACTTATATACTTTTTTTTTTTTGTAAATACATACCTAAATAGATAAACTACACCCAGACACTTGGCGGGAATCGAACCCACGACCCATCGGTTAGCAGGCAGGGTGATTATTTATAAACTTTATATTTATAATTTAGGTAGGTAGATAAACAAATAGAATGCATTAGGTCATATTAATTAGTATATTTCCAATTGCGATGGTTAAATTATCTCTTGATTCAAATCTTGTTTCTAAAAAAAATAATGATTCCTATTCTCATTAAAGTTTCTTTAGTTTATGGTTAGCAGTTGCTTCAGTTCATCTTAGACTTTATAACATACGTACGTATGGTCGTAATTTCGCGTAAAAAGAACTAGTCGTAATAATAGTAATCCGTAACATCCTAATGCTGGGCAAGAGTCTCCTCCAGTCCAGTCAGATACCGAGACAGGTGAGGTTCAAACCAGCACCTCACGGCATGGCCGTGGTAAGCAGTGTAGCTAAATTTTCATTCTACAATACGAAACGTTAGAGAATAGAAAACAAATGTATGGGAATGACATATCTCTTCACTAAGTCACGTGAAGAGATAAGGGGGTCACTAAACTACCATTGCAATAAAATACCAGCCCTTGTTTATGTCCCACTGCTGGGCACGGGCCTCCCTTCAAGATGAAGGACTTACGCCATAGTCCACCACGCTGGCCAAGTGCGGGTTGGCGGGTTGGCAGTTTCACACGTCATTCGAAAGCTAGTTAGGCTTTCTCAGACATGCAGGTTTCCTCACGATGTTTTCCTTCACCGAAAGCTAGTAACAATCGCACAAAGACGATTCACACATGATTAATTAAAGAAATCAGAGGTACGAGCCGGGGTTCGAACCTGCGCACCTTGTTTCCAAGGCAAGTGCTCGCCCACTGAGCTGTTACAGCTGTAATCAACCACTAACCATTAACCATTGCAATAGAAATTGGAAAGAATATGTAACTGCAAATTAGTAAAGACTCTCATAACCCAATCGATTTTTCTTTATTTGATACTGTTGCAAATTGATTCGCCTCATGAACCTATCCAACATAGTTGTTTTGACTTCAATTTGTGCATACCACACGAAGCGACCCACAGGTAAAGTTATGTAAGCGACTTGGAAACTTGATAGCTTCTTGTGTTTGCAGGGAAACCACATTTCTGCGCCATTGAAAATTTAATTACGACCTTTCCGGTTTGCTTGAAACTAGCTTAACTTGGAACAGCTCTGGTTAAACTAGTTTTCTATTATGATAAGGAAACCATAGGAATCTGGCTTCTTGAATTGTAAGAAACTAAGCGCAGAATGTCACTATTGCAATCGTTTGATCCTTTTTAGGGTTTCGTACCTCAAACCTAGAAAAGGAGCCCTTATGATGCAACTTCGTCTGTCTGGGTGTCCCTGATACATACATATGTATGTATGTATTTTTTTTGAGTTAATTTTACATTAATTATTATTAGAAGCTGCCTTTAAAAGCTACACGTTAAAATCAAAGTACCTAGCTAGTATGGTTTTGAGTGGAACAGAAGAACGGGCTTGAAAGTGGAAACACAAACATCTAAAATGGAAACGTATGTTTCTGTTCTCCCCAACGGTTATCGGTTCTTCGAGCGATGTGACCGGCCCACTGCCACTTCAACTTGCATATTCTACGAGCTATGTCGGTGACCTTGGTTCTTCGGCGAATCTCCTCATTCCGGATTCTGTCGCCCAAAGAAACTCCGAGCATAGCTCTCTCCATAGCTCGTTGTGTGACTCTGAGCTTCTCCAAAAGGCCAACTGTTAGAGACCACGTTTCAGTACCATATGTCATCACTGGCAACACACACTGGATAAAAACCTTTGTCTTCAGGCACTGCGGAATTTCTGATGAGAAGATGTCACGTAGTTTCCCGAACGCTGCCCATCCGAGTTGGATTCTTCGGGCGACCTCTTTGTCGAAGTTGGACCAACCTAACTGGATAGTTTGTCCTAGGTATACGTTGTGGAGGTATCTATTTCAGTATTATTTTGGCCTGCATCTCATATACAATGCGTCGAAGCAAGGGGAAATGATATAAAACCACTACAGGTATTTTTATACTAAGACTAGAACGACGTTGTTGGGAATACGACAAGTCGCCCAGACAAAGGATTAGTGCGATATCCTCAAACAAATTGGCTGTTTAAATGAGATAGTTGGGCGTGGGTGGCGAGATTAGGCCTAAATCTATCAAAGTTGAGCTGTTTTTCATCGATCTGTTGTAGCGTGTTCGTGACATAAAATTGGCAGTTATACAAGAAGAATTGCTTCGGGTTTATGATTTATTGAATTGGCAGGCGAATAGTTTTGATGGGTTCTCTGATAACAATCGACCGTTGTGTTGTCACTTATCAGGCTTATCTGTGTACCTGGCTCGATAGGTACTCTTTTTGTATTACCAAATCACGTCATATTTTACTGACTTCTGACACAAGTGTGACGCCTATATGTATCGGTGGCATGGTAGCACCCGAAAGATTGGATGGATTTATATTGTTTTTTTATTTATTTCAAAATAGGTTTTTCTGTATCTGTGTATGTTCTTAATCGAGGTAGTTTTGTTTAGACGGGGATTTTAAAATTTTAATTTATTGGTACTTATGGGCATAACTATGGGAACTATAAGTATGGGTATAAGTATGGGTTACGTCGAATACGATACGAATACGTCGTTTAACAGTAAGTTCTTATTCATGCCTGTGTGCAAATCTTACGTAATTATCCGTATATAAAGGGCAATATAAAGTTGTGGCTTTTATCATGTTGGAGCATTCTCGCAGTGCTGTTTCCGCACAACTTTGATGTGAACTCAACCCCTCTTGTATCGCTCATCGCGTGCGGTAATGACTTATATAACTTTTGAGGAGATTCGATGAAACTCAACACTTCACTCTTTGTATACCATTAATGTTGAATAATTTCCTGTCAGATGTTTCGCGCTTTCATTAAATGATTTTATAATTTGTGTATTATAACTTCTGTCGGTACAGAGTCTATTGTTTATGTAGGTATATTTATA
This sequence comes from Furcula furcula, assembly GCA_911728495.1. Classification (NCBI taxonomy): domain Eukaryota; kingdom Metazoa; phylum Arthropoda; class Insecta; order Lepidoptera; family Notodontidae; genus Furcula; species Furcula furcula. Next base: position 21,779,489 of record OU452244.1, on the reverse strand, counting down.
TACTTAATACTTATTTTCGGAATATCTTGGGTTTTACCCAGTCCTATAAGAGGCTCGCGTAGTGACGGATATTAAATTTTGAGCTTATTGATACATTAATTATGCAAGAAGAGGTGACTAGCCACCTACTAGATGGGCTTTCGAAATGACCGTGAGAGTGTGACAGAGAGCTACATCGGCGTAAGTAGCTCAGAGATGGCGAGATGTTCAAATTTATTCGAGGTTTATGTTTAATTTACACCCCTGAAGCAATACATAAACATATTAAAAACGAAATCCAATTTAACAACTATATTTAAAAAGTGCGCTAGCGGCGGAAACGACTTGGAGCAGCCTGACTAAGGACTTCGGAGTCGCTGGACGTTCAGGGTGTGGGCCCTTTGAACGTCCATCCTCCGAGGAGGACAGCGGCGGGGTTGCGACCCCCGTCCCCGTGAGCACCGTGACTGGTTCCCGGAGGGCTATAATGCACCCCCCGGCGGCGGGCTCAAAGGCACTGAGGGGCCCCTGGTGCAGATCCCACCGGAGAGCCCTGGGGTCCCCCCTCTCATGTGCCGATGCGACAGCCGCGGGGGTTTTAGTGGGTAAGAATCCCACATACCCCGGTCGAGCCCCACAGCTCCCGAGGATCTTTGGAAGATTTCCCCCGCGTCAAAAAAAAAAGCCTGACTAAGGAAGTATCTCTACCTTTCAGAAAATCGTAGCACTCTGTTTTTACATTATGTAAGGGTTAGTTCTGCTATCAATACATTGGTATCTCTGACATAGTTTCCTTGTGTTTTCAGTAAGCTGGTGTTTGCACTATAGATATTTATGACGCTCACCAATACGGTTTGTATGCTGTGTTGGTAAGCTTAATCTGATCGGTGGGTCTGCCCCATCATCAAACTCTGGGGAAGGATACGACATATTTTTTAATATCACTGGATATACAATGTACAAAATTCATGACGTAATTGAAAATGTCTATTATATGCCTAATATCTCTAGTCCCTACATCGATTTGGGAAAGAGCTTTAAATTGTTGAACTGATTTTCATGTAAGATAGTTAAGAACTATATCGATTAAACTAGCTTTCAAATAAAAAAAAAACCGCATTCAGATCTATCCACTAGAGAGCTACAATTCCGTACACAGATACACAGACAGACAGATAGGCGACAAACTTATAACACCCCTCGTTTAATCAGGGGCTATTAAAAAGATAATCATCATCATCATCATCAGCCGGAAGACGTCCACTGCTGAACATAGGCCTCCCCCTTAGAACGCCACAATGAACGACAATTGGCTATTTGCATCCATCGGTTACCTGCGACGCGCACAATGTCGTCTCACCTAGTGGGAGGCCTGCCAACGCTGCGTCTTCCGGTTCGTGGTCGCCACTAGAGAACCTTTCTTCCCCAACGGTTATCGGTTCTTCGAGCGACGTGGCCTGCCCATTGCCACTTCAACTTGCATATTCTGAGAGCTATGTCGGTGACCTTAGTTCTTTGGTGAATCTCCACATTTCGGATTCTGTCGCGCAAAGAAACTCCGAGCATAGCTCTCTCCATGGCTCGCTGTATGACTCTGAACTTGTCTAAAAGGCCAGCCGTTAGAGACCACGTCCCAGTACCATATGTCATCACTGGCAACACCCACTGGTTAAAAACCATCGTCTTCAGGCACTGCGGTATTTTGGACGAGAAGATATCGCGTAGTTTCCCGAACGCTGCCCATCCGAGTTGAATTCTTCGGGCGACCTCTTTGTCGAAGTTGGACCGACCTAACTGGATAGTTTGTCCTAGGTATACGTAGTGGTCAACCACTTCGAGTGTATCGTTCCCAACAACTACCGGTACGGGTACAACATGGACATTAGACATGATCTTCGTCTTGTCCATGTTCATTTTAAGACCCACCTGTTGGGAAACGCTACTGAGGTCGCTGAGCATCGTATTGAGGTCCTCCAGCGACTCTGCCATAATGACTATATCATCGGCAAAACGAAGGTGAGTGATGTATTCGCCATTGATGTTGATGCCGAATATGTACCAGTACAAGAGCTTGAAAACGTCCTCCAATGCGTTTGAGAACAGTTTCGGAGAAATAACGTCTCCCTGTCTCACACCTCGCTGCAATGGGATTGGTTTCGTACTCTCGTCCTGTAGTCGAATTGACATGGTGGCGTTGCTGTACAAACACTTCAACACTTCTATATACCTATAGTCAATGCGTATAAAGATAATATCAATCTCTTATTTAGGTCTAAACAGAACCAACAATATATTATATATTCCTACCTACATATGTAGGTCGATAAGATAAAAACGGAAGTACTCTATAGATCGCAGTAGCGGGGGCAACATTCCTCGGACCCTTTGTACCGGTACGGTCAGTGCACTCTCCTTTTGCCGGCTAACTTATATTGAATTTTGTTGAACACCTATCATCTGTGACTTCCTACTGCACAGTGCTGTATTTGTATGTGTCTTCTGAAGAGCTCTTTCTTAATATTCGAAATACAGATAGGATTATTCGGTATGTGGAAAACATTGTTCTCATTTTAAAATGTATTTTTTTTACGGTAAGCTCATCGGAAACGCGGTGATGCAATTAGTTAAAGATAATAAAGTGCTCTAGGTTATTGAAAGCATATTATTTACTCATTTGTATCATTCGGGAAAATTGACGTTGGAAAACGGTTCATTTGAACTCTACTATATACCTACCACTAATTATATCCTTTCAATTTTAACGAATTTTTGATGAAAAGTTTTGAATACCTACGTTATTGTGTAGTCGGTAAGAAGTAATTTCATGTGCATGTACTGAGCCGTATTATGTTAAGCTTTGGATTCGCATCAACAAAGCGAACGTTGCTTGGCCGCAAATTGCTGACTCATTGTTAGGCGTAAACAAACACCGCGTGCCTCGTCTCCCTAAATATATTCCAGTCACTTTGAATTAATTAATATTATTTTCACTATAAAATAAGCTAAGCAATCTAGGAAGATCTATGTAAGGTGCTGTTTAATTGCTGCAATTATGCAGCAAACTAAACTTTTCAAAAGTCCATAAAAAAACGTTTCATTGCAAGATTACATCAAAACAGATGTAATCTTGCAATGAAAAGTTTTTTTACGTGACATACGACACATCTGTCTATCATCAGTAGCACTGCTCTACCACTCGTCACATGTGATATTAGTTATTAACTGCAGTAGCCTCTTGAAACTACCAATTTGGACAAACACGGTGCCTTTCAAATCTAAACACAGCAATATTTACACACTCCGGTTTTAATGCCGAATATCACTGCTGTGATACATTCCTTTCCTTTTCAAAAGGTATCCGGTTTTCGTAGGGGTAGAGGCCAAGTGCAGTAGGCAGTCCATTTGGACCTCACCTGATTCTCTCCAGCGCCAAATACTTGTTAGAGCACGTCCCGGGTGCAGTAGGAATGCCCACTCCCTTCGGCATCCTTACGGTATTTGCGTCAACACTGGGCCTTCGTGCCCTGGTGCGGATCCTGGTCAGAGACCTCGGTCCCCTCTTATGTGCCGATGCGACAGCCGCGGGGGTTTTAGTGGGTAAGAATCCCACATACCCCGGTCGAGCCCCACAGCTCCCGAGAATCTTTCGAAGATTTCCCCTGCGTCAAAAAAATTTGGCCTTCGGAGTCGCTGGACGTTTGTGGTGTGGGCGTCCATTGAGTACGGTGGCGAATCCGAGGAGGACGGCGGCAGGATTGCGACCCCCGTCCCCGTAAGCACCGTGACAAGTTCCGGGGGCTACAATGCGCCCCCCGGTGGTGGGCTCAAAGGAAAGGCACTGAGGCGCCCCTGATGTAGATCCTACCGGAGAGCCCGGGAGTCCCCACTGAAGAGCCGTTGCGACAGCCGGGGGTTTTATTGGGTAAGAATCCCACATACCCCAGTCGAGCCCCACAGCTCCCGGGGACCTTTTGAAGGTATCCCCACGAAAAAAATTATTATATATTAAATTACCTACACCTCGAGGAAACTATACCTACCTACCTGGACATGCTTTTGTAAAGAACCTTCTTCTGTTTCTGCTAGTGTCACGTGCTCAGCGCAAACTGCTGTTTTAGATTTTTGAACAAAAACTTTCTACGTTCATACTTTATTTTCCTTACATTGAGAACTTGTACTACCTTAACTATGAACCCAGCAGTTTAACTATGAACCCAGGTTTAAACTCAGGAAATTGTTCCTTAAACCTGAGTCTAAACTGCTTTTCGTAATAAGACAGTTACTGGACTGGTAGTAATCTCAATTAGGTATTTGGAAATGCACGTACTGCAGGCCTAAGCAGTTAAAATTTTGTAATAGCTTCAAACTTAACCTAAACTGCCTTGTTTTATTAACAGAAGAATGACGATGATTACTAGTATGTATTTGAGGAAAGAGACTTTTCCAGAGCGTGCTATTATGCTATTTAGGGACAGGTAATTGTACAGCTCCGGGTAACAGGCTAAGATTATAAGATTCCATGAATGACTTGAGTAAAAAGTGTCCTTAAATATTATAACGGTATTTTATCACATTTTCAAATGGACCGAAAATCCTCAATCTTTGATTTTAGTGGGTAGAAGATGTTAATAATGTTTTAAAAATAAGTTCTACACTACATAATATTGATTAAAATGAATTTAAAAAAATCACCCGCTATTCTGTTAGCGAGTCACATAACATAAATAAATGTTTATTTATTAAACAGTGTTTTGTTATTTTTTACGCCGTCTAAAATCCGGGCTTGGCTTAGTTTAACTTTGTTCGTTAATATTCCATGATCGTAAATATTTATATAAGACGAACTTCTCTCTTGGTCTTAGATATATGATATATACGAGTACATTTAATTTTGCAATAAAATGCTAAATAATGCTAAAATAGAAACATATCTGCTAGAACTATAGACATAATTCTTACGAGATAGCATCTCTAGATGGCTTCGCACGGGTGGATGACACCAACTGCGAAGCCAGAACAAAAAATATTCCTCCGTTACATTTTATGTTCAAGGCTGAGATTAGTTTGCGTAAAAAACGAAAAGCTGATCGTAGACGCGATGGCTACCTGTAGACATAAATTAAATGTGAATAACCTTAGAAAATAAGGTTATTCACCATCGATATACTATACTAACTAGATTAGCTGTCACGACCCGAAAAGTGGTCACGAAAATAGAGCTCTACGGAGACGGCTGTCGCTCTATTTCAAATTAGTACGAGCCGACAACAGGACGTAAGGACGTATCGAAATTCCTTATTGCGCGTTTATAAACTGTCCAAATACTTATCGTAATACTAAAATTGCAGATGGAGAATTTTTTTTCGTTTCGTGTTCTTATTACTACTAGTTTAAATAATAAATATAAGTAAGATATCATTATAATACGAAATAAAAATTATTTATTTGATATTTTCTCCGCTAGTAGTTCGCAACTGCCTTGCCGAGACTGACAAAATTAATGTTGCCGATAGGCGTGTCGCCACTGTCTATACGAAACTGTCAAACTACACGTCATTACCATAATAAAAAAGTTAGTTCTCATTTTTGCCACCAGCACGGATAAGTTTGTAAGTCAGTACACACACAATGGAAACACACTTGTTTTGAACCTTATTTTATAGTGGTTAAGATTTTCTTTTAAATGAGTACATTTTTGTTTAAGTCAAAACAACTACTTTTTTTGGCGATTTTATTGATTTTTCTTTGTCTCCGATGTAAAGGTTTTATGTGCCAACATTACTGCATACAGAATTAGACTTTATTACTACATGTGAAGGCTTCTATTAGTCCGACGTTCCGAATTATTTAAAACTATTTTCTACAATTTCTAGCTACGTGTATAGTTGTGTAAGTATATGTAACCGCGACCACATTTTCGATGTCATTTTGTTCGTGACAGCTAATCTAGTTAGTATAGTATATCGATGTTATTCACATTTAATTTATGTACGGTGAGAGACATTTCAAATGAATCACATTTAGGACAATAATTGTTTGCACGTGCTGGCCCAAAATACGTGCGGGTAGAGTAAGGATAGGTAACGTCGATCAAGCGATTCTTTTTTTAAGTGGTCAAGCATTCGTGACCGCGACGCTGCATGTATACTGGTGATAAATATTTTACCACGGTCTGTGTACCGTGTACAGGACAATAGTGAAAAGAGAAATCGGTTTCCCATTTGGGAAACCGATTTCTCTTTTGCAATCATACAATTAATTACGAAGGCTTTAGATTTATTAGAGTAATTGAAATTCCATATCCATTAATTGATGCCGATTACGAGGATCTCATGTTGCATTGTTTAATTTAAATCCATAGCAAAAACTGTATACAAGCAATCTGTAGCGAAATTCAGTAGATACAAGATATAATAATTGGCCACTTCTTCTCAGTCGTAACAGAGGTGTTATGTAAACGATGGTGGCACGCTAGACTAAGCATTGGCGCCGAATTTGGGGCATTGATGCAATGGAGCGACAAACCGACAACTTAAGCTTTTATTTAATTTTTAACCGACTTCAAAAAAGGAGGAGGTTCTCAATTCGTCTGTATATATATATATATTTTTCTATGTATGTTCGCGCATAACTCTGGCAATTATGAACCGATTTGAAAAAATCTTTCTTCCATCCATTCTTTAATTCGTTAATTGGGTCCCATAAAAAAATTATTGATTAGTAATAAGTAGTTCCTGAAAAAACAAGAATGGTGACTGCGCACTGAGAGCTGCAAGAAAGCCTATATAGATGACGTTTTAGTCGCTCGGACTCGCTCGGTCGGACAAAAATAGTCACAACTCTGGCAAATATTTACCAATTTCAATGATTTTTTTTTATTCGAAAGAAGAAACCACTGTATTGAATCTGTATGAATTTTATTACAACCAGATAAGAACTTCCTGGAGGACCATCAACGATGTGGAGGAATTTATCTGGTAAAAACCATAAAACTGATGTTCTCAATTACATTGCTCTGACAATTATGAACCGATTTCGATGATTCTTTTTTTATTCGAGAGAGTAAACTACTATGATGTTTCCATGTAAATTTCATTACGACCGGATATTTTTTTCTGAAGAAACATGAATTATGTAAAACTATGTAGACGATAATGTGATCATAACCTACCAGATAATTTTACGGTTTTCGATGGTTCAATCTTTATATATGAAAATATCACTAAAAAGTTTAAAATAAAATCTTTTTTAAAAAAATTGAACCGACTTCAATATCACTGAAAAGTATAAAATAATTTAAATATTATTGAAGTTGGTGCCAAATATACCGACGCTAACACCAACTTCAATAATATTTAAATTATTTTATACTTTTCAGTGATATTGAAGTCGGTTCAATTTTTTTAAAAAAGATTTTTTATTCCATCGTATGGATGATTTTCCGCGTGCTCTCATGCCTTCTACTTTACCCTATACTAGCTGTAGCCCGCGGCTTTGCCCGCGTTTACTTTGTTACTCAAACGTGTTTTGGATCATGGATCGAGGTTTTTTAAAATATTGTTTACACTAATGTTGTTTTTTATTTGCGCGAATATTACACATTGAAATCAAACTACTTTTTACGGATTTAATTGCGGTTTATTTTAGCTTTTACTATACCGACGTTTCGAATGCTTTGCAGCACCCATGGTCACGGGAGAACTAAGATGTTGAACGTCCTTATGTCACAATTATGAGGTCTTCTTAGTTATTATTGTTGGTCCGATCTTCGGAAGATCGATTTCAATATTTTCACACTTTTATTAACCCTGATCTAATCAAGTATTTAGCCTGTATTTTTGTGTAAGCTATCATAGCTCCAATTTCTTAAATATTTAAGTACTTCTTTATTTAAAAAGATACTGTACTTACTTTGCAATTCCATTAAAAAACATATGAGGAGGTTGTTAAGTGGAAACCATTTGGTAACCCCATTGCAAGATGCCCTTAGCGGTTTATTTTCGAAAAATGCTGGAAATAAGTTTATTCAACAGTTTTGTTTAGTTCAATCACTGAGTTTCGTTACCATAGTTGCATTATAGCATTAAATGGAGATCTTTCTTCACGCGACCATTAGGGATTCTTGTATGCAGTACATAAAATATGTATGAATAAAATAGTTTTTGGAATTCAATTGAACGCTTTTAGGAGTTAATTTAAAAAAAATGACATGGATTGCTTCAATATGACGAATGTATCCGCAGTGTAATCAGTGCAGCATTAATTTTTATTTCGCGTTTGATACTCAAAAACCGTGCTAAAACCCCGTTAAGGGTGATTTTCAAAACAAATGTGTTAGACGTGTTTTTCAATTTTTTGATGAGTAAACTGATAAAGTTTCGTGGCTTTGAAAAAATATTTTCTTTCATACAAACTTTGGTACCTCATTTGTCCCACGGGTTGATTTTCAAATAAAACATTGCACACGACACAACAAAAAAATGAACCGACTTCAACACTAAAAAGCATAAAATGGAGTACTGCATGGAGTACTGTTCTCACCGGTGGGATGGCTCTGCCAAATATCAAGTTGACTCTTTGGATTCGCTAGACAAACGCGATCGCAGGATAATTGACTATAACGACCTAACAAATGAAAAACTACAACAATTGGATCATCGCCGACTAGTTGCATGTTTATCGGTTATTTACAGATTGTTCCACGGTGAATGCGTTCAAGCACTTTTTGACCTTGTACCACCATCCCCTTTCTTTTACCGGACTACCAGGCGCCGGCAGGGTCTCCACCGCTTTGTCGTTGACACTCCAACTTGCCGCACTAAGCGTTTCGCTTCTTCTTTTCTCATGCGCACGGCCAAGCTGTGGAATACCCTCCCGGACAACGTTTTCCCTGATAAATATAACTTGGGTGTATTCAAGTCTAGAGTGAAGAGGCATCTTATGGGTAAGCGCGGTCCATCCTAGACCAAATCTTCACTTACCATCATGTGAGATTGTGGTCAAGCGCAAACCTATTTATTATAAAAAAAAAATATATTAAATGTTATTGAAGTTGATGTTGACGTACATACTGTGTATATTTTCTTCAGGAGCACTTTATTCGGTCCTAATGAAATTTGCATGAAATCATTACAGTAGTTTACTCCCTCCAAAAAAAAAAAGAATCATCGAAATCGGTTCATATTTGTCAGAGTAATGTAATGGAGAACATCAATTTCATGGTTTTTTAACTGACGTCAAAGAAGGAGGAGGTTCTCAATTTGTCTATATATATTCTTTTTTTTACCAGATAAATTCCTCCACATCAATCATGGTTCTCCAGGAAGTTCTTATCCAGTTGGGATAAAATTTATACATATTCATTACAGTGGTTCCTTCTTTCGCATAAAAAAGAATCATTGAAATTACTAAATATTTGCCAGAGATTGACCATTGTCGTCCTTAAAAGCGATAAAAACATCATCTTTTAGGCATTCCTACAGTTTTTTCTGAGTCGTCATTTTTGTTTTTTCAGGAACTGCTTATTCGTAAGTTATATTTTTTTATGGGACCCAATCAGTGGAGCGGCCTATCCGTACCAGAAAGATTTTTTGAAATCGGTTCATAATTGCCAGCGTCATGCGCCATCATACATAGAAATATATATATATATGTACAGACAAATTGAGAACCTCCTCCTTTTTTTGAAGTCCGTTAAAAATGCTGAAAATTAGTTTATTAAATTGTTGTGTTGAGTTTATTTACCAAGTTTCGTGACTGTAGCTGTATTATAACTTAAATGGAAATCCTTCTGCATGCAAACTTTGAAACCATTAATTGATCTTAGGGGTTTTATTTTTCGATGAATGCTGGAAACAGGTTTCTTAGATTCTTATGTGCAATACATAAAATAAGTCTTGTGACCGTAGAGTAAAACAACAGGATTTGGACCCCAATTAATGCCTTTTGGGAATAAAATAAAAAAAATTGCATGTATTTCTTTAATTTCATAAATGCATCCGCAATGTCATCAGTGCAGCATGTTTTTTTTTCCGAATTCATACTCAAAACCATGCTAAAACCCCGTCAAGGGTTGATTTTCAAAACAAATGTGTGAGACGCGATATCTTCTCGTCCGAAATACCGCATTGCCTGAAGACGAAGATTTTTAACCAGTGTGTGTTGCCAGTGATGACATATGGTACTGAGACGTGGTCTCTAACGGCTGGCCTTTTAGAGAAGTTCAGAGTCACACAAGGAGCCATGGAGAGAGCTATGCTCGGAGTTTCTTTGCGCGACAGAATCCGAAATGTGGAGATTCACCGAAGAACCAAGGTCACCGACATAGCTCTCAGAATCTGCAAGTTGAAGTGGCAATGGGCAGGCCACATCGCTCGAAGAACCGATAACCGTTGGGGAAGAAAGGTTCTCGAGTGGCGACCACGAACCGGAAGACGCAGCGTAGGCAGGCCTCCCACTAGGTGGACAGACGACATTGTGCGCGTCGCAGGTAACCGGTGGATGCAAATAGCCAATTGTCGTTCATTGTGGCGTTCTAAGGGGGAGGCCTATGTTCAGCAGTGGACGTCTTCCAGCTGATAATGATGATGATGATGATGTGTGAGACATGTTTCTCAACTTCTTTTGATGACTGAATGTTGTGACCGTGTGATGAAAAATATTTTTTTGCAAACTTTGATGTTGACCCAGTTAGGGGTTGATTTCCGAAAAATGCAGAAAATTTTGTTGTTATGGTGAGTTTATTTAATGTATTTTGTAACTGTAGCAACATTATAGCTAAAATGAAAATCCTTCTTCATGCAAACTTTGCAACCTCATAAAATGACCTTAGGGATTGTTTTTTGAAGAATGCCTAAAAAAAGTTTCTTTGATTATTGTGTGCAATGCATAAAATAAGTAGGATAAAAAATATTTTTTGGACCCAATTAGACCCTTTTAGGGATTGATTTTCAAAATAATTAAATTGCTTTAACTTGATCAATTTACTCACAATGTTTCATCAGTGCAGCATACTTTTCTTTCCGCGCTTGATACTCAAAAACAATGCTAAACCCCTTCAAGGGTTGATTTAATTAACAAATGTGATACACGTGTTTTTTTTATCAGTACACTGATAAAGTTTCGTGTCCATGCGATGAATTTTTTTTTCCATGGTAACTTTGATACCACATTTAGCCCATTTAGGGGTTGATTTTTGAAAAATGGTGAAAATATGTTTGTTAAATTGTTTTGTTGAGTCTATGTACCGAGTTTTGGTACTCTAACCGCAATATAACATTCAATGGAAATCGTTCTACGTGTAAACTTTCCAACCCCATTATATGACCTTAGGGGTTGTTTTTCGCTAAATGCCGGAAATGGGTCTCTTAAATTCTTGTGTACAATACTTAAATTAAGTCCTATGACTGCAGGTTGAAAAACATTTTTGGACCCCTTTAGGAGTTGATTTTCAAAAACTATTTACACATGGATTGCTTTGGTTTGATTAATGTATTCGCAAAGTTTCATCAATGCAGCATAATATTTTTTGTGGTTCAAATTTAAAAACCATACTAAAACCCGTTTAAGGGTCGATTTTCAAAAAGTTGTGATACACGTGTTTCATCATTTCTTTTGTTTAGTACGTTGACAAAATTTCATGTATGTGTGGTGAAAAAAAATGTTTTCTATACAAACTTTGAGACCCCATTTGACCCACTGAGGGGTTGATTATCAAAAAATGCTGAAAATTAGTTTATTAAATTTTTGTATTGAGTTTATATACCGAGTTTCGTTACTCTAGCTTTATTGGAAATCGTTCTACGTGTAAACTTTACAACCCCATTAAATGATCATAGGGGTTGTTTTTTGCAAAATGCCGGATATAGGTTTCTTGCATTAGAATGCAAGAGCACACTAGAGTGTGCAATACATAAATTAAGTCTTAGGACTGTAGGTCGAAAATCATTTTTGGACCCCCATTGCACTACTTTTAGAGTTGATTTTCAAAAAATGATTATTTATACAATCATTCCTTTAGTTTGATAAATGTATTCGCAAAGTTCCATCAATGCAGCATGATATTTTTTTTCCGCGTTTCATACTCAAAATCCATGCTAACACCCCTTTACGGGTCGAATTTGAAAAAGATGTGATACACATGTTTCTTAATTTCTTTGTCTTAGTAAGTACATTGACTAAATTCCATATCAGTGTGACGAAAAAAAAAATTTTTCCGTACTTACTTTGGTATGGAATTTCTTATTGTTCACCTAGACTATTTGAATAATGTTGGTTCCAAATTTCAAGATTGTACGTTATATGGTTTTTGCTGTATCGTGATTCCTGGAAAATACCCTGCTCTTTTATTAATATAGATAGATGACAAAGCGCTCTATGGAAAGAAAACCCTTCCCCCGTATGTGAGACTGAACTTTGGACGATCGCTGCTCGATACCGAGTTCCTGTAGATGGACTGATTCATTCTGCATGTTGGACTGATCCAACATGCTTTGCCAACACAACATTTCAAAAGTGGGCATTTTATTTTTATCTTTCTTTCTAAGTGTCTATATCTCGGCAATTATTGCACTAGGCAATTATTAAAGTTTATCTACATTCATCAAAAAAGTATTGCAAAGGGAAAATTTGTTTATGGTTCCAAATACAATTTATTATTTTTGTTGTTGTTCTTAGATTGGCACAACTGTTTTTCATAAATTAAATAATATATTGTTTCTAGCTATATCATATCTAGTGTTTGCGAATTTCATGATGGACAAAAACATCTAACAAAGAGTTCGGAGTCACTGAAAATGTTATAGAAGGCTTACAGTGAATCGATTTTATGAAAAACACGTGCTTATGAGTGGTACAAAGCGTTCAAAAGCCTTTCTTGACAGAGTAGTATGTCCCACTGGGTAAGTTTCTCGGGTATCAAAATATAGATAAAACCCATGCATATCCTAGAATTTATTCAAAAGGCACGCTTATCCAATGAGGTTGTATACTGTCACTCGTCTCACCGAAACGTAGTACTATACGTTTCAATAGGCATGATGACTAATTTTGAAAAAATACTCTATAATGTACTTATGGGTCTACTATTGCCGATAATAATCATATTTTTGTATTAAATTTACAATTAATAGCAATATTTTCAATTTTTAAAATAGAGTTCGAATTTCGTTCCAAAACGATGGCCGGTGCATGGCGCCATGTTGTGACGTCACTACGGCGGTGTAAATAAACATCTTGTATGAAGGAAAAAGTCGAGATGACAGTTTGACAGTGGTTTATTTACACAGGATTGACGTCATTCACTCTGATCAGCGTTTATTACAAAATGGCGATTAGCTGTATTTAAGTAATTTATTTGCTTAAATATCACGAAAATCCCTCTATTATTATGAAAATGAGATGCATTCTTGGAATCAGTGCAATCTGTTCTAATATTTAAAACCACAGATTTATTGGTATTGTGTTACAGTCATCATGCCTATTAAGAAGGTGGCCGCCATCTTGCCATTTCAATTATATAATTACTAAAAATGATGTTTTAACAAAAATAGATAGCAAAATAAGACATTACAATAAATAATCAAAACCGGGGCGAAGTTTTCATTTTGTGTTTACTCTGCTGCCGGTACATAAATCGTAAAAAACGAGTGAAATTCTGTAGTCGCGATCATCATGGCAGTCACATTCTTAGTTGAAACGCATAGTACACCCACCCATCTTTCTTTCATTATAGTTAAGAATTCCAGCAAAATATCCGTTTTTGAAGCCATATTGATATTGAGAGAAAATAGAAAAGATATGATTGTAATCATACATAATACCTATCCATCCTACATCGGAAACATACATACTAGTATACCCTGTTTTTATTTAAAACATAAAACTGGAACAATACATATATGAACGCAAGCCGTGGCGCATACATTTACTGTTCAAGTTTTCATTTTGTAAAGAAAAACATGGTATACACCTGTCTCCATTGCGTGTAAAAATCAATCAATTGATTTTGGAACAGTTATGCATGTAAATTTTTAAATAAAAACTTGTATGGTTCCTGTAAAGTGACTTGGAGGAGACGTAATTGTATCAAAGATACTCGAGGCTCCGTGCCCCCTAAATCGAATCAATTAGCAGCCGCATTCTGCGACGCTGTGACGCGCTTCGACAATTGCTTGATGGCATGCAGTATTGATGTGGTATAGGCGTACGGGAGTTCGGCTGAGAAGCTACACGTAATAGAACTTAGTAAAGGGAGCGTCAATTGTTCTCTCCTATTGAGCTGAATTAATATTTTAGTAGGTACTTTAGAAGGAGGAAAATATACTTATTTTTATTAAATTTTGTATCTACCTATTGCTGTAACCTACTCAGCTGGCTAAAGGCAGCTCTGTTTGAGTATTTGTAGTGAACGATATTATAATCAAGGCTGATTTTAAGAAGATAATTTTGACAGTCCTATGGATCTGGTAGACCCCCTGGGCCACTACCCAGTCGTGGGTTCGATTCCTACCCTGTGTCTGAGTGTTATAGTATCTTATTAAGTACTAGCTGACCCACGCAGCTCCGCCTGCGCTATTTTTACGTTAACTAAACTTTTAATATCAGACATTCGCATCGAATACATAACCTCCTTTTTTATAGTCGGTTAAAAACTGGGACCCACTTTTTACTTGCTCTCCGAAGCACGGACCCGTTTAGTTCAAATGGCGTTAAACGGTCACCCATCTATTTAATGACCTTACCTAACGTTGCTTAACCCGATCGATTACAAAACCTTTATAACAACTCTCTATGAGTGTTCCCTTACTAATATTTATTATATTATAAAGAAAAATTGATAAAATCGGACCAAGCGTATAACCAAGTACCCATTTTGACTTTAATCCCCTCTCCCAAAAGAACCGTGCTAGATTACGGGATAAAAAGTATCCTATGTCCTACCTCGTAGTAAGATCTCAAATCATGCCAAGTTTCATTTGAATCCATTCAGTAGTTTCGGCGTGATGCTCAGCCGTGATACAGACAGACAGACAGACAGACAGACAGAAAGACAGACAGACAGACAGACAAAAATTTAAAAAAATACATTTTCGGCTTCAGTATCGGTTATAGTATGCCCTCCAAATATAATTTTCAAAATATCTTCAATGTACAGAATTGGACCTGTTACAGTTTTATTATAAGTATAGATGTATTTACAGAAAAGTAAGTTTAAGTAGTAAAAGAGATGTTCCAAAATGTATGGAGCCTGGGCTAGGACTTTGTACACTATTCTCTAAAATAGGGAAACACACTTAAAACAATTTTTAACCATCAATTTACTTTAATTTGACTTTATTTGCTTGTAAAACTTAGAATTTTTACTTAAAATTGCAACACAACAAAAAACTGGCATGGCGGAAAAGTGTCATTGTCATGTGTCATTTTTATTATCAATGGCGTTAAAAGTATTTTTATTACAGTACTTACTCTTTGTACTTATGTTTCTGTTTTCTCATACATCATTTTAATAATTAAAATATCAATGATAATCAATTCACTACATACAATACATGCACACAACCAACTGTGACAAGTGTGATAGCAGCAGTAGCTATTGACAGCTGGCTGGCTGACAGTTTAATTCGACATCAGTGAGACGCCATCTTAGGACGCCATGTTGAATATAGATATAAAATAAATGATAATTATAATTAAAATTACAACAATAATAGAAATTTAAACGAAATATTTATATTTTTCCCGGATTCTATTGATTTTTCTCGATTTTTTGAAGTGGTGTACATAATATTCCTAGCCCATTTTGCAACAACTCCTTTAAGTATTAATATAAGATGCCTGTTTGCCATTGTATACAGGCTCTGTTTTTTAATTATAATTATGATTGATTATCTTTATCTTGAAGTGTCGAATAAACCCTTTATACTTATTTTTTTAAATTTGATTCTAAACAAATTCTTTCTTAGTGGATTGTGACTGGCATAAAAACGGTCATACGGAAATATTACAGATTCGATTCGACAGAGCCGAATTTAGCGTTTAATTTTTTTAAATGGTGATTTTTGTATATTTCGTTCGCCTAATTCGCTCGAAGAACCGCCAATGGGGAAGAAAGGTTCTCGAGTGGCGACCACGAGCCGGAAGACGGACCTCCCACTAGCTAGGACAGACGACATTATGCGCCTCGCAGGTAACCGGTGGATCCAAATAGCCAATCGTCGTTCATTGTGGCGTTCCAAGGGGGAGGCCTATGTTTAGGAAGTCTTCTGACTGGTGATGATGATGATGATGACCAGGTATATTTTATGTAGCAAACTGTTGCTAAGTGATATACATGCAGTATGATTTTCGATCAATCTATGAATATTTTTTACACGCCCACTTGGTACGTGGGGTAAAGTTTAATAACACAAATTGATGGAAAAACTCCTTTATTTTTTCCTAAGCAAGCTTCATTCTGCAGTAAACTGATTGTATATTATACATGTTATGTTTATGTATACTCGTAAAAGCGTTTTCTCCGTTTTAACTTTCTGCGTCCAAAAAGCTCTGTCCTAAAGAGATTCATTTTAATTACGCTTTCCACAAGAAATAACGACTCTGGGAAACGCGGCCTTCACCTAGCGACCAATCTTCATTAGCTTCATTATTTCCGTGTAAAATTGTACGTTATGGTGTCTACTTATGTACCTGGCTCTGTTTTTACAACAAGCATACAATTAGTACATCTCAATTTTGTTACGTTATTTATTTAACCCAAGTTTAAATGAAAACCTCGTTTTTAGGGTTCCATACCTAAAAGGTAAAAAAGGAACCCTAGAAAAGGAATCAAAATTTAAAGTGATTTTTATTTTGGTATATGTCACGTAGTTTTTGTCTTATAATCAAAAATGACAAAAAATACTGTTCTCACCAAAGCTATATATTTTTTTTTTTTTTGTTTTTTATATCTCCGAAGTTTGTGGAGGAAAACATCTGAAATAATTAGGGGTAATACATGTCTATCAATATTTTACAGGAAAAGTAATGTCATATCATTTATTCATAAAACAATCTTTTACAATTGTGTTTGAAATTTTCCTACAAAGAAAAACATAAAACATATAATAATAATAATATTATCTTTCTTAGTCGTCCATTGAGTACAGCGGCGACTCCGAGGAGGACGGCGGCGGGGTTGCGACCCTCGTCCCCGTGAGCACCGTGTCAGGTTCCCGGGGGCTACAATGCACCCCCCGGCGGCGGGCTCAAAGGCAAGGCACTGAGGGTCTCCTGGTGCATATCCCACCGGAGAGCCCTGGGGACCCCACTCATGTGCCGATGCGACAGCCACGGGGGTTTTAGTGGGTAAGAATCCCACATACCCCGATCGAGCCCCACAGCTCCCGGGGATCTTTGGAAGATTTCCCACGCGTCAAAAAAAACTTTCTTAGTAGTACGGTTTTTAGTAATCCTAAAAAACCTCGAATACAAGCTTAGTTTTGCGGTTTGTTTTTTTTGCTGAAGTTTGCTTTATCTGAGGTGCGAATGTATGGAGCCGTACGCGAGTCCGACTGGTACTTGACCGGTTTTATTAAATGTGTAGTATTTGCGTAAATATATGACAACATTATGTTAAAAATGTTTTTTATTTTATTTTATTTGAATTAGTCAGTATTTATTTTGACGACTATAATTTTTATACAAATTTTCACCAAATAGCAGAATTGTCCTGTGAAAATCTATATTCTGTTGCATTAGAAAATGCTATTTACTCTCTTGAAGTCAAATAATAGCTAGGTAAACAGAGGTACGTAATGAAAATTGACAGCGACGACGTATTTACCTACCCAGAGCAGTCACCGTCTTAAACGACTAAAGGCGGATGGGTCATCGGATGGAGGTACATAATTGAATTGTGAGGGTCACGGCGACGCTGAATGGAGACAGTTAACATCTAGCCAGTGAAGCTTCGCTGCCCACATTTTCTCAATTAGAGCAATTTCATTATACCATAATCAATTTGATGTACTTACATGAATTTATTATTTTGACACTTAGTAATAATGGAATGTAGAGTAATTTTAATTTCTTCTATAAAATTTTAATAAAGATGATTAGTCAATGACATTTAACTACTTATAAATAGACTGACATTAGCGAGCAAAATTTTCATCACAGAACTTGTTACACGTGTAATAAGTTGATATAAACGTGCTTACGCTCTAAGCAGAGTAAATGCCACAGGTAAATGCCTAATTTCATGTCGCAATATTGCAGAGCTCACGATGTTAAATCGTTTAATGAGACTACGGTATATATTCTTAATATGTTTTGTATATATATTGAAGAATTTTCAATATGGCAGTTGTAGTGATGAAAATTTTAGTTTGAAAAAATGCCCAAAGGTCGATCTATGGCCCATACTATAATGAATTAATTAATGTTTTAGCATTAGGTAAGTATATAAGTATTTTCTATCGTAAGCGAAGCCCAAGTTTGAGTAAAGCATTGAGGGCAGATTATGCGAGAAATAACTCTGCAGGAAAAGCAAAGAACCTTTGAGCGGAAATTACAAGCGTCTGCAATTTCTCGCGCCGCGCCGCCCACCTCTAAAAGTGTAAATTGTGAATTTAGTTTTTGCAGAACCTTGTTATTTTTGTTAATCAATACAGGCCTTTACTCATTTTACTATGAATCCTAAGCGACAAGTTTACTTAAAATCAAGATTCCAAACCTCATTTTGTACTTTATGTGTGTGTGTGTCAAGTCTGAAGGTGGAAACATACTATTCTGTCGTTTAATGTCGTGGCGCGTCAAAAGCATATCGGTTACATACGTAACATAGTACGGTTAATCACATTATTAGCATATTTCATGTCGCCGCGTAGTGCCCTAACAAGGTGTTTGACTTTTTAATAAGCAGATGAATAAAAAAAAATGTGTACACCGTTTAACTCTAGATTTCTGGGCATTAAGCTGATTCGAAGTAATTCTGATATTATTGCCTGGATTATTATTGCCTGGGTTTGAACTGCTCAACTCATGCAAGCTTAGAATTTTAAGACTGTTGATGTATAATTGTGTAGAATGTATAATTTGTGAAACTGTTTTAAAAAAATATATAAAAAAGACAAGCCCGCTGAGTTTCTTGCCGGATCTTCTCAGTAGCGGCCACGTTACGATCCGGTGGTAGTTTGTAAAAATGATTTTTGTGTATGTGCCTCCGTGGGGCCTACACATAATAAAGATATTTTGACTTTGACTTTATTGTTGGAAGAATGATGATATCCCTGACACTACAGCAGCAGAGAGCGCAGCGGAAGACGACTATTCTGCCGGTTGTAGTAGCGAAGTAAACGTCCAAGCTGATCATATTCTGTCCCATCTCAATCTCATTTTGTCTAAAGTTATAATCTGCGAATCTAAAAAGGCCACTTTCGGTTAATCGTAATTCGAGTAAGTTACGGTTTAATTTTTATTCCTCTGGCAGCATTAACACCAAATATTAACCTGCTAATAAATGAATTGAGTATCATTCGCCTAAAATGTGTGACCACTTTACAAAAAAATAGAGGAATTGCGATGAATCTGTTGGGAATGTAGAATACGAATTCCTTTTAGATGAAATGCTCAATGTGGTCCTTTTAGGATTTTTGATTTATTGTTAGTCTTAGTTACTAGTCGTCGGTGTGGCCGTTTGCTTCTTTATGCGCCAAGTCTTGTGTCTATAAATTGGTGATATTTCATTATCATAATTGTATGGCTGGTAGACAAATGTTATTTTTTTATTTATTTTGTTTCTCATTTCTAAAATTATATGTTTATTGGAAATGGATATCCTCTTAATCACGGTGATTAAGAGAAGAGGAATACCCATTTCCAATAAATATAGAATTCAAAAGGAATAAAATTATCTATGAGAGAAATACTATTTTCGCTCATCGAAGACACTAAACAATAAATTCCGTACTAAATAATAAGTTCCGCGAAAGTGAATTACATTGTTTTGTTCACAAAAGTTATCACCACACTGTCGCGACTAGCGCAAAGCTCGTTTAAACAATAGCTATTAGTTATAGGATACAGGAAATGGTTCACTGCTAATAACTTCCCCTTGCGCAGCTCTTAGCATATCGATAAAAAACATTTCAGGTTAAGTCTGGGCACCGTTAATTACGTATAAGTACTTAGTACTAATTTTCTTATTTTTTTTATTAAACCAAATGACGAGACAAGCGAGCTGATGGTAAGCAACGCAGTAGACAGCTATACAGCTGATCGCAGCTGTGATCGGCAGTGCATACGCACTGTCGATCACCTTTGACGTATATCGGGTATCTGGTAAATAATGGATAACCCTGCAAGTACTTGTTATTGATACCCCAGCCAAAATAAATAATTCACAAAAAATAAGTAAAAATATATAAATCTGCAGCAGTTTGGTTATTTTTTTTTAAAGTTTGATACTTTCGTTCATATTATTACGTACTACGGCTCTGAAATTAGGGTTATACATTATTTACCGGACACCCTGTAGTTATTCTATTGTGTCTGATAATTTCACCAGATACTACCCTTCAAACCGGAAGGTTTACGCATTATTGTTGGCGGTAAAATATCTAACACTGCCTACTACCGAGTTAGTGTAGCCCAAACACTGAAAGCGTTCCTCAGCGTTATTATCAATTGATATACATATTATTATTATTTTAAAATAAAATTCACAGGTCATAAAATAATTCTTATTTGCTATTAAGGGGGTAACATGCGCCAATGACCTTGAGAATCTGGCCGCTCCGACCGAGAGTTGTCATCGTAGAGGGCGCTACCAGCAAATATGAATATTACATTTGAAAAATCATAGACTAAAAATATGCAGATGTGTCGAATGGAGTTTTGTTAACTTTGCCTAACTTCTTTCATATTCAAAATCTGTATTCTACGCAAATAAATGATTCTTATTCTTATTCATATCAAAGTTTCAGTCCGTCTATTATAGAATGGTCAATGCCTGACTAGTGAGACTTATACATACTTCTATTCTATTGTTGGTGGTTATTAGGTCCGGTTACAATCGGAACGCACTTCGACCCAGCTGAATACATTGTGCCTGCCATTCGGAATCCATATACATACGTACTACTTATAACTTACAATCACAGCGGATTTTTGTGTGTCTGAAGTTAGAATTGACGAACCATTGCGCAAGTACAGTTGTGAGTTCTGAATACATAAACATAAAAATAGCTACTGTGCAGCGTCTTGCCGTGATTACTGTAAGCGTACTTGAAATGAAACTGTGCACAAAGTTCTAAGGTTTCTATTCTGCAAGTCAAAACGAAAGCGTTTAACAGAGCCTTCAAAATATCGTTTTTTTTTCTTAAAAAGAGACCTTTTTAACATATTTCCTAAATTAATTCCAAATTCTCTAACCAATAAACATCCATCTGATGTTTGAGCTTTTTGATCGCTGGAAAAATGAACTGAAACCAAATTGATGATTGATTGCGATGTTCGAGTATGACAAAGAGAGTGACTTAAGATGCTGCAATGCATGCCAGTAGCCCTGATGAGATGCTAGCGGTATTATTAAAGAAGCGTGTAACTGTAATGTTTCCTATTCTAATGCGTATATTCTCTTTAAGGGCGGAACAAGTACCCGAATCTTGGAAGCTTGCTAGCTTCCAACCTTACTCAAGACCAGATACCCAACGTCGACCCAAGTCCTGCAGACCAAAAAATTATAAATTATTTTTATTACGACAATTAGTTTTAGTGATAAGAATAATAGCGCACCCATCCATCTCCTCCCGTTGGGTGTCCGTAAAAGGCGACTAAGGAAAAACAAGAAGACGAGCAGCAGCGTCTTTTTATTGGATTACCTACCACCTATCTGCGATCACCAACCGCCTGCCAGGCGTGGGGATTATGGCAACCCCTCCCCTCTAAGGGAGAGAGCGCCTTTTTTCAACAGTGGACGTTTCGGCTGCTGATGATGATGATGAGTTCCGTGATCGACTCCGTAATGGTCATCGAACTGAAACTATGATAAGATACTTAACTTTTTCCATAATTAAGTACAGGTAAAAACGACCCAGACCCAAGACAAACAGATTATGTTCACGCACATGAATGTTTGTCCTGTGTGGGAATCGACCCCAAGACGTTAAGGTCAGCGGCCGGGGTAGCAAACTACAAAATCAACGGACCTGTGTTGTTATTCAATAGACGTGGCTGGCAAAGGAATCCGTAGCACTGTTTGTAACGCACGAATTCAGTAATAGTCTTTTTTAGTGTAACGTCATATTATGTCGGCCTATGTCGCCTGATAATAAAGAAATTATTATTATTATTATATACTATCACGGACACGAACGCTATACTATTTTTCAATCAAAATAGTTTTTGATTGAAAACTGGTATAGCGTTCGTGTCCGCGATCCGGATGACGACGACGTTCCGGGCGCTTACCCCGCCCGCATGTATTTTGGGCTGGCACGTGCAAGCGATTGTCGTCCTAAAGGTGATACACCGTTCGTGACCGCGAAAGTACGTAACGTAACTTCATCTTGAGTTCTGTACCCATCGCGGGGTTTGAACTACGCGGAGCATTTGACATTTTATTTTATTTATTCTTTAGCACACTTAGATATTTAATTTACATTGATTCTAATAAGCAATCTGGTTTTAGAGTAAGTAACATTTTAACGTGGTGGTATTTTTTCTCGTGCCTGCCAACAACACCAACAGTTTATTGTTACGCAACTTAGTTAAGTAACAAGGTATTACCTGATAGTAATCGAAGCACCCACCCATAGAAAAGTATCTTCCTGTCCCTGTCATCCAAAACTAAAATTATAGCCTTTTGGTCCGATAGTTTTTTTGCCAGCTACAGTGACCTTCTACTTATGTTACATAGCGGAAGAAATCTAAGATTAAAGTGGCGCCAACTAGATAGCACACGAGTACCCTTCCAACTTAATCATCCAGATGTCTCAAAAGACGAGCAACTGTCCAATGCAACTGTCCGTAGGTAAGCGTGTCGCCCACCACCAAGCCAACCAGGTACTCGACTCGTTGCTAAGTTGCAAAAACCAACATGATAGTAATAATAACACCGTTCATGTTTTGACAAAAAAATCATAATGTAAAGGATATCGTAATGTATGTCATTTTGTCGACCTACAAAGTATTAAATACGATTTCAATTAGTAAGATCATATATGACTCTGATACGCTTTAAAAGTTAGGCATAATACTTGGCAACGATACTTTCGCATATTCTATGATGAACCAAAAATATGGTATTACTATAAAAATATCTTTAGTAGTAAAACCAACATAGGATTGAACTCTCCCATTATAAGAATGTGTAGGGAATATAATTCACTAGTCTGTACAGATCACAGCATCGATATAAACAATATGTCTCTGCATTGCTATAGGAATACCATAGGTGAGTCTTTCAGTAACAAAAGTACAGGATATAAAGATAAAATATAAAATTTTAAAATTATGATAGAAACAATGTGGGTAGCTCTAAATTTTTAATTTAATAATTCACATTCATTCATACAAGTTAATTGTTAATGTTATGTTAATATTATATTATAATATATAGTCAGAACGTATTACGATTTATTGATTTGTATAATTCAGTCAAGGTTTTATTTAATTTTTTTTGACATTCCGGAAGTTATAATGTATTGAATTCATATAATTCATATAATAATTATTATCGATTGTAATGAAATATTATGTTGACTAGTGTTTTGGCAATGTTGTGTACGCCTTTAAGTGGAATTTGTATCAGCACAAAAACAGCTAACCATTATTTGATATTGTAAGTTACGATATACTTTCTGTTGGTGTACCTTTTTAATAAATAAATAAAAATAAATAAATAAATCTTTAATTAAATATAGAAGTATAGAATTCATTTTAAATGATTTATAATGTTATAATTATACCATAAGTAACATATCTTAATTAAAAACATGTTCAAAATCATTTAAATTAAATTCGTCTTGTCAAAAAAAAATCGAGCACGTCCACCCTCCATAACAGTCCACGAAAGACTGGTGGAAGGCGATCGCGGGGGCGCTGCAAGGGGAAATGCATCTCGTACGTGGTTTTTCTATAAAATCTTGTAAAACATGAATGAAATTAAGAAATGTAATCAATACAAATTGTAGAATAGGTTATTATGCTTTTTATAGTCCAAGTTTGACGTCTATCCGATGAACGGATATTGAACGCTAACACAATTCATATCCAACGTAGTACATTTTTTAAATACATATTGCTTGAAAACATTATATTTAATCCAATATCTAATCAATAAAACTGTGTGCTGAAGATCTGAGGTATAAGTACATATAATTTTCATAGCCAATGCAATAGCGGATTGATCCATCGAACTCTTTAAACTAAGGCTATTTTTGCAATTTTACCGTTGTTACCCCCTTAAGAGCCAAAATCGGCTTTACATTGTTTAGGTAATCTAGGTCAATCTAGGTTTTATGTTTTTTATCAGATAAACATAATCGCAAAAAGTGCACCTACACGAATGGGTTCCGTACTTTTTAACTGAAATAAGTTAAAATACATACGAATATGTATTTGGGCTCCCTTTTGTTCACCGAAGCCAACAATATTCTACTTGTTTGTGCTGTTTTAATATAAAATAAATTACTTTTAAGATCGTATCGAGTTACTTGGTACGAGTAAAATAGGTTACGGTGGAAGCCAACACCTACGAGGTATTTTAAATAAATGATTTTTGCATATACATATATGTAGTCAATATAGTGTTTCAATATGTATACTACTCAAAAAAGGTGAATCAGAACTGTATTCGATAGAATTCCCTACGAAAATTCCCAAACGAGATCGGAATATCAATTGCTTCCCTGTTCAATTTTCCTGTAAATTGCCACGGAATATTGTGTCCTGAAATGTATAATATTTGCATACACACCGAGCAAGGCTCAAAAACCAAAACGAAAGAGAGCTTGGTAACAGGTGTCATTGATTTTGTTTATTTTGTTACACCGAGAAGCTAGAAACGGTTACTTCGCGCGTTCAAAAATCTCTCCACAAAATAAATACAATTTACTATGTGATAGTGATGTAAGGAGACAACATACAGGTTTTGATCAAGAACTAGAAGTTCGTATCAATGTATGATAAAAGTTTTGTAGGCTCCGTGGCGCAGTGAGAAACCGCCTGCTTTGCGAACCGGAGGTCGCGGGTTCGAATCGCGTGGAGAGCAGCAACTTTGTGTGTTACCTTACAGGCTAGGACAATGCAGGCCGGTCACCTGATTGTCTGTAAAGTAAGATGTTCCATGCGTCGGATGGGCATGTAAAAAGTCGGTCCTGCGTCTGACCTCTCCCAGGTCGTGTTGGTCTTTCGTTCCATCGGATTGTGAAGGAAAAAAAAAAAGAGCGCGTGCACTTGTGTCTACGCAAGCACTTGTGCACTATAATATCTCCCGCGTAGATGGCTGATCTTGCGAATACGCTATGGTCGTATCGGCTAGGAGGACATTATTATAATAAAAGTGTAATAATGCTATTGAAAGAAATGTAACGTCAACTAAGAATACTAAGGTTAATAGTAGATCAGTGACCTTATTAAGATATTTTTAAAGAAATAAAACATTCTATTTTATCTTAAAATACTTTATTATTAACCAACTTGAAAAAGAAGGTTATAAATGCGTGTGAATAGTTTATTTATTGTAATGGCTAGAGGGTTAAAGGTAAACGAGAGTTGAAATAGATAATACGTACTTGTGCAAT
This sequence comes from Furcula furcula, assembly GCA_911728495.1. NCBI lineage: Eukaryota > Metazoa > Arthropoda > Insecta > Lepidoptera > Notodontidae > Furcula > Furcula furcula. The sequence continues at coordinate 21,753,723 of OU452244.1, read as the reverse complement.
ATAGTACATATCTACGCGGTAGGTACTTATGCGATTTATTTTAATTCGATTTTTAAGGATTTTATTTCAGTTTACTTTTGATTTTTTTATGTTCCTGTTGTTTTCCTGCAAAGAAATACCATGAAGCTAGAAGCTTTTATTGCAATAAATCCAAATACTATTGGAGTAAAATGAAGTAAGAAATAATTTTGCTACAGTAGGTAATTCGGTTTCTGTACTATTTATTTTCGAGATCTAAAATAGGTGCACAATAAGTTACGTATAACGTCACGTTTTATGGCTATGTCACGACCTACCAGTAACCAAGTTTTCTCGTTGACTCATTTATTTCATTTCCATTTTTACAAAAAGCTTACACCCACTTCGATCATTTCGGTATATTGACTTATATTGTTTCCTTGTCGCGAGATGTGAATGCTGTGACATTATTCCATCCTCACATGATTGCCATACAGTGTGTAGCATACCCAAGTTAGTTTACAAACTGTTCTGAATACGTATCGCAACGCAATCTTGTTTTGTATAATAGTAACCACTTCAGGTAGATAGTGTTGCTAATATATTTAGACGGTATGTGGAATATGTATCTATTAAGTATTCAGGTGCCTACTAGCATTGATTAGTATATATTAATTGCTATTATTGAACCTATTCAAGCTTCAATAGTACGTTTGATTACAGTAAGTGGTGAAATCTATGGCAAAGTATTTTTTTTTTGCCATGATAAATGCTGTTGGCCGCAGATGGCCATTACAGCTTCACCGGACAAGAACGTTAAGACCTAAGGGTAAAGTAATAATAATAATAAGCCCGCAGGGCAGCTTGTGGCGAGCTGTTGGTGCATAACGAAACCACGGACCTGAGTGCTCCAGAGAGTCGGTCAGGGCCCCACCTCGGCGTGTCTTCGTCGGCCTAGTGGAAACCCAACGGGGCCCACAGGACTCTCAACTGTGGCTTGCCTTAATTGGCCGTCCAGAGAGGAGCTGTTAGAGCAGGCGCGGTCGCAGCCAACGATTTTGGGGGGGGGGGGGGGGGGGGTCACATTTGACGGTCCCGTTGGTCTTGTACCTAGACTAGGTTAGGGTTAATAGATTTTTTTTTTGTAAATACATAATAAATAGATAAATAACACCCAGACACTTGGTGGTAATCGAACCCACGACCCATCAGGCAGCAGCCAAGATGTCTAACCACTAGACCAACGGGTCGTTAAAGCAAACTACTTTATTACCATCTCTTCGCTTATAACCGGTGGGGTGTCCGAGTAAGAATAGAACCTCCCCCTACCTACTCCCGTTAGGTGTTCCTACGGGACAACAAGAAGTCGGGCAGCAGCGTCTTTCTATTGGATTACCTACCACATATATATATGTGGTAGGTAATCCAATAGAAAGACGGTCCAATAGGTATACCTACATAAACTGCTATCTCCAAGACGCCTGGCAAGCGTGGGGATTATGGCTACCCCCTCTTCAAAGGGAGGCCTTTGTTCAGTAGTCTTTCGGCTGCTAATGAAACTACCTTATTGCGAAAGGAAGGTTCTCGAGTGGCGACTACGAACCGTAAGAGGCAAACTAGGTGGACTGAAAACATTTTGCGAGTCGCGTACGACCGGTGGATGCAAATACATAACAAATTGTCTTTCATTGTGGCGTTCCGTGGGGGAGGACTATATTCAGCAGTGGACGTCTTCCAGCTGATGATGATGATGAAACTGCCTCATTAATAATACTGTGACCCTTTGAGTGATTGCAATGCGGATTTCTTCAGTCATAAGCAGTTTCTAGTTAGACCACTTGTAAACTTATTACGATTAATAAGAAGACAACGCTAGACAACGCGAATATTATTAATATTATTATTATTAATAGAACACTAATATACCCTAATGTTGTCTTTTATTTACTCGAATACTATACACATTGTAGAGGTTGTGTGGTAGGGTAAAACCTAAAATAAACCGCGATGTATTCCGTAGGAGTAGTTTTATTATATTACGCTACTTTTTTTTTACAAAATCTTTGAAACAATAAATTATACCTTTAGCTGGCCACCACTCCGATATGATATCTGTTTTTAAATGGTGTTTACGACCCCATTTTTTGTAGAAAATAAAACAGATTTTTTTAGTTTTTGTGTCGTAACTGCAACCACTGTTAATTATCATAAACGCAATGGTAGTAAACGCCACCGTAGATTATACAAATGCTTTTACGCCTAACAATTTTCAACGATATATTTTTAGTTTTGGGTCGTAAACGACATACCTTATGGTACATACAATACATTAAGTAAGCACCACTTACGCCCGAACATATCAATTTTTAAAGAATCGACTTGCCCGATACGCCCTTAATAATTTCTGTTGGTCTAAAATAAAAGGACACATACACCCCAAAAATCAATGGATGTGTGATGAATGATGGTTGTGACCGTCATCTTGCCTACTAATTCAATCAGTTTGTAGCCAGTTACTTTGTTTTCTTCAGTTGATTAAATATCAATTACAATTTTATAATATGGACTATAATTATTAACTTGGCATACCTATTTATCAACTCAGATAACAAATTATACAAATAATTATTGATGTTACCTATACCTAATTACCTGTCTTACCCAAAAACTATTCAATAACATAATATGTTATTTATAAGTAGGTACTAATATAATCAAGCTGGATGGAACAGCTAGTTCATTATAAAAGGAAAATGATAAATAAAGATCACTTTACATAATAAAAATATTGTTTATTATTATCAAACAATCTAGGTATCACCACAAAATTTAACACTATTAACTGACCATCTTAAAAAAAACAAGGAACTCTTGAGATCAAATATTATAATTTTTAAGACTTTTGGTGACCTGTTAGTAGGTGGGTACTTTAAATCTACATAGACCTATGAATACCTAGGTATACCTATGTAGTTACCTACCTAATAACCGGCCACCAAAAGAATAAAAAAGGTTAATTAAATGATCTCAAGATTTGTTTACATATTTATTTGTATTTATACTTTATGTACACATTGCAAACACAAACAGTTTTAAAATACAAAATAACACACAATATGTACAATGGTGTACTTAACCCAATATGAGTTCTCTCCCAGCAGGCTCCTATAGGGAAAGAAGAAACAATGAAAAGGTAGGAAAGTATACAATTAATAAAAATTAAATATAATAATAATAATAATAACACATACATATTAAATAAAATAAATAAACTAATACTATTAAAATAATACATAGGTTGTTAGTGCTAAATTTGAAGGTACATACATACATAATAAATAATATTTTTATTACCTACGTAATTGTAATTAATCTATTCTTACGGATTATATCGCGATTTATTTTAATTTTCCCGACGTTTCGAATGCTCTGCAGCACCCATGGTCACGGGCGGACACAAACAAACAATACAAACAACAAGCATTCGAAACGTCGGGAAAATTTAAATAAATCGCGATATAATCCGTAAGAATAAATTAATTACAATGTCTAGTATTCGCGTACCTAAATAAAAGACAACATTACCCACGTAATGTGATTTTTATTTATCATTTTCCTTTTAAAATGAAAACTAGCTGTTCCATGTCATCTTCGTCCATGAGAAACGCTTTGCTTCGCCCCCGAAAGTCGTAGCGTGATATAATATCACGCTACGACTAACATTTGATCTCCGAAACTAACAGTCGGATTTGAAAAAAATATTTTTGAATTTGATAGTTCAATTCTTGAGGAAGGTATGTTATATACCTTCCTCAAGAATTGAACTATCAAATTCAAAAATATTTTTTTCAAATCCGACTGTTAGTTTCGGAGATAAGCGCGTTCAAACAAACTCTTCATCTTTATTATATTAGTTTGTATAGTTTTTAGGTAAGACATGCAACTAACTACTGGACTAGGTAATATCAATAATTATTTGTATAATTCGTTAATAAATAGCAGTGGTGTGCATACATTTTTATGCCAGGGTAGGCAAAAAAGGAAATTTCTTGGAATAGTTATTAAATAATAGTCATTAAGAAGAGGGTAGGCACAATCTTTTTGCCTGTATGGAGTGCACGCCACTGATAAATAGGTATGCTACCACAATATATCGTTGATAAAGTCCATATAAAATTGTAATTTATATTTAATCAACTGTAGAAATCAAAGTAACTGTCTACAAACTGATAGAATTAGTAGGCAAATTGGCGGTTACAACCATAACTCATCACACATCCATTGATTTTTTGGGTGTAACCGCCCCAAACATGCAATTTTTCGGGGCGTATAGGAAAGCTAATTTTGTTAATTTTAAATGTATTCCAAATATAATATTACTGTGTTCTGCATCAGAATAAAATAAGACTTTTGATGTTTAAATGGCTTATTTAGGTCAAAAACCAAAAAAGTTATGTCAAAAATAAAAAATATTTTTTTGCTTTTTGGCTCTCCTGAAAAGTCGTGTTTTGGTGCTTACGCCCTTTGAGCCCCGAGGTATCGATATACACATGCCGTATTACGAGTGTACGTTCCAAACAATATATATCAGTTTCCTTACATGCTTCGCAGTCGCAGCCTCTACGTTATAATAATAACTCTGCAAGTATCTCACATACACGAAACTTTGTCATTATTTCATACTTAATGCTTTCAGCGGCACAAAAGAGCCCGCAGTACATGTTACACTCCATTCGCAATGAGGGGACAATTAGTTACTTTCAGTGTTTGTTTTGAAACTAATTTATTCGGCGCTTCCTCACAAGTTTGTGGAGTGCACGCGAACTGCCATCTTACATTGCAGTAACGTAGGCTGTAGTTATAGATATTTGTATGAATGTTAATATCTCATGCATTCGGTATCGTAAGAAGTACTCTCTTTCAAACCTATTGCTGGTATTTTTTATGTTAGCACACAATGCAGTATCTTGTAGCGTTTGACATACCAATTAATGGTTGGGAAGTACTTGCGCAACTAAGACAAGAATGGCGAAGCTCTGTTAACAAAGCTGTGAGAACTTTAGAAGAGAATCGATTGAAAGATCTCGATTCAAACCGCCTTCAAAAACAGATTCGCCCCAAGCCTTCCTATAGGTACCTACATAAACAATTCTCAAGGTAAATATTCTATGCGCCCTGCAATAGGACTTTAAAAACTTTTGGCGTTGCCAGCCGGTAGTCGGTCGCACATCTGAAGATGCCAAGTTTCGCCGTTGACAAATACGTCACAGAGGACATCATCACATGTAGTAGGTATTATTATTTCAAAAAAAAACATCTAAAATGTTCTAGATGGTAGGTTCCTTATATAAGGGATGGATATTCTACCGCCAAGCATACATTTTGTGTGCAAAGCAGCTATCTATAGGCAGTGTCGCTTACTATTAGGCGAATCTCTTGCTCATCGATATAATATATAAACTAGATAAACATTCACGAACAAAATGACATCTAAAATGTGGTCGCGGAGGTTGCAAACTTATCTGTGCTGGTGGCGGAAACGTGAACTAACATTTCTATTATGATAATTACGTGTAGTTTGACAGTTTCATATAGACAGTAGCGACACTCCTATCGGCAAAAATAAATTTGTCAGGATGTGGCTTGTAAAGAAATAGCGACACAAGGGCGCTATTTCTCGCTACCACTTTTTGAACCGTGACACCAAATCTCTCTTGCTTGTCTAATCACTGGGTTAAATAAAAAAGGCTTCTTTATTCATCCCTTATGTCTACTAAATATTAATAATGTCCTCCTGGCCGAAACGACCACAGCGGCCAATCTTTCACAAGATCAGCCAAGTACGCAGGAGATATTATAGTGCACAAGCGCTTGCGTAGACACAAATGCACTCTCTCTTCCTTTATACCTCTCATAATCCAATGTGACGGAAGACCGACACGACCAGGGAGAGGTTAGGCGCAGGACCGACTTTTTACATGCCCATCCGACGCATGGATCTTCTTACTTTACAGACAATCAGGTGATCGGTCTGCATTGTCCTAGCCAGTAAGGAACAACTGCTCAAATTTGTTGCCCCCCGCAGGATTCGAACCCGCGACCTCCGGTTTACAAAGCAAGCGGTTTCCCACTGCGCCATGGAGGCTATCAAATATTATCAGAATGCTAGTGGTTGCCAGCACATTTTTCGATTTAAAGCTTAATCTACACGGTAGTGTGATACGGGTGGCACGAGTGAACAATTTTTCGCTCGTTCCATGTGTTATACAAAAGGAACGAAAGATCAGGGCCTTTGACATTTAGCGAGCTGATGAGAGCGGCTCCCCAACTACGTGTAGTTTCACATCGCAGCGATATATCTATCAGTTGGATAGGTTAGTTGGATCTTATAGCTATTTAATGTGATATAAATATATTAAATTTAGTCACTAAAGCCTGTGTATTCGAATGTTGTGTTTGATCGACTAAACCGCACTTGGCCTGCGTGGTTGATATTGGCTTCAGCCGTTTCACCTCTCATGACGGAGGACAGGTGATCCTTACCATCCTTCTATTCTATTCTATTCTTGGTGGCTATAAATTTGGGCCCGGTATTCCCGGAACGCACTTCGACCCAGTTGGATCCATTGTGCATGCCCTAGCCCTTACTCTGTTGCTGGCGTATCGAAGAGCTCCCTCAGGTACGCAAGGATCGCGCCAGCTTGGAGCTGTACATAATCATTTGGTGTAGGATAGGCTACTCCCAGATGATTCAACCTACGTCTCGCAAGAGCGTCGCAGCCACACAATATGTGTCGCATTGACTCTTTTTCATCTTCGCAGAATCTGCAAATGTCACTAGTACTTAGCCTCATTCTGTGTAGATGCTCGTTGGTGCCAAAATTCCCCGTAAGTGCACCCATCAGGTGCCTTATTTGTGATCTGTTTAGGTTCAATAATTTGACCCCACAGTCCACCCTTCCGCTAGAGAACACTTTGGAGTGGTTAAGGCCTGACGCTGCCCTCCATTCCTTCATGTGTTCGTTTCTAGCATGTGCTTCCATGTTACCATCCTTACCAAACAGTGGAATGTTCCACTGTTTGGTAAAGGTCTCCTACGGGTTATTAAAGAATAAATATATTAGGAATTATGCATAATAATATACTTTTCGAAAAAACTGTGTGTGTATACTGCATCACACTTTGAGTACGCTAAGCGTAGCGTAGTCAAAATGGTTCTTCGCGAATACATCGCCAATTGCTGATAATTTAATTAGTGCGAGACATAAGTGCTCAGCTTTCTGTTAAAACTCTTTCAGCCTTACAAATACCTTACAAAAATAGTTATAACACATCTATTCCATTCTTATACTTAGTATAGTTATACCAGTAATAAATTAGGAATATGGCGAGAATATCTTTTTACAAATAAACTAGATATAACATTGGTATACCTATTCTTTATTCATGTCAAGATGCACGGTTTGGCAACAGCCCGATCAAAGAGAAACTTCCAAAAACGGGAATTTTGTCTTTAACAACAACTGTATTCTTTTGTCACCTTGACATTTCTCGACTTGACATTTCTCGACCGTTTATTTAATTTTTTACAATACAGTTTTACAATGTGTGTATTTTTATGAATAGAGTATCCAGTATGGATGTCCGCAGCATCATTTGCACTTGCAAGGGATGAATAAGAGAAAACGAGCATAGCACAGCAAAACTAAAACAGCAGATAAAAAATTACTTGTATGAGTAGGTGAAGGTTATTTGGCACCTTTAATACCTAATAACGTCCCCAGTACCTCAAAGTGGTCATAATTTGCAGAACAGAAGATAAATCACCTTTGCGCGTGTCCATATTCAGGGATCTATCAAATCATTGGTCTAAAAATTCTACACCACCTTTAGAAAATCGATATTGAATTGTAAACTGGTCATCGCTGTATAAATCGAAAGGATTTTCTCTTTGTAATATTTTTTTTTTTGAGTCTGGATTAGATACGAGGCCTGCCTTTTAAGTTCTGTCGTTTCCATATTTCCCGGCAATTTTGAATTTGGAACTGTTCTATATTCGAATGTGTTTAAATTTTGAATCTCAAAACAGTTGAAAGTATTAGAATTAATGAATGCTATTGTTTAGTCACAGCGTCGATTGGAATCTGTCAGGTTACGTACGAAAATAAATCTTTCTAAGGAAAATCTTCGTGCAATCATTTTCTACAACTTTAGAAAAGGCCTGACACGGCTTCAGTGTTTTGAAGAGCTAAGTGTTCAGTGATGAAGCCCCATGTCTGCGGACTTTCGAACGCTGGTATTTAGAATTCCAGCGTGGGCATACTAGTGTTAGTGACAAATCTCGCGAAGGACGCCCAAAATCCGCCTTCACTGAAGAGAACATCATTGCTGTGAGACAACTAATTCTCGAAGATCGTCATGTGACATATCGAGAGATAGAGGCTCTATTAGGCATCTCAGGGACAACCATTCAGAAGATCTTGCATGAATCGCTTGGTGTGAGAAAGCTAGTTTGCCGTTGGATACCGCATCTGCTTTCCGACGATCACAAGGCGGCCCGCGTCAGATGGTGTAAGAAAACTCTGCAAAGGTTCAACCGAGGAGAGTCAAATCACGTCTACGATATCATCAGCGGTGACGAATCTTGGATCTAAGCCTACGATCCTGATTCCAAACAACAATCTACAATCTGGGTCTTTCAAGACGAGCCAAAGTCGACTAAAGTTGTTCGTTCTCGAAGCACTTCAAAGAAGATGGTGGCCACGTTCGTTGGAAAAACCGGCCATGTTGCGACTATTGCACTTGAAGATCGTAGAACGGTTAACGCAGAGTGGTATACCACAGTTTGTTTACCACAAGTCATCGCCAAACTTCGAAAATCGAACTCAAAGCGACGCATTATCCTGCACTACGACAACGCAAGCTCACACAACGCTCGTCAAACGATTGAGTATTTGAAACAGGAAAAAGGAGAAATTCTTGACCATCCTCCATACAGTCCTGACCTAAGACCTAACGATTTCTTTACATTTCCTAAAATTAAGAAAAGTCTTCGTGGTCAAAGGTTCCAGTCCGGTGAAGAAGCAGTCGACGCTTTCAAGTCAGCCATTTTGAACACCCCCACTTTAGAGTGGAATAAATTTTATAATAACTGGTTTGAGCGAATGGAAAAGTATATTAAGCTACGTGGTGAATACTTTGAAAAACAATAAAAAGTACTATAAGGTTCTAGTTGTGTTTTTTTCGTCAAACGACAAAACTTAAAAGGCATCCCTCGTAATAGTGTTGATCATTCTACTTCTACTATTGCATCTAATTCCATAATTAAAATAAATGTTAAAGTAGTTTAACGCACGTAAAGTAACACAAACCGTGGTATTTCTGATTTTAATCTAGATTTATACAAGGGTGCAGGCGGGAATAACTTCAGAATAACAGTTGTATGAATATAAATGTCAACGCTATACTTGGTATAAGCTATTCTTCGTTTATTTGTAGACTTTTTGCTTATTCTTAATTTACTATCGAGTATAACTGTTATACCACGTTTATTTGTAAGGCTGTTACTGTATAGCACATGTGTGCACTCTATGTCAGTGTTCTACGATAAATAATAAGTACGACCAATCTGCCCGTCGTATACTTTGGGAGAGCGTGGTGCCTTATGGGTGGCCTAGCCTTCGTTGGTCCGCCTGTAAGAGTCTTCCTTTTTGAGGTTGTATCGACCGTTTGTTAATCCTTCGCTAGTCTCCCGCTTTGCAAAGGAAGTGGAATATATGTATTTCCAACTCCTCCTATCTACCTTTTTAATTAAATTTGTTGCGGGTTCAAGACAATTTAGCGTTCCCCTGGGATTCGCCGAGGATCAAACCTTGGTGTCTTCAGTGGTGACCACTGTAGATCCTGGCTTGCAGGCGTAACAGTGGTGGGAATGAGTGGTGGGATTAGTCCCAATAAAAAAAAATAGCACATATGGCCGTACGATGTTATACTTTAAATACAGTAATTACTAAATAACGGTGGATTAAATAAATGATTGCCCCAGCGGTACATCATTGTTATAAAGTGGGACTTCTTTAGTTTAAACATATTGAGTGAAAAGAATCGTAATCAATGAGATAAACACACATAGGTACGAACTAAAATGTAAAATAAAAAAAACACTAAATCTATGAGTTAAACCATAGATTTAGGATTTTTCACTACGAGTTAAACACACACATAGGCACGATCTAAATGTCAAATCAACTCCTCCAAAATGTAAACCAATGAGTCCTTCCGTCGATGTTATCTGTAATGACAAGGGACGTGTGGTAGGGGAACCGAACTGGAGATATTGCCAAGTGTCTCTCGCAGCTCGTGCTCTACGTATCGATGTAATCACGTAGGTTCGCTCCTTTGCCCCGCTGATTGGATCTCTATATGTTACGTTCGATACTACCCCATATTTTTATTTATATTATATTAATTCAAGGTATAAAAATCCAGGTGCATGGTTTAAAAATCCAGGGACACTGTATAATAATTAAGTATAATAATTAAGGGTGTCTGGAAGAAATGGCAACTTACGATAAGACCACCCAATGTATACCTTTGTATTTTTTTTTCTAGTTATATTTTCTGTACGTTTTGGTGTGCAATAAAGAGTTATCTATCCATCTATCTATAATATATTGTTACTGGGATAAACAATAAAACTACAGGAGACTAGAAAATAAAACGTTATCAAGCTTTTTATAAAGCTTTTCCTTTTCGTCGACTTTCAATCAAAACTGAGAATATATCATCCGACAATTGACTCGGCTCGCTTTGGTAATACCGCCTTCACACAACTTCTACCTCGTGTGCCACTCTGCTCGCTACTCAATAGGTCGTGGGTACAATTCCCACCCAGGAAGAACATTTGTGTTATTCCCACCATATCTACTCTGCAAGACTATATGGATATGCTCCTTTTTGAGGAGAATTGAATTTCAATAACAGTAGTTAAATATACAAATAAAGAATTCTTTAAAAGAATTCGGTCGAATCTAATTAAAGTGACTAAGCCAAATTGCTGCTCTTAACTGTGGTGGATTATCAGTGGTGTGGTTGAAACCGACACGAAGCCCACACTATCCTCCATTAGACGGGCAATTTGTTTGGCTACAGGCGGTTAAGCTTTTAATCGGGCACATTCCGGGCGAGCAACGCGATGGCTCGTACGAACAATTCACATGGTACATACACTGTGCTGTTTTAGAATCTTTGCTAATTATTATAAATGCGCAAGTGTGCTTCGTGGTTTGGTGGTAAAAAAGGAACCCTTATGGTGTGACTCCGTCTGTCTGTCTGTCACACTTATATATTTCAAGAACCACTGATGCTATCGATTTGAAACAAAGAATAGTTTTAGATCTTACTTACCAACCTCATCGAAATTTTATTTTTTAATGGGGGCCGTAATTGGGTGTCTAAATTTCAAAGTTAAATTATTATATCAAGTGGGGTATCATAATGTAAGGGCTTTATTTGTACATCTTAAAACAGATTTTTATTTTGAAATCAAACTACTTTTACGGATTTTATCACGGTTTATTTTAGATTTTTACTATCCCGACGTTTCGAATGCTTTGCAGCACCCATGGTCACGGGAGGACTGAGATGTGGAACGTCCTTATGTCACAATTATGCCGGTTTACCCTCAGGTCTTCTTAGTTATTATTGCTGGTCCGATCTACGCAGTAAGAGCTTAGAGTATCTTGAGGCCGTGCAGTGTTTTGCTTGGTATTGGATTTAATTATATTTATCACAGAATCCCAAGCCGGCGGTAACACCCAACCATCTTCTCCACCACCATGAAGGAAACGCAACGTAACGTTATGAAGTGATTTTTCTAGAAATAGTTTATGCGCCTTACAGGCTACTCTATTTCTCTCTCTCTCTCTGTCTCTCTTCATGCATGACGTATCAGTAAAAAAAAATAACTGACACTTAATAGTACGTGGTTCTAAATTCAATTATATTCTGTATTTTGTTGCTACCGCATAGATGTTTCTTGACGGCTTTGTATAAATTACTTTGTAGCTTTTTGTAAGAGTAATTTCACAAACATTGCTAAAGTATCACTTTAGAAGTTTTGATTTGATCTGATGAAGGGTCCCATAAGGGAGGATTGCACAAGCGACTTGAGTAAATATGATTAAATAAATTATATATGTATGTATTTAGGTTTATACATAAATATAGAGTACTTACAGAAGGTTTATATTATTGAGGATACGCGAACTTTACGGGATAAGGGTTCATTGTTATTAATTTTAGGTTGGCCGAATTTCCTAACTTTAAATTAGATTCAAATTTGTTGATAAAAATTGCAAATTTTATACAACTTTGTTCAAATATGATGCACGCTTATCACAACATGAACATGTAATTTTAGAACATAATAAAAACTGTAAACAATATGTTCAATATAAATAGCATAAGGGGTGTAAGGGAAATCGTACCGAAAACCTATACCAGGGATCTAGTAGGTACATGATTATGAACATTCTAATGTTAAAATTTTTCATAAGCTTTTTCATGAATTTCCAAAAAAAATGCCGCTTTTTTTAATAAAATTAGGATAACGTCATTATTGGTATAATAATAAAAGCTAATTTAAAAACAGTAAATTACTTATTTGTTCAAAATTAGCAATCATCAGTAGCCGAAAAGTCCACTGCTGAACAAAGGTCTCTCCCTTAGAAGGTACGGGTTGCTATAATCTCCACATTTGGCGGGCGGCTTGATTGAAATTGCAGCAATGTAATTTAAAATTAAATATGATTCCGCACGTATTCATTACATGCTCAAAAATTAACAAGTTAGTCATTTGTAATTTTCCATATAAATTAAATGTAATATTGTAAAGGACAATATGAGATATCGTATAAAAAAGTTTTCGCTACGTAGTCCTTTACACCCTGTATATTTGTATATTAATAGTCACGTTCAAAAACCGGATATATACGAGTAAATAGGTTATTTCGGACCATTGCACATCGAAATTGCATCGGTAACAAAGCAAACTCACCGATTTCACAGCGAGCACGTTCAAATGAATTTCTTTTTTAAACATTCACAGTCATTCATTACAAACCTTAATATAAAAGTAAATCACAATCCAGACTTACTTTACTTTTTTGATTTTTTTACTGGCTTTGACATTGCCTAAGTCACGACTAAATTGAAACCATTGCCGATATCGCCAAAAGACGCTGTACTAGATTAGCAAATATTGCTCCACACAATATTGTGACCTGATTGGATAAAAATCAATAGTAGCTAGACACTTGTTTGAAATTGTTTCCACGTGAGGTCATAATACAAAGGTCACTGAAATTGATGTGAATATAACGAAGGTACCAGAAAACAAACAAATATACAATCGTACGTTTAAGAGTAAAAAATATCACACACTGCAAACAAATCTATGTAAAGGTTATATATAATACATTTTAATGAAAATGTTCTATTTATTTATTTTATTTTATTTGGGAAACATACAAATACTACAACTTATTACTAAATTATGATCCGATAGTACAAAAATCAGTTAAGTTTCCACTAATAACTAAATCATAACACTATAGCGCTAACCACGTACGTATGCATGATATTAAATTTAAAAAAAGTATTAAATTACAAGTTAAAACAATAAAGAACTAAATAAATCAAAATAGGATTATCTGTAGACAGCGATAGTGACAGAAATTTGGAACTGCTTAGTTTTAACATACTATACTTACCAAATATTTTTTTTTTAATTTTTCATCATATATTTAAAACAGACATAATTGTTGTAGGATTTCGACAGTGGTATACCAAATTTTCCTTTACAAGATCATAAATGGAACTATAAATGTATCAACACTGGAGAGATGGCTGGCCGGTGACCAGCCAAAGACAATAGAAAGGGTTAATTATTAAATGTTCAACGCTAATCACCCATCACCATCACCATCTGGTCTGCCATCACTCGTGTGTTCACTTAGAGGAGATACCACTGGAGAGAGCATGATGCGCTAACCCCCTCTGCCAAATTTTTGGTCATATGGCCAGGTCATTCTTTATTTGTGTGCGTGTATTTTTGAATGTGTTGCGAGTTTACTATAGTGTGGGTATGCGTGAAAGTGTATCTGTGTGTGTTTACTTCGCCTCCCGCACCCCGCAAAAGTGCCACGAAAAATTTGTTCGGGGAATCGACGCGATACTAACTCCTTTGGTACTTTCTCTGAGTGTGTTCATCATCAGCAGCAGCCAAAACACGTCCACTGCTGAACAAAAGCTTCTCCTTTAAAAGGGAGGGGTTGCCACAATGATATTATATACAAATATCATTGGGTTGCCACAATAGTCACGCTTGGCAGGCGTCTTGGAGATCGCAGGACAGGTGGTATGTAATCCAATAAAAAATCTTTTTTAAAAAAAATTTAACCGTCTTCAATATCACTGAAAAGTATAAAATAATTTAAATATTATTGAAGTTGGTGTTAGCGTACCTGCTGTGTATATTTGGCACCAACTTCAATAATATTTAAATTATTTTATACTTTTCAGTGATATTGAAGTCGGTTCAATTTTTTTTTAAAAAGATTTTATTTTAAACTTTTTAGTGATATTTTCATATATAAAGATTGAACCATCGAAAACCGTAAAATTATCTAGGTAGGTTATGATCACATTATCGTCTACATAGTTTTACATAATTCATGTTTCTTCAGAAAAAAAATATCCGGTCGTAATGGAATTTGCATGGAAACATCATAGTAGTTTACTCTCTCGAATAAAAAAAGAATCATCGAAATCGGTTCATAATTGTCAGAGCAATGTAATGGAGAACATCAGTTTTATGGTTTTTACCAGATAAATTCCTCCACATCGTTCATGGTCCTCCAGGAAGTTCTTATCCGGTTGTAATAAAATTCATACAGATTCAATACAGTGGTTTCTTCTTTCGAATAAAAAAAGAATCATTGAAATTGGTAAATATTTGCCAGAGTTATGACTATTTTTGTCCGACCGAGCGAGTCCGAGCGACTAAAACGTCATCTATATAGGCTTTCTTGCAGCTCTCAGTGCGCAGTCACCATTCTTGTTTTTTCAGGAACTACTTATTACTAAGCAATAATTTTTTTATGGGACCCAATTAACGGATTAAAGAATGGATGGAAGAAAGATTTTTTCAAATCGGTTCATAATTGCCAGAGTTATGCGCGAACATACATAGAAAAAAAAAATATATACAGACGAATTGAGAACCTCCTCCTTTTTTGAAGTCGGTTAAAAAAGACCGCTGCTGCCCGTCTCCTTGTTACCCGACTACGGAACGGAGGGAGGGTTATGATTTTAACAAGAATGTATGTATGTATGTTCATCTGTTCCCACATATCTTCTAATCTACTTAACATAATTTGACAAGTAGGGTGTCGTTAGAAGCGTCTTGATCGTCCGCTGGTTATAGGCTATATAATATCACATTATTAGACTGCGATTTATTTTATCCATAGTCGGGTTTTAGTTTTTAAAACTTATTACTTGTTTTCCCTTAATCGCCTCTTACAGACACCCAACGGGGTATAGATACTTACTGTACTAACTGAGTACTGTAGGTAGATACATCATCATCATCAGCCTACGGTCGTCCACTGCTGGATATGACCTCTCCAATTACACGCCACTGTCTTCGAACCTCGGCTTTCTTCATCCAATTTCTGCCTGCCACTTCGTTCAACTTTGCGCGCTGTGTTACTTAACTTACGTATGTATGTCGTCACTCCATCGCTTCGCTTGAGGACGTGTCATGCTACGTTTGCCAACTCGCCGGCTCCGCTTAAGAACTCGTTTGAACACTGTATGTAGATGCATATACATATAATTAGTATTTACGAGCAAAATATGGCAGCGATGATCTGATAGCTCAGTATTCATAACGAGGGGCGATTCCACAGATATAGATTTACATAAGTAGATAACGCAAGTATCACGATTTCTATTGAAACCAAGCATGCCGACTTTTGTACCAAGCTTTTAACACCTTCTGTGACGTCACGGCCAAATTTGATAACGGGAAGTCCAGACCGATTCAAAGACTCCGATGCCGCCGCAGTCGTTTTTTTTTTAGGTTTGTTGCCGGCTGCAAGGCTGCAACAACAGACGCGCGCGAACTGTAAGTTAGCGGCGACCAACCCCGACGTTTTGTCGGGGTTCGAACACGCGAAGTACATGCATTTGCGTTATCTATGTAAATCTATATCTGTGGGCGATTCACTTAGTCATCGCCCCAAGAGCATTGTGAGATCACGAGTATGCGCTCGTATATTCAGTTTAAATTTTTGTTAATACGAGTACCGTAGTGAGAAAATGTAAATGACTGTGTCAAATGTCACGTCTGCACATCGACATTTGCAGTGGACTGCCTTACGTCGTATTCACATTAGTTTTTTAAGCCGTGAATTGCAGTGCAACTTCTATCGAAAATTCATTTGTTTCACGCCGCATCGCATCGCATCGCAGTTATGTGTGGGAGCCCTTAGTTACTTCTTCATCTACAATATCTCTCACGTCGGAACAAAACAATGCTTACAAAGTTTCTTTGTGACAAAATATCTATTTTCTGTCTCCAGTGAAAAACAACAGGAACATCTTATTTTATGCGTATTTAAACAAACGAAACATTATAAGCGGATCTGAAATCTCAAACGGAATAATTAATAAGTGTCGAAATAAACACGATTGCGTATTTCTTTGCTTCATTAGAGGGCTTAAGTTTACCTGCCAAGACGAACTTCAATCCTAATTCTAATTAACAGATGTATAACTTTTGCCTTGTCACGAAGCTTAATGAAGAAATACCAAGCCGGGTAAAGCATGCTAATTAGACTAATTTTGTCTTTCAACTCTGTTTTTAGGCTTATTTAAATAATATAGAAGGATAGTGTATTTTATTTAAATATTATGTATTTACCTTATCTTATGTAGTCGTCTGGCGTTCCATATGGAGGGTTTTTGCCCATAATCGCTACGCTGGGCATGCGGGTTGGCGATCGCAGGACGTAACTCCTTGCGCTAGTAAAGCTGCTGCCCGTTACCGGCCTGCGACATTTAGTTACGTCGGGCTCAGTGGCGTGCCTTGTGGGCCTTTGTCCAGCAGTGGACTGATGATGATGATGTAGTCTTCTAATGACGATAACGTAACGCTAACGACGCCCGTGAGGTGTCCGGCTAAGAATAGAGTTCACCCATCTCCTCTTGGTTGTCGGAAGAGGCGACTAAGGAAAAACAAGAAGACGGGCAGCAGCGTATTTTGTATTGGACTATCTACCACCTATACTGCTATCCCACTACAGGCTCTCCTGCCAAGCGTGGGGCGTTTTAAGAAACTTATTGTTTAAGTAAGCATAACGTAAAGCAGTAAGTATGCCTACCCACATGTATACAGACATTGCCGCTCGACACTAACGTCACTAGCTCCCTTAAACACAGTCCTTCGCACAAGAAACCTAGCACCACATGGTAAAACAAAGTCCTCCGAGTGATTCACGAGGAAGGTTTAGATAATTATATGATTTGTCAAGGTTCAGCAAAAGCGGGTCAGCGAGTCTAAAATGTGTTTAATTGGATAAATTTTATTTCGGAACGATAGAATGTAGGTATTTAGCGCGGAACATTGATACAATGTAGGCCCGCAACATTGATAATTCGTTTAATAGCTCCCTTCAACTTTTCCAGGATAATGCAAAGCCATAATCTATCTTTATTTATCTTTATTAGTGGTTAAGGCTCAAAGATGTCATGTCACAACGTTAATATTCCCGAATTATTGTTCTAAACGTATCTCTCGGTTAATTTATCATTGTTAAAAACTTAATTATGTCAGGAATGAGCGCCAGTGGACATGGCGAGGCTAGCTAAGACAATGCTACCATTGTTATTACTTACAAAAGGGCCTTCACCAACTTTCACCGCATTAAGTGTTGTTTTGAGGACGGAATGTAATTTTATAACTGGAATGAAGTAATTAATAAAATGTTAATGGAATGCTTATTGAGTTTTTGAAGTGAAAACTTCTTTAGCGGCGTTGTGCACTTTTTTGTGATGGGAAAAAATTATAAATTCTCGTCAGGACACGTGACCTGATCGAAAATTCGTAAGATGGCGCATGGCGCTTGCGCGAATGTTCGTGTGTGTTTGTGTTACAGCGTGCCACGCGCATCCATGGATGGTGACTGCTGATGGCTCAACCGTCTATGTAGTTAATGTAAAATAGTTCTGTAGTGTTAAATTTTTAAAGTACTATAAATTGTCATGTTTGTGTACGATAAATGAATATTGTATTTTACCACATAAATGATAGTACTTTTATGCTGATAATTAAAGCAATTCCTACAAAATTATTCCCTAACCATTCCTAAATATCAAAAATGCTCAACGTTAATAACGTTTTCACTTCTGCCGGCACTCCCGGAGTGCAGCCCGTTGTTTTTTTTTTTCATTTACAGTTTTTTTCTTTTTACTGAGATCGATTTTATCTCATTCTAATTATTACCATTAAGTAATCCTTACATTTCTTCTAAATGGTATTAAAAGGCGTGTCCATAGTATTCCATCCATCTAAAATCTCGATCATCCTCATCTGGAAGATGTCCACTACTGAATATAGGCTCCCCCTTGGAACGCAACAATGAACGACAATGGACTATTTGCATCCAGCGGTTGCCTGCAAGGCATCGTCAGTCTGCCTAGTGTGAGGCCTGCCTACGTTGCGTCTACTGGTTTGCGTATGCCACTCGCGAACTTTTTTCTTCATCGGTTATTGTTTATTTGAGTGATGTGGCTTAAGAATTGCCACGGCAACTTCTGAAGCGACGGCAGATTCTAAAAATTAAAAAGGCCAACGGGCAGGCTTGATCATCAGTACCTAGTTATTTTTCTTTAAAATCTGATGTCGGTTTCACGTCCTCTAGGCTGATGCTATGTTACAACCCATCTGATTGTATGTCATCGGTCTTGAAATGTATAAATTCGACTAATTTTAAATTAGTTGTAAATACAAAATCACTCTAGTTTATTTCTTATTCATTCTAGTTTATGAAGAAGTTGTATCTACCAAACCTATCAATCCTATATCCTGCGTTGAATCATGGTTACTGAACAGTTTTTTTTTCGTATTATTAGAATTCTTTCTTTTCTATTATTTTGCAATTATAGATGAAAGTGTCTTCAATGTTAATCTAAAGGAAATATTCAAAATGAACCGGGAATTTTCTAGTCACGAGTCTACACATTTGAATACCAAATAATCCAATTAACACAATTTAGCGTATGATAAACAGATTGAGATTAATTGTGCCTACATCACAAAACATAACCAGAAATTACCTAGACAGGTAACATCAATCTTCTCCGAAATAGTTTCATATATTATTATGAAAGAGACAGCACTTGGGAAGTAACGTATAGTGTTATTACATAAAGTACTATTATTCATTATTAAAAGTGATACATATTCTTGTCATATTTCAGCATAAATCATTATTCTTGAAATTATTAGAGATTAAATATATCGACAAGATAAATTTAAAAATCATCTCCATCGAATATTGCAAAAAACTGTAGACAATATTAGAAAAAGAAGTTGTATTTTTGTAAGTAAACATGAATTAATAAATACTATTTAAGGAAGAGACACTAGTATATGGAGACCATAAAGAGCGAGCGAGATCATCGAAATAATCCTATATCCAGTTGTGGACGTGTTTTGGCTTCGGTGATGACAATCTATTTTCAGTTCACTAGTTTTAACCACGAACCTGTATTATAACTGGACAGCGCAGTCTACTAAAGATCACGGGCCAAATGAGAGGTCCAAAAGTAGTAGTGTATCTCTGTCTAATAGGGTGTCCACGCATTACTATGTGGAAGGATTCTTTTTCTCACTTCTAAGGTCTTTTGGCGGCGGATCGGGTCACAACGGGCGGTGCCACATCGGTGCCCCTGCGTGACCTCCGTCAATCTGAATGTTGCGAGGCGCATGAGACGATTTTTGGGTTCAAATCGTAATTTTGGTGACATAATACTAATTATAATTATTATTTGTATTGTATAATTGGATGGAATTTAATCGCAAGTCATGAAATTACTATGTATTAACCAACGTTTGTATGGAAACCATCATCCGAGACGACCGACGCGACGCCATACATAACAATGGTCACCCTACTCTACCAGTACACCGCGACACCGGATTACTTACTACGACAATGCCGACAATCACACAACAGCTCAGTGCTGCTACCTTCATAATGATAAATTGTTACTAATATTATTGTTAATAAAAGTATTGGATGTTGTTCGTGTGCTAATTTATAATATTACATTTCATCGTCCTAGATTTACTATATTTCGATGTTTTATCACGCGAAAAACTGTAATCAACTTCTAAGAAATCTACCTAACACTACTAAAAAGAATCATATTTTGCGTTGGCAACTTACTTGACAAGGGGGCCGACAAGGACACACATCTACTTTTGAGCTATCTCACTCGGCTCGTTTTTCTACTTCGACTTGTGTCAATGAAAAACAAACCTTAAGGATGTAGTATAAAGTTTAAATTAGTGATATTATTATATTTAAGTGATCTATCCAGTTTTTACGAAGTAAATATACATCCGTGGTTTTAACTCACTATTTAACTTTTTCTTATGTACTGCCGCAATCTGTCTGTCTGTCAAATCTACTTAACAAAGAAATACAAATTACAACAAACTGTATAGCTAGATGCCACCACTTTCACAACCTTCCTGCTCGGATACTTACCAGACTACCTCCTACTTGATCACTTCCTTTTTACAGTGAGGATTAAAACACATTGATGTACAAAAACAATTTGTTCGCTAATCCTTTCGAGCGCTGTAGAGTCCAGTATTAGTGACGACGTACTATGTCCTCACACGGGGCCCAATTATAGAGTTTTAACGAACTGCACACAGCTCACTAAAAGTTCTCTTTAATTCGGATTTGTTTAATTGTTACTGCAAAAGTGTGGTACCATTGCGATAACTCCCGCAAAACTTTTGAAGTCAATATTCATTGTGCACAAGAATATTCATGGCAATGAATAATATGCCGTTCCCGTATGTTGTTTAAATTGAGTTTCCTTTGAGAGGGAGACATAAAGGCGACGGCTAGACGTAAACCCCATCCACTAGAAAACTCTTTGCCACACTCATTTTTAGGAACCACAACTTTAGCACAGCCAAAGTGCTAGCGAATCAGAACCTGCTAAGTTAGCATTCAACTCAGGACGTCTTTTCCACAACTTCCTATCTCGCTCCATATTAAAGTTATTTAAGTTGTGCAACAGACCTTTGTGAACTTTCATATCTCTCCAGAGATCTTTACCGTGTTATGAAAGCGATTAAACATTAATGGGGTTGTATCTGGTAAAGCTAAAGAGATTATGATGACTGTGTTTATCTATATCCGTTGATACTTTGTCACACTACTGGGCAAGTTTCGCCTTTTCTCCACATTGTGAGGGTTGAGTCGATTTGGGCAGAATCCATCGGGCCTTCTTCGGAGTCACTGGACGATCGGGGTGTGGGCCCTAGGACGTCCATTGGGTACGGCAGCAACTCCGAGCAGTACGGCGGTGGAGTTGCGACTCCCATCCCCGCCACCATGGCTGGTTCCCGGGGTGTTATAATGCGCGCCTGGTGGTGGGCAGGCTGCAGGGCACTGCGGGACTCCTGGTGCAGAACCTGGTGTCATGCGCCCATATACCCCGGTTGACCCCTACGGGTCCCGGAGACCTTTTAAAGGTTTTACCTCGCGAAAAAGAAAAAATACAACGGGAAAAGTGTAGAGCTACGGATCACGTACTTTTCGAATTACTTCTAGAGCACGCCTGGGTTTTCTTACCATGTTTTCTTTCGTACATCGTTAGCGAATATAAAATCTATCGATTATATTACATAACTGCTCCTGGTGACTTTTGCAGCCACAGACGGGTGAATCGATAAGTACCTACATAATGCATGTTTCACGCAAAGGAGAAATCACATTGGCACATCCATACGCTGGGTTGTGGGTGGCACCTCACGGCGTGCTAAGCAGATTCCATATAACCACAAAGTTAAGTTAAGTTAAGTAATGCAGCGCATTTTTTTAACCGACTTCAGTCTTATTTTAATTTTTATTTTTCTCTTTTTTTTATACAATACAATTACGAGGAAAGCAAAACGAGATATCAGTTGTTTAGTCCCATACATCCGGTAATTTCTTCAGTTACAATACCCATCGTAGCAAAGAACAAGAAATTCTAGTTAATGATACTTACTTATTTTTGTACATTTACCGAAGTTCTAACAACAGTTGTAACGATGCTCGGCGCTCTATAGAAAATAGTGGAATTGAACGTACCAAACACTTGTACCCGTAACAGCAAGTCGAAAGAGAAAATAAAAGCTTTAGTTCTGAACGAATCGTAAAAGAAATTTCCGTCTTAGAAACCTCAAAGGCGAGCGGAAGTTTAAAGAAAGGCAGAGGCGAACATTTCAAATGGAAAGTTTAAATCGGGGCTCGATTGGACTGATAGAGCTGCGCTTCACTGTTTGCCTCCGTGATTCCTTAAACTTTGGTACCTTGGTGCCAAAGACGAGTTTCGTAACTAGGCACCTAATCAGCCGGGCAGCAGAATTATTGTAATATAGGTACACCCTAGATATTGCGATTTGGTGTAGGGGTTAAGTACGCTCGCTGCTATTTATAGGTAGTTAGTTTGATTTTCACTTAGGACTAATCTAGATCCTAGGATATTATTAGATAGGATAATTTGTGAATAAATTACATAATTTTCTTTATAATTAATATTTATTGTATCTAGGATGTCTGTATCTTGGTTTGCTTGGTTCAATGCTATAAAGCAGTGCTAAACCTTTAGACTTTATTTTGAAGCCTTCCCCGTGGGGAGTCCGGGTAAGAATAGCACCCACCCATCTCCCCCCGTTGGGTGTCCGTAAAAGGCGACTAAGGGAAAACAAGAAGACGGGCAGCAGCGTCTTTCTATTGGATTGACCTACCATCTATTCTGCGATCCCCAGGCCACTTGCCAAGCGCGTGGGGATTATGGCAACCCCTCCCTTCTAAGGGGGAGGCCTTTGTTCTGTATTGATAAATACTGTGTCTCCTATTACGAGAACTCATACGAGAACCCATAAATACTTACTACTAAACTAATATTATATTGATACAAAAAGGGTAGAAATAATAAACAATATTGCATTCATTTTGTCTATTTCAGTGTAACAAACATTATTATTTTATAGGATCGATCTACCTATTAAATTAGCGTTTCCAGTAAACCTAATTCAGACAACCGTCATCAAAAACGTATTGATAACGGAATCCAAGTCTAAGCTATTTACATCTAGCCTATATTATCTAATTACATAAGTGATATTTTTTACACATACATTATATATTTGCTAAACATCAGCTTATTTCGAAATTGTTGATAAAGCTGATACCAAACAGTCCCAATTGATACTAAGTACGGTGGAGGAGTAATATAATATGTATGCAGTAGATACAGATTCTGGATACAGGAAATTACAAATATCGAATTAATGGTAAATATTTACGGTCTCGTAGACAAAGTTTGTTTACAAACGAGTCTACATCAAGTCGCCTTTAGGCTAGCCACACACGGTCAGTATTAATGTCAATATTCTACAACCCGTGCGACTTATTGACAGTGTGCGGGCTACTTTAGGCTTAGATGGCAGATGTTATGCCACTTCTAGACGATGGTGGGACTATCGCGATAGGCCATCAATATCGCCTTGATGACACAATCTTGGCTGCCGCTATTTGGTCTTTCAATGGTCATCGGGGCTAGAGTGCAGACTGGGTTAAAAGTCATAATTTCATGTATTTATGATGCAAATTTTGGTCTTGTAAGAATTTAGGTCATGTAGGACATTAGGTACGTTTTAATTTATTTTATAAAACCAAAATCACAGGCTGTTCACTACAATATGTACGCCAGTCCAATACCTAGTGCTGTATATCACCCCTCTACCGTAGAAATTAAAATAAAAATACAGCCAGCAAAAACAATTTCTAGTTCTGCGTTATAAAACCAAATTGCATTTTTTGTTTTTTATTGGATGCGTGTAAAACTATATATCACACTGTGTGTACATTTAGTTTTTCACAACATTTAGTAGATATAATGTACATAATTGATGTGCTTTTTATAATATTTAGTCGTGGTAGTAATGTTAATGTCTCATTGTGTAGTAAGTATATTATGTATAACTTTTTAAGTCAGTGTTCTTACCGTTTTTGTTAGCATAGATGCCACGTGGAACCTTCGGAGTCGCTGGACGTTCGGGGTGTGGGCCCTGATTGAGTACGGCGGCGACTCCGAGGAGGACGGCGGCGGGGTTGCGACCCCCGTCCCCTTGAGCACCGTGACTGGTTCCCGGGGGCTACAATGTGCCCCCCAGCGGCGGGCTCAAAGGCAAGGCACTGAAGGGCCCCTGGTGCAGATCCCACCGGAGAGCCCTGGGATCCCCCCTCTCATGTGCCAATGCGACAGCCGCGGGGGTTTTAGTGGGTAAGAATCCCACATACCCCGGTCGAGCCCCACAGCTCCCGGAGATCTTTGGAAGATTTCCCCCGCGTCAAAACAAAAAGAGATGCCACGTGGAATGCGTAATTACTATGTATCTAACATTAAAGCCGAGCGAGTAACGAAACCAAAAAATATTCATTATTCTTCTATGTGTGTATAATTGACAGTAATACAGTTACTTAATACATAGCCATTTATATATTGAGCACTACCTTATATAATATATCAAATCAAATTACTCAGCATAAATGAACCAAAAACAAGCACAATTTATTAATTGGAGCGATATTATATTTCCTACTTAGGGTGGTATCCCAAAAGTCTTTGGAGTTTTTTAATCTATTTAGTATTCTAGGCAGAGATTTGCTTAATATTACTGATATTTACATTTTACAATACCTTTAGTATTACACTAAAATTATCGTACTATAATTAAATACAAAAAGTTTATAATATTGAAAGTTGTGACATAATAAACTTTTATAAAACAAAAGTAATGCCGGAAACACACTATGCTGTTGTGTCGTGTCGTGATGCGTCAGAGATAAATTGGTTACAATATGTACATTAGGTATAGTTAGAGACACATCGTGTCGTGTCTCAGTGTAGCACGCTAAATGTATGAAACCGACGCGTCACGACACAGCATGCTGTGTTTTCTCTTAACCTTTTTTTCTGTATCCGAATGCGGTTGTGGCAATTGGCCGACTAGATAATTATATTTTGTATATAATACATTCCTGTAATAAGAGCCAGGGCCGAATTTGTAAATGTGTAAGTACCGTGTGTGTGATTTAAAGTGCTTTATGTAGTCGTTGTTTTATTAAATAGACCAGATGTGCAGTGTAATTTTATAATGCAATTTAGTCAGTGATGTGAGCGTAATATTATTAATATGATATGATGAAAAATGCATTTTCTTTCATTTCCCACCTAAGTAGAGACGTCGCACACACGTTTTATAGGGCAATTAAATTCGAAGTATTTTTAATTATACATATTGATGTAGCTAGTTTATCCACTCACGTTTCGTTTTTCTAAAGCACTATCTTCAGTCTTCATCACTATTCGCAGAACACTCCGAGCACAAGATAAAATGAGACAGATAAAAATCAATTTCATTATTCAGACCACTTGTTCTGCAATTTTTTTAAATACAGCGCAATACCTACTCAATATATCGGATCAGAATATCAGAATCTAAAAACAGCGAGGTTTTTACTAAATTACGATGACACAAATAGGATACCTACGCGATTTATCAAATTTAAATAAACAACAAAAATGTACCTTCATTTGAAGTGTTGTGTTACTAAAGCGGTCACATTAAGTCACGATTCATACAATAGTTCAATTCTCTACAGATTTCAGAGTCTCAAGAGCGCGACACAAAAGCAGTAGAAGAGTAGTCGAGCGAGGGTGAGGCAAGCAGCCGCTGCGGAGGCAGCGGGCGCAGGCGTCGGTGGGCCAAGTCGCGTGTTGGCGCGCACCACTTGAGACCGCCAACGTATCGTGTAGAGGGGCTGCTGACGTGAGAGCGCTACCAACCTGTTGGAAACCCGTATTGTGATGCCGAAAATATTGCTAACAGCCGGTGAACAAAGTGAAGTCCAGGTATCACCGCAGTGTCAGATATTCTGCCGAAAAGTACTAGTGTGTAAACATTGCTGTGTTCCGACGTGAAGGGAACTGTAGCTGGTGAAATTACGGGACGAAAGGACGGCGAAGACTAATAACTAATTTCTCAGGTGACGAGCGGCAGTGCAATACAGAATGCAGCTAAGTCGCTGACGTTGCTTATCATCAAGCTTACATCTTGCTCGTCTCATGATAAAAAATAGGTTGTATAAAAAATCATGTCCGAGTACGACTCGCCCTAGGCCGGCTTTTTTATTTTAAACATGCATCCCACTCTACCCTAAACAAGTTGGATTAAATTGTTTAATATCAGCAACATTAGGAAGACGAATTTGCCTATAAAAAATTGTAATTTACAACGTTTAACAAAACTATCAATAAAACAATTCAAACCACGGATTTTCTTAAGCGACTTTTAAAAAGGTATGGTTCAGATTGTTTACTATTTGAGTATTTCCTTTTCGTTCTATTTCTAAAATATGTATAAAATATTTAACGAGTATACCTGACGAATGGTTGTATTTACTAAACCCGCACTCGTCCAAAAAATATTTTTACTGGCCTTCCGATTCACCGGCAAAGGTTTCACAGTTTCACACATCATTATTCAGGATTTACGAGTGGAAATGTCATTTCGAAAACACTCCACGTACCCTCTTACGGGTTTCTCTAATATGCACAAAGAAAAAAAGATCTTTGTACAGCGAAAGTAGATAGATAGGTAAGTACATAAAAGCATGCGCTATTACGTATTTGACCCGTCTGTATTAAAGCTGTGGACCATTCATAAATAATTTATTGCGGCGGTTCTCTTTTGGAAATTGTTTAGGTACTGCTAAAAGGTCGCCTGGAAGATTTCTTGTGAATTCGCGCACGGTTGATCCGTGCTGTATTTATGTGAATACCGTGTTCATATTGAATGAAATCTACACACATTCCTATAATGCAAACTTCTTGGTTGCTTTGCGATTATTTGATTTTTATAAGTTTTCGGGCCTTTGATCCTTTAGGTAGGTCCTTTAGTTTATCTTTTTTTTATGCTACTAAAGTGGCAAGAAAGCATGCGGCCCGTCTAATGGTAAGCAGTCACCGCAGCCCAAAGACACTAGCAACACTAGAACAATCACTAGCGCGTTGCCGACCCTTAAGATATTAGATATTAAGTGTTTAGTGTCCGGTATTTCATCAGCCACCCTGCACGCTGGAACCCTGGAACATAGCAAGGTTTACACACTCACTGGTGTTTGGCAGCAGAATATCTGACACTGCGGTGGTACCTGCCTGGACCGTTCAAGGAACCTATCACCTATTATAGTAAGTATATGATTTGAAAATAAAGTTTTTAGTTAAAGTATTTAGTAAGTTATTATTTCACCATGAAAACTATTATGAATAATTTTCAGTAGCATAATTTTTTCGTTAGGCGTTTTATGGAATTTTGAATGATTATTTAACTAAATTCTACCGACGACGACGACACCAATCCCAATTCTGTTTTATTTAGGAAAAAAGTGATTTTTTAATCAGTTGAACAATATATCTCAACTGAACTCATACATACCTAATGACGACCGTGTTGAGCCGCCACGGGAGCGTGTAAGTGTGGTTCTTATGTCGTGCACAGAAGGTGTATAATAGCTCGCCCGCCGCTCCCGAGAGGCCTGCGTCACTGTGTACGCTGGGCCCCGACCACTCGTGCAATGTGATGTTCCATGAACCGCAGGACTTGTCCTATGAAAATATTGTTGCTGTACCGACTAAAGTACAGATTAGTATACAAACGTGTTGTGACGTATTGTACGCTACTGTGTGCCTTATTATTATTATCAAGACACAATTTGATTCAGTTAAAACGGCAAGGCCGTTTGTATAAATAGACACTTAGGGAGTAAAGAGAAATTTAGAGTCACTGGACGTTTGGGGTTAGGGGCCTTGACTACGTTGGTGACTCCGATAAGTACAGTGAAGGTGGGGTTGCAACCACTTTACCCATGTGCACCGAGACAGGTTCCCGGGATGCTATAATGCGCCTGACAGGCAAGGCACTGAGGGGTACCTGGTGCAGACCCCACCGCAGAACCTAGACCCTTTTCAAATGTGTCAACGCGAAAATTGCGTGGGTTTTTATTGGGTAAGTATCCTACATAGGTTGGGAACCTTTTAAACGTTTCCCCGGCGAGAACAAACAAGAGTGTAAAGAGAAGACCTTATCATAGAAAGCAAAAATAAATTGCACAAAGGGTAGCTACTACATAACGACAAGTATTAAAAGACACAACACGTACTCTCAATAATTCGTTGTCTCACCTGATCGGACGTGATGTCTATAAACAGCTGTCGTTCCACGTTCGAGTCGAGCACCCAAGTACATTGCTGATAGAAAAATTCATTCAGACTGCCTGTTACGGTGACGTTCCGCGACGATATCTCACCTAAGGGATAAACAAAGACCTCGAGAGGGGAAATGATAAATTTAAAACGCGACACCGAAGTATGTACCTACGTGTTATTACACGCCGTTAAGAGGGCGACACGCCACAAAGAAACGTTGTAATTGGAGACTTACGATCTTGTACGAGGTTTTTTCGATTCAGTGTTACCCTAGGCGGCGCGTATCTGGGTCGGACCATGTAATTTTGTTGGACGCGCGCCTCTGCGCCAGCGAGAACAATATCCGACGCGTTTCACCAAACGTTTGAGACACGCGTCGAATGTCAAATAGAACTGTTTGTTTTGTGCTTTGTGTGATCGAGGGGGTAGTTTATTGGATATAAATTGCTGATTATCGGGGTAGGCAATTTTGTGGTATAGGTACCTACATCGTACTATCCCGGGTTTCCGTTTGATTGTAACAACCGTAATGTCTTAAAGTTCATAGATCTTCTTTATCCAAATGTTGCCTAGTAGCATCGATATACTATACCAACTAGATTAGCTGTCACGACCCGAAAAGTGGTCACGAAAATAGAGCTACGGAGACGGCTGTCGCTCTATTTCAAATTAGTACGAGCCGACAACAGGATGTATCGAAATTCCTTATTGCGCGTTTATAAACTGTCCAAATAATATAATACATATTGTAATACTAAAATTGCAGATGGAGATTTTTTTTTTCGTTTCGTGTTCTTATTACTACTAGTTTAAATAATAAATATAAGTAAGATATCATTATAATACGAAATAAAAATTATTTATTTGATATTTTCTCCGCTAGTAGTTCGCAACTGCCATGCCGAGACTGACCAAAATTAATGTTGCCGATAGGCGTGTCGCCACTGTCTATACGAAACTGTTAAACTACACGTCATTACCATAATAAAAAAGTTAGTTCTCATTTTTACCACCAGCACGGATAAGTTTGTAAGTCAGTACACACACACAATGGAAACACACCTGTTTTGAACCTTATTTTATAGTGGTTAAGATTTTCTTTTAAATGAGTACATTTTTGTTTAAGTCATAACAACTACTTTTTTTCGTATAGCTTTGAGGGTTTTATTGATTTTTCTTTGTCTCCGATGTAAAGGTTTTATGTGCCAACATTACTGCATACAGAATTAGACTTTATTACTACATGTGAAGGCTTCTATTAGTCCGACGTTCCGAATTATTTAAAACTATTTTCTACAATTTCTAGCTACGTGTATAGTTGTGTAAGTATATGTAACCGCGACCACATTTTCGATGTCATTTTGTTCGTGACAGCTAATCTAGTTGGTATAGAATATCGATGCCTAGTAGTGATCAATATTAGTGATAGGACTATGCATTTAACTTTACTGAAATTAGTTTTCTTGTGTGTTTTATAATGGTAGAGCAGAAGACCCGTAGCGACTAATGGAAAACAAGATAACAGGAAGCAGCGTCTTTCTATTGGAATACCTACCACCTATACTGCGATCCCCAAGCGTGGGGATTATGGCAACCTCTCCCTTCTAAGGGGGGGGGGGGGCTTCTCTTAGCAGCGGCAGCAAAAAAGCATTCTTTATATATCGATATGTCTGTAATTTGAGAGCGTTAGTTCGTCATGATCACCTTACCAGAGTGCGTTGTGTAGGTGCGTTGTCCGCACATAGCGTCGTCGTTGAAGCTGTATGCGGCAGCGTACTCAAAACCGCGGCTTGCGTATGTGTAGTGGGCCACTGAATACTCCAATCTGACGCTAGTCCAACTGCGAACCACCACCGGCAGCCAGGCCGCCTAGTGACATGAATAAACAAAGACACAATTCATAATTTTAACACAGTTTAATTCTATTTTATGTTGGTGGCCGGTGTATAGGTATACATAAGTAAGTAAGTAGTAATTCAATATTGTATAAACTCGTTTAAAAATATAACATAAACTAAAAATAACATAGGAAGTTAGCTATAATAATAAAAGATAAAATAAATTTCAAAATATTTGCAGATACCTAATTTGAAATAAGAACACACGCATACTTTGTGCACTAATTTGTGTTTTTTTTTAGAGCCGTACTCGTAACTATTACAAAATTAAATAATATCGATGCTTGCTACAGGCCGCTACAAGCGATTTTCTTTCAGGATGTTTTTATACAATGATATTATAAGTAAAAAGAGGTAGATAGGTTATAGATGTTATGATAGCTGCGGAGAAATGTGAGCTAATTAACACAACTTGAATCAGTAGCACACCACCCACGGAAGCATTGACAGTCACTTCGTTTAAATTTTATTGAATAATCGCATCAAAATAATAGAAAATACTATTATGTAAATTATCGAAATACACAAACCAATTTTCTCTCGAAATCAAAAAATAACATTTAATTCGTTACTATAAATTAATTCTGTGCCACTTTTAATCATCGATTGCTTAGTAGGTAACGTATCTATTACTTATATCAGTTTTTACTGTATATCGCTTTTGTGAGAATATAAAACAATACTGCTACGCACCGTCATCATACGAACACGTGTAGGCACGTGCTCAGCATATCAATATAATCTAAGTGCATGAACGCACGCAATAGGTATACGTGGTCCTCTACTAAGTAATTGAATTTTCAGCGCGAGCTTCTGTCGCCCCGGGCCTGTCGTCACCCGACCACTAATAACAGGGCGGACGGATGACACGCCATCTGTTACAGTATGTTTTATGATTCCTGGGACTTTTGCAAAGTAGTGATTGGTGTAAAGTACTGTGAATAATTTAATTATGCGCATATCAACGCGGATATCTTTACTTCCTTTCATTACATATTCCCTTGTCGGCAAATACTCGAATACACATTATTAAATATGGATACAAAGCCAGTTATAATCATCCCCTCTGTTCGATAACATTGTGTTGTGCGGCGGAAGTTGCCATATATCTTCTCTATATAGACATTTCCGCACCCTCTAGCAAAGCAAATTGCCATTTCTAACTTATTTGCCTTTTATAAAATTGTGCTCAGAGAGTTATTCAATTTTGAATATTTCACTTAACGTTTACCTCAGTAAAATGCGACTGTAGACTAAGTAAACAGACTACAAAATAGAATGAAGAGTAACAAGAATTTGTAAGTTCTAAACAAAATAGTCCATGAAAGCGCAGTAAACATGGTAACTAAATTATGAAGCAGCATATTTGCTTTAAGTATGGAGGGCTGCCCCATACGCTCGGGCGGTCGTTCGCGCTTTATTGCTGTTACATACTTAATAGTAACCCTCTTACTTAATTATGCGGATCGCACCGCAACCAAGGCCGTCGTCGGCACTGGAAGGGTTAGGCCACACAGCCATGTTAGCTTAAGGCCCTAGTAACACGATTAATTTATTTGTTGTCGTATATTCAGCGCTCGCAATACCTACCTAATTGGATCAAGAATTTTCGTTTCTATATTTTTTATGTTTGCATGTTCAAAGAGAAACCAACTTCAACTAGTTGTTTAGAAAATATTTGAGTCAACTAAGTAAGTAGGTATAAGTATAGTCCGTGATTTTTCCTGTCTATTACCCTCAATGTTTCCTTTGATATTCCAATCAATTAGCGTCAATTTTCTTTTCGAGCGTTTGCGAATAATTCATTTCGATAGCTGCAATAAATGTCAATTATAATGACTGTCAGGTCGAACAACGGTTTTTTATGACTTGCAAATGAGGGAGCTATTTACATTGGAAATTTAAGATCCTGATACTTATTTAACTAAAAAGACTTCCTCATTCAAAGTGGGTATCGATGTTGATATAATTTATACCTAAAACATAGAGTTTTAAAACCTTATTTTAAAGATGATTAAATAGTAATATTGCTCTTCAATAAGAACGATGCTACCGTTCAAGGTGGATACAATTATGTTCCTCATCTTAAGCGAAATTTTATTGTAATTAGCTGGACAGTTAAGACATATTTAAATTTCAGTATAATTTTCTTTGGTTTCCTATAGGTATTAGTGGTTTACAAAAATAGCAAAATAATAAACGTTATTATCTTCACCTTTCCTACCCCCTTTTCTGATACAGATTTTAGGTATTAGACATAACATGGCAAGTCCTGATAGATAGTATAGTAGTGGGATATGAAGTAGTAAGTTTCAAGAAGGACATACAATCAATTAATGTACCAAATTGCCTTTTAAAACAAACTACGTCACAGTGACACACTGATCAGTCGCGTAGTATGATGTAAGTATATAAACAAACAAATTATTTAGTTCGCACATTCTTACCTGGAAGTCTCCGCACAGACACGACAAGTGTGTTCCATCGCCAGCCACTAAAGCTATGTGGTCATGGTAGTACAAAGGAGTATTCGAGCGACACTCGCAGCCCGCGTCCCCGCACGCGGTTCTGCAACCGCCCCCGCCCTGCGCGACTGCATCCGTGGGCTCCGCGCTCCACATTCGCTCCAAACGCTGTATCTAGAGATTTAATCCTGTTTTAGGCCTCGTTTATAGTGACGCGGAACACATTGCGAAGCGTGATGCGGAGCTTTGACCGCTTTGGCTATCAGACACCGGTCTCGCCGGCGAGGCCGAAGGGTCGTACGTATGCGACCTCAACGACGTGCATCACCCCACTGAGTTTCTTGCCGGTTCTTCTCAGTGGGGGCGTGTTGTGAACCGGTGGTAAACTCAGCCCTCTCTTAAGCGACAGCCCAAGCCGAGGCCGTGCCTCCCTGAGGTGCCCTTGAGCTCGTCGCTACTTCTGCCGTGAAGGCTAGAGCGCTTCAAGCGCTCGCCTCCTATTGTCCGGTGAAGCTGTAATGGCCCTCTGCGGCCAACAGCGTCTATCATTCCCAAAAAAAAAGACCGCTTTGACTGTTTATGCAAAGTTAGAATAACGTGCAAGCCGACCTTGCAGCGAAATGGACGTCGTACAACGCGCACTTTACAGTAAAACAATCCGACAGATTAGCAGCTGATTCCAACGTAAATCCACAGGAGTGCAACGAACATTTTACTTTGGCCTCCGCTACGGACTTCACCGCATATTATTAACATATAGTTGAAAAAAAAATCCGCTCAAACTCAAACAATCCTACATGCGGAAATCCGTATCACCATAAACGCTTTCATTATCCGAATTGTTCGCTTCC
The DNA here is from genome assembly GCA_911728495.1 of Furcula furcula. Classification (NCBI taxonomy): domain Eukaryota; kingdom Metazoa; phylum Arthropoda; class Insecta; order Lepidoptera; family Notodontidae; genus Furcula; species Furcula furcula. The sequence goes on along the minus strand of OU452244.1, from coordinate 21,719,916 downwards.
CGACTAAGCTCTACGTCTGCATGAAAGAGGTTTTACGAAATACACATAAACACGCTAAAAATATTATTTTTAGTTGACCAGGATCTAGTTTGACCTAAGCTTTCATTCCCTTTAGCGATAATTTGTAACCAAGTGTCGAGTAACACGAAAGCCAACTGAAATTAAGATAATTGGGAGGAAAGAAAAGACTAATGAAATTGTCCTTTGTGAAATTGTCTTTTGTGGACTCGCTCGCTAAGCATCAACAAGTGGTTTACAACATAGTATGTAGGATTAAATGTTTCATATAGCCACATGATGAGAGTAAATCAAGTATTAAATTAAATTGTATTAAATTGTATTTTTTTTTCTAAATGACAGTGCACAATCGAGGTTTCTTTTTTCATAAAATATTATTTATCATACATGTAACATAATGAGTGCAAAGGCTGAAAGTTGTTTTTCTAGAATCGATTTTTCCTAGCTTTAAACCATTTTTGTATAAATAAACGTTAATTTTTCCTTAAAATCTCACGGTTGATGAATTTAAATCATGTAATTATGTATGTTAGAGATTAAAAAATAAACATTTTTACAACCATAATTTAATGCAGTGCGTGTCACGCGTACCTTATCATCTACCACCTAAATAAATATGGCTGGTGTATACTTACCATATTTAAATTACATAGAGCTTTAGTTTTTTCTGCATATAATGGCATGCAACAGTGTAGAGACAACGAGTGACGAGCGTCAGTGTAGAGGAGATGCTCTACACTGCCGCTCGTCATCTGTGACAGTTGATAGTTTGTCTTTTTAGCCCGGTAATTGCACCAACTACAGTGCTTTTCACAACTTGCTGCTGCTTCTTCATGACAGAGTGTAGGTACCTACATGGACCACCGCCTAGTAAAGTAGGGACGTAGTAGTCCTCAGCGTGTTCTCACCAACTACAGTGCTCTTCACACCTTGCTGTTGCTTCATAAACTGCGATGTTACTTACATGGACCACCAGTAAAGTACATAACACATAATTCATTAGGTTTCAGATCAAGTACCTCTATAGTAACACTTTGATTGGGGGCTGGTATAAACCGATGTGTGCACAGCAGTCTTTCTTCGATATTCCAAAAGATATGGTGGTGCGAGGGCGCCGACACGCCACCATGCGCTGGTGACGCTAGTCCGTAGTGTGTGGCAGCGCACGTGGCGTCTGGTGACGCCGTTCCTTCGTGTTGTTCTAAACAAGATTACCTTTTGTTAACTAAATAACCCCTTGAGTTTTTCGGAGTTGCTGACGGCGGTACGGCCCTATACGTCTATAGAGTACGGCGGTGAATCCGAGGAGGACGGTGGCAGGATCCCGTCATCGTGAGCACAAAGTCGGTTCCCGGGAGACTATAGTGCATCCTCCAGTAACGAGCACAAAGGCAAGTAGTGGGAAGCACCTGATGTAGGAGACCCACCGGAGAGCCCTTATGTGCCATCCGGGTTTTTGTGGGTAAGAATACTACACGCCCCGGTTGACCTTTTGAAGGTTTCCAGGCGTAAACAAAAGATCAATTATATACGTAGGTACTTATTATGATATTTTTGAATTTGGGAAGTTTAAGAGTAAAAGATAAAATTCATTAAAATAAATTTTAACTGTTCCATCATCCATATAAAAATAAAATATTCTTTGGAAAATAATATTCTATCAAAATAAAATTTGTATGCGTAATATTTCACTAAACTGTTTGCTATATTTGCATAATCAAATTTCCGATAAAATATGGGGGAAAAGATGAAACGATGAAAAAATTCGGAGCCCCTCTAGATTATCAAACATTTTATGCATATTCGTATCGAGGACATGTTAAACACGAGCAAATATCTTCAATGGTTGAATGTTATATACTTGTAAACATTTACATCACTATTACTGAATTTATATACGAATTTACATAGATGCTACTTAGCATCTACCATAAGTAAGTGGCATGTACCAAGGTAGTAGAATTACTACATTGGATATTACCCTAATCGGTAAGAAAATAATGTAAGATTTCGAGGATAACAGCTGAGATAAGAATGTCAGATATTTGTGGATGTATTATTTTCATCAGATTTCCTGATAAACATTCATTGAATCGCTGGCATTCACACACACACACACTAACTTTTACGATCCGTTATCCCGTCTAAAAGTAATCAACTTTATAATGATTATATGGTAATGTACACAAAACGAAACTCACCATCATGGAAAGCGAATGCGCCATCAACGAATTCCTCCTCATCGGCCGCTTGTGACGTCGCACGTCGCACCAAGATCGTCAAGTTAGCACCTTTTGACGTCACGGCCTGACGTATAAGAAACCGCCCTGACGGGTCCCGGGCTTCCCTGGTGGCGGGCCCGCACACCCTGAGGAGAGCTCGGTCACCGCGCTCTGACCGGTCCCCCCTTTCCCCCCTTCCACTGAATTCGTGAAGGCCTTCCAAGACCTCAATATGAGATCGACAGCTTGGTAACCTGGTTGAGAAATTAAATTCTATGTAATATGATGACGAGTTTCACCGATAGAAAGATAAACTTAAAGTTTACTATCTAAATAATTTAAACAATAATTGATATTGAGTTCACAAATGCATTTACCCTTCAATCCTTTAATTCTGCAACTTCATTTATTTTTTGTAACCTGTTAGTTAACCTAGATTAATACCTACTTATATTAACTAATAAATATTGATTAAGTTTCAATGTAAGCCGTTATAGCATAGCCTGTATAAACCTCCTTGATTTTTAATGCTATAATAAGCTAACAGCATATTATATGTATTCTTTAAACGATAAATAAATGAAAAAAAAAAAAATTGCTCAAAACTATTTCCTCTGCTGTGTTCCAAATACGAGGTTTGTTTTTCAGCTTAATATTTTTTATGCTCTCGTATTGGCGGGCGCTGCCGGGTGTCAATGTAATATTCATAAGATCATATGATACATATACGTACATACATTTATAACATAATATACATACATCTCTGTAGCGAAAGCTCCTGTTTTCTGTTAATAAACCTTTGCACACCTATAGCCTATGTCTTATTAAGAGTACACTTAAACGCACTTAATCTCCCCTACGTCCCTTCCTCGCACTAAAGGGACGATGAAATGCGGACATTGACTCTTCACGAAGGGGAGTGTGAATAGAAGCATCTGAAGCTATGATTTACTAACCCTGCCTACAGTTATAATTGAATAGTGATAGGCACCAGAATGTCCGTGAGTACGCCTATTGTTTATTGAGTTTATAGCGATTGTTTATCACCGTTGTTGCCAGTGGCAATTAATAATTAACTTTTATAACAATTTTCAAATACTGTAATAGATATTGATATTAACCCTAGATGGTTTATTTATTTATTAATACTTTATGCATATTGGTAGAGTTAATGCCTTAGGCATTTGCCACCTTAGAGTGGTGCAGAGAAGTTTCAAGAGAGTTGAGAAATCATCTAATTCCAAACTAGACAGAGCCTATACTATGGAAACCAGATAACTGATACTAATACTTATTTTTTTTTGTAAATATATACTTAAATAGATAAATAGCACCCAGACACTTGGCGGGAATCGAACCCACGATATTTTTTTGTTACTATGGATCACTATGTCTGCAATAAAGTATTGTATTAAACAAATAAACGGTATATTTTTTGCACTGTCGTAAAGCAGGTCATCTACATATCTTGTTTTATTACATCCGTAGGTAACCTAGAATTCGATGATAATCAGTTTTCTAATCATATAAAGGAAGGTGAGTCACCCCCCACAGTCAGATCAGCAAACTCTCAAAGCAATCTCTATTATCGCGGCTCACGCACACAAATAAACGTTTGCGATAGCGATAACTCCTGAAATATGTAGTATATCAAACATCTAATATTACCTTAAATTATAATTAAACAGCGACACTTGGACGACGTCTGTGGGCGCGCCTAATAAATGTATGATACACTGCGTCCTCCAGGCCGTGGCGCGAGTGTCGAAGTGCCCAGAGCGGGCCCCACCAGCCCCGTAGGCCCGGACGGCAGCCCCACACCCGATACGACCGCCATTTCCACCGAACACCTCATTTGTCATCCCGTTACTGTCTACGGGTGGCATCCTATCAGCTGTAGAAAGAAAAAACGTAATAAAATATCATCCAACGAAAAATTGCTACTAGTAACGCTTTTGGTGTCGCGTGCCAAATAATATATAATTCGCTGACATTTCTAGTTCATAATGGTACAATTGTTCTGTTTGGTTGTTTAATTTACTTTTGTTGTTTGTCGACTGTTTGTTGGTGTCGGAATTATTTAGGCTGCCCTTAGCTTAACGATTTTATCTAAGACAACTGGGACGATATTTTATGTACTCTCCTGAGCTCGAAAACTCAGTTCAAATACTACTAAACTTTTGGTATGGACTGAAAAGATCAGGTATAGATGGGTGACCGACCAGGCAAGCTTATTATTGCTTCCCACTGAACGTTTGCCAACTGACTATAAGCGCCCTATTCCATAAAATGAAAATACTCTATGTTGCGCATAAACTACGGTAGTAGTATCAATTTACTAGTTTATTAAGTTCTTTGAAACGTTGTTACAGTTACCAGGCACTTGACTGTGCTAACGGAAAACTAATCTAACAGTATAATCGTTTCAAAGTAGGCGAGCGATGCTGTTATCAACTGAAGTTAAATAGGTTTTTGATTTGTTAACTTAAGGTTGTTACGGATAGGGGCTGAAATTATTCATCAGCTTTGAAATTATTCATACATAATATTTTTCTTCCACATAACTTTTTTCATAATGAAATTTCGCCTTCAATATTTACAAGTCACTTTGGTCTAGACTGGCCCTAAGTGTAATAAGGATGATGACAGGTTAAAAAAACATTCTAGTTAGTCCGTCAGTTAGATTATCAAAATATATTGGACACGTATTTTTTTTATTTAACAAATCAATAAATATTGCCAAAGATATAGAACGTCAAAGTTCGGGAGTGGGGCTCGGACAACATGCCTCAGTAAAAATTGTATACCGGAGTGACGTCACGCGGCATTTCAAAGCATTATATCTTCATAATTTTTAGTTTAATCGACACAAGTAATAAGTTTTAAAAACTAAAACGCGACTACGGATAAATTCGCAGTCTAATAATGTGATATTTATAGCCTATATAACCAGCGGACAATCAAGACGCTTCTAACGACACCCTACTTGTCAAATTATGTTAAGTAGATTAGAAGATATGTGGGAACATACATACATACATTCTTGTTAAAATCATAAACCTCTCAGTTCCGTAGTCGGGTAAAAAGAAAAAAATACGTGTCCAATATTTTTTGTTAATCTAAATGACGGATTAAAAAATAATTAGTCATCTAGCTTATTATGATTTGCAAAGATTGCTAATAAAAGGTCGTTTTTGAAATACGGATAAATAATATTTCTGTTTACCTAATTTCAAAGTTGTTATAGGTACTTATAATATTATAATCCAAATGATGTTTTAGACGCTGATTTATAGCAGCTAAGTCGGAATTTCACAGTAACTTAAGCAATTTAATGTTCCCGTCTTTTAGTTTACTTTTACCCTAAAGCCGCTTCCCTTCACTGGACACTTTTAGTCCGATGCTAAATTAGTTCAACTTCTACCTATGTAAGTTTAGCTATAAATACACCCCCTTTTCCTAACTAGGTAGTAAAAAGGGGGGGGATTTATAGCTAACTTTACTGGACTACCTGTTGTTGGAATGATCGCAAGTTTATCTGTTGTCAATCGAATGATAATAAGAATCATAATTGTTTGCTTGTGGTAAATTTCTTGCACCCAGTAGTTTCTCCAGCTATATTGCTCTTCACACCAGAACACAGAATTGTACATAATTATGTTAATATGACTGTTTTGTACCAGATTATCTGACGTGCAGCATGATATCTACCAGGGGCCTTATTCTCTATGACCAACTACATTCCACGCGTAACTCTTTATCTGCCCTACAATGTTAATATCACTGAATAGGTGTTTAATATTTTTTATATTACAAACCGATATTGTACACGTCGTTTATATATTCATAACAAAGTAACTTTATCGTAACGATATAAACCTGATTTAATAGACAAGATTTGAACGATCTAGAAATGGTCATAGATAATCAGGGCTCTGGACAGTCTGTTATTGCTATAATATGAACTAAGTGCGGCACTCACAAGCATTATTTAACATTTTTTTTTTTTAAATCAGAGTATCTCGACACTCGGAGCCGTTTGTGCTTCTACTAACAGAGTCTAACGTGGATTTATATTGAAACTAATTAACAGTAATTAACGCTTATGAGTGCGGTAGTAACAGCATTAATCACTCACAGTGGTGTACATGATGCGTGAGAGCGGCGAGGGGCGGCGCGGCGGGCACCACGGTGGGCGGCGACCCGCTGCTGTCAAGCCTCTCGATAAACTCGAGCTTCGCTATGAACCCGTTGTAATCGTACGGTGGAACTAGAGGCCCGGAACTGGATAATGATATGCACGGTGAGATATATTTACAGTCGATATTTTTTTAGGACGATAATCGCTTGCACCAGCCCGCCTAAAATACTTGAGGGTATACCTACAAATGGGAAATTTGGCGTGACGTGTGATGAGGGGAGAATCAGAAATTACAAACATATTACAACGTATCATAGTGTTTATGGAGACGTAGATTTCCGAGCATATCGTTTAAATTTAAGCAGATTATTACGCGTTAGGGAGTGGTGGTATGTGCGTCGCATTCTAGTACGTATCGCTTCGGAGAGGGCAAAACAGACACCCCCATTTGGCTGCATAATTATTACGCAATGGCTTTATTTAAACAGCCGTAACACACTTAAAAGCTTCGTATCACGCGTCGCCTTAATCTCCGTGTCTCCATAAATAGTGTCTTAAACAGATACCTAGTCTGGTAATTCATATATCATCATTCATATATTCATATCTGCCTACATTAGTTCAATGCTGGACATAGGCCTCCCTCAATACACGGCATTGAGCCCGGTCTTCAGCTTTCCTCATCCAGTCACAGCCAACCACTTCGCGTATATCGTCACTCCACCTGGTCACAAGGTGTCCTACGCTACGTTTTCCAGTTCGTGGTCTCCACTCTAGAACCAGTCTACCCCAACGATCATCGGTTCTACGGCAAATATAATAATAATATGTCTTCGTCGGCCGAGTGGAAACCGAAGGGGGCCCGCAGGACTCTCAGCTCTGGCTTGCCTTAATTGGCCGTCCAGAGAGGAGCTGTTAGAGCTATATGCTCCAGGGGTGGAAGTGTTAAAGGGCATAACGCCGCGAGTAACTTCGGAGAAAGCGCAGCACACCTCTCGACACCCCTGAGTCACTCACACCGGTGTTGTTCCCTGTCGTCCGCTGATGATCATTTAGGGAGCCCATCTAGTGGGTGGCAAGTCACCACTTGCCGCAAAATAATTTGAAATAAAATTATGGCAAGTGACCCCGGCCTTTTGAAATAGCCCAGTCGCCAGTCCACCAAATGCTCAACCCCATAAACTTAGAATTCTTTTCACATACTTGCAATAGTCCCTACCACCTGCCGAGCTCAACTGCGGTAATTTCATAATTGTGGCAGTTAATCCCGGGAGGTGTATTACACACCATTTATTTCTTCTAAAACGGGCCTCTACGTGTTGGATTCGTCCCCACGCAAGCCTCTAAAAGACCGGGTTAAGCCCGTGAGTAAAGAAAACATGAAAAATAATAATATCTTGGGACAATCCACACACGGTCATCTGATCCCAAACTAGGCAGAGCCTGTACTATGGAAACCAGACAACTGATACTAATACTTATTTACTTTTTTTTTTGTAACTACATACTTATAATAGATAAATAACACCCAGACTCTTGGTGGGAATCGAACCCACGACCCATCGGTTAGCGGACAGGGTCACTAACCACTAGACCAACGGGCCCGTCAATATGACCAGCCCACTGCCACTTCAGCCAGCTAATTCATATATGTAATATTATTTAATTCTATTAAGTATACACTAATTGAGCAATCACTAACGGTAATGTTGTATAGAATACTTCAAACATTATGACACCGTTGTGAATATTGTGTTATTGAAGAACATCTACTGTTCTTTTTACTGAAATAAACCTAACAATTTGCAAACTGCGCTATAAAGTTTGGCGTAAACCTATAAATTTTCAACCCGTTCACGGCTGCTTCGTTATGTTTTAACATTTGTTCAGCAGATTCTTTTGTATTGAACTAAACTGAAAATGATACACCATTAGCCAGCATTCTACATATATTGCCTTGCACTATTTTATGCTTAGTAAAGTGGTGTAAATTTTATATTTATTATACTGTACATGGACAAGCCAATTATGGTATTTTGATACCAATTTAGGTGGATCCTGAATTATGGCAACCAGGAAATTGATATTTGAAATAAACATCTATAAAGATAATTAACACCTAGATAATATACAAACGGACATGTAATGCACCCAAATGATTGTCCTGGGCCCACCCAGCCCCACTTGATTCCCGAATTAAGTCAACGACCTTTTCGATAACATCCAGTGCTAACCTGGCTAACCAAATAATTCGTCAAATTCATCATCATCAATATCGCTATCCGGAAAACGTCAGCTGCTGAACATAGGTATCTCCTTTGGAACGCTACAATAAATGACAATTGGCTATTTACATCCACCAGTTGCCTGTGACGCTCACAATGTCAATCCACCTATTTGGAGGCTTGCCTACGCTTTGTTTTCTCCACTTCAAAATCTTTCTTCCTCATCGACTATCGATTCTTCAAACAATGTGAAAATATATTAAGTACTTATTTTATTTTTTTTCATTCAGGTGTTTCTTACTTGAATTCCAGCAGTAGATTTGGGCCCGGGTGTTCCAACGTTGCGGTCCGGTCCGAACACAACGTGCCGAGGAGCGACGCCGACGGAGAACTACCCGCTCGTAGCGTTAGATAATCCGTTGCACAATGACTGCAACAATGTCACTACACGTAAGAAGTCCGAGCTTCTTGGTCACTACAAAAACTAATTAATTGATAACTCGTCACAGTCGGTAGCATTAGATAATCCATTGGAACAATGTTTCCGCAAAACAAATCTACAGTCTTCAGGCCTTCTGGATATTTCATGCAAATACCGTGTACAATTTACAAAAAAAATATATAAGCTACACACTTGTTAAGTGGTTTATTTATTTTTCTGTAAAACTGCATTTATCCTATCAAAATTTGTGAAACATGATTATACAATGATTCTTAATTACGACGATTGAAAAATAAGAAGCTCGGAAAGGGCCTTCCCCAATGGCGTAGCAAAACGTGTATGCAGAGCGCTGCCTAGATCTTGTTGTTTGATCAATATTTCGTTACCACATAAATTATATAATGGTATTTAGGTCGACACGATAAGATAAAGAAAAACAATACACAAATGAAGCATCATATAGTTATCTATCAACCGGCTGCATTACTTTGCATCCTTTTATCAGAGATCATAGGAGAGCGCCGCGCTTCTTTGCAAACTTCGTATCGCGCGCTAAATCTGGGGCTAAACTACACCGGCCCGTGTGAACATTCTAGCTATTAGTATGTTGAGAAACGTATTCCAGAAAGATAGCGCTTTTATTTCTCCACCCTGGCACTCCCGTGGGATTTATCGCGGCACTAGTGCCAGTGTAACAGAGATATTTCAATGTGTAGCCACATTATTATTCTCGGGGAAATGTTACAGAAACATTTTTGTATATTATTTTTCTAGTGTAGACAGATCACGGTTGCATAAAAGTATTTGTCTGAACAGTTATATAATTTTATTATGATCTCTAACGTTGGATATGGTCCTTAAAGTCTGGCCAAATAAAGCTAGATTACAATGACTTCTGAATGATTGAACGAAATAGAACATTATGTTTCATGTGTTAAAAAGCTCCTTCCAAAACAAATTAATTAACTGTTTAATATAAATGTTACTGAATGATAAGTCCTAAATAAGTTTGAATTAAAAGATAAATAATTAAGATATTTAAACTTTAACAGTATAATTAACATTAATGATTTTCATTCAGAAAAAAGTATAAAGAAATTATAACTCAAAGGAGCTTTATGCAATATGGCTGCCTTTACAAAAAGACTGCTTAAATACCCTTTCCAAGTGAACATATTATATACCCGGATTAAATAATTGCTCGTGAAAATACCCTCTGGCAAACAGATGTAGGCTGACTTACAAAGCGACACCGCTGAGACTCGAGTATACTCGGATTAAAGATGGATGGGATCACATTACGCGAAGCCAGGATGTAGCAATTACCCCTAAGCTGAGAGCGCTACGAATGCTAATCGAGTTTGTGTGTTGTCTGGAACTCCTAATTTAATGCCGTTTTGGTATTTAGTAGACGGTTTAGACGTTGCTACAGCCGGGAAGGTATCCATTGTTCTGTTCCTTGACAAACGTTGTGAATTGAACCATTGCATTTGTTATCAATGTTAGATCATAGTCGGGGTAGGGTGCGTTCAGGTAGAAATACCGCTATCGGCGCAGACATATCTGAATCTACGCGCACCAAGCCAGTCGGCGAAAGCAATTTTTATACTATGATCTTATTAAGTGCAGTAAGAGTCGATAAAACGACTATAAGATGTCATTAACTACGTTCTAAGAGGGAACGTTCGCACTAAACATTATCCAGTCTCTACCAACATAGGTTTAGGTGCCGATTGGCCTTGATATATCGGCGCAGTTGCGCCGGCGGCCGTAGCGTCTTTCTATCATACTACGCCCTTAGTCGTTATTTGTAAATCTATGAATTTTAATAACGATTAATGACTTACAATAAATATACTTTTATGTTATAAAACCAAACCAAAAAATAATAATGTGGGAAAAAGTTGGAAAAAGAATCTTTTCTTTAGTATTTCATTTACGCAGTCATGTATTTTCGGCAGTTAAAACCGCCTGGGAATATAAAACGTGCTGCCGTTTTAATAGAAAAAAGAAAATGGAAATTTGGCTGTAAACACATATCCGATTCTGTCGTAAAAGTATTCGCTCCAAAAATTAAAAAAAGATTGCATCCCGCTCCTTTCAGCAACAAATCTCACAAAAATTTAATAAAACATTTTTATAGCCTTTATAAAGTCCATTGATCACCACATAAATAGTCGGTGGGTGTCGACGCAGACCCACACGGGTGGAAGGGAGATAGGGGCAGTGGTCCTTTTATTTACTAGAACGATTGTTCGCCAGCCTTTCAAAACGAGTGGATTTCATACGGGTGATAAAATACTCCATCACCATAGTGACGTCATACTACAGCTATTATAGTTGCTGTAATAGTAAAAGCCCCATCAATCTCAATATCTCAATACTAATGGTAATGGTCTTGATCCTGTAATGGTGATGAAACTTAATGTTTATACACACAATAGATAAAAGAAATCCGTAAAAAAAACTTCCAGCACCAAGAGCTTTATCGATGCACGAAGATGCGACTTTAGAAACTAATTATATATTAAATGTTATATACTTACTAATACATACTAATAATTGTGACCCATGTAATTAAAATATTCACAAAAGGTAGTTAAGGTCCCTGATATGATATCCCTTCGTTATTATTTACTTTTGTGCGTACTTTGTGTATTTTATAAATACACATGACGGAATTTTAGACTTAATTTTCAAAGACACACGTCACGATCGTTGCTAGTTCATACAATTGAATGAATGTCGTGTCTTTACTTAGGCGTATTGTATAGACAAATAACCTTTGTGTCTGGCACAAGACAAATTGACGTGTGCGTGCAAACAAACGTTTGTCCTGGTTGAGATATGGAGCCTGATGGAAAGCGACGACGTAATCGAGGATGGTAAAAGTAGAGAATGTCTTCTCTACTTTACCATCCTCGATCCACATTATAATCGGGCTGGAAAACCGACGCAGGCAAACTGTTCCATTCCTTAGCTGTCCGTATTTTAAATGGTTTTATATATTAAGAAGCAAATTGCTTCGCCCAGACTGAAGGCGCGTTCACCAGGTATAATAATAATATTCTGGGACAATCCATATACGGTCATTCACACGGATCCCAAACTATGGAAAACAGTCAACTGATAGATAGATAGATAGATAGATAATACTTTATTGTTACACCCTTCGATATACTATACCAACTAGATTAGCTGTCACGAACAAAATGACATCGAAAATGTGGTCGCGGTTACATATACTTACACAACTATACACGTAGCTAGAAATTGTAGAAAATAGTATTAAATAATTCGGAACGTCGGACTAATAGAAGCCTTCACATGTAGTAATAAAGTCTAATTCTGTATGCAGTAATGTTGGCACATAAAACCTTTACATCGGAGACAAAGAAAAATCAATAAAACCGCCAAAGCTATACGAAAAAAAGTAGTTGTTTTGACTTAAACAAAAATGTACTCATTTAAAAGAAAATCTTAACCACTATAAAATAAGGTTCAAAACAGGTGTGTTTCCATTGTGTGTGTACTGACTTACAAACTTATCCGTGCTGGTGGCAAAAATGAGAACTAACTTTTTTATTATGGTAATGACGTGTAGTTTAACAGTTTCGTATAGACAGTGGCGACACGCCTATCGGCAACATTAATTTTGTCAGTCTCTAGCGGAGAAAATATCAAATAAATAATTTTTATTTCGTATTATAATGATATCTTACTTATATTTATTATTTAAACTAGTAGTAATAAGAACACGAAACGAAAAAAAAAATCTCCATCTGCAATTTTAGTATTACGATAAGTATTATATTATTTGGACAGTTTATAAACGCGCAATAAGGAATTTCGATACATCCTGTTGTCCGCTCGTACTAATTTGAAATAGAGCGACAGCCGTCTCCGTAGCTCTATTTTCGTGACCACTTTTCGAGTCGTGACAGCTAATCTAGTTGGTATAGTATATCGATGGTTCCACCATTATTAAAAAACACAAAAATACAAGAAAAAAAAACAGTAAAATAGAATGAAACTAATATTTATTTAGAATAGAATAGAATACTCTTTATTTGCACACCAAATTAAAACATACAGAAAATCTTACAAAAATAACTTAAATTAGGTACTTATATACTTTTCTTTTGTAAATATATAGTATAGTAACTCTCAAAAATGTATCCCATAGAGTAGAATACCGAGATGCTGGTAACTTTGCTTCTCTGGTCTAGGCTTTGTAAATTGGAATAAGGATAGAACCTACAACCTTCTTGAATGACAGCCCACCCGTTTAACCACCAACAAAACAAAAACAAACGCAAGGAATTAGAGAACCTTTTTGAAGTTTGGTAAGTATGAGCTTATGCTAACCCCTATTTCGTAATTACAACAGAAGGGTAAATAAATAATGTCCATCATAAACCGTGAAAGGAACGAATCTGCGGACAATCGCTAGTAATTAACACAAAATGTGAAACCGTAATAGCCATTATCATAATAGGTTTTACCTTTTGTGTCGGCATTAACATCGTGCTCCCGGTTCATTAAATTGCTAATTATTGAGTTTCACTAGCTGTGTCAAGCTGAGTTTACTTCCGATTCCGATATTGTGTTGATCTTACGCTGCGGAATCGGCAGCATTCAGGGAATGTATTGCCACCATTCGTATTAGCATGGATAAATGAATTAATTTATCCATGGTATTAGTAATGTTTTTAGTAAGTTTATAAATAGTGAAAGTTACAATAGAGTACGGATTCGTTCGGGTACCTGATTATTTATGTACGTATATTTATAAAATTGTGTTGATGTTAGAAATCTTATGGAAAAAATAATATTACTTAATACGTTATAAATAAATATATACTTAACGTTTTCTGATATTTACGTTAATATTCCACATTAAAATGAAACAATCATTGGTATCAATCAGATCGAGGTTTAATTTTGATATTCACATTCCAGAGCGACGTTTCGTCATGTGAGAACGTCGGAAAAGTAAAAAAATCAAAAATAATGTCGTAAACGTATACATAGTAATCAAAGTTACTTTGTTCATGCACGATGATTTTGTAAAAAGTTAAATACTTAGTCTACTTCACACTGCTCTGCACACCTACCTGCCTACTTTTCGCAAAAACTTCGAGACCTAAAAGTTACCACACTGAAAAGATATCGCAATCTTAATGAAAAGTTGTTGACGAACATAAAAGGATTGACAACATAATTAACGGAAATGCACAATTATTAACAGTAATGAGCGCCACATGAGCGTAGTTATCCATTGAGAATGAACAGAACTAACCCATCAACCTCTCCCTTCAATTTTACGAAAGCGGCATCCATCCCAAATTCGACCCTTTTCAAAGCAGCCTCAATATGCTACCTTCTTTGTGAATCGTCCACATTAGTTATACGTGCCTCATAAATTTAAATAAGTACCTTTCGGAGGTTTTTAAGCTCATTTATCGCGTGTGCCGGAAACGTCGTGCGTTTAGCAAATGCGGCCTAAGGGTGAATTCACGCTCAAGTGCCGCTTGACCTCGAGCCCTAGTGCGGTTTGGTCAGTCACGTACCCACTTACCTAATTAAGCACTCACGGTAAGAAGCCACTTGTCACGGTGTACCTTTTTCTGTTTGGTTATGTAGATAATAAACCAAACTACTTATATTATCCTGTTTTTCTTTACAAGATAAAACATCGTAGCAGTAAATGCATGAATACAGGAGTGTTCAGTGGCATGAAGGCCAGCCAAAGACTATGAATATGATATATTGAAAACTACAAATAGCTTTTGGCTGGCCACCGGTTAGCCAAAAGCTATTTGTAGGTTTCAATAGCCTGTGTTCATGCATTTATTGCTACGATTTTGATCTTTTAAAGAAACACAGGGTATACAACATAGATGATACTTATATAGTATACAAATTAAATCTGCCATAGTTTTCACAATAATTAAGTCTTATGGATGAAGTCTGTTAAAAAAAGATACATATCAGCCGCACTCACAAATGTCAATTAACTTTAATTCCAATTAAGTAATTTTTGTTATCTATTTATTTCGACTCTCGGAACCTGTTATGGATTATTTTTGATTATTAATTACGAGATTATTGATATAACTACTTACTTAATATTAGCGTATTCAGTAAGTATTAATTGGTTTCGAGTGTCAAAATCCGGTGAGATCTTCACCAGGTATCCCACGTACTTGTGTCTTGCCATTAAGCCCGCCGCCAGGAGGCGTATTATAGCCCCCCGGGAACCAGACACGGTGCTCACGGGGACGGAGTTTGTTCCCCGCCGCCGTCCTCCTCGGAGTCGTCAATGGACCCAATATAATATTTTAATCTAGGTAACAAAATCAAAATAATATGAAATGTAGTACCTAAGCATACTCACTTCCTGGGCAACAATATAGATGTGAATATAATCTTGACCCTGGTGTGCACGGAGTTGGTAGCGAAGAGGTACCGGCAGCGGCGGTGCGGCGGGTACAGGCCCGGATAGCCAGGGCTGGCCAGCACGCACGCTCCCGGACCCCGACATGACACGTCCTGGTATAGCCAGTCGCAGTCTGCACCGACAAGGATTACCTCTTTATAACAATTTTCACTTTCTTTTCTTAAAATAGTTTATTTAACACCTTTTAGTGACTTTTAAGCTATTGAGACATAGGCAGGTACGTTGCTGTATCAATGCAGTTAATGTAAAATTTACAAATATATCTGACTACCTATTCTAGGAAAATAACAAGCAAAATGCTAGTCACTATTATTTAATTATATTATAACCATTATAATAATAATAATAATAAGCCCGCAGGGCAGCTTGTGGCGAGCTGTTGGTGCGTAACGACACCACGGACCCGAGTGCTCCAGAGAGTCGATCAGGGCCCCCACCTCGGCGTGTCTTCGTCGGTCGAGTGGAAACCGAAGGGGGCCCGAAGGACTCTCAGCTCTGGCTTGCCTTAATTGGCCGTCCAGAGAGGAGCTGTTAGAGCTATATGCTCCAGGGGTGGAAGTGTTAAAGGGCATAACGCCGCGAGTAACTACGGAGAAAGCGCAGCACACCTCTCGACACCCCTGAGTCACTCACACCGGTGTTGCTCTCTGTCGTCATCGGACGATCATTTGGGGAGCCCATCTAGTGGGTGGCAAGCCACCACTTGCCACAAAATAGTTATGAATGTAATTATGGCAAGTGACCCCGGCCTTTGCAATAGCCCAATCGCCAGTCCACCAAACGCTCAACCCCATAAACCTAGACTTCTTTTCACATGCTTGCAATAGTCCCTACCACCTACCGAGGTCAACTTCTGTAAGGTCATCATTGTGGCAGTTGACCCCGGGAGGTGTTTTACACACCATTTACTTCTTCTAAAACGGGCCTCTACGTGTTGGATCCGTCCCCACGCAAGCCTCTAAAAGACCGGGCTAAGCCCGTGAGTAAATAAAAAAATAATAATAATAATAATCATTTATTTCAGGTATACACCCATAGTTTATAAACATTTACATTACATTACATTTCATTAAATTAAATTAAATTAAATTTCATTACATTACAATACATTTCATTAAATTAAATTAAATTAAATTTCATTACATTACAATACATTTCATTTCATTGCATGTCATTTAATTTCATTACAGTAATACACTAAACAAACATTAGTCACACAGATAATAATATACATACATTACATATTAATTACTCGTTCACAATCCACAGGTTTTATCAAATTTACAGGCATCATATACGGCTTTGACGGTGTGATTTAAAGTTACTCTGATCCGCTCCATAAAGGACGCTCCCCTTTTACGAAGTATGGCATAAAAGTCATCAACCCTGTTCGCGGCAAACATGCCAGACGCACTACACCGCCATGGCAAGCCAAGCATAGCTCTAAAAGCGTTGTTATACTGCACACGTAGTGAATGAAAGGCACGTTGAGTATACTTATTCCATAGTTGACAAGTATAGAACGACTGACAGTACGCACAGAACAGAGTGATTTTTACCTCATAGCTGCAAGTTGCGAATCTACGTGCTAACATATTACTTTTTGCCGCTACAGATCTCCTTTGTCTTTCCATGTCATCGTCGTCTTTGAGATCATCTCTGATTACGTGTCCTAGATATTTAAATTTAGATACATAATTCAGCTGTAAGCCATTAAGCGTCACAGGAGGAGAGTATGCAGATGACCTTATATACTTAAAGTGCAAAAGCTCAGACTTGTTTGCATTATATGATAAATTATGGTGCAGAGTAAATTTCTCACATATTGCTATCAGCTGCCTTAAGCCGTTGATAGAGGGGCTCAGCAGAACCATGTCGTCGGCGTAGCTCAAGTTGTTGACGGGTTGGTTATTTATGGAACAGCCGACACCTGCCCCGCTTAGCTCCTCTATCAGATCGTTAATATATAAATTAAATAGTACCGGCGAGGTCAAACCGCCCTGCCTCATCCCACAGCTAAGTGTGTAGTGTTCAGAGAGGCTGTTACCCCACCGAACCATGTTAGTCTGTCTATCGTACCAATATTTAAATACACATACGATGTTTTGTGGAATTCCTGCTTTCCTCATCTTCTCCCAAAGTATGTTATAATTAATTGTGTCAAACGCGCGACTTAGGTCCAAAAAACAGGCATATACACTGGTTTTCCTTGCAAGATAGTATTTAACGGTATTTTTTAAAGCGAATATAGCCATATCTGTAGACAGATCCGCACGGAACCCAAACTGTGAACTGTGTATGTTCATATATTTAAGTAATTCTGGTTGTAAAAGCCTCTCAAACACTTTTGATATGATTGTTGCAAGAGAAATAGGGCGGTAGTTTTTTATGTTCGATGGATCACTAGTCCCATTTTTAGGTAAGGGTACTACAACAGTTTTCATAAAATTTTCTGGTAAATAGTTGTGTGACAGACACATGTTATAGAACTTACTAAGTAGGTTATGCAGCGTCAACCCCCCATACAGAATGTGCTCAATGCTCAGACCGTCATGGCCGGGTGATTTACCTCTCTTCATTTGCTTTATGCATTGCACTAAACAATCAGTCGTAATAGAAATGTCAGCATAGGTCGAATTGGCCAGTGTTCCATAACGGTCTGTGCGTGGTGCGACACCCGTCGGTAAGTTTACCTCCCGAAAGTTTTGCGCGAACATATTTGCAATCTTATCTGGATCCTGACTATTATTCACCGTTAACGGTAAAGAAGGTTTAAATGATAGTTTATTTGTTGACTTCCAAAATTTGCTAAAATCGTTGTTGCATCTTTGTTTCGCTATAATGTCCATTTTTATTTGCATTTCGTTACTCTGACACCATTTTATTTTGTTTTTAAACCTTCTTTTACTATTACACATATCATGATATATACGACCCTGTGTAGGCTTACCATGATTTAACCATAACTGATATGCTAACCTTGCCTTCTCATGTAGGTCTTTTACGTGAAAGTTCCAACCAACTACTTGCTTATTTCTACCGTGTATATTTATGTTATTTCTGCTACATGTCAATTTTGCTGCCTTAGTCATACTATTTACCAATTCGTTATATAAATTATCAACTGCCTTATGATGTTCGGCATTACTACATGGTAAGCCCCCTCTACAGTCTAAATTAAATTTATTTACATTGACATTTTGTAGAAAATTCTCACACAGTTGTTTATACCGTAATATCTGATCCCCATTTCTATGACCCCACACAATCCCACTGTCTTTGACTACTGTGTTTACAATTTTAACTGGTACTACTGAGAGATCGCATTCTATTATTAAAGGATAGTGGTCTGACCAGGAGACGTCGTTAATTACACTCGCGCCTTTGATTAAGTTCCAAGCTGCAGATGTCACAACACAATGGTCCAACCAGCTGCACGTTCCGTGAGCGTCACTTAAAAACGTAAAGGTCTCTGATGACTCACCGAGAATCCGTTGATCAGCACAAACCCAGTCCTGCTCCTCGCAGAACACAGCCAGCTCTGCACCGAACATACTGCCCACGTCCGCGTTAAAGTCACCCAGCACTACTGCACATTCTATGCCACTGTCTTCTATAACCGAACTGATGACCCCCAAGCATTGTGTAAATTCAGGTAAATTCTCAGCACATTGTGTCGGCATATATACTGATATAACAAGTATATAGCGGTCTATGAGTTTTATTTTCACTGCTGCAATACGATTGGAAGAAGTTTGAATCTGCTCCACACTAGTGAATAAACTTTTCCGCCACAAGACTGCCACACCTCCATAAGGTCTTCCTTTTAACGTCTTCCTTTTAATTATAACTTGAATAACCATCACATAACTCGAACGGCTATGCTAGAGTAACTTACCGGAAATATAAACAGTCCATATCTTTTAAACTACTAAATTAATTTCGATGTAACTTGTACTCCTCCTTAAGGCAAAACATAAAAAAACTATTGCAAGAGGAATTATCGTAATCGAATTCGTAATACTGAGAAATATGGGGACAAAATGATATATAAAAACATACATAATTATATACTATGCACTCCGGTTTGTTACATTTGTTTAGAAGCCCACAGTACAGACTAACGTATGTGAATATTGCGCATTTTTATTAATAATACTTACACGCGTCGAATACAAAACCTCCTTTTTTGAAGTCATTTAAAAACTGTCTGTAGTCATTACATTAATTAAACATCTTACAAAAGTGGAAAAGTGAAGAAAATAATGGACTATAATTAAGTAAATAAAATATACGTAAGACCTCAGTCTGAAACTCAGTGCTTCAAAAAGCTGCTCTAAATCGACACAATAAAAATTGTTCTTAAAGACATTACGAGATTAATTACTGTTAGTAAGCACTTCTTAATTACCTAATAAAGTTTGCAACACGTTAGTTAGTTTTATTCACTCAGCTACGAGCTAAGAAGGCAGAACATTTGTGCTTCGAGTAATAGTGTTATTACTTGGGTAGCTTAAACGCTAATTGTATTTAGAAAAAGTTACCTTTTTGTACTTTACTGTAAGTAAGTAGTAGTTCGTAAAAAAGATTTGTGTGCCTCCACGTGGCCTACAGAAGTGCATAGGTAATAATAGTAGTTTATGGAACTGGTGCAAAATAGGGGTTATTAAAACAGGAGTGTGTGTTTATAAACCTCGCCTTTGGCCCGGTGCACTGCAGTGCAACTTCTGTGAAGCGTATCGCTTATTATCAGGCGACTCGGTCAAGGTGAAATCATTTAACACCTCAAGTGAAAAGTAGGTACCAAATGTATTTACGTTTATGTACTAAGTCTAAGTGGAATAATAGCCATGTGTAAACATGCTGCAAAATATTTGATACCTACCAGACGATTAAGGACAAAGGTAGGCAAAGAGATTAAATATAGGCCAGAAAGCGGCCGTTGGGAATTTATTCATACAAAAACTTTCATAAATTTTCGCAATAAATTCTACAGTAATTATTTACTTAAATAAATATAATAAATAAACTGTAGTCTCATTCAGTCATTTTGTCATAGAAATTAGGGATACTTTCTTTAAAAAACATTATTTGCCGCAACACGTTTCTACTGACTTATTACACGTGTAACAAGTTTTCAATGATTTTTTTCTCGCAAAGTCCGGTCTAAGTTGTTAAATGTCTTTGGTATCCCGCACACTGTCAATAATATTGTCAATATTATACAACCCGCCCAACTAAACTGTGCACCTCGTTGGAATGTGACGTTACAGCACCAGGTGCACAGTTAATTCGCACGGGTTGTAGAATATTGACAATATTATTGACAGTGTTCGGCTAGCCTATAGATTATACACTATATGGGCTAGCCTTTAGTTATAGCTGTCTTAATGGGTAGAGTATGGCCATTAACACAAACAAAAAACTAAATAAATGAGAAGATCCTATGAAATAAACATTTCAGAGGGGTTATTAAATAATAAGTGGCGATAAAAACGTGTCGTGTATGTCATACACACGTGTATCGAGGACGTAATTATAAGACAGTTCTGACGAGGGTCACCCGCCACCCGCCTCGCCCGCTCTACTTCCGAACATTCCTGTCAAGACACTACCCATGCCAACATGATTTGCTGCTTATGACATCAACATTGACAATGTTACGTTTCTATAGAAGTGGTAAACTCTTGGGTAACCGATATGTGCAGGTCTCAAACATCCATAGAAGAAGTTAAACTTTTCACCCCCTTATAACGCGTGACGATTGATTGATTTAAAAAAATTGACAATTTAGAGTTAATGATAATTCATTTAAGTACTCTAAATTGACAATGAATTACAGCGTAATACAGCGTAATCGTTTTAGCCCCAAGCACATCTCCAAGGTTTGTTGCTGAAAATTCTTTGATTCGAAAAACTGGTCTGCACAATAATTTTGAGTCAATCGAAAGGCAAAGTTGCATACATACACCCCGTTTAACCCCCTTAGGGGTCGTAACTTTACAACTGTAAAGGAAGTTTATGTCATATGTGGAACCTACTATCACATATTGCTAGGTTTTGCCGTTTGAGTTGTGTTTTTTTTTATTTACTTAATAATTTATTCAAAGAAACGATGCCGGTAGGTAATGCCGCCAGTCTTTTAGGTACCCTTCCCTCCCAGTGCGGCGACAACTTGGAGGAAGTTTTTCACCTAGTTTAAGTATAGTACATATTTGTAAATAAACTGTAAATATTCCGTTTCAATAAATGTTAAGTCTTTAAAGAAACAATAAAATAAGTATAAAATAAACAAGTGTGAACTACGTTGGTTTACGTAAGATAAGTGCTAAACCAAAATTAATTAAGATTATTACATTCCTTTAATTAATAAGTATACCTATGTAATTAGACACACTATTTTCGTAATAATAGCGATAACTTAACAAAACAAAAATACAAAGCACTGTAAGCAAGAATGTCTGAGATTTTCTTTGGCTAATTTAATTAGTAATTACTCACCCGTGAAACAAAAGAGGGCTAACTACTTAGCGAACAAAAGACAAGCGATATTACATTAAAGGTAAATCGAGTAGGTAATTTTCACTTCAGGTGTTTTTTTATTCCTTCTAACGACGAGACAAGCTAGACGTCTGGTGTACAGGCAGTCAAGAGCAATATAAGATATACACTTTAAAGCGGGTTTCAGACTACGCTATAATATAATAGCATATAATATAGCTCATAGCACAACAATATCGCGTACGTACCATACATTTGATTGTTATGGGCACGTTCACACTGTACTGTTTTGTATTATTGGCTTACTATATACTATAAATTGGTGCGATGTGCCGAGTGCATGCTGTGCTATATCACGCGCCGCCCTCTTCTTCCTCCCTCACCCCCGGCCGTCCCGCAAGCGAAACGAGCGATGTACTATAAATGCTTGCGATAATATCGCGTAATGTGAACGCCATGCTATATAGTATAGCATCAGGTCCTTCTTTGCTATACTATATAGCACAATAGTATAGCGTAGTCTGAAACCAGCTTAATACTGGTCAAAACATTGTAAGGCTAATATAATGATCACGTTTGACATCTGTCAGTTTATTTTGTAATTTTTACTATAAATATGTTATCGTTATTGAAAAAAGTTAAGTAATTGAGCAGTTCTAACTGTGAAAAAAAAAATGTTTCATGCCCGCCGTTACAAGGTTACGTTGTTAAATTATAATGAAGTGTCAAATGTGATTTATTAAATTGCCCTACTTTAACAAATTGAAAATACGACTAACATGTATTGTACATCCTTTTTATAACAATGGCGAATGAGAATATGACAAGATACGAAAGTGTATAAACCCTTGACTGTACCCGATGCCTTAACTCGACTCTAATTATTCAATTCATTTATCAGGGCGCGTGAAGAAAGCTTCCTCTAACGTCGAAATAATAATTATACATAACTATGTATATTTGCTTGGCGCACCCTTGACAATTGACCCCAGAAGATTTTGCTAATAGGCTAGATGCCTGAAAAATTCTAATTAATCCTTTATTTACATTATCACAAAATATTAGACACGTATTTTTGATTTTGTCAATTATATGTTCTAAATTCCACGTGATGTCACGATTCAGTAGGTAGGTATACCTACGTTCTACTGAGGCGAGCCCCCACTCCCGAACTTTGACGCTCTTTATCAAAATCTTTATCTTTCTCTCTCAATTCTCAATGTCTATTGATTTGTTAAAAAAAATACGTATCCAATATTTTTTGATATTCGAACTGACGACGGGCTAATTAGAATTATAATTATTATTTTTTAACCCAGGCCTCATCCCTATTCACCTATCTTTCCTTCACAACATAACCCGTTTGTTGGTATAATCACTAATCATGTCGATAAAAAAAACATTCGTTATGTTATATTCATGTGTTGTGGTGATATAAATCCTGTACCTACTCATATCTACACGAAAAAAAAACATAAGATTACTTACTTACCCTATTACAGTTTCACACTGCTAAAATATAACAAGCATGCTTGAATGCTTGCAGGTATTTAATCACCTGTGTGGGGTATCCGAGAGCCGCCCCGCGGATGAAAGCCGACGCCCTGGGTGTTACTTAGCGACGTGAAACTGAAGAACGCGAGAAATTGCGACCTCACAGTTTTTTCTGTTATCCTAGTAACAAAAGAAATTAATTAAAAAGGAGTTAAAAATACACTTACTTAGAGGGAGGGTGAAATTAAAGGTACTCTGAATAATCAGTTTATTGAAACATTTAAAAAAGAAGATGTTTAAGATTCCTCCTTCGTTTTTTTTCAGAAGAGGGCAACTTTCATATTGAATTTCATGTAAGATTCATACCCACGTTACACTGTTTGCTTTATTAACGGCGAGTTTCCATATTATCATCATCAATAATTAATTATTGTGTATAGCTGTTAATCTTATTATATAAAAGAGTAGACAAAAACCCACTCATCACGAAATCTCAGAAACTACAAGTGTTAGGAGTCTCAAATTTTGCATGGGGGTTTCGTTTAAGACGTAGGTGCTCACTAAGACAGCATTTTGTGAAATTCAACCTCTAAGGGGGTGAAACAGGGGGGTAAAGTTTGTATGGGAGAATGCGATTCCTTGGTCCTATTGACTTGAAATTTTGCACAGACATTCTTTAACAAAATTAATTGAATTTGTATTTCATATTTTTTTAAATTTGTCTCTGATCAGAGTTAAAAAAGAGTATTATTACTCAACCGATGGCGGTACAAATATATTACAACAATAAGATACGATAATTCGCACGATAAAACATAAGTTCCTTGGCCAAGTGGTTACGGAAGCGTCCTCTAAGCGCGGTCTGTCCGGGTTCGCTACCCGCGTGCGGGTTTCCTTTTTGTATTTTTAAACTTTGTTTTTGTTTTTTTTATTTATATTAAGATTCAATGTTTTAAACAGTTTTAAATATTTAACTCATATTAACTCCAGCATTTTTATCTCTACTATATTTTTATATTTAATTCTTTTATTTTTAATTTAAAATCAGGCATACGTTTACGATTTAGTTATTAGTTAGGAAACTTAATTGATATACTTATTAGTAATAAGTGGTATAATTTGTTTGTTTCCCAAATATATTTCCAAAATGTCTGTGTCGGTAGGAATACAATATGCATGTATTGTACGTATGATATAAAAGCCAAAACTTTATTGGAATTACTGTGTCTGTCAGTCAGGGTTTTTTCTACAGGTTGGCTGGTGTTGTCCCTATCGAAGTCAACATAGTGTGAAACAAAGTCACTATCCGAGTCAGTCTATATCCGATAGCACCTCCTAAACCACGCAGCGGTTTTCACCATCGAATATATAATTTTTCATTGAAGGTTTACCTATGTACTTATATAGAAAACCTAATTCAGTTTTATGGGACTCAGCAGACATAATAACAATAATATGATCAAGTAATTCGATAAATTAAATAAGAGCAGCCGTGGTCTGGAGGTTACGGAAACGTCTTCTAAGCACAGCACAGGGTCCGGGTTCAAATCTCTCTTTGGGGTTGTTTTTGTGTACTTTTATACATTTTATTTTTGATCATTTTATTATTTTTTTATTGAAGTGAAACTTCTTATGCGGCTTCCAAAAACGTTATCATTTAACGCGTTAGACGTTAAGCGTTAAATGATAGGTGTTGATCGTTAAGTGTTAAACGTTAAGCGTTAAATTTGTTAAGGTTATGAAAGCGCTCATGTGACGCCGTCACCGAGTGAGTGAGTAGGTGAGTGGGCGAGTGGGCGATTGGGCGAGTGGGCGAGTGGGCGAGTGGGTGAGTGGGTGAGTGGGTGAGTGCGTGAGTGGGTGAGTGAGTGGGTGAGTGGGTGAGTGGGTGGATGAGTGTTTGAGTGGGTGAGTGAGTGTGTGAGTGTGTGTGTGAGTGTGTGTGAGTGGTTCGGTGTGGTACGGTGTGGTACGGTGTGGTACTCGGACTGACCGGGACTGAGCGGGACTGACCGGGACTGACCGGGTCTGACCGGGTCTGAGCGGGACTGAGCGGGACTGACCGGGACTGACCGGGACTGAGCTGGACTGAGCGGGACTGACCGGGAATGAGCGGGACTGAGCGGGACTGAGCGGGACTGAGCGGGACTGAGCGGGACTGATCGGGACTTACCGGGACTGACGGGACTGACCGGGACTGAGCGGGACTGACCGGAACTGACGGGACTGACCGGGACTGAGCGAGACAGACCGGGACTGAGCGGGCACGGCCGTTGGGGGTTTAGTGTATAAGAATCCTACATACCCGTTTGACCACCAACAGGGTCCCATAAATCCCATTAAAGGCTTCCCCCGTGACCCCTGTAACCGTGAGCACCGTGACAGGTTCCCGGGGAACTATAATGTGCTTCTCCGGCGGCGGGTTCAAAGTCAAGGCACTGAGTGGTATCAGCTGGTGCAGATCCCGACAGATACCCCAGGTCCGCCCTCTAATGTGCCGATGTGATAGCCGCGGGGGTTTTAGTGGGTAAGAATTTCCCGGTTGACCCCCGTTTACGTCTTAACGATGAAACCGAACAAGGAAGCCCGTATTGTTTCCATAAATTGGTTTTAAAGAAATGGTGTCCTGTTCCTGTCCTTAATCCACCCAAATTGTGCACCGGTACACGTCTGCAGTTTCTAATAAAATTATAAATACAATTAACAAATCACAAGCTCAGAGATTCAACGTTAGCGTTGAGTTTTTTGCCCATGAACAGACAGCTATACGTCCTATATAGCCATCTTCTAAACAAAATTTGTTCATATTGCGTTACGAAAAGTCAGCTACAAACATTATTTATGAAGAAATTCTATAATCAAAGGCAGTAACTTTAAATTACCTATTCATTTTGTTATTCTCAATTACACCCGTGCGAAGCCGGGGCGGGTCGCTAGTGATTAATATACCTAATTATTAATATTGTCTTCCTTCCCGTTCCGTTACCATCGGTTGGCACAAGCGCGTTACGTTCTTCGGACTCGCGGAACGTAACGCGCTTGGACGCTCGGGGTGTGGGCCCTAGGACGTCCATTGAGTACGGTGGCGACTCCAAGGAAGACGGCGGCGGGGTTGCGACCCCCGTACCCGTGAGCACCGTGACATGTTCCCGGGGGGCTACAATGCGCCCTCCGACGGCGGGCTCAAAGGCAAGGCACTAAGGGGCCTCTAGTGCAGATCCCAACGGAGAGCCCTGGGGTCCCCTCTCATGTGTCCATACGACAGCTGCAGGGGTTTTAGTGGGTAAGTATCCCACATACCCTGGTCGAGCCCCACAGCTCCCGGAGACCTTTTTAAGGTATCCCCGCGAAAAAAAAGCACGTTCCGTTGGCACGATATTACCTAATAAATACACTTTTTAAAAAAACATCTACCTATATCTACCTATGTTAATATATTGAACCTAATTATTTTGACATATTGCAACTAACTTCCTTGTTCATCTTGCAAATCCCACCGCAATCGTCACAAAATGCGCTCCAACTACATAAGTTGGTTTTATAAAATCACGCAATTCACCGCCAGCTGACAAGAGCAATGGCAGCAGTCGTCGTCGGCCGGCCACAATTCCGAATCGGAGCATTACCGGTTCCGTTGTGACGACCTTTTGTTCCGTGTCCCGGAACTTGCGTTTCCGAACCGAACTGAAAATGGAGATAAATTCTGAAACGCTCCATGCTCCCGCGATGCTCCACTATCCGGAAATAATACTCACCGGAGAGCCTGTCTCCACCCGAATGTAAATGTAATTGATTACTGTTCATTTTGATTGGATTAATTACTCGTACCACCGCGATGACTTCTGATTGCCTAACGTGTTATGTTTGTTTATAGAAACGTGTACCGCTTTGTGAACAAAACTTCATGCTAATTATCATTTGCATTTAAATAATATCCATTTCACTGCGGTTTACCGCAAATAATGAGTTCATTCCGACAAATGCTACAATTTTAACATGTATGGTTTCATAATGTAGGTACATAATTATAATTTTGTAAATAGTCTATAGTATAACTTCTACTCCCACCCAGAAAGCATTCGAGTGATTTTAATCTAAGATTATTATGTACTTTATACTTAAATTCCATATTTAAATTTCTTTTGATTATTAATATGACATAATTAGAATAAATATTAGTGTATATAAATATGTCTGTTTCTCTTGTGTGTGGTTGTTAAATACAATCCTATATTATTCGTTAACTCTTCCTTCCACGTTAATTTTACACTAATGCTGTAATTTCCTGTGCCCGGATGAATTTTGAAAACATACAGCGACCCACTGTTTAAGGTTTTAACGTCCTAAATCATCGATATACTATACCAACTAGATTCGCTGTCACGAACAAAATGACATCAAAAATGTGGTTGCGGTTACATATACTTACACAACTATACACGTAGCTAGAAATTGTAGAAAATAGTTTTAAATAATTCGGAACGTCGGACTAATAGATGCCTTCACATGTAGTAATAAAGTCTAATTCTGTATGCAGTAATGTTGGCACATAAAACCTTTACATCGGAGACAAAGAAAAATCAATAAAACCGCCAAAGCTATACGAAAAAAAGTAGTTGTTTTGACTTAAACAAAAATGTACTCATTTAAAAGAAAATCTTAACCACTATAAAATAAGGTTCAAAACAGGTGTGTTTCCATTGTGTGTGTACTGACTTACAAACTTATCCGTGCTGGTAGCAAAAATGAGAACTAACTTTTTTATTATGGTAATGACGTGTAGTTTAACAGTTTCGTATAGACAGTGGCGACACGCCTATCGGCAACATTAATTTTGTCAGTCTCGGCATGGCAGTTGCGAACTACTAGCGGAGAAAATATCAAATAAATAATTTTTATTT
Organism: Furcula furcula; assembly: GCA_911728495.1. NCBI lineage: Eukaryota > Metazoa > Arthropoda > Insecta > Lepidoptera > Notodontidae > Furcula > Furcula furcula. Next base: position 21,691,509 of record OU452244.1, on the reverse strand, counting down.
CGTATTATACTGATATCTTACTTATATTTATTATTTAAACTAGTAGTAATAAGAACACGAAACGAAAAAAAAATTCTCCATCTGCACTTTTAGTATTACGATAAGTATTATATTATTTGGACAGTTTATAAACGCGCAATAAGGAATTTCGATACATCCTGTTGTCGGCTCGTACTAATTTGAAATAGAGCGACAGCCGTCTCCGTAGCTCTATTTTCGTGACCACTTTTCGGGTCGTGACAGCTAATCTAGTTGGTATAGTATATCGATGTCCTAAATCTAATAATTCGTTTTATATAATATTAATATAAATAAATAAATAAATAATATCTTGGGACAATCCACACACGGTCATCCGATCCCAAACTAGGCAGAGCCTGTACTATGGAAACCAGACAACTGATACTAATACTTATATACTTTTTTTTTGTAAATACATACTTAAATAGATAAACAACACCCAGACACAATAAATATATAGAATATATTATTACAACTTAGGTAGTACACACATATATGTAGTCTTTGTGGTGAAATCAGCATCAAAATCCATTGAGTAGTTAGAAGATGTAAGCAATCAAGCAGATATACAGACAGACGCGGAAAGGGACTTTGTTGTATAATTTTAGAGACTTGAAATAGATGGAGAGAGAGATTGTCAATATAGAAAGCCTTCGTGAAACGAGCCTGCCTAAAATCCGGAAAAGCCACGGTCAGTGAATAAACGACAGGCCCCGTGCAATATTAGTGAACTTCAAATGTCCGTAAATTCCAATACGTAGTTTTATTGTATGGCGTCGCCGGCACGTTTGATCTCTAAATTGTATGACTACATTAAATGGACTGCCGATAGGTATCAAAATATTGTTTTTTATGTGATTAGTTATTATAGTTAGTATCTTGTTCCCATTTGTGTGTAATGTATATAAGATAATTCGGATAAATAACACCCTGTGTTAAATAACGCCCAAAGTACAGAAAACGTAATTTTATTCGAGTGAGGCTCACTAGAACCTTAGGTATTACCGGAATTATACTTAAGTATATTGGAATGCTACCACTATGTCATCCGTGTGGTGGGATTTTGCTGCAGCAATTTGGGTTTGTGACACCCTGTATCGTAAATTACTCAAACATTGTTACGTTTTCTTAATATCTTTCATAGCCTGTAGTGGGGTGTCGGTGAAATTTAATAAGTCTTCTAATGTGCAGTTGTCTATAGACATATGCTGACCTCTTGCTGAGTCTAGCTGGCTAGCTGTCAGACTAGACAACTGGGTTTGTGACACCCGGAATCGTAAAGTACTCAGACCTTGTTCCGTTGCCCTGCGTTTCCGTAATACCTATTACAGGAAACATTAATAAGAACTCAATAGAGCGTTGAATTTTAGTGAATATATTGGCTAAGTTAGACCGACTCTCGCTATGCTGAATCACTTGATACCCACTTAAAAATGATGACATAAAAATGGACGAACTTACCTAAACTCCAGCGTAGAAGCGCCATGATCGGCGAATAACACGACTGGTGGAGTGTAGCGTTCGTTGGCCCCACACAGCCGTGTTTCGGCTGCGCCACTCGCCGGCACTGCACTCGCACTCCCTAATTGCAGCCAACCGCCTACACAACTGTCCAAAATAAACGTACGTATTTAGAACCTGGCTCAAAATTAAATACCTCCTCCGTACAAGATCGGAGGCAAATTTTAAATAACACCACTTTAGAGTGGTATCATGTTGCTAGCCTTCGGTGAGTAAATTTGCCAGTCCTATGGGAATCCTATGGGAGTCCCTGCCCGTGCTCGAATGTCCCTTTTACTGCTAGTGTAGCGAGTATTCTGATACAGTGTTATTTTCCTTATTAATCCAAAGATAAGAAAAGCACAAGTTAATGCACTGTAATGTACAGCCTACATTATCACATAGAATCAAACGGGATCAAGGTCAAACATAATAGGTCCCTAAAACCCTAAGTTTTACTAGGTGGTAGGTTCCTAGTGCAACGAACCGTCTATGTATGTACGGTCAGCCAAAAATATGGTTTACCACCCTACGGTTGAAGTTCATATGCATATTATAAAACCACAAGGTTGATTTTCCCTTGCAATTATTCATACTGCTCTCTTTATCATTTATTGTAGAAACGTCAACACTTTGCCTTGTGTTCCTAGTTTAAATTGTAGCATCTGACTGATAGGTCACCCTGACATTTGTCTAAAAATAGTTTATATGGTGCAAGGCGAATTTTGAGCCAAATTTCGTCATAAATTTCTATTTATCAGCTTACCTTATATCAAGAGGATAGATTGAAATAATCCTAATTTTCTTGCAAATAGTGCTCTTTATTTCTATTGTAAAAAGGTAGTATAGGTATAGTAGGTAGCATTTTGTTTTTTTTCGCACTTAGGTATATAATAACTAGCTTTCGCCCGCAGCTCCACCCATATGAATGTCGGTTATAGCACCAAAAGGTAAGCTATGTCCTTCTCCGAAGTTCAAACAATATTTAAACCAAATTTCATCAAAATCGGTCCAGTGGTTCAGTCGTGAAAAGTGGACAAACAACCTAACACACTATCACATTTATAATACTAAAGTATGTATTAATAGGGATAGGAGTGAAAGAAGAATACGAGTAAGTCTTTCCAAAAACAACTTTATCCGTAATAAAATAAAAATACAATTAGGTATACATAACTATATTAAATACAATAAAGCAATACAATACAATTAATAAATAACATAACTTATAAATGCGAACGAACTAGTTTTGCTGGTAAATGGAAGAAATTTAACAGAAACCTTCAATTAAAAAAATAAAAAAATCTAAAATAGTCATATTAATAACTGGTGTAACCGCCATTTGCGTCTATGACAGCTTGGAGACGGTCACCTATTGAACCCACAAGCCTTAAACAGACATAAGATCCGCGGATTTCCTCCCATATCTCATTATAGTGCCGTTTCAGAGCTTCCTTCGTTCTTTCGTAGTGGTTGGACACAGATCTCAGTATTATTCCAATCGAAATTCAAGTGTTCTCTAGCAAATTTCAGTCAAGCAATTTTATGAGCGTCAGTCATATGTATTTTTTTTTGCATAATGCCTGTAATGCAAACCCAAGTAAACATCAAACATTTCGGCAAAATGTTCAGTCGGTGTGAAACCATTATTTTCTTATACGCGTTGCAAGCGCGGCCGCTTCGACTAGGATCATTTAAATTTCCTTCTTCGCCATCACGTGCAATCCAACGACGAACAACTTGTATCTAAAATTAAAGATTAACTAAATAAATGCTTATAGAAAAAATAGAAAATGTATAATAATTATACTAAGGCACGGTGAACTTGATAAAACTTACCGACACATTTAAAAATCTCATTAATATGAGGCCAACAATGTAGTGCAATTATACTCGCTCTTTCGGCTATTGATAAATTGCGAGTCATTTGCAAATTCGAGAAATAACAATGTAATCCATTTTTTTTTACATGTAAATAAAAATGACAAATCTTGATAGTTGTCAGTGATATTTTCTTTTTTCAGTTTCAAAGAGGTTTTCACCTAAAAACAAGAACATAATGGAACCCTCACTAAAAGATGAAAAAAAAGACTAATGGTTATATTTGTTGAAAATCTTAGCTTATAGCATTGAAAATAAAGGTCAAAATAACATCTTTAACCCATGATTTCAGATGTTAGGCATCTCAGATAATAAAAAATACGTCATGATTGTGCATCTCTTTCATTATTAGAAATGTTCAACCTTGGTGTTATTTTGATTACATAGGAAGATTTGTCAAAACTGGTAAACCACTTTCTAGGCCGACCGTACCACCGCAGTGTCAGATATCCTGCCACCAATCAGCAGTGTGTAAGCATGCTGTGTTTGGTCGTGATCGGCACTGTAGCTGGTGAAATTACCGGAAACAAAGACTCTTAAGGGTCGGCAACGTGCTAGAGTTTCTTCTGGGGTTGCTAACTTCTATAGGCTTCGGTGACTGCTTACCATCAGGCGGACCGCATGTTTGCTTGCCACCTTGGTAATTTAAAGTAAAAAGACTTTTTTCTTATATTTACTTAAATACAAGTTTAAAAAAAGCTTAGGTACTTTGTTGATTTTATCGCGGTTGCTTTATGAAAATTAACTTGATGGCAAAGGCCTGCAGACTGGACTACTAAAAATGTTAAGTATTAAGCTATTTCAGCTACCTCCTAGAAATTACGATTACAGCGCCTTTTATATAGCAATGCTTACACAATCTTGCTTTACTACAAATTTGTAACCTTACCTGGATGATATACTATCGCACAAGGGGCTTTACTATCGAGTAGTTCCACAAAGTAGGAAGATTTACAGCACTTTTGGTAACGAAAAGGCTATAGATGCTGACATGGTTCTCTTGTGACCCTGGGTGTCCAAACATGGTTTTTTAAATTGTTTTTTGAGTTTAAACCAAATAATATTTTGACAGACTCGTTTAAATGATATGGGTAAGGGTCTAGTAGATAGTAGATCCCTCTTAATTCGGACACATTGGGAATAACCTAAATCAAATATGTTGGCTTTAAAAGGGAAACTGACTTTGTTAAATGTAGGTACGATTAAATAAGAAATATACTATGTGTACTATGTACTTGTATTTATTACTAATTTAAACCTTGTGATGTGATCCGTATGTATATATGTGTAATTAAGAGAATATATATGGATAGAAGCCAAATGAATCTCTAAAAGTTTCTTTACAATTCAGTTAATTAAAGCAAGAAAACTGTCCAAAGGATGCATAGTATACTAGTACGTAAATAGTAATTATTTGAACTAGTCTCAATACGGGTATTAAATGATGACTTACTGTCGGTCCCAATATCCTATCGATACTATAAGTTAAAATAGTTACCATCGATAGCTATAATAATGACATAATTTCCGTTTCAATAATAACATATTAGCAGCTTACTGTTGCTTGTTCAAATGTCAGTCTGTCAGGGTTTTAGTTATCCCTCCATTTCGGAGGTTTATCGCGAGATATCGATGACTTGATCGATGATTTAAACTTATAGTTAGGGATCGATAGGATATTGGAACCGGCTGTAAGTCATCATTTAATACCCGTATTATCATTTTTATTTGAAAAAAAAAAAAAAGAAATAATCTGGCAACTAACGGCTGCATTCATTTTTTTTGGTGTATAGGTTCCACATACTTACATATTATAATTCACTTCCACGACGAATCTAACGACGCCTCATTTGTTTAAAATCATTAAGCTAAGCCGTTTAGGTCACACAGCGTGCCAAAGAAATAAATTCATACGTAACATACAAAGACAAACAAAACCCTTCTTTTGGGAAGTCGGGTAGCATAAAAATTACGATTTGAAAGTGCTAAAGCATAATGCTTATCATTCCGCGCAACGCAATACTCGGAACGAGGATAAAATTATTTTCACGGTTGAGAAAAATCAAATAATATCTCATTCTCATCATCTTAAAACGGGGGAAAGATTTAAGGGATGGAATTGCGAACATATTTTCAAATTTCAACGAAAAATGCGACCGAATTTATTTGAAAGCGCTTTAAATTTATCATTTTTATCAACCGTTATGGAATCTATACTTATATTAAAACTGTAACAGGTCCAATTTTGTACATTGAAGATATTTTGAAAATTATGTTTGGAGGGCATTCTATAACCGATACTAAAGCCAAAAATGTATTATTTTTTATATTTGTCTGTCTGTCTGTCTGTCTGCCGAAACTACTGAATGGATTCAAATGAAACTTGGCATGATTTGAGATCTTACTACGAGGTAGGACATAGAATACTTTTTATCCCGTAATCTATCACGGTTCTTTTGGGAGAGGGGATTAAAGTCAAAATGGGTACTTGGTTATACGCTTGGTCCGATTTTATTAATTTTTCTTTATAATATAATAAATATTAGTAAAAGAACACTCATAGAGAGTTGTTATAAAGGTTTTATAATCGATCGGGTTAAGCAACGTTAGGTAAGGTCATTAAATAGATGGGTGACCGTTTAACGCCATTTGAACTAAAAGGGTCCGTGCTTCAGAGAGCAAGTAAAAAGTGGGTCCCAGTTTTTAACCGACTATAAAAAAGGTGTATTCGATGCGAATGTCTGATAATAAAAGTTTAGTTAACGTAAAAATAGCGCAGGCGGAGCTGCGTGGGTCAGCTAGTAAGTAATATATCTAAACCTATACTTCGTGTAATTTAATATTAATTAGTTTTATATTGTATTTAATATGTATGTTAGTTTAAGGCTATGCAGCCTGAAATAAAAAGTTATTATTATACTTTTACAGTAAGTAGGTATATGCATCAATCAACAATGTATGAATAAATATAAATGTAACTACCAATAGAGTATGTAGCAACAAATTGAGACCATTCCATTTCAGAGTTCAGTTTAATTTTGCACTGTTCATTCTATAATTTTCATTACTTCTCTAAAATATAGTCAAGTACCTAGTGGAAGGTTCAGTACCTAATAATAACAGGTAGGTATTTATTTAGTCAAGTACCGTAAGAAGTCAGTATAGTAAGAAAATATACTGTCAGACATTTATAGCAGGTAAACACACTTTATTCGCCTAAAATACTAGTGCAACCATTAGGGTAAAAGTGGGATAGTTGCCCCAGGGGTATAGTTGCCTCGATTGTAATTTCTCTAGTTTGCCGGATGAATCACATGTTATTTTATTTATCTTTCGAAAGACTCTACAACTACCACTAAGTTGACCGTGTTGCATGTCTCTGTGCGATTGCATGGAAAGGCAAAGTGCAATCAAAGTTTTTGCGGAATAGATGGCCTCTTTTTCAGTGGGGCATCTATCCTATACGTAATTTACATAGATTAGGCAATTATCCCCTATATGGGATAGATGCCCCAAAATTTAGAGGTCCGCAAAAATCGCCAATACTCTGGAAATATCAAAGATGATGGTTTTTCCTTTCATAAGTTTGAAGATAATAAACCAAAGTAATTTCAAAAAGTGTGGCAACTATTCCACTTTTACCCTAGTATATCGATGAGTGCAATCGAAGTGTAGTTACAATACCGTAACTTAACTCCAAGGAATAAAATTAAATAACATTTAAAAATACCTAGTCTAGAAGTCATGAAAGTTTTGAGATATTTCACGCCATGCAGAACATAACGCTTGAATTATTTACCGCTACATAGCGCACCCAACCTCACACACGACGGCTTACGTATTTTATGCATAGATAAGTCTTGTTCGCATAGCGATGTGTCGGGCCGAAGAAGGCCCAACGTATATTCAATTTGGCGGGACATTGATCATAGCATAGCGTGTGTATGACAACCTCTGGACCTGTCACACCCGATTCTCTTCCACCATTCACATTCACTCCATGATATATATTTCCTGATCGTAACAATGAATACAGAAAATATTTGATTTATTTGCATTATTCTCGCGTATTTTTTGGGTGTCTGCGGTTTTTTGTGTCATATTATGCATGTATTCGAACTGAATAAAAATATCAGGAATAAACTTGAATAATTTTATTTCACAAGATGAGTGGAATGTTTGCGTGATGGTCACGATACGCTTGCCCACAAATATTTTCATTGGACTGCCACAAACTGTTAAGACACTATCAATTGAGTTCAATTATTACACCAGCTGCAGTATCCTTCACACCGAAACACAGCAATATTTACATACTGCCGTTTTGCGGTGAAATATCTGGCACTGCGGTGACACCTGCTTGAACGGCCTTTTGTACAAAAGATACTTATCTTCTTCTAACTCACAAAAGTCAAAACGATCGTGATGTTGGTGAGATTTATTTGCGATGCTTGTACATTTAGCTATGTTGGTTTTGTCAATACATTTAGCATTATAGGTTCTCTGATCAGTTGGAATCGGGTTGTCGGGTTGACGCCAATCCTTCCATTAAGTCCTCCTATAGCAAAAACTTCAAACCTTCAAGAAACCTTTTTTGCCGTCGAGAAGGAAACCTACAAAAGGTCCTCGGTAACCTTAGGCATCCCGGTAGCCTTCATCGATGCTGTGGAAAAAATCCCCAACGCCTGAAGCTCGCTAGAGAAAGCACGTCTCGGAGAGCGGAGATAAAACTAGAGACCCATATAGTAAACAATTAATGGTGATTCTATAATCGATGTATGTGTATTATGTTCCAGATTTGGAAAACTTACCTAGTTCCGTTAAACTTTCCAGCAGCGACAAGCCTGTAGAGCTGTATCTCTACACGCTGGCCGGCATCAGGCTGCAGGAAGTATGAACACGATCCGGGCCCCTCGATGGACGGCGACTTAATCTGACCAAAAGTCTTGCCCGACTTGTTCTTGAGCACTCTTGAATCGATCGTGATGTTGCACACTGAAACAAAAAAAAAATGTCAGGTTCGGACAAATAGGCGCAGAGAAATACAGCTTGCTACTCCTTCAATTCGGCCTACATGGCTGAGATGTCTGAGGCCCATAGATTGGTGGAGGGTAAGGTCAGATACGGGTGAAGGTACAGTTTTGGGAAATCGAACGTGGTTTCCAAATACCAAAAGATACCACAATGAGAATTATTCCGTTCTAGCTTTTCTGCATAGGACGTCCTGTGATACCGTATAAAGTCTTTGATTTCTCTTTATAATAAAACTTATTGATGAGAAGAACAGAACTCACAAGTCAAGCTACACGCCTGCTTACGAACCGCAGCACTTCCACTCATCGCCTAGATATTAGTTATTATGTTTTTAAATCACAAAAATTCTCCACTCTACGTAGATGCTCTCTTGAAAGAGGGATATCCCCATAAGACAGTGATGATTTTCCGAATGTAAACCAAATATGTAAGCTTATAATTTAATCAATAAAGCTTAGTGTTATTCCCTAATGCTTATTATGAGTTATGTCTTGTGTGCTCTCTGTACCATAAAATTAAAAACATTAATTTTAAGACCGGAAAAGGAAACGTATCTGTTATATAACCTGGCAGTTCGCCAGCTTCATAGATGGGAAATAATTGAATTTCTTGCAACAACGATATATCTCGACGGTGAAGCAGTAAAGTTATTTTCTGAAGGATACTAACACAATGCAGGATAAAATGGCGTAATACTTGAAAGTCGACAAGCGAAAAGTGAAGTTTAAACACCTAACTTTATAACGTGCATGCAGAAAACTTGAACACATAATATTTCCTGCGCAAGTCAACAAGATCAAATGCTTTTGAAAGGTCCATAAAATATGCATACACTACAGTTTTTCTGTCGGTATAGTTTTTGCCAGTGTGCTTTAGTGCAAAAATAGCACTCTCAGTAGATAACCCGGCGTGGAAAACTAACTGTGAAGATTATATCTACTGAAATTTGAATCAAACAACTGTTCAAGGCTTTGGCCAAAGTGTGGCCATCATAGTTGCTAATAAAAAAGTAGGCCTGTAACCATATTTCTATGTCTCACCATCTATTTTTCAAAATAAATAGGTACAACTATTGTAATATCTAATAACTACTGCGGTAAGTAAGAATCTACTAAACATAGATTGAATAAGAATCTAGGCAGATATACTCCAGCATTCTGAAGATTCTCGATGCCAAGCCCATCGTGACTAGAGGATTTGATTGGAGATTGCACCCGTGCGAAGCCGGAGCGGGTCGCTAGTCTATCTATACTTATAATAAAACTACAGTTTTATCAGGTCCAATTTTGTACATTGAAGATATTTCGAACATTATTTTTTAAGGGCATTCTATAGCCAATACAATACTGAAGCCAAATCGGTTTTATATTTTAATTTTGTCGGTCTGTTTGTTCGTTTGTCTGTATCATGACCGCGCATCACGCCGAAACTACTGAATGGATCCAAATGAAAATTGGCTGACATAGGACAGTTTTTATCCCGTAATTCAGCAAGGTTCCCTTGGGAGAGAAGATTATAGTCAAAATGGTTACTTGGTTGGTCAAAATGGTTAAAATGGTTACGCGTGGTTCGATTTTATCCATTTACATTATAATTATAATAAATAATAATAAGGAGAAACTCATAGACAGTTTTTATCAATGTTTGGCAATGGATCAGGTTAAGCAACGTTAGGCAAGGTCATTACATAGATGAGTGACCGTTTAAAGCCATTTAAATTAAGCGTCTCCGTGCTTCGGATGGCAGTAAAAAGTGGGTCCCAGTTTTTAACAGACTTTAAAAAAAGAGGTTATGTTTGCGACGCAAATGTATGGTATTAGAAATTTTAGACAACGTGAAATGAGCGGAGCTGCGGTTGGTTAGTTTATAATATAATGCTTACTGCTAGCGCAGTAGTTCTCCAGGCCGCACTGTGCGCAGCGCGCAGGCGCGATTTCGCCGCAAGGACAGGCACCGTCGCGCACGCAGCACGCACAATCTTCGCCGTCGCCTCCAGGACACGCGCATCCCGACGATGACTGCGTCCATAAATCCACTTGACCTAAACAAAAAAAAAACTTACGTATATTTTGTCTCTGAATTAAATATTCAATTGCATGTCTTTATATTGCAGACAAATGGTGATCCAATGGATATCAATTTGGTAAATTGGTTTGTCAATATGTCATATTGAACTCTACAAATTATATTTGGCTGTACACCGGTCTGCCATCACTCCCGTGTTCACACATTTATTGTTTCAATTTTGATTTTTAAAGAATAACAGGGTACTTATATGTTGCTTGAAAACTAATAAGAATTCTCAGTCATGAACTTCCTTAAAATTTCGTTATAGAGGCAACTTTAACTAACGGCAAACTTAAACGTATAGCATTCATCTTCATCATCAGCCGAAATACATCCATTGCTCCACAAGTGGCTCCCTCCCTCCCCCTGCGCTTCAATAACTATTCGTATAACGAAAATTACTATTTCTCCAAGAATCGCGAGGTATTTTTTCTTCCCTGTCGCTATAGGACCCGTGTTTTGTTTGGTCTATGTCGGTCCACCAACCCGCACTTGGCCAGCGTGGTGGACTATGGCCTATGCCCCCTCATCTTGAGGGGAGGCCCGTGCCCAGCAGTGGGACATACAAGGGCTGGTATTATTATTATGTCTGTTTGTGTATCTGTCTGTGTCATCATAGCTCCCAAACTAATGGACGGACTTAAATCCAAGGTTACTTTCTAAATGCTTCCCATTCAAGCGTATATAGTACAAAAATATCCTCACATTTTCATGAAATATCCGGTGACTTGCACTATGTGAGCGTTCAACATGATTAAAACGCCGATTAATTTATTATGAAAACGCTGAATCACGGGTCTCGCAAGCTTGTACTAAAGGAGTATCATGATCCGGCCACGCTCTCTAGTAATTACCTATTATTATTATCCTTGTACTAAGTTTCCTTCGCATTTTGAATGGGTTAATTAATTACTTGCTACGATTGAGAATACTTGAGGAGCATCTGTTCAAAAGGTCGTATCTCTATCATAAACAAACTTTACAAAAACAGAAAAAAACGATATGTTCCTATTATGAAAATGCTAACATATATTTAAATGTAAGTTAATGTGAAGATTAACACTACAATATATTATGTGTTTCAAAAAATAAAAAATAAACCACCAGAACTTTCTTTTTATTAGTTTTAGTTTAGAATTACGACCTATTGATCAGACAAGTCAGAAATACGACCTTTTGATTTGTCACTTATAAAAATAAGGCTTTTTGAATGGATACAAGTAATAAGTTTTAAAAACTAAAACCCGACTACGGATAAAATCGCAGTCTAATAATGTGATATTATATAGCCTATAACCAGCGGATAATCAAGACGCTTCTAATGACACCCTACTTGTCAAATTATGTTAAGTAGATTAGAAGATATGCGGGAACAGGTGAACATACATACATACATACATACCTACATACATACATACATTCTTGTTAAAATCATAACCCTCCCTCCGTTCCGTAGTCGGGTAAAAAGTTAGAAATATGAATGAATAACGTATCAGATTAGTGTCTTCTGTGTGTCCGTTTCGACTGCTCGGCCGCCAATCGACCATAGTGTCGTAGAAGAAAAACGACTACGTTAATATTACCAAGGAATTTGCTAAATATTAACAATGAAGGTCGCAAATTCAAAGAACCAATATTCAGAAAGTTATGAAGGGATATCCATCCGGTCGACACATGGAGACTGGATGGATATCCCTTCATAACTTTCTTGCTAAGCAGTCAAAACGGACACTCATCTATCGACGTCGTTCTAGGGAGGGGTGCGTAGCCAAAAAAAAAATTTTTTTTTATTTACAATGGTTGCTATTGACAATGACATTCATGCAAAGCCGTCGTATTTTGACTCGATACCGTTCTTGAATCGATTTTTACTAAGGTAGTGAAGTATAGAAAAAATATGACCTTTTGAACAAAATATTAAATAAAATATGTTTTTGTAGAAGAAATGTGCCTGTTCTGTTTGAAACAATCTAAGAGAACATGCAGAAATACATCCGTTTTGATTGGAATCTTAATTTTCTGGATTTTATTGTATTGGAAATAAACTCCTTTTTGACAATTTTTTAGGCTCATTCGATGGGCTTTTATGCCACGGGTCCAAAAAAATTAAATTAATTAATAGTTGGAAAGTGAAATACGACTTTTTGAACAGACGCTCCTCACTTACTAAAATTGACCTACAAAGAAGGCAGACTATCTAAAGAGGCAAGAAAAAAAATGACTAAAATGAGATTCGTTTTCACCGACTGAATTAAAGAGGACTAAAGCGACTAGCCCCAAGCCCCTAATCCCAAAACCTAAGCCCAAGGTGATCCCCAGGCCGCCTGACAAGCGTGGGGATTGTGACCACCCTCCCATCTAAGGGGGACTTTTGTTCAGCGGTGGACGTCTTCCGGCTGCTAATGATGATGATAGAAGTGACTAGTAGCATAAGACTTATTCAAGACCCTAGATTACTATGATTTATTGATTAAAAATCAATATATTCATTTTATAGGTAAGTATACTTCGTTTACTAGTAAAAATTTATTAGGTACGAAAAATCGTAGACCTTTTGGTCTTAGCTGTACCTACCGCATTGTAACTTAAGTGCGAGAAAATGTATAAGGGTGGCATTATGCATTATTTAGCGAGCACACGCGGTGTTGAGAACACTGTGTGTTATTACCACTTTATGTTTGGATCAGTAAAATAATGGTTTGGTAACGACCATAATTACGTTTTTGAGCATAGGAGGAGGAGCGAACGGAAGCGGATAACTACTTTCAGCCGCACCTACAAACGTCAAATGTACCTAATTATCATTACTACATTTTACTAATCAGATTATTTCGACACTTGAAGCCAAATGATGATTAATTCGCTAATAGTGAGTCGAGATATTAATTATCACGCCCTCAATAATCGAAAATAATCATAAACGGCTCCGAGAATCGTAATAATGAGATTAAAAAAGTACCTAACTATAATTAATTATAATTAACGTTTGTGACTGCGACATCTCGTTTTATATTATTGAGAGAAGCGAAGTAAGGCTAATGAGGTACTCACTACTGCCATCGAGGAATATGGGCGTCCACGCGATCTGCGCGAACGCAGCGGCGCTCAGGGCGGCAACCAGCAGTGCCAGAGGCGGCATGGTGCGCGCGGGCACTCACCGAGCGCCAGGCGCCCCGCACCACCCGCGCCGCCTTCGCATTTGCACCCTCCCCCCTCACCACACCCACGGGAACAACTCACCCCCGGCAACGGAACGCAACCCGATTCGCATGATTACGCACAAACTCTCTAAAGTCGTTTTACTGTTATTTCACTACGCAGCTAGTTTATTGCGGTTTTATTACGAATCTCCGCGATCTTCCTTTTTCCGTTTGATTGCGCGCCCGGTCCCGGCCGACGTGTTGTCTGCAACAAAATATTATCCCAGTTATTGCGTATTACGAGCCGATGGGCCGGAATCAAAGTAATAATGCTAAATTGGTGATTCGTCTTTACGATCCGTACAAATTTTATTTGGCTCGCTACGCGTCTATCTTGGCTTGGTAATGTAAGTTTATATAGTAGTGAGATTACAATGATACAAATTGTTTTTGTTGTCACATTCTGTATTAAGCCGTGAGCTGGGTCAGGACCTCCTCCTCACCCTCAGGTACCATACGTTCCCGGGGCCCGCCGAAACAGCAGGTTGAGGACACCGTCGGGTTTTAGTCGGTTAGAGTCCGACATAACCAGCGCTGCTACCCCCGTAGCGGCGCGTATCCATGAGGATTTCCCCACGTAAAAAAAGCACCTCCTCACAGATGTTCGCAGTCAAATTAAATCTATAAGAGGAGTCTATGCACGGTCGTTTAACTTTTTGCTGCCAGCACAGGGATACGTCTACACAAGATGCTTTCCCTTGTTTTGTAAATGAGCTACTGTGCTGCTTCATCCATCCAATTTTGCATCATAATCATCTCATCATCGTACTTTGACGTGTACCGCGGTGCTGCGATTCGTTAAAAAAAATGGTTTTCTGGTTCGTAGTCCCAACTCGAGAACTTTTCTTCCCCGTTGGTTATCGGTACATCGAGCGATGTGTCCTGCCCATTGCCACTTCAACTAGCAAATTCTGAAAGCTATGTCAGTGACTTTATTTCTTCGGCGAATCTTCTTATTCCGAATTTTATCGCACAAAGAAATACGTTATTACGTGAGTATGTATACTGCATGTATTGACGTATTGACGCGTACAAATAAATTTAAGAAATCGTTGTATTATATAGTTTAGTTAGTGTATTGGGTGTAAGTTCACATTATGTTAATAGGCCCCAAGGAAACTTACCTTAAAACTGATTGTGTAAAGTATTTAGTTTTTTTCCCACATCAGGCTCTCAAGGCCTCAATAATATTTTGCTAAATCTATCAATTTCCTAAATCTTCTTGATATCCTACGCCATTTGAAGATATGAGCGTGCTACTTTAGGTGATTAATAAATGATGACGTTGAACCCCTCAAGACTAGACTGGACCTCAATACTTGGACATTATCGTGGGGTGTCCGGGTAAGAATCCCATCTCTTCCCGTTGGGTGCCCAAAAGAGGCGACCAAGGGAAAACAAGAAGATATGCAGCAGCGTCTTTCAATCGATTATTATTCAATCGATTATTGGATTAGCAATCGGCTATAATGCGATCCCCAAGACACCTGTCAAGTGTGGGGATTATGGCAAACCCTCCCTTCTAAGGGCAGGCTTTGTTTATCAATGGGCGTCTTTAAGCTGCCAATGATACATAAGGTAGAGTAAAGCGGGAACGCCCGCTCAAAACTGGAGCAAGACACCTCACAGCAGATCATAATCCCGAACAACACAATCTTCGACTAGCGTTGTTTTTTAAATAAGTGAGACTGCCACTGCTCGAAGAGGAATCGCTATGCCAACAGCTTAGCTGTTCGTACCATCATACATACAAGGCCATCGTTCGTACTTTTAAAGACGTTTTTTCGTACTTTTTTTATTTTTTACTAGTTTTGACAAAGCGACCAATTTTTTCCTTAAATTGTAAAAACTAGTGCAGTTTCATCTACGGGTGATTCACCACGGCCTATTCCCAGTAGTTCTACATTTAGTTCTACATGTATGACTACTAAGAAAAAGAACCTGTTAGTTCTAGGGTAAGGTGGTGCAGGAGTGCGCGGTTTCGATATTTTAGGCTGTAAAACCAATAAAATACATTATAAAGATAATTTTTTAATATCTTTATTAATTATAGTTGTTCATCTTCTAAAAAACAAGCTATTAATTAACATAAGTCCAGTAATTTAGAAACTATAGAACTTTTCATCAACCTCTTGAATGCGCAATCTTGCACAGTATGTGTGGCCAAGAGTGCGCAGCTGGGTGTGCAAGAGTGCGCAAAAAGTCATTGATCGCACTCATCATTTTCCCTTAGTGGATGAAACTTTTGGTGGTTTATTGGGAACTGTAGAAAATTTAGACTCCTCCATATCAAATATTTTGTGTGCCTGAATATTCTTTTCAGGTAAATCATAAGTCAAACGCCTTAAATTTTTAGCAGATATTCCAAAAAGTGTTGTCAAGATTTTAAATTTATTGAAGAAGCTCTAGTTCCATTTCCTTGGCAAATGTGTACCTAAGGACTAGGAGATGGTTTTTTTTACAATATTTTCTTAACGTAGACTTAGACACTTATCTAGTTGGGCTGCTACTTGTCCCTTTCCTATCCTTTATGCTTTTGAACTTCTTACTTTACTATCGGTTTGACGTTTTTTGCTTTTCACCGTTCTCGGTCTCCTTGACATTCTAACAGGATAAAAAAATAAAGAACTGAAAAACTATACTAAATTTAACCTTAAAAAAATTATGGTAACTTGGTTATAAAAAAATATTGGACAAGAGTGCGCACGCACTCTTGCACATATCGACATTGCGCACTCTTGCACTACTCAGTCTAAACATCTTTAAATTGATACCACAGCTATCTATACAAATCAATGAGGAAACTACGCCAGTGACAAGAAATTAGATAGTAGCCTAACATAATAACACAAAGAACAAAAGATCACCTCTTCAATCTTTGTTTAAATCCTCTTTGGAATATCGATGAAAATTACATCAAAAGGGGCAGAATCACTTTTTCATCACCAAATCTGCAATACGTGAATTCAAAACGAAAATATTTTTTGCTGGTATATACCACATGTTATTGAATAATTGTCAACTGAAGCTACCCGCGTAACGTTATTATGTGATTAGTTATTGGCTCTGCGCACTCTTGTACACTGCGCGCTCTTGCACCACCTTACCCTACACTCATGTAGAACTTATAGTAAGAATGCATTAAATATTATTTTTTAATTCCTAGTAGTTCTACACGATGACGTACTGCAAAAAATGTTACATAAACTTTATTAGTGAGTATGCTATTAAACTTATAAAGGATATTTTTTTCTTAAAAAATTTGATATTTTAAGTGTTTGCTTTTTTTCCTCTAATTTATTCTTATCAGATATAAGAAAAATATTATACCAGAAGTACTAGGACAACAGAGGGCACAAAGAGGTTTCATCTCTCTTGTGATATCAAGTTACCCTTACCATTATTACCTTAGGTTCGTACATACCGGGGTACTGGCATCACCTCCTCGAGTGCCCGGTCCATTGTAATTCCAGAGAATACGTCCAGAGGAAGGACAATGGGCTTGGGACGTTGTACACTGGGCACCGGGTAATATCTCCACTCTGAGGTGGCCAGCTGTTGCTCGGTGGCGAAACCTTAGGGGGCGGGGGGGTCTGAACTGCTGTTCCCGGTATATGAGTGCCGGTTGAGCAGCAGAAAGGCGCAGGGGGGTTGTAGGGCGGGGGCACCGCTACAGCTGTTCCCGATTGGACCCGTCGGTTGAGCGCGGTGGTGGTGCAGGGTGGAGTCAGGGCCGAAAGGCCTTAGGGCGGGGGCACCGTAGCAACCGCTCTGATCTATATGGGCGCCGGCAGGCGGCTTTACCGGGGTATGGGGGCCGGTAGCTCGATCCAATCTTAGGGCCGAAAGGCGAGTACGAGTAGTATAGTATATACCAGAAGTACCAGGGTAGCATAGGACATAAGCAAACCTCATGAATAATGGCATCTCAGCTGCCGATGCAACAGCCGCAGAAGTTTTAGTGGATACTAATCTGAAATACCCTGGTTGACCGCCACCGGGTGAACCTATATATCGAAGGTTTCTCCCACATGAACAAACAAAAAATATTCTGCTCACTAATAAAGTTCTAATTTTCTAATACGTCATCGTGTAGAACTACTAGGAATGAAAAAATAATATTTAATGCATTCTTACTAGTTCTACATGAGTGTAGAACTAAGAGGAATTTTTTTTCTTAGTAGTCATACATGTAGAACTAAATGTAGAACTACTGGGAATAGGCCCTGGGAATAGGCCATTCACCACTTTGGCGGTAAGTACCTCCACGAGCGTATCTATCGCGGATATGTCATCGTCCTGCCAGTTCCTTCTAGAACAACTCTATGCACATGTCTTTATACGATGATAAAATCGCGCCGATGCGGCGAATGACACCGCCGCGACATGAGCCACAAGCGCGGAACGCAACAATTTGCCTCAAGTTGTGGTGATATGCAGGCGGAAGAATAAAAGTTCCGTGGAAAGCACCCGACAGTAGCAGGGTGGACTCGTGGCGTTACGAGTACACTCATTTGTGGAACCATCTACAACTAGTTTATATTCAAAAGAACAAAAACATTATCGTACAAAAAAAAATACAAAAAACGTTAAATGACTTTATTAAAACAATATAGCCGCCAAATTGTTAAGAGTATGTAAAAAAGGAAACACAAATAATTTACTAAATTTGCGGACACTCGACTACATTAGCAATAGTAGCAGCAGCTGGACGAGTTTTCGACAGGGCGGGCATACACACAGTCCACATACTGGCACTGAGGACTCGAGATGCATGGGTGACAGTGTTGATGGTCTGGCTCACAATGGTGTGGGTGACATGGTTTCAGGTGTCGATGGTACTCGCATGGCTTCTTTCTTTCGAAATGAAAGCAACAATTACCCTGTGCAGGGCAAACAAAAAAAAATTAAACAATAAAAATAAAAACAAATCCAAGTCATAATGATAATTAATGATAGTTTTTACATATTGTTGAGAAATGTATGGATTTTAGATACTTTATATTCCCGATGATTAGAATGCTTTGCTGCACCCATGGCATTGGGAGAAATTTATTTATTTATTAACTCTTTATTGTACACCAGATAATAATAAATTTACAAGTTCTGCAAAAGTACAATGGACGGTCTTATCACTCATGGCGATCTCTTCCAGACAAACTTTGGATGGACAGAAAGAAAATACATTAAATGCAACGGGCAATCGTGGTGCAATAAACTATTTAAGTAAACTAAACCTTCCTACCTTCTTAGATAAGAATATAATTTACATACTAATAACTCAATAATTTCTAGGATATACTAATACATAACATTATAATGAAGTGTGACCGTGAGTATAGAATTTGAGAAAATAAAAGAACACAAAATTCTATTGAAGCCAAACTTTAAATTTAAAAATTGCTCCACGAGCGACTCGCATTATTTGCATAAGCAGATAAGAGTTTCTTAACTTGAATACGTAAATTAATTAACTTTCCAGGTAAAAAAGCAGGAATCGCAAGTCCAAATTCCTATCCAAAAACTTTTCCTGTTTCGGATAATAACTACGCTTTCTGTTAATTACTAAGCTTTAGACAGAGGGAGTGTTAAAAGTTTAAATTCAGTCGGGATCTTTTTAATTTTCCTTTCCGTGCTAAATGATATTATAAATCAAATAACTGCTGTTGTTAACAGTCACGAAATATAATTTTGAAACATTGTTATTTTAACACTTTTCTAAACGATAAATGTTAAGCACGGGCTTTTACGGGTTTTAATTAAACCGTCAAGGATGTCAAACAATAAAACTTTCGACTAGTACAGGGGACGAGGAATATCCCAGTGTCGCGGCCTTACTCTGCAACCCTTCGGATCATAGAGCCCAATCACGAAGAGCCGTATCTTGAGCCCCAGTCGGAAATAATCCCCATCTGAACCCTCGTTGCGTTCAGCGAATAAACATTGAGGTCCAGGAAGAAACACGATCGATGTTAAAAGCCACCGTATTTAACAAGCCGTCTCCAAATTGGATCTAATCTCGTGTAAATTGCCGGCAAATAGATGCCGCAACTATTAAATTACTTTTTACCCAGCCAGACCTCAATCTGAATCACAGCCAAGCTTCGTTAGACTTTGTCAATTATAATGAATTTAATTTGAAATCAATATACCTACTACATTCACACAGACAGAACAACGCTATGACCAAAACTGGCTTTATTTTTATACAGAAAACGTATGCAGTGTTTCCGTTGCTTATTTTATTTTATCAAAATTATAGCTCTTCATGGATAAAATACGTTTTGGTTTAATGCACGAATGATCATTATATTACTTTTAAGAAGAATGGATTTTAATCTTTTTCGATTTGGTTTCCGCCAGTTTCATTTTTCTTGCACTGAACTGAGTTCGTAATGAAATTGAATTTCTCTTCGGCGTCACCGACGGCGTTTATTCGGCTTTTTGCTTTGGCTTCGTCCTCTAAAAGGATATTGCGTGGGAATCAATTCAGGTGGCGGTATTTCCAACCCTCTACTGAATATTAATTTTCCATAAAATATCGCCCAGTCAGTTTAAATTAAATGAATCCTTATTTGTTGAAAAAACAATTATTAAATAAAAGCGAAACTGTATTGGTAAGTCTCTAATAGCCCTCGCTAAGCTCTCTATAATAAGAATTGCTTTGCTTTTTTTATTTGATTCTGCTTTTCTTTACTTTATATACATTTTATATGGGCTTACAGTTTGGAAATATAATAAAGCTAAGTCAGGTTTTGATTTTATACGTCTAGAATGAATTAGGTACGATTGATAAAATAGTTTTATTTATTTATTTATTTTATTTTATTATATTTGGGAAACAAACAAATAATACAACTTATTACTAAATTATGATCCGATAGTACAAAAATCAGTTAAGTTTCCACTAATAACTAAATCATAACACTATAGAGCTAACCACGTACGTATGCATGATTTTAATAAAAAAAAAAGTAATAAAAAGTATTAAATTACAAGTTAAAACAATAAAGAACTAAATAAATCAAAATAAGATTATTTGTAGACAGCGATAGTGACAGAAATTTGAAACTGCTTAGTTATTATAACATACTATACTTACCTAATTTTGGTTTTGAACTCATTTAATTTCATATTGAACAAATCAATGTTTGAATAATTATCATTATGACTATAGTCCGGTCAATTTAGACATAAAAATAGTGATCAAATAAAGAAAATTACGACAGAGCCAAATCTTCGTAGAGACCTTAGGTTTGTCACAAGGAATAAAGTGTCAAAAGTCCCAATCAGTCCCATGTGTGCTAAGGGACTTATTCGGGGCCCAAGGTCAACATTTTAGGCTTTTTGGATTTTTCTCGAAAACGGTAAGTTTTGTCGAAAAAGTACCTCAAAGCAAAGTTGTAGATCTTAAAATTCTCTATAAAAATGGTTCTTGATTTTTTTCTCTAAGTCCCACTATTTCCCAGATATTGCGCTTGTAAGAATCATGTTCTACATAGTATGCACACATATGCCACGTATATACATATTTAGGTACTCAAGCAAGCAAAAATGCCTACTCGTGTCTCCTTTTATGGATACATTATACTATTCTAAGAAAATATACTCTTAAAAAGACCGCCGGTCCTAAGGGAGGGATTCGGTAAGCCGAATCCCCTCTACTTGAATAACATCTGGCCTTGAATAACATCTGCCTATTCTTTAGTCCGTGTGGTGTCGTTCACGTATACCTGCTTCTTTTAGTGTTGAACGAGCAGTTCGAGTGACTATACGTATTTATTACAAGCGTCTACTATTGTTAGTGCTGATCAATATGCAAGTGCAAGTGTATTTATGCAAGAAATACATCTATTGTAGTGGGTGAAGATATTGATTTGTTAGTACTACTCACTGCAAGGACTCCATCTGATAAAATTATTTACTATTTAAAACCTGGGAAGGCGCAGCAAGGGACAGCAATATATTCTCTTCGTTTTCGAGAAAAATCCAAAAAACCTAAAATTTTGACCTTGGGCCCCGAATAAGTCCCTTAGCGCACATGGGACTGATTGGGACTTTTGACACTTTATTCCTTGTGGTAAACCTGTGGTCGGCCACACTGCAGGCCTAGCGCGGCGGCGGCGGCGGGCGTGAAATATCAAACATATGAAAACGCCGCTTGCGGCCACACTGAAGTGACTTGCGCGGGAGCCTAGCGCGAC
The DNA here is from genome assembly GCA_911728495.1 of Furcula furcula. Lineage (NCBI taxonomy): Eukaryota > Metazoa > Arthropoda > Insecta > Lepidoptera > Notodontidae > Furcula > Furcula furcula. Next base: position 21,669,602 of record OU452244.1, on the reverse strand, counting down.
CGGCTTGCGCGAGTTTGCGGGCGTACTTTTCAAACGTTCCTATCCGCTCGTTCTGGCCACACTGCGGGCCTAGTCAACAAGCGACCGATCGCGCGGCTGGCGGGGTATCAAACCATTTCGGTCTTGTCGCTCGTTTTAAGTATTTTTTTATTATTAAATAACTTTAAATACATGTATAAAAAAGGTTTTTTTGGACATTTGAAATTGTAAGTGTGTAAGTAAATAATATGTTTATTGTTAATGTTCCTTAATAAATAAAATAAACTTTTTTGACTACAATTTCAATTCTTAATTTTTTTTTTTTAAATCTCCATTCATTTAACTGTTTTTAGTTATTTCGTGCGCACCCAGCACACCATCTCTTATGATCAACGCCTCCCATCTCAGGATTGGCCTATCCAGTAAAAAATACAGAATCCTCATAAAAGGTTTGCGACACCTGCAATAAGTGTTATCGCCACAACAGCCCGCGACTTATAAACTTGGGCAGTCGGCGAGTATAAAAAAAATAAGTTTTTACTTAAAACTTTATTACATTACTACAAATAATACAAGATGTGTCCAGGCTGACACTTAGAACGAGAGTGATCCTAACCGTCGTTTCGCACAAACCGCACTCGCCTACGCACTTCACTATAGGGCTATAACACCCCCCGCACTAATTCGAAGCCCTTTCTCCTCCGGAGAAAAAGGGTTGAGTACCGCATTCTTGTACCACATTATCCATAACCGCAGCTTGTCCTGTCTCTGGTTTGTTTTTCCTTGTCTTCAACCATCGGTACACAGCATACAGGGTAATAGCCAGGAACAAAATAACATAGATAGGGGCAGTCCAGAAAACATGTTGGTTGTCTTGTAATGCATCCAATTCTATGTAATTTTCTCTCTCGATTAGATTCTCCAATCTATGCATCTCATCTAACGAAATATTATCCAGCAACAATGGGTGTGCTTCGTTTTTGATACTTATATTACGAACTTCAAAGGACAGCAGTTTTAATGGAATTCCCTTTAAGTTGTTTCTATAATTTCGTATATGATGAAGCTTTGTCGAGAAATTGCAACCTTCTGGTACTTCGATTAGATATGTTCCTTGCAGGGACTGGTATACGTCTCGATCGCAGTGTAGTTGAACTCTAGTGAGCTTCAAACATGACACAATATAATGGTAATCATCTAATTTCTGAAGCATTTCTGATTCCGCTTTGAATTGCACAAAACGACAGCTGTTTATTATTTCTTGTTTTAGAATTATTTGGTAAATACAATCATTAGATTTCGTAGTGGTTGCGAGCTCATTTTCTTGGCAATAATATATTTTGTGGAACCTTTTGCATTCCTTGTCCATATAACGGTAATCAATGTTGTTCATTGCCAGATATGGTTTAGGTGGAATTAATATTGTATTATTAAAGGTTGGAGTAGGAAACAGATGATAATATATGTATGTGGTTGAATGCAATATGGGGAACTTCAGAACGAATACAATTGTGTTATCTATATAATATGAACCGCATACAATTAAATCATAATAATCTCTTATTTCAGTACTATCATCAACAAGTAATTCAGATTTTTCATACAAATTCAGTAATGTATCTAGCATAAAATGAACATTTTTTGAGCTAACCACACTATGATGAGTAACAGAAAGTTTAGAAAAGCTTAAAGCATTTTCCAAAGATGTCACACAGTCTAAAATGTTAAGTAAATTAATTCTTATTAAGTTAAATAAACCATTCATTTTGACAAAGTCACTTAATCTATAATTAGTAATATTAACAGAATTTAGAACATCGTTAAGTTTTAAATGTATTTTATATTCATTTGAAACAATATTAGATAGGGTCATATTGAAAGCTTGCAGTAACTGTTTATTTAAGCTAATTCCAGTATTTAATTTATCCTTTAACATTTCCTCATTATTTTGTAAAATGTTTATAGCTTTATTGTAAAACAAAGCGTCCTCATGGTCTAGGTTACCAGTGATTCCTTTTATAATGGAGCCCAATCCATTAATAAGGCCGCGTTTGTGTTTTGATTGCTTAGCCAATGAATTAAACCTTTCGTAAATCGTTTCAAGCATACTTACGAGCACTTGATTAGTTACTAATAAGGTGTCACTGAAGTAAGTTTGGTCCGATGATTTAATATATTCTATATAACTACCTAAATACCCTTCTATATTTTTAATACTATCCTTAATCCTATCTAAGTCATAATAATGCAAGAATACATGATCTGTTTTCTGAAACTTAACGGTACCTAACCTAAAGGGCAGTATCCCTGGGTTGTTCACCAACTCCGTAGTCACGATTTGTTCAGCCTGGATTGTGATCAAGAGCCTGCAACAAGGTATTTTGATATCTTAGAGGCTTCCTTACAATACGTTTATGGTGAACAACATTCTTATCATCTATTACTTTTATACCTAAATTTTTCTTAACTCTACGCCCTAAATAACGTGGTTTAGTCTTATGCCGAACGGCTAGAGGATTTCTTATATATAATGCATTTCCTTCTTTATAAGGAACGGGATCAGACCTATCCTTATTAGCTATTGTCATTGAATTAGTCTGGTTATTCTGTAGTTTTTTATTAATTTCTCTATATAATCGCAAAGTAACGTCCTTGTGCCTATTAATATAGTGTTGAAGATATGTGTTTTCCAGACTTATATCAAATGGGTCATGTCCGTCGGTGTGTCCGTTTATAATTTCCATAGGTTTCATGTTTGTCACCGAATGAATACTGTTATTATAACCTATAACAGCATACAACATTAATTCGTTTGTAGATAACTCAGATTGTGTTATAGATAATATACGAATGTGTTCCAAAATAGTAGAATGAAACCTTTCAATAGCTCCATTTGATTGGGGATTGTTGACACTGATAAAATGTAGCTTAATATTGTGTAAATTTGAAAATTCTTGTAAAGGCATATTTTTGAACTCGGTGCCTTGGTCAGCAGTTAAACTAATTGGTACACCATGGTGTGATATAAATATTGATAATGCATTTATCACACTTAATCCAGTTACGGACTCTAAAGGATATGCCTGGGCATACTTAGAAAAAACATCAATAATAGTTAGAAACTTTTGTCGATTTACAGTCAGAGTGTCAATGTGCAAAACTTCGAAGGGTTTGCTAGGGATTGGCACTATTTGAAAACATTGTTTATTAGGGTTTCTCTCATGCTTGCAGGTTTGGCAAATATTACAATTATTTATATATTCTGTGACTTGATTCCTAATATTTGGCCAATAGTAATATAATTTAATTCTTTGTTGTACTTCTTGGATACCTCTGTGGTTATTTTTCCCGTCATGATATTTTTTTATGATTTCAAATTGTTTACTTTTACATGTTACATCTTCCACTTTAGTTTTACAAAATATTAGTTTATAAGCTGAATTTAGAAAAGTTTTCTGTAATATAGTTGTAATTAAGGGAATAAGAGTAGAGTCAGTAATATATATGCCATATCTAATATACGGTTTAGCATGATTTTTAAATGTTTCAATAATACTTTTTTCCAAATTACCTTTATCTATCTGTGCTAATAATCTCAATTTTCCAGGAAAAACTTCAATTTCATTCGGTTTAGTTGGTGAATTATGAACAAAGTTTAAAAATATTTGATTGTCAAAAACGTTAATAGGTTTTTCAGAAATCGGTATTTCCAAAATAGGGTTTTCTAATTCAGTATGGACAGTACTATGATTATCAAGCTGATCCTTTGTTACAGGTTTATTTGACTGATTTACCAACATTGATAACGGTAGGTCATCTTCATCGCTAAATGACACAGTTTCAACATCGTTATTGTGAATCTCCAATCTTGAAAGAGCGTCTGCGTTTTTATTTAATAACCCTTTTTGATATATAATATTATAATCAAATTCTTCCAAACGAAGCCGCCATCGTGTCAAACGACTATTGGGTTCCTTTATATTAATTAAATATTGTAATGGTTTATGATCCGTAATTATATTAAACTTTCTACCATACAGGTATGGTCGAAAGTATTTAGTTGCCCAGACAATGGCAAGCAACTCTTTTTCGATGGTGCTATATTTTTTTTCACTATCATTAAGCGTACGCGATGCGTAAGCAATTGGCTTGTCAGAACCTATCGGGCCTTGAGAGAGAACTGCACCCAAAGCGACATTAGAGGCGTCAGTTCTTAAGTTAAAATCCTTATCAAAATTAGGGTACTGTAGTATAGGATCATTAATTAGTAAATTTTGACAGAGTTTAAAACATTTAATGTATTCTGGTGTTAGTTGGATCTTTGCACCTTTTTTTAAACATGAAGTTAGAGGTTTAACTAAATGGGCAAAATTGGGTATAAACTTTCTGTAGTAACCTATCAACCCGAGAAAAGATTTAATTTCTTTTGTAGTTTGGGGAATAGGAAATTGCAGTATAGCCTCAATTTTATTGGGATCGGGTTTAACTCCGTCAGCAGTAACAATATGACCTAGAAAAGGGGTTTCTCTTTTCATAAATTCTGTTTTATCTAGTTGTACCTTAAAATTTGACTCCCGAAGCCTTTGAAAGACGGCTTCTATATCTTGAATATGCTCTTGAAGTGATGAGCTATAAATACATATATCATCCATATAAACAGTAACATTTTTGAGACCACGAAGGACATTGTCCATAACTCTTTGGAATGTTGATGGTGAATTTTTTAACCCAAAGGGCATTCGTAAAAATTCATAATGGCCACGGTATCCGTCGTCTACACTAAACGCAGTTTTTGGTATGTCCTTGGGACTTATCTCAATTTGATGAAAACCAGATTTTAAATCGCACACGGTGAAATATTGACTTTTACCTAATTTGTCCAATATATCACTAATATTAGGGATGGGATAACGGTCACTTATAGTTTTCTCATTTAGTTTTCTGTAATCAATGACCAACCTCCACTTTTGTGTGCCGGAAGCGTCTTGTTTTTTAGGTACTATCCATATTGGTGAAGACCAAGGGCTATTGGATGGTCTTATAATTCTTTGATGTAACATTTCTTTTATTTGTTTATCTACTTCTGCTTTATGTACGTGTGGATATCTATAAGTTCGACAAAAGACAGGTATTTCATCTGTGGTATAAATAGTGTGTTTAATCTGGTTTGTGAAAGTTAATTTGCTGTTTTCCGTATAAAATATATCACTATATTTATGACATAACTGTAATAAATTATATTTTTCTTCAGAATTTAGGTGTTCAGTACGAATTAAGGAGTCTATATTTTGTTTCTTCTCACTAGTACATTCAATATTAAACAAATCGAAATGATTGTGCAAAGTACTGACCTTAAGTGGTGAAACTAAGCTGACGATGATGTCATTATTACTGGGATTCGTTATCTTTAGGTATGCGTAGCCCGAGTGCGCTCGACTTATTGTAGCTGGAATGTTACAATTATTTAAGTTAGTCTCTGGGATAAAAATATCACCATGCTGAATACTTACAGGCAATTTAACTATCTGTGACGAATTTGACCTAACTAGAGCTTCAAAAAGATTATTGATTCCACTGTCCAATAATTTTATAGGTATTTCTGCGTTTGGCGTAATAATTTTTTTTCTGTTGAGGTCAACGGTTGCCTTCAAGTCTTCTAACATTTTATAACCAATTAAACCGTCAAATACATTGTGAAACTTATAAATATAAAACTTAAAGAAAGTGTTTTCGTTCAGTTCATTAAAAGTTGGTATATCTATAGAATAATTATTTTTAGAAGTGCAGTTCAAGTTAGTTACGGTAAAAGGCTCAAAATTTGGGGATATATTTCCGTAATATTTTTCAATGACTTCCGGAGACAAAAACGATTGATTGGCCCCAGTGTCAATTAACAATTTTAGAGGTGGTGCTTTAATTTCTATGTATGGCAATTGCCTTTGTATATGAACGTTTATTTCCGTCAAATTTCGGGGTTGATATTCGAAGTCTCGCAAAAATTTTGATCGTTCTGTCCTGGCAATTCCTCGGAATTTAATTGGGTATTTTCATTAGATTCGTAATAATATTCGGGTACGTAACATTCATTATAATAATTGTCATGCGAATAACTTGTAGACGGATCTACATTATCAGTACGGTATGCATCGCGACTCGGTACAGCGTGGGCGATGTTTGGGCTAGACTCTGTTACGGCGAAATGATTGCATGCAGCTGCGCCAGGCCGTTGCGTATTATGATAATGTGTTGCGAAAGGGGCACGAGCAGACTGATAAGATATTCCACTCATGGGCTCAGGTTTTGGTTGAAAACTCTGTCTATTATTAAAATACTGTTTATTAAAATTCGGCTTTGATGTGCCAAATTGATTATTATTTCTGTTAAAATTAAAATTTGGCCTAACTTGCACGTTGTTAGGTTTAGGAGGTTGTAATGGTTTGTTCATGTTCATAAAAGGAGAAAACTTGTTCTTGTATTCAAATGACTTATTACTATGATTTTTCTGTACGTATCTAATATTTTCTTCCTCTTTGATATAATTAAGAGCAGTAGGCATATCTAAGGGTCGCATTGCTCTAATGGTTGTACCCAAAGGTTCCTTTAAGCCTGCTAAAAATGTCTTTAAAGTCTGAGCTTGAAAAAAATTCCTTTTACATTCTATTACGGAATCGTCCGTCTCATGTAAATTTACGTAATTAATAAGAGTACATAATAAATGCATGCAACGATTATAATAATCTTGTGGTGACTCGTTCTCTTGCCTCATGTTAACTAAATCTCTAGTAAGACAGCTCTCATCTCTCTGATCACCAAAATTTTTTAATAAAACATTTTTAATAAGATCCCATGAGGATACACCATGAATATTGATAATTTCTTCAGCTTTTCCCTCGAGTCTGTTTAAGATGTTGTGCAATATAATTGAATTATTGAAACAATTCGGTTCAGTCCTATTATAAAATTCGGACAACACAGCTTCACATGTAGTAATAAATCTATGTAATTTATTTGGGCTTCCATCATAATTCGGAATAATTTGTAGAGCATTTTTTATTAATGATATGGTATCCATTTTACAAAATAATATTTTTATAATGAGTACTTACTTAAATATTATTTTTGTATAAATATTCGTGAATTCGTAAACAAAACAAAGTTGGTAAAGTTGCACAAATAAATCACAAATAATTATATCAAATTATAATATAACTTTTCTTTTAATTACAATTATTTAGTTGACTCTCGTTCATACCCTGAATAATTACACACAATAAATCTAAAATAATAATAACTTCCTTAATAATTAACTTTCTGAAGTTCCCACAAATTCACAATATTAAATCCACTAATCAATGAATCTGGACTTACGATTTGATGATAATCCAGGTCCACAGTCTCATGATTAAAGCTTCCAGTCGCCGAAAGCCCAAAACAGGAACTAGGTAGGTTGCAATTGAACCGGAACTTCCAAAGCTTTTGATTTTCTAAAAGCTCCGTTGTCCTGATCAACAATCCTTTTGACTGCGCCACTTATAAACTTGGGCAGTCGGCGAGTATAAAAAAAATAAGTTTTTACTTAAAACTTTATTACATTACTACAAATAATACAAGATGTGTCCAGGCTGACACTTAGAACGAGAGTGATCCTAACCGTCGTTTCGCACAAACCGCACTCGCCTACGCACTTCACTATAGGGCTATAACACGCGCGTCACTGTGGCCACCCGGCGCGCCCGCCGCCGCGCCCGCGCTAGGCTCAAGTCACCGCGCGTTCACTGTGGCCAACCACTTAGGTCTCTACGAAGATTTGGCTCTGTCGGAATTTTCTTTATTTCAATTGTCTAAATTGACCGGACTACTATGACACGCTCGATTCAAAAATGTGATTAAACAATTATACCCGATCATCTTCAGAATGGAAACGCCGCTCTTCCTTGTAGGGGTCAGCAGCGTATGAAGACACGACGAAAGGTTTTCTGCGAGGGCGTGCGCCACAAGCCACTTCACAGGCGCGGCGCATCAGCACTGTAGGCTGGTTCTGCACAAAAAAATAAACCGAACCATTTAAAACGCCACTTGAATTCAATTAATAGTGATTCTTCTTACTACTATTTAATTTTTGGAGTGCCAGAAGACGAAGGTTTTTAACCGTGTGGGTTGACAATAATGTAGTAAAATAATGAGACGTAGTTTTTAACTGTTGATTTTTTATAAAAGCTCAAAGTCACACAACGAGCTATGTAGAGAGCTATGCTCTGGGTCGGTCTCCACCGGCCGTATGGGATCGCGTGGCAGCCTCACAAGCCAAATGTGCGGTCGGTGTGGACGTGTCTCGGGGTCGTTCGGACGCACCTTGGCTCGGCTGAGCGTGCCTCGGGGTTGTGCCGTTGTCGGCTGTCGGTAAACGGGACGCGCTCAAAGGACCCAGCTAATGAGGAAATTCATCGAAGAATTATAATATGAATTCAAACTCCGCGGGCAGCAAGAACTTTGTGCAGTAGTTCCTTACTGACTAGGACAATCTATTCCCATCACCTGATTGTTTGGAAAGTAAGACGATCCATGCGTCGGGTGGGCATGTAAGTAGGTCCTGTCCTGCTTTTTCCTGGTCATCTTCCATCCCAGCGGATTATGGGAGTAAAGAAATAGAGAGTGCACATATGTCTTCACAATTTCTAATAAAAGCTGTCAATGTGCAAAATATATATTTTTACGTAATAGGTATTTGTCATTACTTTCATTTTCCGGGACAAAAGTGCCCCATAACAGGACCTCGTAATAACTGTTAGAAGTATAATAAATTAAAGTCCATCCAATAAGTTGACTGAACCTATTGGATGGACTTTAATCTGCATAGGGTATAATGCATGGGGCAGACATAGAAATTCTAAAAATGCTATTCATCGATTCCTACTGAAAATCTCATCCAGGCACCGCACAACAGTGCCTTCGGTACCCGTGTTACTACCATTCTTACTACCAGTAGTAATACGGGCTTTTTTTTGCCCGTGTTACTACTGACTGTTCTAGTAGTAACACGGGACAGTTTTTATTTCGCATATTACTACTGGTCAATATAATTATTGAAACTTCTTCCTTTTCCAAAATTATTGACTTAATTAAACCGATTATTCCCAGTTGCCACCACTGGCAACGTCCCCACTGGTGATAAATGGAAAAAAAATTGTCATTGTCACCAGTGGTGAAGAATGAAACATTAAATTCCCAGTTGTTATCAGTGGCGACAATTGAGACTTTTAATTCCCAATTGTCGCCACTGAAATAAAAAAAAAAACATAATCACCATCATCAATCAGATACGTCAGAGTTTATTATTGGCGTTTATACGAAGTAAAATATAAATCCGTGTTTTTGGCACAGCAACATGCTGAGGCAGCATCTTTTTGGACCCGACACAACCTTTGGATTTTTTTACTATTAATTTTTACCTACTTTGCTATTTTGAGTGTCAAATAAATGTATTTTCTTTCTTTCGTCGGAAGACGTCCACTGCTGAATATAGGGGCCTATTCCCAGTAGTTTTATATTTTGTTCTACATGTATGATTACAAGGAAAAAAATCCTACTAGTTCTACATGACTGAATGTAGAATGCATTAAATATTATTTTTTCATTCCTAGTAGTTCTACACGATGACGTATTAGAAAATTGGAACTTTATTAGTGAGCAGAATACTTTTATTTTGTTCTCGTGAGGGAGAAACCTTCGATAAATTCACCCGGTGGTAGTAGTCAGACAGGGTAGATCGGATTTAGTATCCACTAAAACTTTCGCGGCTGTCGCATCGGCACCTGAGAGACCATTATTCATGAGGCTTCCTTATGTCCTATGCTACCCTGGTACTTCTGGTATAAATTGAAGGTCACACTTGGATATCAAACACCAGACCTCACTTATGTGGTAAAACCTTCTAATTACCTCTCCTGCTCTATTAGGTACTTCTGGTATATACGAACCACAGGTGCAAACTGATAACTAGGTACTTGATATCACAAAAGAGATGAAGCCTCTTTGTGCCCTCTGTTGTCCTAGTACTTCTGGTACAATAACGTCGTTGAGGTCGCTGGTAAAATTCTCTTCGATCGATTTCCTGAGATCTTTTCATTTTCGCTTCTGAGATGAAACTTCTAAGATATATCTAGTATTACATTCGCGAGTCCACACAATAGACGCGACCGTCAAAAAATATGGAAAAGATACCACGTAACAGGTAAAGTGGACGTCTTCCGTCTGCTGATGATGATGACTTCCTTTATCCGGTTGTCACCACTGGCGACAAATGGGAATTTATTTCCCGTTTGTCACCAGTGGGAACGTTGCCAGTGGTGACGATTGGGAATAATCGAATTAAACAGAAATATAGCAGAAGTACCAGGGTAGCACAAGTTACAAAGATATCTCGCTTCCTCCAGATGATTTAATCTGCTGACCCAGCAGCAATGTGACAAAATTGCTATATTCCATTTCGGTAGCTGGTGAAACTAATAGGTACTAATGTTGATGTGTAATAAATTATATCAATGATTAATCGATAACTAGAGGTTTGGATACTAGCTGTGAACATAGATTTTTTAAAAATCCAATGATGTAGTATTGAAGCAAGAGCACTCGGTTTGCGTATATCACGTCTACGTGTGCGGATCCGGTGTGTTGTGACCTTTATTGTTCATCAAAATCGGGCCCGAGGCACGCTTGAGATGCACGCACCGATATATACTCAAGCCTTGAGTATGTATCGGTATTGCTTAGGCTAGCCGCACACGGTCAATAATATTGTCAATATTCTACAACCCGCCCTGAATTAACTGTGCACCTCGCTGGAATGGGACGTCACAGCGCTAGGTGCACAGTTAAGTCGTACGGATTCTAGAATATTGATAATATTATTGACCGTGTGCGGGCTACCTTATAGTTTCGAATTTGGTCTTCCACGTCCATTTAAAAAAAATCACTATACAGGATAGAAACTGCCGTGTCCAGCATCCTAGGCAGATCGTTCCCATTGGTGAATTTGATTTAGTAACAGAATTTGCAAGAGTGCACTACGATTGTTGTTTCACTAACACACAAAAAATGCGGGTAAGGAATAATTAATTAATCATCAATGCATTATAAATGTCCCTAAAGTAATGTGTATTGCTTTACGCCTATTTGAGTGAAATTTAAAGAGAAAAACTATCTGATGTATGTACTTAGATCAATTAATAATATTCCAATAATAGAAGTGCTACGCTTATAATTTGATAATAGAAAAAATACTCAATTCACTGTAAATATTTTATTATTCAAAGACACTTCCAATAATTGCAAATACAACGACATATATAATTTAAACCCAAAAATAACATCACGTTACGCACAAAACGTTAGTCTTTCACACGTCGCACTTAGCAAGCTAGTTCAGTAGACAATTCTTAGTCATCCAATATATCCTCGAGTGACACTTCGATTGGTTTCTTCCTCAGAAAACAAGAGCCGAGCGGAGTGGTCTTGGAGCACAGTGGCACTTTCGCTGGATCGCCAACTTTGGTGATGTTCATGCATACATCACACTCTATGGAGACATCCTGAGGATGTCGAACAAGGTAATTCGTAGAGCCGAGCATCTTCGAGTGTTCTTGGTCTTGCATTCCATTGCGCTTGAACGCAGACACAGGCAGCTTGCTCACCTGCAAGGTAGCAGACATTCGCCGTTTAGTTCGCTTAAACGTCGTCCCGTATATTTTTTGCGCAAACCTTATGCGCAAATGTTTTGGAAAGGAATGACACCGATAAACTGTTAGTACCAGATCAAAGTAACAATAATGTCCAGATATCCCATGTAATATTGCCTTTACGCACCAGATTTAAACTTGGTAATTACTTCTTTGAGACTACTGGTAACTTCTTCACAGGTTTGACTGGTATGGCAATAGGGTGGTAGCTCCAAACCGCACTATGCCAGCACTTGCGTATATGTGAAACGGCTCCACACTCTAGGTAATGGTGGTCTTGAATGCCATTTCTCTTTAGCGCAGAAGACGGAAGAGGATTCACCTGCCAGGTGCGTTCTTTATCATTTCAATTTGGAATTAAAGGGGTAGGAATAAAGTCTAGTCTTAATATAGCGTAACAGAACATCTACTGTGGAATGGAAGTCATTGTTATTCACTTCTTATCTTTCTTTCTTTTAACAGGTAACATCTCCTGTGTGACTTTCGGATAGAAAACGTGTAGCGGCTCAACAGCCGTGTGAACGCAGCAGCCATTCGGACCGTCACTCGCACACAAATATCGCATAGCACCACGGTACCCGTGAATTTGATCCTGAATTCCATTGCGTTTGTACGCGGTAGAAGGGAGCCTACAATGACGAGTCGGAACATACCGTTCCTGAAACCAACAACAAAACATTGGCACAAATTGAATATGAATCTGAAAATTCCCACATAAAAGTTCCTTGTGTCATCACGTTGCTATGAGCAATTAAAAATTTATTTAAAATTACCTAACACAAATTTATTCCCTGAACAAACTAATTATCTTAATTGGGATCACCTCGAGAACAGTTAATCAAAGTCTTAGAACAAACTTATTTTACGAAAATGCTGTTTTAGAAATTCAATTTGTGTTGATTTCAGTTCGGTACTTGAAAACGTCCATTGAAGGAATTACTAGCAAATTTTAAATATTGTAATGATACTTACTATTCTGCCATCTTCATATCTATAGCACGGTATGACATATTTTGTCTTAACGGGCTTGCAAGTGGGTTGACCTGCGTTACAGCATTGCGGCGATTGCCCATCATTTGGCGGAGACTTGGGTCTAGGCCGTGACGGTGGACAACAGTCCTGGGCCACGCAACCCTCTTCACGACACTCTAATTTTGGACACTTCTTCTCGTAGCAATACGTTACTGGTTTTGTGCAGCGTGGTAGGCATGGGAAACATATCGCTGGCTCGTCGTAACATTTCGTAGGGTAGCTGGGTGCCACCAACACCGGAGTCACGGCATACTCCTGGCAGTCAGTCGGGTAGCAACATTCCATATTTTTGTTACTTTAATATTATCTGTTCTACTTGTGAATTTTATTTCATAATATTTTTACAATTAACTAAAATTTTGAAATTACCAAAAGTATTTATCTTCAAGATTTTTTATGTTAGTTACTTTTTCTTGTCAATTTTGAATATAAACGATATTCATTTTTTTCCTTTTTTGACAAAGCTTAATTTTTAATTTCAGCATTGTGTACGTTTGAAAAGAGCTTGTAAGGTTTCATTTCGGCAAGGCAATCCAACTTGAATATTTATAATATCTTTCTTATTATCATCTCTATCCATAGAGAGTTATTATACTAGCTTCATGGTTATGTTATTATAATAACTCTCTATGGATAGAGATGAGTAGGTAGGTAAGTAATTTCTCGATAGGGATTAGTGAACTTAAATCAATCAGGTGTTTGTTTATATGTTGGCACATTGATCTTTACATATATAAAATCTTTTTAAAAAAAAATTGAACCGACTTCAATATCACTGAAAAGTATAAAATAATTTAAATATTATTGAAGTTGGTGTTAGCGTACCTGCTGTGTATATTTGAAGTCGGTTCAATTTTTAAAAAAAAATATTTTATTTTAAACTTTTTAGTGATATTTTCATATATAAAGATTGAACCATCGAAAACCGTAAAATTATCTAGGTAGGTTATGATCACATTATCGTCTGCATAGTTTTACATAATTCATGTTTCTTCAGAAAAAAATATCCGGTCGTAATGAAATTTGCAAGGAAACATCATAGTAGTTTACTCTCTCGAATAAAAAAAGAATCATCGAAATCGGTTCATAATTGTCAGAGCAATGTAATGGAGAACATCAGTTTTATGGTTTTTACCCGATAAATTCCTCCACATCGTTCATGGTCCTCCAGGAAGTTCTTATTCGGTTGTAATAAAATTCATACAGATTCAAAACAGTGGTTTCTTCTTTCGAATAAAAAAAGAATCATTGAAATTGGTAAATATTTGCCAGAGTTGTGACTATTTTTGTCCGACCGAGCGAGTCCGAGCGACTAAAACGTCATCTATATAGGCTTTCTTGCAGCTCTCAGTGCGCAGTCACCATTCTTGTTTTTTCAGGAACTACTTATTACTAAGCAATAATTTTTTTATGGGACCCAATCAATGGATTGAAGAATGGATGGAAGATAGATTTTTTCAAATCGGTTCATAATTGCCAGAGTTATGCGCGAACTTACATAGAAAAAATATATATATATATACAGACGAATTGAGAACCTCCTCCTTTTTTGAAGTCGGTTAAAAATTACTTGTCTTGACTGACTGACAGATTCATCAACGCACAGGCCAAACCACTGGACCAAGAAAGCTCAAAATTTGGGCAGTAAGTTAATTTCAATCAGTAAGTTCTTCTTATGATGTAAGCATCTACTGAGGGGTTTTGAAAATTTCACTCCTAAAGGGGTTAAATGGGGTGGCAAAAAATAGCGGGCGTAGCCGCAGAGAATTGCCAGTATTTAATAAATCTAACACTACCTATATTTTTTAATTTATTTAGGTAAATTCATTACTATAAAAATCCTGACACGCCACGACTGCGTATATTTCTTTTATTTTTAACGCAACCTTCGCCTGCCTAAAGACAGCTGCAGTACCATTGCAGTACTCTGCCGTTTGTCACCTGAGACCTTACTTATTAAGGCTCTTGAGTCTGGTGATCTCACCTGCTCTACGCAGGAAACAGCAACTTTTGAACTTATATATTTATTATTCCGAATTTGATTTTGTAAAGAAAAAAAGAGTATACAGACCTAGACGGGAGAAGGAATCTGCTACCTAGTATAGTATATTATTGCATTAATTTCTACCTTTTGCGATGATGGCGACACCCTGTCAGTAAACAGACCTAGCAAGAGAGCGAACATGAGTGGCGAAACCGAATTTTGTCTTAAAAATTCGGTCGCAAAGATTACAGGACCGTACCGCACCGTAGGTAGATGCACAGCTAGGAACCATCGCTGAAATATCAGCTTTCAAGTAAACTGCACAAATCAGTATCTTTGATTCCAAGAAAAATGGGTATCTATCTATACATATTATAAAACAAAGTCCCCGCCGCGTCTGTCTGTCCCTATGTATGCTTAGATCTTTAAAACTACGCAACGGATTTTCATGCGATTTTTCTTAATAGATAGAGTGATTCCAGAGGAAGGTTTATATGTATATTACATGCATAATATAGTAGAGAAACATTGATAGTTTTAGAGGTTTGTCGTGGTATTGTGATGTCGTAAATAAACACATTTTTTGCGCTTACATTACAAACGCTGGCTGAACCCTACGAGATCAAAATAATTTACTACAGTATTGTACACCTTAATGGTATCTGTTTTTATCTCTTAGGGATAACCCACAATAACCATTTTTTATCCTTTACTTACTCATAATAAATTGTTTTTAGCATGAATTTATCCATTCTTCAATATAACGTAAACTTCACTAATATTTACACCACTAACAAAAAAGCTGTGAACGTTGTTCATACCGCTAGGTTAAGGTTAAGCAACATAAGGCAAGTTCATTAAATAGATGGGTGAACCGATTTGTATGAAATTTAGCGTGCATATCGGGTAGGTCTGAGAATAGGTCGTAAAGTGTATTTCATGCCGCTAAGTTAAGCAACATTAGGCAAGGTCATTACATAGATGGGTGTCGGCAGCGACTCCGAGGAGGGCGGTGACGGGGTTGCGAGCCCCGTCCCCGTGATCACGGTGCCAGGTTTCCGGGGGCTATAATGCGCACTGAGGGGTATTTGGTGCAGATCCCACTGGAGGGCCTTATGTGGTGATGCGACAGCCGCAGGGGTTTAAGTGGGTAAGAATACCAGATACCATGATTGATGAGGATATATAGAACGAGAAGAGGGTGCAAGAGAGGAGAGAGAGGGAGTAGGGATTCGAGGAGGGGGTGATGTGGTGAGGGATAGGGGGATTAAGGTGGAGCAATGGTGGAGTAAGGGGGAGTAAGGTGGGAGAAGAGAGAGGGGGAGGGGGTTCAGATAGGGGACAACTGGGAGAGGAAGAGAGGGAGTGTTACGGAGACCGAAGCGGGAGGGGGAAAGAGAGAGAGAGAGAGAGTAAAAAATTAAGGGAGGAGGGAGAAAAGGGGAGCAAAAGTTAATAAGAGCGCGGGCGGAGCTGCGCGGGTCAGCTAGTACATATTATAAAACAAAGTCCTCCGCCGCGTCTGTCTGTCCCTATGTATGCTTAGATCTTTTAAACCACGCAACGGATTTTGATGCGGTTTTTATTAACAGATAGAGTGATTCAAGAGGAAGGTTTTTATGCATAATACATGCATAATATAGTAGAGCAACACTGATAATTTTAGAGGTTTCTAATGTGATGTCGTAAATATACACATTTTTTTGCGCTTACATTGCTAACGCTGGCTGAACCCTACGAGATAGATCATAATAATGTACTACAATATTGTACACCTTAATAAGATCTACAAAAAAGTCCGTGATGGTATATGTTTATCTCTTATGGATAATCCACAATAACCATCATCATCATCATCATGATGTAGTTAAGTAGGAGAAATACTTAACTACATTATAAATAAATTGTTGTTAGCAGGAATTTGTCCCTTCTTCAATGTAACGTAAACTTCACTAACCACTTACACCAATGATAAAAAAAGCTGCGAACGTTGTTCATATCGCTAGGTTAAGGTTAAGCAACATAAGGCAAGGTCATTAAATAGATGGGTAAACCGATTTGTATGAAATTTTGTGTGCATACTGGGTAGAATCTGAGAATAGGTTGTAAAGTATATTTCATGCCGCTAGGTTAAGCAACGTTAGGCAAGGTCATTACATAGATGGGTCACGGCGGCGACGAGCCACGACGGCCAAGGAGGACGGTGACGGGGTTGCGAGCCCAGTCCGCGTGATCACGAGCTAGGTTTCCGGGTCTATAATGTGCACTGAGGGGTATTTGGTGCAGATCCCACTGGAGGGCCCAGGTCCCCCCTCTTATGTGGCGATGCGACTGCCGCAGGGGTTTAAGTGGGTAAGAATCCCAGATACCTATGATTGACGAGGATATATAGAACGAGAGGAGGGTGCAAGAGAGGTGAGAGAGGGAGAGGGGTTTGAGGAGGGGTGATTGGGTGAATGTTAGGGGGATTAAACGGGACTGAGGGGGAGCAAGGTGGGAGAAGCGAGAGGGGTGAGGGGGTTCAAAGAGGGGACAACGGGGAGAGGAAGAGGGGAAGTGTGACGGGGACCGAAACTGGAAGGGGAAATAGAGAGGAGAGAGAACATAGAATTAGACTTTTTTAGAGAGAGATGGAGAGATAAAAAAAAATGTGCGTGCGTGGAGTCCCTCCGCGCGGAAGAAGTGAAACTTCATTCTAGCTCTGTCTCATTCTATTCCCCTCCCCAGTGCTGAACGTAAGTCGCTTAAGAAGTTTCACTTCATTGACTCGGACTTACTGACTGAATCGGACTGACTGAATCCGAGTCAGTCCGAGTCAGTACCGCTCAGTCCCAGTCAGTCCCGGTCAGTCCCGGTCAGTCCCGCTCATTCCCGCTCAGTCCCGGTCAGTCCCGCTCAGTTCCGGTCAGTCCCGCTCAGTCCCGCTCAGTCCCGGTCAGTCCCGCTCAGTCCCGCTCTGTCCCGGTCAGAGTCCCGCTGAAAGTAAAAATAAAATAAATAAATAATAAATAGTAAGTGTTAAATAGTGATAAAATTGTGTTTAAATAATGATAAAATAATGATAAAATTGTGTTAAAATAATGATAAAATAGTGTTAAAATAGTGTTAAAGTAATGATAAAATAATGTTAAAGTAATGTTAAAATAATGATAGAATAGTGTTAAAATAATGATAAAATAGTTTTAAAATAATGATAAAATTATGATAAAATAGTGTTAAAACAGTGTTAAATTAATGTAAAAATAATGTTAAAATAATGATAAAATAGTGTTAAAACAGTGTAAATATAATGATAAAATAATTATAAAATAATGATTGAATAATGATAAAATAATGTTAACATAATGATAAAATAATGATAAAATACTGATAAAATAATGATAAAATAATGATAAAATAATGTTAAAATGATGATAAAATAACGCCCAACTCACCCCAACTCACCCCAACTCACCCACTCACTCAGTGACGGCGTTACATGAGTGCTTTCATAACCTTAACAAATTTACGCCTATCGCCTATCGTTTAACACCTATCACTTAACACCTATCACCTATCATTTAACGCTTAACGCGTTATTTGATAACATTTTTGGAAGTCGCATAAGAAGTTTCACTTCAAATCAAAAAAAAAAAAAAAAAAAAAAAAAAAATAATAATATAATAATAAATCATGGGAAGAGGGAGAAAAAGGGAGCAAAATGTAATAAGAGCGCGGGCGGAGCTGTGCGGGTCAGCTAGTTGATATATAAATTAAATTTCCATAATTCTATTTATCTTGTAAGATTAAACGAAAATACCGATCACCCTTCCTGCCGCGAGTAATAAAATAGAATATTATCGTCAATCCAATACTGTCTCTAATGTAGTATGTACTTATGCGTTTTGCCAAACCTACCTTAGTTGGACATATCACCACTACCGTAGCTAGAGAAGAATCTTTTGCAACACATTCGCAAACATCCACCAGGCCCCGCCTTCGTGTCGCCGTCGATTTGCAAATGCAATTTTCCCAATGCAAATCGAACGACTCAGACAGATTTAATGCTTTTTGCTCACCGATTCCGCACATAATTTCCGAAAAGAATTGGAAATGGTTGCCGCTACCGATAGTCAATATTCGAAAAATGGGAATTGTACTAAAATACTGATAAGCTGATAATATCCATTAGCTCAGGGATTCGTAAAATGGGGTGAAATTGATTTATTGTTTCATTACATTACATTTAGTTTATTTCTTTCATTACTTTCCCGGTCGTTTATATTCTGGTTTATGATCCTATTTACTATGTATTACAAAGACATAGGAACGTATCAGCATTTAATAAACCTGAGTTCTATTTTGTTTGAGGGATAAATCGAAAGTATTTTTTTCGAACTGCCAAACGAACGCTAGTGTGCTTTTAAAATAGCTTCAGTACCAATGTTTACACGTTGGATCCATGAAAATGCACTCACGATGCGTTATGGTTTTGTTTGCATTTGTGAAGTCGGGGTTGTAAACATTGTCCTTACTCAGCGGGTTGTGGAAAGGTAAACGCTCAATATGTATAAAAAATATTTTTAGATATTGTATTTGAGTTCAAAATATTTTGTGCTATCTAATACCCGGCCGAGTACACTATTTTTCCGTACGGGTGTAGTAAAAACAAGTATAAATTATAAAAGCCATTATACATACTATGCGTTTCAACTAAGAATGTGGCTGCCATGATGATCCCGACTACGGAACTTCACTCGTTTTTTACGATTTTTGTACCGGCAGCAGAGTAAACACAGAATGAAAAATTCGCCCCGGTTTTGATTATTTATTGTAATGTCTTATTTTGCTAACTATTTTTGTTAAAACATCATTTTTATCAACTATATATTTGACTAGCTGACCCGCGCAGCTCCACCCGCGCTTTAATTACATTTTGCTCCCCTTTTCTCCCTACTCCCTTGATTTATCTCTCTCCATCTCTCTCTCTCTCTCTTGTAAGAAAAATCAAATTCTATGCTCTTTCTCTCCCCTCCCGCTTCGGCCCCGTCACAGTTCCCCTCTTCCTCTCCCCGTTGTCCTCTCTGAACCCTCTCCCTTCTCCCAACTTGCTCCCTCTCACTCCCCCCCCCTTGCTCCACCTAACTCCTCCGATCACTCACTCCATCACCCTCCCCTCTCCCTCTCTTGCACCCTCCTCTCGTTCTATATATCCTCGTCTATCATGGTATCAGCGGCATAAAATATACTTTATAACCTATTCTCAGACCTACCCGCAAAATTTCATACATATTGGTTCACCCATCTATTTAAAGACCTTGCCTTATTTTGCTTAACCTTAACCTAGCGGCATGAAATATACTTTACGACCTATTCTCAGACCTACCCGAAATGCACACAAAATTTCATACAAATCAGTTCACCCATCAATGTAATGACCTGGCCTTATGTTGCTTAACCTTAACCTAGCGGTATGAAATATACTTTATGACCTATTCTCAGACCTACCCGATATGCACATAAAAAATCATACAAATTGGTTCACCCATCTATTTAATGACCTTACCTAACGTTGCTTAACCTTAACCTACCGGGATAAAAAAGTATCCTAAGTCCGTTTCCTGGTTCTAAGCTACCTCCCCACCAATTTTCAGCCAAATCGGTTCAGCCGTTCTTGAGTTTTTTTTTTTTTTTTTTATGGCACTGCGCCGTTCTTGAGTTATAAATAGTGTAACTAACACGACTTTCTTTTATATTAGGCCAGGTCAAGAGTACCCTAAACCGAAGAGCATGTATGAAGGGAATAATGGATGTGGACGAAGCGAAACCAGTATATAAGGATCGTAGCAAGTGGAAAGAAGTGGTCTCTGCCTACCCCTACGCGAAAGAGGCGTGATTATATGTATGTATGTATAAAAAGGCAAATTCCTGACTGGTTGATTGACGGAAAACACACAGCCTAACGTCCGAAAACTTGTTGTTTGGTGAGTGTATTCATTACAGTACGTAGGCGCACATTAAGAAAGCCATTTTAAAAATTGACATCGTAAGTATTAAAAGAAAAAATAGTAAAACATGTCAACATAATCTGAACCACAAGAAATACGTTACTTTTTTACTGAGTAGTAGGTAAAAGATAAGGATCATGGGTCCAAAAAATAAAAGTTAAAGTTAAAAACTTGCGTTTGATATCATTTAAAAGGTCTTGGAAAGAAAACATACCTTCCTAAGTCCTTAGTTTCATTACTAAATCGGGAATACATTCACGATATTTCCGGTTTTTCTACTAACTAGTTGCTATATCCTATTTGGACGTGACACACGTAGCGACTGATCTAATTATAAAAACAAAACAGGCACAAATTTCATAAATTTAGAACTGATTAAGCTATAATTTATTATACTCGGACAGAGCCTTGATAAAACAATCAATATTATATTTTAGAAATGTTAACATCAAATAATTTTACAGATTACATCGCGACACGCCCGATACCTTTCTGAAAATGAAGATTATTTCCAATCGACTTGATCCTTTTGCTGGATCCTTTGAAGTGAATTCGATAGTGATACCCCGGCACGTACTTACTGCACGATATTTCCACTTTATAGCCTTTATATACCTCACTATTGTAAGAGACGTTATAATGTATTTCCATTTGTTATTGATCTCGCAAAATGACTGCCTGTGTTTATGTTCTCTAAACAAAAAAAATCGGATGCGCAAAAACAATCCTTTATTCAAGTGAATTACCCGAACAAAGCATTTGCATTTTTGATAACATTTGTTTATATTAACAAAATAGAACCCACAAATCACCACAATAGGACACCTTTGACAAATGCGATATATGTTTGCGTAAATGCCTATTTACCATTATTTGCTCAAAGGGAGCATCACTTGAAAGAGTTCTGCGGGGAGAGAGCATGTGAGAGTGTATTTATTTACGATGGTACTTTTGTCAATGGAGGCTCTGCTTCATTTGGGTGATTTATGGCCCTCTCCACAAAGAGGGGCTTATACATACTTATTTATCGATACGTAATAAATTCTTTCGTCTATAAAGAATATAAAAGTATTGAAAGTGAGGATTTATGTGTGGAGACAAAATATGATATGTAAGATGTATTATCTTTATTTTTATATCGGTGAGTTATGAATACAAAGGATTTTTATTATGGACATTACGTATACAACTTTTCTTTTCTTTTGTTACATTTAATGCTATTGATGCACAGATAAATATTATCACTGACACCCTGATAATTTCTACCTATTTTTAGGGTTCCATACCTAAAAGGTAAAAAAGGAACCCTTATGGTCTGACTTCGTCTGTCTGTCTGTCTGTCTATCTGTCTGTCTGTCTGTCTGTCACAGCTATATATTTCAGGAACCACTGATGCTATCGATTTTAAACTTGGAATAGTTTTAGATCTTACTTACTCAACCTCATCGCAAATACAAAAAATATGATGATTTCTGATATTTACGCGAATATTACACATTGAAATGAAACTAATTTTACGGATTATATCGCGGTTTATTTTTGATTTTAATTTCCCGACGTTTCGAATACTTTACAGCATTCATGGTCACGGGCGGACTGAGGTGGTAGCTGTCCATATGTCATAGTTGTCTTAGGGTACCCTCAGGTCTTCTAATTATTATTGTTAGTCTTCTTCTAATTATTATTATTGTTAGAAAGAGCTTACAGTATCTTGAGGTCTTGCAGTGGAATGCTTGTCTTTGGATTTGACTATGTTTATCACGGGATCCCAAGCTGGTGGTAGCACCCAGCCATCTTCTCTATTGAAATTTGGATGCTTTTTAAATTCAATAGCCTCACGAATCGTCCTTGGTAGGTAGCGCTGTTCTTTGGCGAGGATTTGTGGTTTGTCAAATCTAATATAATGGCGGGTGCGATCCTGAACATGTTCACAGACTGCAGACTTCGTATAGCGTCGATGTTTAACCTACAACTATGACATATGGACAGCTACCACCTCAGTCCGCCCGTGACCATGAATGCTGTAAAGTATTCGAAACGTTGGGAAATTAAAATCAAAAATAAACCGCGATATAATCCGTAAAATTAGATTCATTTCAAAAAAAAATATTTTTTTTTTACTTTTTTTATAATGGGGGTCGAAATAGGTCATCAAAATTTTATAGTGAGACTACTATATCGAGTGGGGTATCATATGAAAGGGCTTCATTTGCACATCTCAAAACAGATTTTTATTTTGGCTTATGTGACGTAGTTCTTGGCTGATAACCAAAAATGTAAAAAAATTACCGTGCCCCCCCCTCCCCTTATCTCCGAAGTTTGTGGAGGGAAAAATCTGAAAAAATTATGGATAATGCATGTCTATCTATATTTTACACGAAAAATAAAATGATCTATCTAAGTAGTACAGCTTTTTAGAAATCTTAAAAAAACCTCGTCAAACCAATTTAGTTTTGCGGTTTGTTTTTTTTTGCTATCTGAGATGTTACATGAATAGTAAAATTACTTTAATACGTCCAAAGATGGTATGGAACCCTCGGTGCGTGAGTCCGACTCGCACTTGACCGGTATTTATTTTGATATAAATTGTACCCTGTCCTGTGTTGAACCTTGGCCCTACTGTGCTAAGTGGCTTCCGTGACCTACGGACCATGGGCCTGCTCAGTACACAGCTCTTTAGTTAAGTATTTAAATATTTGGGAATTATATATCAGACTTGAGTAATTGTGCCAACATTATGTTTATAAAATAAATTATTATCGCTACGTAATACCTACCTCAATACATGTTATGTTATAGAAACAACATATTAAGTTACATTACACATTTTGGTCTAATTACTGCTAAGTAGAGCTAAGCATTCTTTGCTCTAATTAACACAATCAGGTACTTATAACGGGTGTAAGGGACATCATACTGATTTTTTATTTATAAGACATCAAATAATGTCCGTTACAACATTACAGAAACCATTTCGGAAAATGACAAATGACTGACTTATTAATTTTCGAGCATATAATGAATATACAGGGTGGAATTTTGTAATGCCACCTGAAGGGAAAGTACTCTTAATACTGTAGATAGAAAATTTTACTCAAAGAAAACATTCCTTTATTTTTTAAAAGAAAGAAAACTGCATTCGAAGATTTTTATAAATTCGCTTGCCGCACCCGGTAATCGAACCGACTAAAATCTCTAAAAGTTGCAACCTGTACTTTTATTGCATCGAACGTTAGGGTCAATTATAAGGATGAAATCTCTCTAACAAACTTCATAAATTAAATAAAAGGAAAACAATGAAATCTTAAATTATTAATTGAGTGGATCAAGTTAAAGCACTTTTACTCAAAGATCCATCTGTTTCCTTATGTTATTAATTAATAATTATCATTGACGTCATTTATCCATTAAAATGACGTATTACTATTTAGATAAGACGAGTTCAGAGTTGAAGTTCAGAATACGATTTATAACATTCACCACAACACGTTATTAAAGGTTACTAGAAATGAATTCGTTAGAAGAATAAATTTGTGTAACCAAGAAGATGGAGCCCATTTCGAGCAATTAATTAGTTAGTTTACCATTTTTGGTAAATAATTAAAATAATTTAAGATTTCATTGTTTTCCTTTTATTTAATTTATGAAGTTTGTTAGAGAGATTTCATCCTTATAATTGACCCTAACGATCGATGCAATAAAAGTACAGGGTGCAACTTTTAGAGATTTTAGTCGGTTCGATTACCGGGTGCGGCAAGCGAATTTTAAAAAATCTTCGAATGCAGTTTTCTTTCTTTTAAAAAATAAAGGAATGTTTTCTTTGAGTAAAATTTTCTATCTACAGTATTAAGAGTACTTCCCCTTCAGGTGGCATTACAAAATTCCACCCTGTATGCGGACATTATGCGGAATAATATTTATTTCTCAAATTACAATGCTAATTTTCTGAAATAATAATAATTAATTGCCTATTAATTAATTGCCTATGTACTGTTTTAGTGCATAGAGTATAGATAAATAAATAATTAAATAAATTTTCCACATATAAGTAATTTATTGTTTTTAAATTAAAATTATGCTTTATTAATATACCAATAATAATATTATACTAATTTTATTTAAAAAAAGTGTTTTTTTTTAAATTCATGAAAAAGCCGATGAAAAATTTCAACACTAGGATGTTCAGAATCATGTACATCCAGTACCCTGGTATCAGTTTTCGGTACGATGTCCCTTACGTATGTTTCTTTATTTCGAATCAAATACGTATTATGGCCTGTATTGATATCATGATTGTGTACAGTCAAACCAGATTGTGTATCAGTTCAAACCAGGATGTGTTGCTGTAACTTCTTCTTAGTCGTAGGACGCACATCCCAAAGGATGTGGGCCCTGACGACGGTGGCGTTGCGACCCGACGGCGGCACGCTCAAAAGCAAGGCACCTTCTGGAAAGCCTCTCATGTGCCGATGCGACAGCCGCGGGGGCTTAGTGCGTAATAATCCCATATACCCTGATTGACTCTCACGGGTCCCAGGGACCTATTGAAGGCTCCCCCCATCAAAACAAAAATGGGCGTGTAAAACTGTTTTTTTTTTATTTTACTTATTGACCGTTCTTCACTTTAGACGAGTGGTCATTAAGACTCCTAAGTCCGATAATTTTGTTACAGTGCCTTTCAGTCATGAACTTTCAGAAAAACTAACACTCAGAAGGGACTTTATTCTTGTGTTCTACACTGCACTACACTGCAATAATTTATAAAACTTTTTATTTAATTTTTCTCGCAGGGTAACCTTTAATAGATAATAGGGGTCAACGGGGGGATTCTTAACTACTAAAACCCTAGCGGCTGGCGCATCGGCACATGAGAGGAGGACCTAGGCTACCCTGGGCTGCCTTTGAGCCCGCCGCTAGGGCGCGTATTGTACCCAAGAACCTTTTTTTTTATGTCGAGGAGGAAATCTTCTAATGTACCCAGTCCCCGAGGGGGCGGAGGCGGGTTATGTGGGATTTGTACCCACCAAAACCTCCCCGGTGGCCTTCTTTAACGCTATGTAGAGACTCTGCGCTCTCCGTTCGGATCTTCGCCAGAGTCTCTCCAGCACCAGACGCTCGCTAGAGCACGCTCCGGGGGGAGCAAAAACCCACGCTCCCCCCGGCACCCTCGCAGTGCTTGCGACAACGCAGGGCCTACACCCCGTCGTCGCCCGCCTCGGGGTCGCATTTAGATAGGGGATACCTCGTCAGATTAATACTTTATTTCTATTTCAGATTTCTATTGAGCCCCTGACAATGGGGCCGGAGGGTCGGAGTGATAAGCATCGCTGCCTCGACGCTGTCGCCTCCATCGGGAGAGGCCCGATCCCGTTCCGCCGTTTCCTTCTGGGACATGACTGTTTCACAGAAGTATGCCACAGCCCTTCATGCCAATTCCTCCGCCAACATAGCCACTACAGGCCACTACTGCTGGCAGAGGGAGGTCGTGTCCGATCCGCCTGACCAGGACCCGCCGCTCCGAGGCCCACGCAGGGCACTTCTGGAGCGTATGCTGGGCGGAACCGCCACATAGGAAAATGTACCTACCTGGACAGTCCCTTGCATAAAAGACCTTGAAACCTGCCACCTTGTACAACTTTACTAAATATTCTGTGTAAAGGGGAAGACAATATTTAATGCTCACGACCAATAGGATTAAACAATAAAAATAATTTCTACAAAAAAAAACCGCCTTCAGAATGTAACTAAAAAGCCTGAAATAATTTGTGAGGAGTGGTTTTTACATCTGCATATTTGGACGTGAACTACAACATATTATAAATAATTTAATTTAATAAAATTAATTAAAATTAAATAAAATTATTTTTTTAAATTTCATAACTTAATTTGAATAGTATTTTCGATTGTTTTGATACGATCCATACTATACTATATAACTATATTAACTATATATATATATATATATATATTATATATATTTATATTTTATATATATATATAATATTATAAATGCGAAAGTAACTCTGTCTGTCTGTCTGTCTGTTACTCTATAACGCCTAAGCCACTGAACCGATTTTGATGAAATTTGGTACAGATATAGATTAGACTTCAAGGAAGGACATAGGCTACTTTTTATCCCGGAAAAAAAAGATGAAAGGGGTTGAAATAGGGAAGGAAAGTTAGTATGGAATTTCGTCATTGTTAAAGAAAATACTTTATTTTACATCTCTACTTCCCTATCCATCCATACTTCCATACTAATCCATACTTTCCATACTTATATATTTTTATATTTTATATATTATATTATTATATTATATAATATTATTTATTATTTAAATTATAAATGCGAAAGTAACTCTGTCTGTCTGTCTGTCTGTTACTCTATAATGCCTAAGCCACTGAACCGATTTTGATGAAATTTGGTACAGAGATAGATTAGACCTCAAGGAAGGACATAGGCTACTTTTTATCCCGAAAAAAAAAAGATGAAAGGGGTTGAAATAGGGAAGGAAAGTTAGTATGGAATTTCGTCATTGTTAAAGAAAATACTTTATTTTACATCCCTACTTCCCTAAAGATAAAGATAAAGAAGATAAAGATATATTTATTTGTTAAAATATAGTTTGATAAGATGACATAAAAAACATTTAGTGCTTATATTTTACCAATTATTGGTGTACAAATATTGCTTATAATATAATTAAGTAACAAAATTATAAAAAATCTATATACCCTATCCATCCATACTTCCATACTTCCATTTCCATCCATACTTACTTACTTACTAATATTATAAATGCGAATGTAACTCTGTCTGTCTGTCTGTCTGTCTAACTGTCTGTCTGTCTGTCTGTTACTCTATAACGCCTAAGCCACTGAACCGATTTTGATGAAATTTTGCACAGAGATAGATTAGACCTCAAGGAAGGACATAGGCTACTTTTTATCCCGAACTACTTTTTATCCCGAAAAAAAAAGATGAAAGGGGTTGAAATAGGGAAGGAAAGTTAGTATGGAATTTCGTCATTGTTAAAGAAAATACTTTATTTTACATCTCTACTTCCCTATCTATCCATTCTTCCATACTTCCATGTCTATCCATACTTCCATATACTTAATATTATAAATGCGAAAGTAACTCTGTTTGTCTGCCTGTTACTCTATAACGCCTAAGCCACTAAACCGCTTTTGATGAAATTTGGTACAGAGATAGATTAGACCTCAAGGAAGGACATAGGCTACTTTTTATCCCGAAAAAAAAAGATGAAAGGGGTTGAAATAGGGAAGGAAAGTTAGTATGGAATTTCGACATTGTTAAAGAAAAGACTTTATTTTACATCCCTACTTCCCTATCCATCCATACTTTCATACTACATTAAAATATAAACATTGTGAAAATCTATAAAAACAGTTGAGAAAAACAATAAAAGCGCGGGCGGAGCTGCGCGGGTGTGCTAGTTATTATATATATTATATACTAGCTGACCCACGCAGCTCCGCCCATAGATGATACTTAATATACTGAGATAGATGCGCAACTCAAGCTTTCAATTTTATAATTTGAAGGTCTGTTTGCTAGATGGCGTTGCTTAGCGAGTTATACGTTTAGCTCGCTAGATGGCGCTGCATTGCTAAGAAATATTTACATTGAATCGTACATAACCAACAGTTTTCAAAACTTCTTAGAAAATACCAATATCCCAATAACAAAAAATAATTTAATTAAGTTTGAAAAAAAAACCATAAATCTTCGCAAATGTCCTCTGGATATAAACGCATCTACTGTTAAACTTTACTTGCGAGTTATAATTACACACTAGCTCCTTCTATCGGAGTTTAGATAAAACTATATTTTCGGACACCGTAACACAGATGGCAGTAGATTCTATTTACATTTTAATAACCACGAATGTATGAGAGTTGCACCCCCCTGCTCCGCCTGCGCTATTTTTACGTTAACAACCTTTTAATAACAGACATTCGCATCGAATACATATCCTCCTTTTTTATAGTCGGTTAAAAACTCCGACCCACTTTTTACTTGCTCTCCGTAGCACGGACCCGTTTAGTTCAAATGGCGTTAAACGGTCACCCATCTATTTAATGACCTTACCTAACGTTGCTTAACCCGATCGATTACAAAACCTTGATAACAACTCTCTATGAGTGTTCCCTTACTAATATTTATTATATTATAAAGAAAAATTTATAAAATCGGACCAAGCGTATAACCAAGTACCCATTTTGACTTTAATCCCCTCTCTCAAAAGAACCGTGCTATATTTATTACGGGATAAAAAGTATCCTATGTGTCCTACCTTGTAGTAAGATCTCAAATCATGCCAAGTTTCATTTGAATCCATTCAGTAGTTTCGGCGTGATGCGCAGCCGTGATACAGACAGACAGACAAAAATTAAAAAAATTACATTTTTGGCCTCAGTATCGATATATAATTTTCAAAATATCTTCAATGTACAGAATTGGACCTGTTACAGTTTTATTATAAGTATAGATTTTCTCATCTCTTATGACATGGATGAGACAGAGGACATTTGCCAGCAGTGTTACATTACCGTAAGGGTTAAAAAAAAGCTGATACAAGTTTTAGATTCTATTGGGCCTTTGCGTGTAACTACGAGCCCTGTTGTAGTTTCTTGGCAAATATTCAAACTGCCGCAAACACGTCTTAAAGGAAAACTTGTAAAAGAACGTGTATGTAAGCGGCTTATTTATAGACGCAAATACTTTGTACGCATCAAAGGGGGCTTTCAATGCGGCTCTCAGGAAGGAAACTATACTGGTTTACGATCATACGGCGTCAATAAGGTGGAAGGAAACATAAAACACAGCGGTTAAAAAACAGAGCTTTGACGAGCGACAACATTTCTGCAATAGTGAATATTACTCCAGCAATGTATCTCGTAGGGACTGGGGTTTTGGATATTTTAATTTGGACATTTTAAAATCAATGATTATAATAGTATGGCAATTAAAAAATTATACAAACAAGTTTCTTTCTCAAGGATTTATCTTAGAATCCCTGACATAAGAACTTTTTATTCATTGACATAACATGGACATAACAGTCATCTTCTAATATATAAAATTCTCGTGTCGCGGTGTTGGTTACGAAACTCATTCGAAACGGCTGAACCGATTGGTATGAAATTATGTGTGCTTATCAGGTAGGTCTGAGAATAGGTCGTAAAGTATATTTCATTAAGGCAAGGTTATTAGATAGATGGTTGACAATTTAATTCCATTCTAAGCGTATCCGTGCTTCAGAGAACAAGTAAAAGACAGGCCCTGGTATATAACAGACTTCAAAAAAGGAAGTTGTGCATAAGACGAGTACCTATGTATACCTAATAATATTAAAAATGTGTAATATTCACATACTTAATCTATACTTATAATAAAACTGTAACAGGTCCAATTCTGTACATTGAAGATATTTTGAAAATTATATTTGGAGGGCATTCTATAACTGAGGCCGAAAATGATTTTTTTTTTAATTTTTGTCTGTCTGTCTGTCTGTATCACGGCTGAGCATCACGCCGGAACTACTGAATGGATTCAAATGAAACTTGGCATGATTTGAGATCTTACTACGAGGTAGGACATAGGATACTTTTTATCCCGTAATCTAGCACGGTTCTTTTGGGAGAGGGTATTAAAGTCAAAATGGGTAGTTGGTTATACGCTTGGTCCGATTTTATCAATTTTTCTTTATAATATAATAAATATCAGTAAGGTAACACTCATAGAGAGTTGTTATCAAGGTTTTGTATTCGATCGGGTTAAGCAACGTTAGGTAAGGTCATTAAATAGATGGGTGACCGTTTAACGCCATTTGAACTAAACGGGTCCGTGCTTCGGAGAGCAAGTAAAAAGTGGGTCCCAGTTTTTAACCGACTATAAAAAAGGAGGTTATGTATTCGATGCGAATGTCTGTTATTAAAAGTTTAGTTAACGTAAAAACAGCGCAGGCGGAGCTGCTCGGGTCAGCTAGTACTTATTATAATACCTCCTCCTTTTTTGAGGTGGGGTTTTTAAGTAAGTACTACACAATATAGTATTCGTAACTATAATTTAGACAGACTCAACACCTACATGCGTAACTACATCTTTAAAACACAAAGGAAATAACTTTTTTCCGTGCGTTACAATTTACTTACAATTCAAGTACTTACCTACAAAACAAGTGTTTTAAAAATTCAAAAAACCGCTGCCATCTCTGGAATGGACTTAAAATAACTTTCCAGCTCACTGTAGCTGATCACCACCTTTCTACACCAACTACTCGTCGAGCCTTATCCAATGAGTCCAAATTCGGTGGGTCTACGTTTACTGGAGCAGAGTTCTTGTGACCACCTACCTGCTCCACCATCAGACCCTGCTCCACCATCAGACTCTTATGCTTTTAGCTTGTTCTGATTTTGAGTCATTTTGCTTGTGTCCTTTTTAATGGAAGCGTGAAGGTTACCATACCACAGTAACATTGAATTTATATTCCTAATGAATTTATTTTACATTTACATACACAGCTAATCACCATCATAAGCCATCACGCTTTCACAAGCTTTCAAATAAAAAAATGCATTCAAACCTGTCCATTTCTAGAGAACTAAGATGCCGACAGACCTAAACACAGAAAGACTTAAGCGTCAAACTTATAACACTCCTCGTGTTTGGCCGGGAGTTAAAAAGAGCTCACGCAGCACGTTACAAAATATGAGAGGAAATACAATTCTGCGGAGAGCGATAGAGTATTGTAACGAGCGACATCGTTTGTCAATAAGGGTGAGATTTAGTGTCCGCCATACAACATTCGCCCATAATGGCGCGGAAGGATCCGGCAACGACTGGTAATAACCTGAATAACCTGAGACTTTTATACACGGCTGCCACCCAGCGCAGATAACGAACTATTCAAAAGGAAATGACACCTCGGATTTTATGAAAGCGCTATATTTCACAGAGTCAATGTGGGGTGGTTTGCGGTTGTACTTTTGGCTGTTATTATACGATAAAAATAATAGGTATCCTTTCCGGAGTAATCTGAGAGTAAGGATATGCGATACAAATAACGGTAATTCCCGATATCGAATCTCACAATTGTTTTTTTTTATAATTCACAGTTTTTATGAAAATACTTAATTCTTCATTTCGGGGTATAGCTGTAAAAATCATTTCGATAGCGGATTAGTAAATAGCACTTACCGTCGATAGCCCCACGTAATATGGTTGGCTGTGACAGGAATGGGGCTTGAAAATTGGGCTCAAAGGCGTATCTTCGGAAGCATTTGTCCAACAGACAACTAAGGTAGGCTGATTATGATAAACTAAACAGAGAATGTTTCGGACGATTCAAAATCAAAGATATGAAACATAAAAAACATCGATATACTATCTAAACAAGATTAGCTGTCACGGCCCGAAAAGTGGTCATGAAAATAGAGAGGCTGTCGCTTATTTCAAATTAGTACGAGCCGACAACAGGATGTATCGAAATTCCTTATTGCGCGTTTATAAACTGTCCAAATAATATAATACTTATCGTAATACTAAAATTGCAGATGGGGAATTTTTTTTTCGTTTCGTTTTCTTATTACTACTAGTTTAAATAATAAATATAAGTAAGATATCATTATAATACGAAATAAAAATTATTTATTTGATATTTTCTCCGCTAGAGACTGACAAAATTAATGTTGCCGATAGGCGTGTCGCCACTGTCTATACGAAACTGTTAAACTACACGTCATTACCATAATAAAAAAGTTAGTTCTCATTTTTGCCACCAGCACGGATAAGTTTGTAAGTCAGTACACACACAATGGAAACACACCTGTTTTGAACCTTATTTTATAGTGGTTAAGATTTTCTTTTAAATGAGTACAGTCAAAACAACTACTTTTTATCGTATAATTTTGGCGGTTTTATTGATTTTTCTTTGTCTCCGATGTAAAGGTTTTATGTGCCAACATTACTGCATACAGAATTAGTCTTTATTACTACATGTGAAGGCTGCTATTAGTCCGACGTTCCGAATTATTTAAAACTATTTTCTACAATTTCTAGCTACGTGTATAGTTGTGTAAATAAATGTAACCGCGACCACATTTTCGATGTCATTTTGTTCGTGACAGCTAATCTAGTTGGTATAGTATATCGATGATAAAAAATATTGAATTTTTGAATATAGAATCTGAATATAGAGTGCGTAACAGCAAAATGGACCGCATTTAAATTTCGATAGGGCTCTCGAATGGGGCACTCCCTATCTGTGCATCAATACGAGGGCCTGTCAGTGGAAGCACCCTCGCCCCAATTGAGAGCCTTTTCTCATTGTTTTACGACATTTAATCGAGTGGCTTTTGTCCCGAGTGTCTTAATTACATTTTTATTAATTTAAACAACGTTTTATTGTTTTAAATGAAAATGTTTAATCTCTTGATAAGCTTATAAAATAACGTTCCTTAACTGTTAACTAAGTACTTTTTTTTCAGTTATGCCAATTAACGCTAATCTACTGCAAGCGTAGCGTAGATACTGTGATGATTTATATCTTTTTACATTTAAAATGATGATCATAACCAAAATATTTCAAAAACTACACCGGTACGTTACGAGTTCTAAAAAACCTAAAATACTAACATTATGGGCACTCGATATTGTTTAAGCATATGTAAATCTATAAACCATAAAAACTTTTAATTTCCGAGGTTATAATACAGTGTTATTTAACCAATACCACAAAACGACCACTGGCGCGATTGTTGTATGCCAATATATACCAAACTGTTGTTTCCAATCTCAACGGTGATTGCATGCTTAAAATGTTAGCCCCGAGCGCAGGCTACTTTGTATATTAGTAATTTGGTGTAACACGATAGTAACAATTTGAATTTACTGTATGACCGGGGAGTGAACATTTGTTCTATGCGGACAAAACTGTCTTTTGTCTGGGTCGGTCTTTCCTTCCAAGTAATCTAGGGCCTTCAAGACTCCGATAGGAGTTTACTTTTCTGTGTTCTTCTTAAGCCTTACCATTAAGCTAATTTATTAGCTAGAGTAATTTATCATCCACGGCTGAAACGTCACATAAAATCAAAGAACGAGGTCTATGCGACTTACATATTGACTTTAAAAAATCATTGCATGAGGAATATTTACTAATGACGTAGTGAAGAAAACATAGTGAAGAAACCCAGAATATTCTTTAGTATGTTTTCAAAATGTGTATACATCAGAAACAAATATCAACAGTTATTTCCTATATACAATATTGAAATCGGGTCTACCTAACTTCAAGCATATGAAATAATTGACGGACGTGGGCAAAGTTTGGAGACCGTCTTTTACTAATCTGTGTATCTGTGTTTTGCGATTAAATTTGGTTTGGGGCACTCACTGACAAAATACATAAAACGTCATCAAGGGGATTCTCCGCCCAGCAGTACAAACTTCTCTTAACAACGCTACGACAGGTTATGTCTCTTTCGTATCGGCTCATTTAGTCAACAAGAGCAAGTCTTACAGACTTTACGCTATGAATCTATGAGTCTAATAATAGTGGTAAGAGCCAATGTAGTAGTATTAGTAGTAGCAATTAGGTGGTTGTACGCATGTAGTGACTGAACTGTTTTCATCAGTATTCCATGAAACTTTATTTCTTACGTAAAATTACATTATTTCAAATACATCACGTTATTCTGTTTATTGTCTCTCTCTATCTAATAATAACCCTAATAGCTCAATTATTATGAAATATTGCCCATATTTTACCGTCTGCGTTTATAAGTATCGAAATGAAATTGTTTTCGTTTACTATTTTTCGAAGACTTATTTCGTTGTACGAAATATTGAAACCTAATAAAATGCTACGAAAATAAATTGTGTAAGGGTTAAAATGTCCTCCACATTCGATAGAATTAAAGGCAAAAACAATTTATATTTATTTACGTGTCACCTAACCCTCGAATGTCGAAACAAGAGAAACCAAAACAAGAAAGATTTATGCCTTCCACAGAAAAAAAGGGGTTTATGTTTAATGGTAATGGTCTTTTTATTGTCTGGTTTCTCGCTAATTGCATCTTGGTTTTGTTTTGGAACCTGTCTGGTAGTTTGAAAAGTTGAGAGAAATTCCCGGGTAGTATTTACTGAGTTCGCCGTTTTAGTCATTTGAAAAGACGGGAAGCTTAATCTTTCCCCGGGGGGAATTCACACGTGAGCATGTTGAGTAACTTTCCTCGTTAATTGCGAGGTACATCTGCTGTACGTAGCTTACATGTGAACTGCATTAAGTAATGTAATAAAATACTGGTAGGTTAAGTAAGTATAATATTAGTACGTGTACGCCATTTTTATTTACAAAATCAAAATCATAGCATTAAATGTATGAATACAAGAGTGATGGTGGCCAGCTAAAAACAATATTGATAGGGTTGAATAACTTCCGGGCAAGCAGGAATGTTGATGAGTCGTTGATTTATTCAAAATTAAAGTTAATAATAATTTTCTGTAAAAGCTGTAACAGCTCAGTGGGCGAGCGCTTGCCTTGGAAACGAGGTGCGCAGGTTCGATCCCCGGCTCGCACCTCTGATTTCTTTAATCATGTGCGAATCGTCTTTGTGCGATTGTTACTAGCGTTCGGTGAAGGAAAACATCGTGAGGAAACCTGCATGTCTGAGAAAGCCTAACTAGCTTTCGAATGACGTGTGAAGTCCGCCAACCCGCACTTGGCCAGCGTGGTGGACTATGGCCTAAGCCCCTTCATCTTGAAGGGAGGCCCGTGCCCAGCAGTGGGACATAAACAAGGGCTGGTATTATTATTATTATTATTATTATAATTTTCTACAGTGGCATCACCTCCGAAGAAGTTAGTAGCAATGTACCTCAGACCAAAACTCTAATCACACACAAACAGCCGTTTGCCGTTCTACTGCTTTATTTATACTGTGGCGATTTGGTGGGTTCACTTAATAGTTCTCTACGCGCTGTGCTTGCGCTGAAATTGTTCTTAAGTCATATTTATACCCTCATCGTAGAGTCGGCTTCAACACCTTTAAAGCGATACAAGTTACGTCTATGAAACATAAATTACTTAAACGTGCTTCCATCAAAAACTAAATTTATTCAGTACAAATGCTCGCGAAAATGTGTTGACGAAATATTTTACTAGACTTCTTATCATCATAACTCGTTCGTGTGGCTCACAAAACATTTACTTGCAGCACATGAACGACTTGAATAAATTCTGAAACTCCCGAGAAACTTACAAGGGAGTAACTACATGAATGAAAGCAAAGAGATTAAAGATAGGCCATAGAGCGATCTTTTAGAAGTTGGGTTAGAAAAAAAAAAGGCTTAAATATATTCCTTCAGAGTCGCTGTATGTTCGGGCTGTGAGCCCTTGGACGTCCATTGAGTACGGCGGCGACTCCGAGGAGGACGACGGCGGGGTTGTGACCCCCGTCCCCGTGAGCACCGTGACTGGTTCCCGACGGCGGGCTCAAAGGCAACGCACTGGTGCAGATCCCACCAGAGAGCCCTGGCGTCCCCTATCATGTGCCGGTGCGACAGCCGTGAGGGTTTTAGTGGGTAAGAATCCCACGTACCTTCGGAAACCTTTACAATGATTCCCCATTTATGAAAAACCAAAGGCTTAAATATATTGATTTCTCGGATTCCTAAATTAAAATATAGACATTGCAATCAATCTATTCTTACGGATTATATCGCGATTTATTTTATTTTTCCCGACGTTTCGAATGCTTTGCAGCACCCATGGTCACGGGCGGACTGAGATGTTGAACGTCCCTGCGCTCTATTTATACTGTCATAATTTTCGGTGTACCCTCAGTTATTGTTGTTGTTTTTATTGATGTACCCTCAATTCTTATTGGTTATTATTGTTGTTGGTCCGACCTACGCAGTAAGAGCTTACAGTATCTTGACGTCGTGCAGTGTTTTGTCTCGTTTTGGATTTATTTATATTTATCACAGGATCCCAAGCTGGTGGTAACACCCAACCATCTTCTCTATTGAAATTAGGATGTTTTTTGATTTCAATAGCCTCACGAATCATCCTTGGTTGGAAACGGTGTTCTTTTGCGAGGATTTGTGGTTTATCAAATCTGATATAATGGCGGGTGCGATCCTGAACGTGTTCACAGACTGCAGATTTTGTACAGCGTCGGTGTTTCACATCAGCTATGTGCTCTTTAACGCGAGTTTTTATTGCACGCTTTGTTTGCCCAATGTAGGAGAGCCCACAGTCACAGTCGAGTTTATAAACTCCTGCATCTTGTAAAGGTATGTGGCATTTGACAGGTGGTAAATATTGACTAATCTTCTTTGGTGGCTTATAATAAGTTTTGATTGAAGCCCGCTTTAAGATGTAGCCAATCTTGTCAGTAACCCCTCTAACATATGGTAGGACAGCAGGTTGACGCTCCACTGTGGCTGGTTTGACACGTTCACTATGATGGCGGCGCGGAATCCGGAGCTTGTTGTCACGCAGTACTTGCTCGACATGTTGAAGCTCAGCGCTCAGATGGT
The DNA here is from genome assembly GCA_911728495.1 of Furcula furcula. Taxonomy (NCBI): domain Eukaryota; kingdom Metazoa; phylum Arthropoda; class Insecta; order Lepidoptera; family Notodontidae; genus Furcula; species Furcula furcula. Next base: position 21,632,315 of record OU452244.1, on the reverse strand, counting down.
CATTATCACAGATTCCGCGTGCTCTTTGAAACAAAGATTTACCCACTGTAGCTAGCTGTGTTGGGGGATGATGAGACTCACCATTCAAGTACCTATCTGTATGGGTTGGTTTTCTGTACACAGTATGGCCCAAGGTATTATTAGGATTCCGCAATACTAATACATCCAAAAAGGCCAATGAGTTATTTGTCTCCAACTCCATTGTGAATTTAATTTTTGGATTGATGGAGTTAAGATGGTCCAGGAATACTGTTACTTTATCAGATGGTAATATTGTGAAGGTATCGTCTACGTATCGCTTGTAGAATCTCGGAGTAACAGGTGAAGTTCTGAGGGCTGTCTCCTCAAAGTCTTCCATGAAAATGTCAGCTACTACGGGAGATACAGGTGAGCCCATCGCTACTCCATCTACTTGCTTATAGAATTGCTCCTTCCACAATAGATAGCCAGATGTAAGGCAATGTTCTAATAGTTCTGCATATTCCTTTGGTATGTTTTTCTCGGCTAGCCTCTTTTTTACAATTTCAATGCAGTCCACCACAGGTAGGCATGTGAATAGGGACTGGACATCAAAACTGACCATAGTTTCATTGTCAGAAATACTCAGATGTTTGATTTCATTGACAAAATGGTATGAATCCCTAGTATGCGCTTGTGTGTGCCCTCTTAGTGATGAAAGCACTTTTGCCACGTGCTGAGCCAACTTGTAAGTTGGTGTGTCGATCTGGCTCACAATTGGACGTAGCGGAGCATTGGGTTTATGTACTTTGGGCAACCCATACAACTTCGGCGGCTTTGCACAAGAAGGTATCAGTGACTTGACATCGAGATTCAATCTCTCGGAGTTTTTCTTTATGATATTACTCGTTGTTTTGAGAATTTTGTTAGTTGGGTCTGTTCTGACCTTTTCGTATGTGCTTACATCCGATAACAGTTGTTGTATTTTTAGATTGTAATCGTCGGTGTCTAAGATGACGGTAGCATTGCCTTTGTCTGCGCGTAGTATGGTGATGTCAGTTCTGGTGCGTAAGTTTTTTAATGCTTCATATTGGTTTTTGGGAAGATTTGGTGTGGGCAAAGAACTCCGTCGTAACAGGGATGAAACATCCTGACGAATTGCCTCCGAATCCTCCTTCCCTAAGTTATTTTTACCCAGAACGTCCTCTACGCTTGATATTATCTCTTCATATGGTATCCTTCTTGGCGCAATTGAAAAATTCAGGCCTTTCGTGAGTACTTGTATCGTTGGTTCATCTAATGTTTGTTTCGACAGATTGATGACTGCGCGTGACTCACTAACTGTGGTGCTAGCGGCTTGAGTGAATGGTTGCGCTCCGTCACTTGGTATTGAATTATTTTCGACATTTGATTTGTTGATCAATTTTTCATACTTTTTAATGTGATTATTCTTGCATTCATTATATTTCGACGTTTCTCGTTTATTTAAAGTATTTATGCAATCATCATAATCAATTGTCGTCAATACTGCCTTTATTAAATTAGATGACGTCTCAATTTCCCGGTTTAAGCAATGTAGATCGGAACGTGTTTGGTGTATCACCGTGATTAATAATTTATGACTTGCTTTTCTAAGGATCTTCGCGCTTCCTCGTATATCCTTCTTTGCAGTAATCTTGACACACGTAGGAATGAGATTATGATCTCTACATCTCTTCAAGAAATTTAAGGATGTTGTATATCTTGCGCGCTTTGTCTTGAGATCTTCTAACCGGCGAATTTTATTGGCGATTTCCAGTCCGTACTGGTTCACATAATGTTGTCTTTTATTTACGCGAATACTAGACATTGCAATCAATCTATTCTTACGGATTATATCGCGATTTATTTTATTTTTCCCGACGTTTCGAATGCTTTGCAGCACCCATGGTCACGGGTGGACTGAGATGTTGAACGTCCCTGCGCTCTATTTATACTGTCATAATTTTCGGTGTACCCTCAGTTATTGTTGTTGTTTTTATTGATGTACCCTCAATTCTTATTGGTTATTATTGTTGTTGGTCCGACCTACGCAGTAAGAGCTTACAGTATCTTGACGCCGTGCAGTGTTTTGTCTCGTTTTGGATTTAATTATATTTATCACAGGATCCCAAGCTGGTGGTAACACCCAACCATCTTCTCTATTGAAATTAGGATGTTTTTTGATTTCAATAGCCTCACGAATCATCCTTGGTTGGAAACGGTGTTCTTTTGCGAGGATTTGTGGTTTATCAAATCTGATATAATGGCGGGTGCGATCCTGAACGTGTTCACAGACTGCAGATTTTGTACAGCGTCGGTGTTTCACATCAGCTATGTGCTCTTTAACGCGAGTTTTTATTGCACGCTTTGTTTGCCCAATGTAGGAGAGCCCACAGTCACAGTCGAGTTTATAAACTCCTGCATCTTGTAAAGGTATGTGGCATTTGACAGGTGGTAAATATTGACTAATCTTCTTTGGTGGCTTATAATAAGTTTTGATTGAAGCCCGCTTTAAGATGTAGCCAATCTTGTCAGTAACCCCTCTAACATATGGTAGGACAGCAGGTTGACGCTCCACTGTGGCTGGTTTGACACGTTCACTATGATGGCGGCGCGGAATCCGGAGCTTGTTGTCACGCAGTACTTGCTCGACATGTTGAAGCTCAGCGCTCAGATGGTCATTATCACAGATTCCGCGTGCTCTTTGAAACAAAGATTTACCCACTGTAGCTAGCTGTGTTGGGGGATGATGAGACTCACCATTCAAGTACCTATCTGTATGGGTTGGTTTTCTGTACACAGTATGGCCCAAGGTATTATTAGGATTCCGCAATACTAATACATCCAAAAAGGCCAATGAGTTATTTGTCTCCAACTCCATTGTGAATTTAATTTTTGGATTGATGGAGTTAAGATGGTCCAGGAATACTGTTACTTTATCAGATGGTAATATTGTGAAGGTATCGTCTACGTATCGCTTGTAGAATAAAATAAATCGCGATATAATCCGTAAGAATAGATTGATTGCAATGTCTAGTATTCGCGTAAATAAAAGACAACATTATTAAAATATAGAGTTGAAATGCCATTATAAAGTTGGAACTAATTATTAGTTCCAACGTTTTTATAAGCTGTGTAAGTTGAGAAAGTCTTTCAGACTAATCAGCTATTGGAGGCATTGGAATGAAGTTCGAAGTCCACTTTCTCCGTAGTCCGAAGTCCAAGCACCACCTCAGTAACAATTTCTACCGAAATGTCGGTCAACCTTCATCTGAGGCTCTATCTTTACAACGATAACGCCGAAACCGCACTGATAGATAATTTGTTTAAAAAATAGAAATTCAGATGAGATAGCTGTCACTATAGGTACAAATGTGAAGACCTCTAAGAGCGTACCTAGGAGGTGAGGCTTCTTCCAAAGGACGCCACTAACCCTGATCTTTGTCTGCCCCTTTTCTAGCCACCGCCAACTACTTTGCAAACCTCATAGCTCCATCTCATGAACCTGCCTACCACAACGATCAACGGTACTTATGTGCAAGTTGTGAAGAGAATGCTTATAATCAAATACATCTGATCATCATCATTAGCAGCCGATAGACGTCCATTGTTGAACAAAGGCCTCCCCCTTAGAAGGGAGGGGTTGCCATAGTCCCCACGCTTGGCAGAGGGCTTGCGGATCGCAGTATAGTTGATAGGTAATCCAATAGAAAAACGCTGCTGCCCGTCTTCTTGTTTTCCCTTAGTCGCCTCATACATACACCCAACGGTGGGAAGAGATGGGTATGTACTATTCTTACCGGGGTACTTATGGGTACGGGTACTTATGTGCAAGTTGTAAAAACCTCGACTCCACGACTCCAGACAGATATAGCTTATAATCAAATACACCTGTTATGCTCAAAAAATAACAACAGCCTTTAGATCTACGTAGATCTAAAGGGCGTTGTTATTTTTTGTTATTATATACAGACGTCTGTATAATATCTTGGGACAATCCACACACGGTCATCCGATCCCAAACTAGGCAGAGCCTCTACTATGGAAACCAGACAACTGATACTAATACTTATATACTTTTTTTTTAAATACATACTTAAATAGGTAAACAACACCCAGACACTTGGCGGGAATCGAACCCACGACCCGTTGGTTAGCAGGCAGGGTGTCTGACCACTAGACCAATGGGCCCGTCATATACTCTTGTCCATAATTATGTCGACAATTACTAACTAAATGACTTCCAAACATTTGATAATACTACTTACTAAACTTGGGAATTCACGTGCTGTAGTTGGGGTGACATTAATTTTAACTTTATGGACTGTAATTAAAGAACTGCCAACGTAATAGTGTCCTTTGGGATGGGATCTGTATATATTCAAATTGCTTTCTATATAGAATAGTAATAAACCCCTGTCTGATAGTTGAGGGTTAATACCCTCAACTCTATTAGATTAGAATAATTTCTAATCTAATAGATGTTAAAATAAATACATTATTGTTACAACCAAAGTAGTAACCATTTTGCGCCAAATCTAATTAAAATAAGTATTAAATAGACGAAAAGGACTCAACATTTAAAATCCTAAAGCCTAAAATGGCTTCTTAAAAACAAATTTCTATTTCTATCTGTTTTATGGTAATGAAGTAAATAACTAATTAGTACTAACGCCTGAGCTAAAGACCATTTAGATATTGTTCGCCAGATATTCCGCAAGTAAGTAACAGAGAGCAACATTGCTGTTTCACTATAGTTGGCGAAATAGGCTTAAGGTACTTCAATAATTGTCCGGTGAAGCTGTAATGACCATCTGCGGCCAACAGCGTCTATCATTCCCAAATAATAAAAAAAGGTTAATTCATTAACAGACCAATATCTCAGACGATGAGCGGTGTCAAATACAACTATCCAAAAGTAGACGTATCGTTTACGAAACTACAAATTCATGGTGCACTTGTCCCGAACCGAACTGTATGTTATTAAAATGAAGCTTCCGGCAAGAATGTCATTGTCCAACTGCCGCACACACACAAACGATAATTAACTTTAATTCTAATTAAGTCATTTTCTGAATATGACTTTAATTCTAATTAAGTCATTTTCTGAATATGAAAATCTGATTATATCGACTGTCGGAGTCGGCGCTTATTTTTTAACCGACTTCAAAAAAGGAGGAGGTTCTCAATTCGTTTGTATATATAATATATATATATATTTTTCTGTGTATGTTCGCGCATAACTCTGGCAATTATGAACTGATTTGAAAAAATCTTTCTTCCATCCATTCTTTAATCCGTTAATTGGGTCCCATAAAAAAATTATTGCTTACGAATAAGTAGTTCCTGAAAAAAACAAGAATGGTGACTGCGCAGGAGAACTGCAGGAATGCCTATATAGATGACTATATGTCGCTTTTTACGGACAAAAATGGTCATAACTCAGGCAAATATTTACCAATTTCAATGATTCTTTTTTTATTCGAAAGATTGAACCACTGTAATGAATCTGTATGAATTTTATCACAACCGGCTAAGAACTTACTGGAGGACCATGAACGATGTGGGGGAATTTATCTGGTAAAAACCGTAAAACTGATGTTCTCCATTACATTACTCTGACAAATATAAACCGATTTCGATGATTCTTTTTTTATTCGAGAGAGTAAACTACTATGATGATTCCATGCAAATTTCATTACGACCGGATATTTTTTTCTGAAGAAACATGAATTATGTATAACTATGTAGACGATAATGTGATCATAACCTACCTAGATCATTTTACCGTCTTCAATGGTTCAATCATTATTTATGAAAATATCACTAAAAAGTATAAAATAAAATCTTTAAAAAAAAAATTGAAACGACTTCAATATCACTGAAAAGTATAAAATAATTTAAATATTATTGAAGTTGGTGCCAATTATACACAGTAGGTACGCTAAAACCAACTTCTATAATATTTAAATTATTTTATACTTTACAGTGATATTGAAGTCGGTTCAATTTTGTTTTAAAAAGATTTTATTACTATTGTGTACAAGATAATTGGTAACTCTACTTAATATCAGAGTAATTAGTGTTAATTGCCTTCAAGTGCCGAAATAATCCAATTTCAAAAAATAGATTAATAGTAATAAATAGATAAGTATTTTTATGCTTAATAGTAGGCTCCAAACCTTGTACCTTTTTAGTATAATGTATAACTTGGTTGAAAATTATCAATTTTGATTTGATTATGATTTGATTTTGATTTGGATTAATAATAATTAACTAAAATTGAGGTTTGAAGGTGCGGCAGTAAGTTTGTACTTTTTTTGCTAAAGCGACAGTTCTGTATTTTTTTTGTAATGATAATCTAATATCAATAATCAAAATGAGAATTTGTATCGCCCATCGTATGGTAGCGCATACGCGTTGTGGTAAAACAGTTATTTGATTCTGTTTATGATTGGTTTCCAAATGAGCGCCATACCGCTCTCGCTCCCCAAAGTACACTTATTTAGAGATTAATTAAAACAGTGTATTAACGAGATTACAAACGCAAATGAAGCAATTACCTACGTTTGCAAATACGAGCCATTTGGTTGCTATTATATATTTTGTGTTTAATATTTGATGTTTATCCTAATAACATGGGCAGTATTGAATTTTAAATATCGTTACGCATATTTATGTTATAGTTATCAACATGCGTATTGTAATGTTAATACAGTGATACAGGCTAGTTTTCGTATAAGTGCCGACATTACTCATGTTTTATATACGACAAATTGTTACGATCAATTCCGACCTAAGGGACTTGATATTTTGTACCTACAGCACTATTTTTTCAGTTTCTACCAGCAAATAGGGTTGATGCCGACCTATATCAGATTATGTGTCTATTCGGTTGTCTGTGGCATACGAATAAATTCAAATACATAAATGTAGTTTTTTGATAGCAGGTTAAATTAACATTTAGTTATTTGTAAGGGAAATCTATTCAGCCGCTTACAGCGATCTTTTGTAACGGGTTTTTCTTTCATTTCCAATTTATACGTGTCTTTGCCCGAAAGCCCCAGGAAAAGGGCTATGTTTTTCGAAAGTATGTATGTATGTCTGTTTCTTTGGCACGGCCTACAGCACTGCTTGATGGACTGTGTTATAATACATATTTCGTTGGATTCGTCTTAGTTGTTGGAGTGAAATAGGCTATATACACACATCAAAAGTGTCTAGGGATCAAGCATTTTTAAGCGGATTTCTTGAGATTGAGATGTGGCTTTGTAATAAATTTATGATTTTATAAATTTATATGGATCCTTTTTGGTGCATTTCATAATTTGAATCAGGAACTGTGAATCAAATTCGAGTAAAAGATGAAAATCAGCTGTCAATATTTTCCCTATAAAAACATACAACGCATTGAAGACATTATTAGTGCTACTGTTTCCCTACTACTGATTAAAACCAACGTTATTATGGAGCGGCGACGTCATTTAAGCAGGGAAGAAATGCTCAGAGCCGTGGGAATGATAGAAGCTGGTTCCCGGCAACGTACTGTGGCTTTAGCTCTGAATACAAGTCAGAGTGTTATCAGTCGACTTTGGACACGTTACCGAAGCACTGGTACCGTGGCTGAGCGCCATGGAGGACGGTATCGCTGCACCACACGGAGACAAGACCGATATATTCAAATCTTAACTCGAAGAGCTCCAACAATAACTGCCATGATGTTAGCCGTGAGGCTTCATCACTCTTCAGGGAACTTAATTAGCGACCAAACAGTCAGAAACCGCTTGCATGAAGTGAACCTTCATTCCCGAAGACCGCTACGGGTACCACCTATAGCAATGCACAATCGTAGGATTCGATATCAATGGGCTCTTGAACACAGAAATTGGGCAGAAGAACAATGGCGTTTCGTGTGCTTTTCTGATGAGTCTCGTTTTGGTATGAGACCGGATACAAGACGTATACGACACTGGAGAACCCCTGGACGCCAACAGCGATTAAAATCCTGCCAGGAAGTCCATCCTTATAGTGGTGGAACCATCATGGTATGGGCGGGTATTTGGATCGGCGGAAGAACTGAGTTGATTTGGATCAGAGGCAACCTCAACGCTCAAATTTATGCTGAGACGATTGTATCAGACGTCATCGTTCCTCTACAAGTGCAAATCGGTCCCTTATTTCAGTTAATGCATGATAATGCACGACCGCACACCGCAAGAGTTGTAAGACAGACTCTCGCCGCAGCTAACATCAATGTCCTGCCCTGGCCTGCTCAGTCGCCAGACTTGAACCCGATTGAGCATGCATGGGATATGCTACAGAGAAGAGCTCTGCCGAATATGGAGGGTATCCAGTCGCAAGAAGACCTTTTTTTGTTGTTGCAACGAACATGGGCGGCCATTCCACAGCGTGATTTGGATGAACTCATTTTGAGTATGCCAAACCGATGTTCTTGTGTTGTTAGTGTTCGCGGTAGAAACACGGATTATTAATTGTTTAAGTTACCCAATAAAATTTTAAAGAAAACTGTTATTTCAGTCTTTTTTTCGAACTTTTGTGTTAGTGGTTCAAATGTCAAAAATCCCTTTATTAGGAAAATGGCAAATTTCTTTATTAATGCAAAGGTGACTTGGTTTATCGTTACTGTGACAAACGAAAACACTTTATTTGATGAATCCTTAAAGAAAATTTTAATTAATATCAATCAGGAGAAAAGTTATTGCAAAAATATATGTTGATCCCTAGACACTTTTGATGTGTGTATTTTCCCAAAAAACAAAAATGGTGGCCGTTAGCCGCTATATAAGAGTTTTTTTTACTCCCAAAAACATCAATATGGGTATCAAATGAAAGGTCTTAACGAGACGAGTTGAAATATATACACTTGTATACGTTTTATGTATGTATAATATATATTTAAGCCCATTTTGTTTGTGTGCAGTCGGGATTTTTCTGCTTTTATACCTAATTTATACTTGATAAATACACTATTTCAAAATCATACCCGGTCACATTTAAGTTATTCTTGTACTAGTGAAACGTTTTTGTGTAGAACTCGGAAATATCGAATCCTGGATATTATACAATTGAAATATTTTCTCTACTGACTACCAACAAACAGAATAAAGATATAATATGTAGAAGATAACTCATTGCAAATAAATATGAATACCGAGCACTATCGTTTCGTCTCACAAACCAAATTTCGCTTGCCAATGTCTGAAGATCACTAAAATGTTTACGGTAACTTCCCGCAGTCAATTTCCACGATTCCCGTGGGAATACGGCTGGTTGAGGCTGTCTGTGGGAGTTTATTTTCCTTTTCTTTAATTCCCGAAACGTAGTGGAAACGCTGTGTTGTTGGTCTTTACAAAAATCCCAGTGATGCATGATCTTCGGAACATTGCGGTATGCTACCTTTTTTTTTGTTGCGATGGAGAAATCCTCATGGAGTGCGGGTGATGTTAAACTCTTACTGACTATAAGTCCATCGGGCCTTTCAGCACCTTCGCTATAGTGGCGGGCCCCGGGAACGTACCATCGTACTTCGTCTGGTTCCCGATCGGCCAAACAGTCCAACAGCTCGACCAAAATGACCAAGCCGGAGTCTCAGCAGGCTGCCCCCCCCCCCTTCCATGTTACGTGTAGTGCCCCCCAGTCCCCTCTGCTCAACAGAGAAGGACCACAGTAACAACACACCCTATAGCCTAGCGCTGTGTTTACTTATAGGCATCAATATAGGTACCTTTTTCCTAGTGTATAAAAGGGTTCCTGTACGTCCCTTTTATACCTAAGTAAAAGGTACCTATGAACCGTAAAAATGTATACTAGGGACCCAATAGTGGCATGCACTCACTTGTATGACAGGGTAAGCAAAGAAGTTAATTTCTCAGAATATTTGCTATATTATTATCATTCAAATAAGTCAAGGGGTAGGCAGAGTCTTTTTGCCGGTATGGACTGCACGCTACTAGAACCCGTTGTGACTTTCCATGGTAAGGTTTTTAACATAATTTATGCACTGCTTTATATGTACACAAAAACTATCTCGAACATCCCGAATAAATAATTCAACAAATCGTGAAAACTGCATAAAAATTATACAATTTAAAAATTAAGTTAACAAGCCGTGAGACATGTATAGCGACCAAAGTTGCTACACACGACATGTATTTGACATTTATAATGAGTCTATTCTATTAAAATATATTGAAAAATAATCGCAAAATTCCATCTAGGTTATTAAAACAAGGCTATCTTTAATTGGCAATTTGCAAACGACGTGCCAATTAACGCGAATAATTTGTATCGCTATATATTTTATCAAAGTAACTTTCCGATGAGAAAGTCTTCTAATCCCCGTTTATGTTCTTATTTAATATATTTACTTATAGGGCAAACGTTGTAAGAGTTTATTCTAAGAATACGTATTTGTTGACTGATCTACTAATAAAAATAGGCACTTATTTTTATTAATCTGCTTAGGCTGTGTTCCTATTTGAATATACACAACCTCGTTACATTAAAGCTTTAACAAAAGGAATTAAATTACCTATTTATATCCAAATACTATAACAATGAAATAAATAAAAAATACACAAAGCTATGTATTGTAATAATAAAAACTAGTCACTAGTTTTATTTTGACAACTTCTCGGGCCGAGAATCTCGGCCTACACCTCTAGGTACATTCCTTAAGCTTATGGTGTAATAAATATAGACAACGACTACGAGGATGCTTACAAAAACATTAAATTATGAACTAAATCGAGGAACTGTCCTCAATCTAATTAATAATTTGATTTGATAATATTAGCATAAGACAGCTACGATAGAAGAATATTCTGACCCGGCTTTAAATAGTCTTCTTCGGTCAGTAAAAAGTGATAAACCTCTGCTTAAACTTGTAAAATATTATACTGCATTTTTAATAGATATTTATAAAATGGAGTAGTACAGTATAGTACTCTTACCTATCCTACCCCCATCCTACCCCACCCTACACCCCTACCCCCCTACCCCACCCTACCCTACCCTACCCTACCCTACCCTACCCTACCCACTACTACTACTACTACTACCACCACTACACTACTACTACTACTACTACTACTGGTACTACTACTACTACTACTGGTACTACTAGGTACCCTAGTACCTTGTATAGTTTACTGTGATACCAGGTTGATACCACAGTGTCAGGTGGTCGCAAAGTAGCGGCGGCGTGTGAACATTATTGCGTTCCGGCGCTCAAAGACGTAATAAATAATGTTTTAGGTGACGAGCGGGGAGCCGTCTAGTGGAACCATCAAGCGATTATCACCACCACCCTTATTAACAAGCGATTATCTTGCTCATTACGAAAATCCTTTTGTGTAAGTTTCTATGTCACTTAGTTGTATAAGTGCTTTGAGTTCAATACGCGTGACCTGGTTACTACGAGTACGTGTTAGCCGGTAAGTGAAATCATATTAATTATACACAGTTTTAGTTACAATAAAGTGGGTCATATCGATTATGTTACCAATCCGAACTCGTGTAGGCTTAGGGCGCATTCAGGTAGAAATACGGCAGACGACGCCGACTCGCCAGCATTGATGTATCGCGAAAGTCGGGCTAGGCACTTTTCATACTGTGAGCCAATCATGAGCGATAGTTCAGTGGTAACAATTTCGTGGCAGGGAAAGTCGTTCACTGAGCTTGATTTCTATACTATAGATCTCCCAGTCTACCAGCTGTAATTAAAACGGGGCGCAATAGGCAGGAGTGACAGTCGTAGCCGCTGATGGCTCCTGAGGTGCCCTTGAGCTTATCGGTTCTTCATGCCCTTAAGGCTAGAGTGCTATAAGCGCTCGCCTCCTATTGTCCGGTGAAGCTGTAATGGCTATCTGCGGCCAACAGCGTCTATCGTTCCCAAAAAAAAGGCACTGATGGGTTGAGGCCGGCTGCCATCTAATATTGGGTTACTCAGTCCATCCGTTATTTGTCACAGCGAATATTTATACTTCATCCTATGTTTATAGGATCAGTTTAAGCTAACCTCAACATCATCATCAGCAGGCGAAAGAGGTCCACTTTCCATAATGCCCACGCTTGGCAGGCGTCTAGGGGATTGTAGTATGTATAGGTGTTAGGAAATCCAATAGAAAGACGCTGCTGCCCGTCTCCTCGCTTTCCCTTTGTCGCCACTTACGGACACCCAATGGGAGGAGATGAGAGGGTGCTATTCTCACCCGGACATACCCCACGGGTGAATTGCAGTGGCCGTTGATGCAATGGTCAAACGATAGACACCGTGGTTTCTACCTAAAAAATCGTGCGTTCGATTTCCAAGAATGATTATTTTTGGTGGGACCCATAATAATCATTCGTGTGGATGATAATGTATTTACGAAAAAAAAAAAAAAAAAACTTTTTATTATCAGGGGCATTATGATAATAAAACTTTTTTTTGTGTTATGTTAGTAATAACAATTTCTAATATTATCTTGTGGCTGGGTTTTATAACTAACCTATTTGTTTTGTATCGGTCGTATTGTTACTTAGTACAGACTCTACCTAGTTTGTGGTCATGTGTGGATTTTCCAGAGATATTATTGTTATTGTAATTGCGATGAGTTGGCATCAATGTCAACGTTGGCCTTGAAACCTTGGCCCTCGGAAATAATAATAGTATTTCAATGTCCAGTATTTGGAGATGATCTGAGGCGCTCATAGCTAATTTGTAATCACTACACGGTAAACAATCATTTGGTTAAGCAATGTCAGGAAAGGTCAGTATTAAGATGGGTTACAGTTATTTGAACTGAGAGATTTTGGTTGGGATGGTTGTGGAACCCACAGAAACCTAAGGCTAGCTACAACAATGCTGACACCCGTTAGGCCACTAACCATACCACAAAAAACGGTTATAATGAACTTCATCTAAATGACCACTGGGGACCAATGGTTCAACTGTAGCCATCGATTCCCATGTCTAAAAAAGTGGACATATAACATTTTTGGATTAGAAATTTCTTAGCAGAGTTAAGAGATCGGAACTGTGCTGTTGATAAAACAAACCTATTTATTGAAAATATTTGTTTCTGCATATGCCGCAAGAGAATTTGTGTGGTAAAAATATTCCTATTTCAAATTCAATCAATGATTTAAATTTTCTTCATAGTTTATAATAAGAATTTAGCTACAACGGTATGTAATTAGCGAGCAAATTAGTTTTGCAGAAACCCAATACCTACATGTTGTGGTGACAGACAATGTAATTACCGTATATTGCGCACACGGAGCGCTCTGGCTCTTAGCACACGAAGCCAAAAATGTAATCGTGACTCTACATATCACGTGAAGTACACCTTACGGTGAAGCGGTGGAATATAAAGCACAGATATCTAAATAACAAGAGAATTTAATCTACAATTCTGGGTAGGTATTTTGCCTTCAATACGCCCAGATTAGTGGATCTTTTTAATCTAAATAATTTTGAATGGTTTATCGGAATTTTCATTAAAATATATACTTCTTTATTTCGATACAGTTACACAGGAAACCTTTTGATACACGTTTAAAATATTAATATACATATGTTCGTAGGTGTCGAACTACTGCACTCAGAGTCCACTAATTAAGCATTATCTCATCACTTCAATGTCTCTCCTTATCTTTCTTAAGGATCAGATATTGATTCATTAACGGACTCTGGAATGTTTGTATTTTTAAAAGAAGAAGGATACGTCAGAGAAGTCAAAAAAATTAAACACTACCTACCTACTACTGAATTGACTGAAGACCGTGTGTAACCAAATAGGCGGTAACCTTTGTGGGGTGGTGAGTAAGACATATTTATCCCTTTTGCTGCAATCACAGCGATATATCTATTAAACAGTCCTGCTCCATACATCATTCAAGTCAACGAGACCGCTTACGATCAGTCCCCCTAGACAATGTAACATTCTACAAGCGCTATCGCTAATAGAAAGTTTAAAAATGTATGAGAATGACATAAGTCATCGAAAAATCACGTGACAAATTGTAGGGAATTGACACCATTAGCGAATGAAGAAATAGATTCGCTATGAAGCTATTGCATCTTGTCTAGGCCCTCAGGTGACGTCACAGAGAAGAAGATTGTTGGAGGGTGTTCCACAAGGTGGCGTTCTCTCTCCTCTTCTATTTTCTGTTTTTATTAACACTGTCACGAGCGTAATATCTTCCAACTTCCATCTCTATGCAGACGACTTGCAGTTGTACCGTCATTTTAAAGTTGATGATGTCGAGGAAAGTATAAATGCCATCAATGGTGATCTCAGAAGCATTAGCGAGTGGGCGAAAACCTTTGGTTTACTTGTTAACCCAAAGAAATCTCAAGCGATCATTATTGGTGGTAGGTATATGTATAACGTGTTAAATTCTAACCCTATTCCTCCAGTTATGTATGAAACCGTAAATATTGAATATGCCAAAAGTATAAAAAATCTTGGGGTGTTTTTTAATTGTTCCTTATCTTGGGATATTCACATCGCAGAGGTGAGTAGGCGAGTTTTTGGTACTTTCCACTCTCTCAAGCGGCTCCAATCTTTTCTTCCTTTCGAAACCAAAGTAACTCTTGCTATGTCCTTATTATTACCACTTCTTGATTACGCCGATGTTTGTTTTCTTGATGCCACAGAAGAACTTTTGGACAAACTGGAACGCCTTCAAAACTTAGCTATTCGTTTTATTTACGGCCTTAGGAAATATGACCATGTCTCGCAATTCCGAACTAAACTGAAATGGTTACCTATTAGACATAGGCGTAATCTACACATTCTGTCTTTACTTTTTAATATCTTACATAACCCTAAATCTCCTGAGTATCTGCGTGAACGCTTTGAGTATCTTGTCCCTGTTCATATACCGACTCGCTCTACTAAGTCTCTTCTTTTAAAAACTCCCATACACTCGTCGAGTCGATATGACGGATCTTTTACGGTTCAAGCTATCAGACTATGGAATAGCCTTCCTCTTTCAATTCGTCAAAGCCAATCTCTGCCCATTTTTAAGAAGAGAACCATAGAATATTTTCTGTCACAGTGATTTGTTTAAGTTATGAACTATTATTATTACTTGTTTATTATTTATATTTGTATCCTATATGTTTAGTTGATATTATATGAGATCTATTTATATATTATACATTTATATATATATACATATGTAAGTATATATTAAAGTACATATATATATACATATTATATAGTATTATTATATTTTATAGTATATTTATATTGATATAGTGTGTATCATTTAGATAGTTACATTTATTTTTTCTATCTTATTTCAACCTTTTTAAATTAAAGTCTTTTTTTGCTTTCTTTCCTGTTTAAATTATAATATTTTTTTTTGCTAGTACACTTGGTTTTGCCCGCATTCTTTCTGTCACGCTCACTTTGGGTTTGCTGGAAGAGAACTCACATGTTGAGTTAAGCTCGCCCTTTATGTTACTTTTTTCTTTATATGTTAATATTTCTATTGTATTTCTTCTTTTTTTGTGTACATAATAAAGAATAATAAAAAAAAAAAAAGATTTTTTACTAGATGTAAAAAAATCCTCACAAAACTTCAATAAGAATGCAACGTGGTGTACATAGTAGCAAAATTTGAATTGGCAAGTGCCCATATATATTCAGCTGGAGGTAGCAACGTGATGAGGGAGACGCAGTGCGCCAAACTTTTGGCTCTCTCACTTGCATACAAAAAATGAAAGTGCAGGCCTCGCGACGACAAAATGGTGCATTACCCGTCCTGCTCGACCTATTTAGTGAGCGACAACCTTTACACTACTTGTGATGATATATGTATATTAGGTCACCAGCCTAGAAATTAAAAACATTCGTGAAGCAAAAACAGAAACATTGACATTTTAATAGTAGTTAAATGACAAAAGTACAAAAATACACTTCTCATCTTTACCGTTTTGTTTTTTCTTAGAATTAATGAAATGTTAAGAAATATACACTAAAATTGGGATTAACCTACAAGCGTGAAAATGTTCTATCTATACTTATAATAAAACTGTAACAGGTTCAATTCTGTACATTGAAGATAATATTTAATATTTATTTTATTTCTCCAATTACATATTTTGAAAATTGATATTTTGAAAATTATTTTTGGAGGACATTCTATAACCGATACTGAGGCCGAAAATGTAATTTTTTTTATTTTTGTCTGTCTGTCTGTAAGTCTGTCTGTATCACGGCTGAGCATCACGCCTAAACTACTGAATGGATTCAAATGAAACTTGGCATGATTTGAGATCTTACTACGAGGTAGGACATAGGATACTTTTTATCCCGTAATCTAGCACGTTTCTTTTGGGAGAGGGGATTAAAGTCAAAATGGGTACTTGGTTATACGCTTGGTCAGATTTTATGAATTTTTCTTTATAATATAATAAATATTAGTAAGGGAACACTCATAGAGAGTTGTTATCAAGGTTTTGTAATCGATCGGGTTAAGCAACGTTAGGTAAGGTCATTAAATAGATGGGTGACCGTTTAACGCCATTTGAACTAGACGGGTCCGTGCTTCGGAGAGCAAGTAAAAAGTGGGTCCCAGTTTTTAACCGACTATAAAAAAGGAGGTTATGTATTCGATGCGAATGTCTGTTATTAAAAGTTTAGTTAACGTAAAAATAGCGCTGGCGGAGCTGCGTAGGTCAGCTAGTATATATTAAGGGGGTAACATGCGCCAATGACCTTGAGAATCTGGCCGCTCCGGCCGAGAGTTGTCATCGTAGAGGGCGCTACCAGCGAATATGAATATTACATTTGAAAAATCATGGACTAAAAATATGCAGATGTGTCGAATGGAGTTTTGTTAATTTTGCCTATTCCGATATAGAATGAAATTTCAATAAAATTATATCTATTGCAAATATACTTAATAATATCACTTTTGAATATTTTGTTGATTATGTATAGGTACGTAAAATAAATGACTGATGAATTAATTAAATGCATGATAAAAACCGATTTTAGCTCTGGCAAAGCTTTTTGTCATTTCATAGTGACACGAAAAAAACAAGACTGATGCAGTTTAAGAACGGTAACCCACTGTTTTATATCTTAATTTATACCTTGGCGTGCCACCTAATTACAATCCGATAACCCAACAACTTACAGTGGTAACGTAGTTGACGTGTTGCGTCAGGATATGGATAAATGCATTTCATATTGCAAACTTCAAAGGTTCAGTCCGTCTATTATAGAATAGCCAATGCCTGACTAGTGTGACTTATACATACTTCTATTCTATTGTTGGTGGTTATTAGTTAGGTCCGGTTACAACTGGAACGCACTTCGACCCAGCTGAATACAGTGTGTCTGCCATTCGGCCATAATAATAATAATATCTTGGGACAATCCACACACGGTCATCTGATCACAAACTAGGCAGAGCCTCTACTATGGAAACCAGACAAGTTATACTAATACTTATATAATTTTTTTTTTGTAAATACATACTTAAATAGATAAATAACACCCAGACACTTGGTGGGAATCCAACCCACGACCCATCGGTTAGCGGACAGGGTGTCTAACCACTTGACCAATGGGCCCGTCAATCTATATACATTCGTACTACTTATAACTACAGTAGTCACAGCGGATTTTTGTGTGTCTGAATTTAGAGTTGGCGAACCATTGCGCAAGTACAGTTGTGAGTTCTGAATACATATAAAAATAGCTACTGCGCAGCTTCTTGCAGCCATCTTCAGACACAAAAAGATCCGCCGTGACTACTGTAAGTGTTGGGGATATCCTGTCGTTGACGGTATCCCGGTTGTTGTAGTATGTAGATCACACCAAAGCCACTGATTATTGTTTATACGTATTTATTTATAGTTATTGTCTACGGCTATGTTTAGTGTCTGAGTCGCACCTTACGTAAATGTTTTTGTAGTTATTGACACATTAGCGCGTGACGGAGGTTTTAGCACGACTGCTGGTCTATATAAAGTAGGTTAATTATTAATTTGCTGTATGAGCATTATTGGCTCGTACATGCTCCCGAGGGAAAGATGAAGGTATGTACTCAGATCACCAAACATGTGTTACAAGTTGAAATATAAGTTATAAGTTAAATGTTAAAAATGTAAAAGTATAAAAATAGTAAAAGTTATAATAAGTAAAAAATATTAAAGGCAAAAAACCACAATAAGCAAATTATAAATTAAAGTTGGAAGTTTGCTCCCGCTGTTGGTCGCGACTGAGGATTCCTCTTCGACCGTCCATATTCTACTTCAGCGTAGGTAGCAATCTCCTCCAGTTCAATATCTTCCATTTTCTCCGAGGTTCTCGGTAAAGTCGTTTTTGCTGTTGGCTTCTTGCTTCTTTTGTTCGAGGAGCAGTATCTTTTGAACTGCCATACAATGATTGTGATGACAATTCCTCCCACCAGCAAAGTACTTATTGTGTAGTTGCCGATGTCGTGGATACTTAACTCGCTGGGTAGAAACTCGCGTTCTTTTTGTGTGGTTATTTTTCGATCTAATAATCTTTGTTCATAAGACAGGTTTAATTTGGGTAGTATAATGTTTGTATTTTTATACATTTCCCACATTCCATCGTTTGGCGAGTCGATAGTCGGCACTTCTAAATTTATACCTACATTAGTTTTGCTGCTAAAAACATTATGCGAGTACATGGTAGCGTCTCTGTATTGAATTACACAGTCCTGACCTAGGGCAAGGAGGCCCGCCTGTTTAATCATTGTTGTTGTAATCTGATTCTCGCATACGATGTGGGTCGGGCACTCGTTGATGCAATTATATAACCATATGTTCGGTCTTTGTAACTTCGTCCATTGGTCAGAGCATTGCCGTGGTGTCCAATCAATGATAAGTTGAGTCAGTCTCCCCTCTCCTGGGATGAGAATGGGGTGCTTAGTTTCTTCTGGCAAATATGAATGTTTAAGACGCCCTCCGATGCGTAGAACTCCGTTAGAGTCCAAATATGGATTGAGTTTCAATATGGTGCTCCTTTTTGGAAGTTTTCCGGTTTTGTTGAGGAATTTTATTTCATTTTCAAAATAATTTCCTTGTATTGATTTGATAATTATACATAATGCATTGTTTATGTCATCCAAGCTAAGTTCGTTGCACTCATTTGACCTCTGTTTGTTTTGTAATGCATCGGTGAAACGTATTGTCCAAGCGAGTA
Organism: Furcula furcula; assembly: GCA_911728495.1. Classification (NCBI taxonomy): domain Eukaryota; kingdom Metazoa; phylum Arthropoda; class Insecta; order Lepidoptera; family Notodontidae; genus Furcula; species Furcula furcula. The sequence goes on along the minus strand of OU452244.1, from coordinate 21,613,134 downwards.
TTTTTGTAATACGATCGATGTTGCTACGCCGCTCAAGTAATGAGTTAATTAATTCATTTTTATTTGGTGTAGGTTCCGTAGTGTTTGTCATGTAACAATTTGTTACTAAACATTCGTTCGTTGTATAAGTTTCAGTTTTTGTAAAAGTTTGGTTTTCTTGTTCCTTGAGCCATTGAGGTCCTTCCCACCACAGAGAAAAGTTGACTAGTTTAGATGGTGACAGTCCTCTTGTTGCACAGTCGGCTGGGTTTTCGCTACTCTTCACGTAACTCCAGTTTACTGCAGGCACGATGCTTGTAATCTGTGTAGTTCTGTTTGTGATATACTTTTCGTATTTAGTTTCACTTCCCTGAAGCCATGCTAAGACGACTTTAGAGTCGGTCCAACAAGATATCCGCAGATCGTACTCTGAAAGTATCTTAGTTATTTTTTCTAGAAGTTTCGCTAACAAAACAGCCGCGCATAGTTCCAATCTCGGTATCGTGATTTTCTTTTTCAGTGGTGCCACTTTAGTTTTCGCTGCGAGTAGAGTAGTTTCGTACGCGCCGGTCTGTGATGTAGTTCGGCTGTAGATGACGCATGCGTAGGCTTGCTCGCTCGCGTCACAGAAGGCTTGCAATTCGATCGTTTTATTGTGTTCGTTGCGGATCCATCTTGGTAAACGGATATTGTTTATGTTTGGTAACTCGGACTTAATTTTTATCCATTTCCTTGTTACGTTATCAGGCACATTTTCGTCCCAGCTAATATTTTGGTAGTTTACACACCACAATTCTTGAAAAATTAGTTTAGCTTGGATGGTCATTGGAGCTAACCAACCAAGGGGATCGTATATCTTGCTTATTTCTGATAATAGTCTGCGTTTAGTGTACGCGACTGATATGTTTTTGTCAGGCGTTTCGCTAATGAAATGGAATGCGTCGCTTGCATCATCCCATGCGAGTCCGAGTGTTTTGCTGAACTCTTGTTGCTTAAAATTAAAGTTGTTTGCGTAGCTTTTCTCTTTTTCTTGTAAATCCTGGAGAATGGATGGTTCGTTAGTAGCCCATTTTCTTAAGATGAAACCCCCTGTTTTCAGTAACTCGTAGAGCTCCTGTTGTAGCAATTTTGTTGCTTCGATTGTATGGTGGCCTGTTATGACATCATCCATATAAAAGTCATTGTGTAAAGCTTTCTGGGCTAAGGGGAAAGCGTTGCCTTCATCTTGAGCTAATTGTTTTAGAGTCCGCATTGCAAGGAATGGTGCAACTTTTGTACCGTAAGTTAGGGTACAAAGCTGCATCTCTTGAAGTGGTTCTCTTGAGGATTCTCTCCAAATTATTTTTTGAAGATATTGTTGATCTTGATGAATGAGGATTTGACGGTACATTTTCTCGATGTCCGCCGTTAGAACATATTTATAGCTTCTCCATTTGATGATTAAAGATATTATGTCCTTTTGTAAGTTAGGCCCCTTTTGCATCAAGTCGTTTAGGCTGTAGCCAGAGTCTGTTTTCATTGATGCGTTGAACACTGCCCGAAGCCTAGTTGTGCTTGAGCTTTCCCTTAACACGCCATGGTGTGGAAGGTAAGCTTGAACTTGACTGTCTGTCTTTGTAGCTGGTGTCATGTGACCTAATTCGATGTATTCACGTATGAATTGTTTATACAACTTTGCGAAGTGTTCTTGTCTTGCCATTTTCTTTTCTAAATGAAGAAACTGTGCAACAGCTTGAGGTTTGGAAGTTCCAAGGTTTTGTTCGAAGTCAGTTTTCATAGGCATTTTAACTACGTATCGCCCGTTCTTTAATCGCTCCGTCGTTTCTGTATAATATTTTTCACAGTATTCGTCGTTTGTAGAAAATTCGGGTTCCGAAGGGATTTCTTCTGTCTCCCAGAATTTTGATAAACTGTCTAACTCCATTAGAGTTACTAGGCAGTTAAGTTGCTTTGTAGTACCGCCGCTTAGTATCCAGCCCAACTTGGTTTGTTGCGCTACTGGCGAATTATTGTTGTGTTTGAGTACTCCTTCTAGGATAATCTGCGAGTAGATTGCTGCATCTAGCACTAAATCGATGGGCGCTGAGATGTGAAAGTCCTTATCAGCCAACTTGATGTTATCAAGGTGCGGCCAGGTCTTCGCGTTGATTGTTGAGCTAGGTAGGTTGTTGATAAGTTTCCGCATTACTAGTGCTTCTGTTTGGAATATATAATCAGAGTGGATAGATTTGCATTCCAGTTTAACCATTCCTTTGCTTGTGCCCATGATAGTGCCAACGCCAGTCACAACCGTGTTGGTTTTGTTCCGTGGTAAGTTCAATCGTTGTGCGGCATTTTCTGTAATCAGTGTTACTTGCGAACCTTGATCGAGTAATGCCCGAAGGATGACGTAATCTCCTTCTCTGTTTTTGACTTTCAGCTGAAGAGTCGTTAAGAGTATCTCTTGTTCACCGTTAATGTGATTCGAAGTTCGCTCAACCGCCGTTGTGGCGGATGGCCTTGATTGTTGCCCTTTTAGATTGTCATCATGCAGAAGAGAATGATGTTTTAGGTTACACGTGTAGCATCGCCTCGTTGAGTTGCATTTATTGCCGCCGTGACTAAACAAGCAATTTTTGCATAAGTCCAGTTTCTTTGTTGTTTGGTTACGCAATGCGACATCCATGCTCAAAAATCTAGAGCACTGCCTCAGAGCGTGATCGTTTTTGCAGAGAGGGCATTTTCGGAGTGAAGCATGATAGGTTTTTGTCCAGTTTTCTGAGCTGTTAAAGTTCGTTGACTTGTAATTGTTATAATTTTTATGTTGTATATTCGTTGAATAATTCTGTTTTTGACCGCCTTTTTTTGTTCGCGCCATTTCTAATGACATAAACTTCAACTCTACGAATTCCATAAACTCGTCTAAGTTTGGAAGTTCTCTTGACTGTTTCATACATTGTATATATTCGCTGTAGGTGACGTCATCCAGTTTTGATGATAGTAAATGCACGATGAGCGGCCCCCATACACGGACGTCTATGTTGAGGTTTTTTAGCGCATTTAAACACTCTTTTGTAGTATCATGCAGCTTTTTCAAGTTAGCTGAGTTCGGTTTATCGATTGATGTTTGATTGAGAAGAGTGTCTATGTATGAGGTGAAAAGCAACCGTTTGTTATCGTAGCGGTGCTGGATAATCTCTAGACATGAGTCATAATTCTCCGCACTTACGTAGATGTTTGATTAATTTTTCTGCTTCGCCTCTTAGTTTTGACTTGAGAAACTTCATTTTTTGTGTCTTGTTCAGCGTTGGGTTGTTATGAACCATCTCAAAGAATAAATCTCTAAAAGAAATCCAATTGGTATAAGTTCCGTTGAACTCCGGCAATTCAATCCTTGGCGTTGTTTTTTCATAGTGTGATGTTTCGAAGATTTTTCGATTTAAGTCTTCCTTTAGGGTGTCGTAGACTTGTTCCCAATAGTCGAACTTCACTTCATAATCTTCGTCATTTCCTTGTAAAAGGTAGCTAAGTTCCCAGTGGATCTTATCGATGGATTCCCACTTGGACTGTAGTATATTAAGTTGGTCTTGAAATTGCCATTTTTCCTTCATTTCGTCGAGATTAACTTTCGAGATTGCTCGTTTTAAGGCGTTGAAGTTGCACATCTGATGACGTAATAGCGTAGATAGAAGCTTGTCTGTCTCATCTGCCGTTGGTCGTTGCAAGCTTGAATCAAACTGCGGTTTTCCGGGAGCGTCTGGTGATTTCGATTTTGATATTCCCGAACATCCAGGCTCACTTAATAACTCGTTTTTTCGTTGAGTCATTGATTGTTTTGTTTCGTCGAACATGCTCCTTGTTATTTCAAAAATGTTCTCTTTAAAATAGTCATGATCTCTTTTTGCTGACTCATACTGCATCAGGATCTCATGATTTGTTTGAAATTCATCCCAGAGGGACTGTAGAACTTCTATGCGTTTGTTAAGGTAATCTATGGTTTTTCTACTCACAGAATCCTTTTTGAAGTTACTTTGAAGAGTTTTGATCTTCTCGTAGCTGTTTTGTTGCTTGGATATGAGCTCCAAAAATTGATACTCTCCTTTGGACATTGTTAGTAGTTAGTGGTTGGTGCGTAAGTCTTGTGTTCCACAAGAAGTTGTAGTAGCAGTAGACGTTATCTCCGCTATGTTGTTGTTGCAGCAGTAGACGTTATCCCCGCTGTTGTGCAGTTTGAAACGTAGCAGTAGACGTTATCTCTGCCTTTTGTGAAGTTTGAAAAATAGCAGTGGACGTTATCCCCGCTGTTTTGAAGTTTGAAGACTGGCAGTAGACGTTATCTCCGCCCTTATGTAGTTTGAAGAATAGCAGTGGACGTTATCCCCGCTGATTCTTCTTTTCTTGAGCAATAGCAGACGTTATCTCTGCTGGTTTGTTGTTTGAAGATTAGCAGTGGACGTTATCCCTGCTGATCCGTATTTTCTTGAGCAGCAGTAGACGTTATCTCTGCTGTCTGTAGTTTATTTTGTAGCAGTGGACGTTATCCCCGCTGGTTCGTTACTTGCTGGCACTCAGCGCAGTCTTCCCTCTCTTCGTGGTGGGAGGCTCCACACTAAGCACTTCGCAGATATGTCACGAAGAACTCGAAGACGGTCCCCGTGATTCCAATGTCGAAGGACCACGCGATGTTGGGGATATCCTGTCGTTGACGGTATCCCGGTTGTTGTAGTATAGATCACACCAAAACCACTGATTATAGTTTAAACGTATTTATTTCTAGTTATTGTCTACGGCTATGTTTAGTGTCTGAGTCGCACCTTACGTAATGTTTTTGTAGTTATTGACACATTAGCGCGTGACGGAGGTTTTAGCACGACTGCTGGTCTATATAAAGTAGGTTAATTATTAATTTGCTGTATGAGCATTATTGGCTCGTACAGTAAGCGTACTTGAAATGAAACTATGCACAAAGTTCTAAGGTTTCTGTTCTGCACGTCAAAACGGAAGCGTCTGTTAAACAGAGCCTTCAAAATATAGTTTTTTTTTAAAGTAGTTTTTTTTCTTAAAACGGGAATTTTTAATATATTTCCTGAATTAGTTCCAAATTCTCTAACCAATAAACATCCATCTGATAGTTAAGCTTTTTGATCCCTGGAACAATGAACTGAAACAAATTGATGATTGATTGAGATGTTTGAGTTTGATAAAGAGAGTGACTTAAGATGCTGCAGTGCATGCCAGTGGCCCTGATGAGATGGTAGCGGTATTATTAAAGAAGCGTGTATCTAACTGTAATGTTTCCTATTCTAATGCGTATAGTCTCTTTAAGAGAGGCACAAGTACCCGAATCTTGGAAGCTTGCTAGCATCCACCTTACTCAAGTCCAGGTACCCAACGTCGACCCAAGTCGTGCAAACCCAAAAATCATAGATTATTATTATTACGACAATTAGTTCCGTGATAAGAATAATAGCACCCATCCATCTCCTCCCGTTGGGTGTCCGTAAAAGGCGACTAAGGACAAACAAGAAGACGAGCAGAAGCGTCTTTTATTGGATTACCTATCACCTATACTGCGATCCCCAACCGCCTGCCAGGCGTGGGGATTATGGCAACCACTCCCCTCTAAGGGAGAGAGGGTCTTTGTTGAACAGTGGACGTTTCGGCTGTTGATGATGATGTAGATGAGTTCCGTGATCGACTCCATAATGGCCATCGAACTGAAACTATGTTAGGATACTTAAATTTTTACATAATTAAGTACAGGTACAAACGACCCAGACCCAAGACAAACAGATTATGTTCATGCACATGAATGTTTGTCCTGTGTGGGAATCGATCCCAAGACCTTAAGGGCAGCGGCCAGGGTAGCAAACTACAAAATCAACGGACCTGTGTTGTTATTCAATATACGTGGCTGTCAAAGGAATCGTTAGCACTGTTTTTTTGAACGCACGAACTCAGTCTTTTTGAGTGTAACGTCATATTATGTACGTAACGTAACTTCTTCTTGAGTTCTGTACCCATCGCGGGGTTTGAACTACGCGGAGCATTTGACATTGATTCTAATAAACAATCTGGTCACTAACATCTGGTCAGAGTAACTAACATTTTCACGCGGTGGTATTTTTTCTCGTGTCTGCCAAAAACACCATCAGTTTATTGTTACGCAACTTAGTTAATTAAAAAGGTATTACCTGATAGTAATCGAAGCACCCACCCATAGAAAAGTCTCTTCCTGTCCCTGTCATCCAAAACTATAATTATAGGCTTTTGGTCCAATAGTTTTTTGCCAGCTACAGTGACCTTCTAATTATGTTACATAGCGGAAGAAATCTAAGATTAAAGTGACGCCACCTAGATAGCACACAAGTACCCTTCCAACATAACCATCCAGATGGCTCAGAAGACGAGCAACTGTCCAATGCAACTGTCCATAGGTAAGCGTGTCGCTCGCCACCAAGCCGTAACAACACCGTTCATGTTTTGACAAAAAATAAACATAGTGTAAAGGATATCATAGTGTATGTCATTTTATTGACCTACACAGTATTAAATACGATTTGAATTAGTAAGATCATGTATGACTCTGATACGCTTTAAAAGTTAGGCATAATACTCGGCAACGATACTTTTGCATACTCTATGATGAACCAAAAATATGGTATTATCATAAAAATATCTTTAATTAAATATACAAGTATAGATTTCATTTGAAATGATTTATAATGTTATAATTATACCATTTGTGACATATCTTAATTTAAAAATATGTTCAAAATCATTAAAATTAAATTCGTCTTGTCAAAAAAAATTCGAGTACGTCCACCCGCCGTAACAGTCCACGAAGGACTGGTGGAAGGCGATCGCGGGGGCGCTGCAAGGGGAAATGCATCGCGTACGTGGTTTTTCTATAATTTCTTGTAAAACATGTATGAAATTAAGAAATGTAATCAATACAAATTGTAGAATAGGTTATATGCTTTTTATAGTCCAAGTTTGACGTCTATCCGATGAACGGATATTGAGAACTAACACAATTCATATACAACGTAGTACATTTTTTAAATACATATTGCTTGAAATCGTTATATTTAATCCAATATCTAATCAATAAAACTATTTGCTGAAGATCTGAGGTATAAGTACATATAATTTTCATAGCCAATGCAATAGCGGATTGATCCATCGAACTCTTTAAACTAAGGCTATTTTTGCAGTTTTACCGTTGTTACCCCCTTAAAGCTCTATAACCTCTTGCTATTTAAGAATCCTAAGGGGTTGCTCACCCATTTCTGAGATCACGAGTACCTATGTTAAACGTTATAAGTAGGTATGTTACTAATTTTATTTACCCCTGCAAATTATTAACTAAGTCCTCCACCGCGTATTTTTTGAAATATAACGATAATTGTTAGAGAGTAGGAAAAAGCGCGGACGAAGCTGCGCGGGTCTGATAGTTTTTGTGCGCGTCCCATACCGGTGGATGCAAATAGCCAATTGTCGTTCATTATGGCGTTCTAAGGGGAAGGCCTATGTTCAGCAGTGGACGTCTTCCGGCTGGTGATGATGATGATACTTTTTCTAAAGTAATTAACTGAATACAAACAATACGTAAATTAATTCATAATAAAATTACTTGACCTGACTGACTGACTGACTGATTCATCAACGCACAGGCCAAACCGCTGGACCTAAAAAGCTGACTTCTTATGACGTAAGCATCCAGTAAGAAAGGATTTTTGAAAATTCGACTCCTAAAGGGGTTAAATGGGGTATTTTCTTTTGTATGAAACTTTTTATTGTATGGTTCGATTGACTTGAAATTTCCTGAAAAGACTCTAAATAAAATAAATCAATACGTGTTTCGCGAATTTTCAAAAACAACCATTGGGAGTGTGTTAGGGATTGGTAAACTCTGTAAAAAAATTAGCGGGCGAAGCTGCAGGAAATTGCTAGTTAATTCATATATAAGTTTTAAAAATACAAGTAATATGTTTTAAAAACTAAAACCCGACTACGGATAAAATCGCAGTCTAATAATGTGATATTATTATAGCCTATAACCAGCGGACAATCAAGACGCTTCTAACGACACCCTACTTGCAAATTATGAAGTAGATTAGAAGATATGCGGGAACAGATGAACATACATACATTATTGTTAAAATCATAACCCTCCCTCCGTTCCGTAGTCGGGTAAAAATAATTTTAACTTAAAAATTAATAAATATAAAATATAATATAATATGTAAAGTAGAAAATATTACGTTCTTGACCGATACGACCACTCCGGCCAGTCTATGAACAGATCTGATGACTGTGAAAGTACACAAGTATTTGCTAGAGACGTTACTCTCTTGTCCTTTACTTACATAATCCGATGTTAGGTATAATCAACACGACCGCGAAGAGATCTGGGGGCCTACCATTACCTCTATTAGCAGTATTGTTATCATGTTACTTGACACGAGATAGAGACGTCAATACGGTTTATAGCTATGTCACTTTCTATCGAGAAAGTAAGATGGCAATAATACTGCTATTAGAGGCGAGGGTACGACCCCAGTATGGCTATTCACAACGGTCGGATATTTCCGAATAAAATTTTTCGCGTAATATCTTGTAAACGCTGTAAGTATAGAAATCCGATAGTTTCTATGAAATTACATCATCATTACAAATAGAATCGACATAAAACATCGATAATGTTGTCTTTTATTTACACATTATAATTATACTATTTTACTTATATTAAACGTCGGGAAAAGTAAAAATAAACCGCGATATATTCCGTAAAAATAGTTTAATTCGATGTTCGATGATGATTTCGTGAATAGAGTTACAAAGAAAATGTTTTTAGCTGATTTGTTTACGGAAATTTCCGACAGTTGTGAATAACCCCGCAGATACATGCCCATCCGACGCATAAAACAATTTTTTTTTTAGACACTTCGGTGTTTGGCATGCAAATTGGCCAGTAAAAACAACTCCAAAAAGCTCTTGCTCCTTGTGGTCAACGGAGGCTACGGAATAAATGGTAAATCCTTCCAATAATCTAAACCTTACATAAAAGGCCTACAAACCTCCTAAAAATAATTACTTATTGGAACTGTTTTTCCTTATGAGGAAAAAAAAGAATAATTGGTATTTTCCTCTATACGGTGCTTCAAAGATTTCAATATAACTTATTTGGTAAGAGTAATATTACGAGGAGGGGATCTACATATTAAGGATATTTTCATCTTTGTATAACAGAATACGTGCTTCAAAACCTTCAATATTCTAAGTACTTACGCACGACGACTACGACTTGTTAAGCTAAATAAAAAAAATGTATTGTTGTTAAGGGATACGTATGTGTTTTCTTTCTATCTTTCTTGACGATAATATAATTTATGTAACATAATCTACGTAAAACCATATTTCAAAATATTAAATTCGTTGAACACTTGCATTCCATTTACTAATACATATTTCTTTTTTATGTGTAAAGTAACACTCGTAATATAAACAAAACATATCATTAACTCGTAAAAATCTATACAGGTATTCTTATAAGTATTAAGGGCTCCACTTACCAAAATCACCTTCTCTCTAAAATATTAACATCACCAAGTCCGATGCCATTTCTAATGTCAAAGAAACTTAATCTTTGCTTCACTCACTAACTCACTCGCGGGCCCGTGCCACACAATTAACTGTGTCCGCTAGAGTCTAATTAATTCAACACGTTGTTATTTTTTTTCTGACTTACGTAAGTAGGCACGCGCGGGTATCACGCCGGGCGTGCGACGGCGAGTCGCGAGTGGATCCCGCGTCACGTCGCATGCCACTGTGGTTCACTTGGCTGGCAAGAGTCCACCGCGCATGCTTCCACCATAAACCCGAGCTCACACGGACATCTAAACAGCTTACACGTTCTATGAAACTGAATTTTATTTAAACAACAACTCGATCGGCCACTGAATCCGCAATGTTTTACGTAGCAGTTGTCTTTACTGTATTTGGAATATCGAATTTTCCGCGGCATTTTACAGGCAGCCGGCATTTTTCGTGTATTGTGTGAACATTTCTTTAGTCGTCTACGTTTTAACTATTCATGAATGTTTGGTCCTATGCCGGTTTCCAACTGGAGTTCGGATGTCTTCCAGTTGTACAAGTATTTTTAGATCGGTCGTGTCTTCGTTATTTGGACGGTAAATGACATTTCTTATTATGATCTTTATTGAATACGATACAAGCGCCAAGATACCTGCAGTGGACGTCATCATCAGCCGAATGACGTCCACTGCATGCGTCTTAGGGATCGCAGTATAGGTAGGTAGTCCAATGGCAAGACGCTGCTGCCCGTCTTCTTGTTTTTCCTTATCGCCTCTTACAACGGGAGGTGTTGGGTGGGCGCTATTCTTACCCAGATGCAGTGGCATATTGCTTACATGGAATTAAAAAGCCTCATCTAATGATGATGAGATAAACTCCTGCATCTTGTAGAGGTATAAACTCGACTGTGACTGTGGGCTCTCCTACATTGGGCAAACAAAGCGTGCAATAAAAACTCACGTTAAAGAACACATAGCTGATGTGAAACACCGACGCTGTACGAAGTCTGCAGTATGTGAACATGTTCAGGATCGCACCCACCATTATATTAGATTTGATAAACCTCAAATCCTCGCAAAAGAACACCGATTCCTACCTAGGATGATTCGTGAGGCTATTGAAATCAAAAAACATCCTAATTTTAATAGAGAAGATGGTTGGGTGTTACCACCGGCTTGGGATCCTGTGATAAATATAATTAAATCCAATAGCAATCAAAATACTGCACGGCCTCAAGATACTGTAAGCTCTTACTGCGTAGATCGGACCAACAATAATAACTAAGAAGACCTGAGGGTACACCGGCATAATTGTGACATAAGGACGTTCAACATCTCAGTCCTCCCGTGACCATGGGTGCTGTAAAGCATTCGAAACGTCGGGATAGTAAAATCAAAAAATAAACCGCGATAAAATCCGTAAAAGTAGTTTGATTTCAAGGACATAGGATACTTTTTATCCCGTAATCTAGCACGGTTCTTTTGGGAGAGGGGATTAAAGTCAAAATGGGTACTTGGTTATACGCTTGGTCCGATTTTATCAATTTTTCTTTATAATATAATATATATTAGTAAGGGAACACTCATAGAGATTTGTTATCAAGGTTTTGTAATCGATCGGGTTAAGCAACGTTAGGTAAGGTCATTAAATAGATGGGTGACCGTTTAACGCCATTTGAACTAAACGGGTCCGTGCTTCAGAGAGCAAGTAAAAAGTGGGTCCCAGTTTTTAACCGACCATAAAAAAGGAGGTTATGTATTCGATGCGAATGTCTGTTATTAAAAGTTTAGTTAACGTAAAAATAGCGCAGGCGGAGCTGTGTGGGTCAGCTAGTATGACCTATGTAGGTATATTTAATCTATTTGTAAAAAAAAAGTTTGCAGTCAAGCACTAAAGTATATTGAGTAAGATAAAATAATAGCATACCATAAGTATTTCGGTGAAGTTATTGAAATAATTTTAGAGCCACGAACGACGGCTCAACGGCAGAGCGGCGGCGTCGTCGGCGTTGATTCTGGAAATAGCCACAATCAATAGAAAACAGCGCGAATTATTTAGTACCCCACGCCCTCACGATATCTGAAGCGGGAAATTCGGGAACAAAGTTTAGTCCATTACCCCGAATCGGGTTTTTATCTTATTTGCTTTTCATTTCCTTCGATTAATGTTGAGTAAATACACTTTTGTTAAGCGAATTGGATTCAGCATTGTTTCTCTTACAAAAAGAATGTTGTCAAATGCATAAAAACGCTTACGCAAAAGATTTTAGTGTGATTTTTTGATTTCTACAAGACTAAGGAACCGACCTTCTTGAACAATCATATAAATTTATTTATTCTTTATTTCCATACAACTTACGTATTTTATATTCAATGTTTCTACTAACTAGTAACTTCAACTTACTATAGTTTTAGCTTTAGCTGAAATTACAAATTTATCTACAGGCGCAAAGTAGCCAGCCTCTCGGTACTCTACAGGATGCATTTTGGAGAGTGTGCGCAGGAATTGCATGACTTGATTCCACCATCCCCCTCCTATCATCGGACGTCGAGACGCACTGCGCATACACACCCCTATGTGGTGAAAGTGCCTTCGGTCCGGACTAAACGATTTGCCTCTTCGTTTATAATAAGGACAGCTAAGCATTGGACACAACAACACACACAGTTGCAGTTGCAGTAACAGTTTGCCTGCGTGGATTTTCCCGCCCGATTATAATGTGGGTGTCTTCAAGGCTAGAGTGAATAGGCTTTTAATAAGCTAGTGCGCTTTACCATCTTCCATTGCGTCGCCACTTTCCATCAAATGGGTCTGCAGTCAAACACTAGCTTATGTTGAATAAAAAAAAATGACATGCCGTAAAAAACTTATCTCCTGCCTTCTGCCAAAAACTATACAATTTTTGGACAGTTTGGTTAACAATTATCATTATCATCATCACCAGCTGGAAGACGTCCACTGCTGAACATAGGCCTCCCCCTTCGAACGCCACAATGTATGACAATTGGCTATTTGCATCCACCAGTTGCCTGCGACGTGCACAATGTCGTCAGATTCTGAGAGCTAAGTATCTCGGTGACTTTAGTTCTTTGGCAAATCTCCTCATTCCGGATTTTATCACGCAAAGAAACTCCGAGTATAGTTCTATTCAAAGCTCGTTGTATGATTTTGAGCTTCTGTAAAAAAATTATAATATACGAGACAAATTGAGAACACCTCCTTTTTGAAGTCGTCTAAAAGTAGGTACTTCACTATACTCGTGTTATATTGTAATCGACTGTAACGAGACGTTTGCCTGATGTTAAACAACACGGCTGTCTACAGACAGCTGCCATTTCACTGCCACTCGTCAACCGGGATATTAGTTATTAAGTCTCTGGAGCCTTTAGAGGAGATACCACTAGAGAGACCATGATGCGCTAACCCCTCTGGCAATTTTTTGTTCATATGTTCAGGTCATTCTTTATTTGTGTGCGTATCTTTTTGAATGTGTTGCGAGTTTATTATAGTGTAGGTTCATAGAAACATGAAGAGTTTGCATTAGACATTTACAAGCGTATGCGTGAAATTGTATCTGTGTGTGTTTACTTCGCCTCCCGCACCCCGCAAAAGTGCCACGAAAAAATTGTTCGGGGAATCGACGCGATACTAGCTCCATTCTAATTACTCTGCGCTGGAGCCCCGTAGTTTCGAGGATTGTAACATTTTTCGTTGTTTAACTTCTTCCAAAACTTCACTATTACTAAACTAAGTTCGTCACTACTAAGCATACTAAAATAAGTGTAAAATTATATTATTTTCACGCAATCAACCAAACGAGAGTTATTGATACAGCATTGCAGAGGCAATAAAACCATTTTTCTTTTCCAGTCATTGAACAATAATGGAATGATTTATTATTAAATTATGCTACTACTACGAAATTTAACAACACAACAACGATTTATCTATGTAAAGTGAACTACACACAGTCTTGAGAGTACGGTTGATTGACATGTATGGGCGCTACGGGGGCAAGAAAAAGATCGATGACCCTACAGAACGTAGGATCACGGGAAGGGTCCGCCCTCTGGGGTTCATCCGCCATTAATTAGGTTGGTTGGAAGCTACCTCATCGGTTTTCGCTGTGACACTTGACGTATGTCGTTCAGAAGATGTGTAACGAGAACTTAAAGAACGCTATTCAGAGACGTTATCTTACTAAACAAATACATGACGGTAACAAACTGGGGTGTTATATGCGTGTTTTTTAATTTATTATGTCTTTTATAATTTATGCACACAAAATAATAATATTATAGAAAACGAACGAACGACTGTAACAGTTTGCCTGCGTCAATTTTTCCGCCCGATTATAATACATTTTTAGCGTAAATAAATTACGCTAAAAATGTATTTTTATCCTGTCAATATTATTGCTACGAAGTTAATCATGTCGTCATAGAAATATTGCACAGTGAGTAAGATCTTCTAGCGCTAGGCTATCCCTGAATGGCGAAGTATATTATACTTTGCAAATTCGTCATTCAAGGAGGAGGAGGTACTTTCAACTCATCCCATGTTAAAAATTTGTGGCATCGTAATATAAACAAATAGATATTACGCAAGTACGTCAATTTATAGTCTCATTCATTGTAGATATTTTTAATAAAAGTGTTGAATATTTTATAAGTTGAACCTACGAGCTTGACGATGTATTATTTCAAATTAGGTTAGCTATATAGTACTTAGGTATTTATATGTACATATTATAAACTATTATCTTAACAATCTTAGTCAATCGTTACCATTTTTCTTAAACATCACTAATGCTCAAAGCAATTCCGAAATCATAAAATTATCCACAGAGATATATACATCCCATATTAGTACAATAAAAATCGCTGCATCACGTACCTAATAAAAAGGTTAAGATATTCATCACTCCGATATTACAATGAGAGGAGCGGGTCCATCCATCATTACAGGCTGACTTTTCATTCCCGCTAAGAAGTGAGAGTGTCGACCTTAAAAGGGTTCCAACGTTTGTGTGTGTAGATATTTCTATCTGCCTTACGATATAATTGTTTGGCTTTGAGAAGGTGCTTAGAGGTATATTAACTTGCATTTTGGACTAAAGGTAGTTTACTTATTATGATTTATCGCGAGAGCCCAATCTTGATAACATTTGTGCCTTTTTATTTACTTAGGAGATGTTATAAAAGGCACAAATGCACAGAAACAAACACATACTCTCTTTTGTCACAGTGGATGGTATAAGAAATAATATCTGGAACTAATCCAGTCGGTATAACTACTTGGAATACTTTATTTCCAATAGTTAGATCATCTAAGCCAGTCTAACAAATTAGAATGGAAAGGAGACAGGTCCGTTGGTCTAGTCGTTAGACACCCGGGCGTCTACCCAATAGGTCGTGGGTTCCATTCCCACCAAGTACCTGGGGGGTTATTTATCTACTTAAATATGTACCTATTTACAGAAAAAGAATAATATAAGTCATAGTATCAGTTGTACCATAGTACAGGAACTGCCTTCTTTGGTATCAGATGACCGTGTGTGGCCCTGGATATATTAATTAAGTATATTATATTTATTAGCCATGGGATACTCATCCCAACTTACCTGTCCGGTAGTTGTGGTATAGTATATGGGTATGCGACCCCGGCTTCCCTAGCTATTACTGTCCCATCCCTTGCCCTCCTGGGTGGTAATATCCTACTTTTCCTATTTCCTTTTTACACCACCTATCCTTTCCTTTACCCTCGTTATTCGTGAGAACGCAATGGTTAATCATAAAATAATTTAATTAACCAAAATGGTGGCGATGTGGTTCGCCACCCATCACGTCTCGTTCCTCACGGGGGCGAAAAACGGCCCATGGGCTCTGCCTACCTCTACGGGAAACAGTTCGATGATCGAACTACTATTCGGACTACTTATAAAATACCTTCCTCTACTTTTATAATCCAGGGGCACGGAAGTACGACGTGATCGGGGAGTGATCAGAACCGAATTTACATGCTCATCCAAAGCGTGAATCATTTTGATGACATCATGACAATCATGTCGCAAACATGCATTGTCGTAATCAGCGGACTACTCAGAATTTGAACCCACGACCTCTGGTCTTTAAAGTAAGCAGCTTCCTACACACGGAGTCTAAATAGGGTAGACACTGGATAACAGTCTCATTTTACCTTTAACAGTACATTTTTAGTCTGTTGGTAAAGGGAAAAGTTATAGAGATATCTTGATGTTAATTCAAAACTACCACACCTTTCTACAATGGTCCACTACCGTTTGTTCTCACGGAAGTAACTTTCAATAGGTCCCGGGACCTGTGGGGGTCAGCCGGGGTATGTGGGATTCTTATCCACTAAGACTCCTGCGGCTGTCATATCGGCACGTGAGGGAGGAATGTCCGGGGACATTCCAGTGAAATTTGCACCGGCCCCCCTCAATGCCTTGCCTTTAAGCCCGCCTGTGGGATGTGCAGGGTAGCCCCACGGGAACCTGTGCTTACTGGAAAGGGGATTGCAACCCCGCCACTGTCCTTCTTGGAATCGCCGCTGCATCTGATGGATGTTTAAGACCCACACCGTAAACGTCCAGCGACTCTAACCAAAAGTCCCCGACCTATGAAAATTTGCATGCTCTGAATTTGCGAATAAACTGAAGATAACCATGGTCATGTACTAGATGTGGCGTCTCCGTGAGTCAAATTAAATAATTTACCATAAAAAGTGTCCCGGGAAATCGCGGCTGGCGAGCGTAAATCGCGGTAGCAGCCGCTGAGCTGCGGCTCGCGGGAGAGCGGGGCGCTTATCTTAATTGCCTTCCCAGATACGATCGCCACGGAATTTATTCCCATCGCCAACGGAATAAAAGTGCCCAGTTAAACGTCCACACGATAGTGGCACTGTTGCAGTGCCTTTGATGCTCTATAATTTTTAGAAACAACAGAATACAAAGGTATAATATAGAAACATTCAACGCTATAATATACTAGAACAGGGATTCCCAAACTGGGTTCCGGGGGTTCCGTAGAATAGTCATCAGGGTTCCGCCAAAATTAAAGAATAATGAGTATTAATTAATATTACACATTTCTTAAAAAAAATGTTGTTATATAAATTTCAGTGTTGATTTGTAATAATTTTATAGGGGTTTCATAAAATAAAATGTATTTGGTTGGTGTTCCGTTATATTTATAGTTTAGGGACCCCTATACTAGATACATAATACTAAATAACGCACAGCTCTGCCCGCGTAATTTTCTAATTTTCCGCGCAACTTTCTTAATTTTTTTCCGTAAGAACCTTCTAGAAAGTAAGTACTATTAAGAACTAGTTTAAAGCCGTTGATCACAGTTAATGAATAAATTATCCGGGTGAATGTCAAATAGTCGTTAACTGACCAGTTGGCAGCACAGTGCCGGTAATTCCGCGCCAGCCAGACCCTGTAGATGTGTCATTTTAATGGTCCCCTATAAAATATCGCGCGTTTTCATAATGTACCTACCCTTCCAATTTTATTACTCCAGGGTCTTTGATAGGTTACAGAGCCATCATCTGCCAGATATTCCTTATTATTGAATTTTGTTGCCAAAAAGAGAAACTACTCAATTATGTTGTAAAAATTTGAAGTATATTCTTTAGCTAGCAGAGTTTCTGTTGCTATAGGTACTCCCTCTGTATTTATGCATTAATAAATAGCCTTGGGTTTCAACCAGGGGGTTGCATTAAGGCAGATGGCTCTCTCCTTCGGAGTCACTGGACGTTCGGGGTGTGGGCCTTAGGACGTCCATTGAGTACGCGGTGGCGACTCCGAGGAGGACGGCGGCGGAGTTGCCACCCCCGTCCCCGTGAGCACCGTGACTGGTTCCCGGGGTGCTACAATGCGCCCCCCGGCGGCGGGCTCAAAGGCAAGGCACTGAGGGGCCCTTGGTGCAGATCCCACCGGAGAGACCTGGGTCCCCTCTAATGTGCAAATGCGATATCCGCGGGGATTTTAGTGGGTAAGAATCCCACATACCCTGGTTGAGCCCCACAGCTCCCGGGGACCTTTTGAAGGTTTCCCCCGCGTAAAAAAAACGGCGGTTGGCTCTCTGCCTAAACAAAGAACTCTCAATCGAAAATTTCAGAAAATAAAGGCATACTTACTTACCTAAAAGTTGATAAACTATGAAAACGAGTAGGATGCAACGGTTGACGACAGTAATAATACAATGTGAATCAACAATATTTCCACTACTTCATGGACTTCATATCCTAGTTGAAAGATGAGCTTATCACCTCATCAATCATCCTTGCCATGTCTTCACTGTAATTGTGTGGCAAGATGCTCAAAAACCAGACATTAGGTAACCATTGACTGAAAATACTAATTATCAACTCAGTCGGAGTTATGTAAAAGCCAGTTTAGTAAAATGAGATGGAGATAATAGTCGAATATACCTAGTAAATATAAAAACGTAAGACTTCATTCGAATCTACTATTTGGAATCGAAATACGAAAGAATAGAATCAATCACGCATAGAAATAAATATGAAAGATTGTACTAGTCCCGTATATTAGATTTCTATTCTATAAAAAGGTATTATTAAGAAAAACATCTGAATTGCTACGAATTCTGCCACAATATCGAAAAATATTACAGTTGATTCACCGAGTAGGTACAATGAAACTAAACCGTAATAGATATATAGATAGAGAACTCTTTATTGCACACCAAAAAGTACAGAAAACAAAGAAGTACAAAGAAAATATACCATGGTATACAGTGGGCGGTCTTATCGCAAGATGCGATTTCTTCCAGACAACCTTAGGATGGAAAGGAACGACGAAAAAGGAACGACGTTAGCAAAAGAAGGTAGCCAATGGTGTACAGAAAACAAAATAAAATAAAATGAGGTCTAAGTTATAAATCTACATGTAATTTAGATAATAATATATACGATAAATATATATATATATATATATATATATATATATATAAAACATAATATAACATAGTTTATCTATGGTGAGGAAATAAGTAATAATACTATAAAATATATTATGATAGTAATAAAAAGGCATGGCTAATACATAAAAATATATACAGACGAATTGAGAACCTCCTCCTTTTTTGAAGTCGTTTAAAAATAATTGAACGTGATGTTCTCAAAGGAGTGGCCGTAGTCATTTCTACATAATATAAGCTAATGCTTAGCTATAATACCATTTTATTGAAAGCGCTAATGCAGTTGGGTGTGGTAAAGCACACTAGAAATATTTAAGCTATTTTTGAAGACATCTCTGCACTCACTCTAGTCTTGATGATATCCCCCGACGAAAAGAGCAACGTCGGCAAACTATTGCAGTGCTTAGCTGGATTTGTGATAAATGTTTTTTTCGGAATAGCGTCTGGTCGTATGATGATTTGTAATAAATGTTTTTTTTCGGAATATATTCTGGTCGCATGATGATTTGTAATAAATGTTTTTTTCGGAATAGCGTCTGGTCGCATGATGATTTGTAATAAATGTTTGTTTTTTGGACTGGCGTCTGGTCATATGATGATGGTAGGAGATGGTAGGACTAAGACATGTAGTGCTTATACACACTCTTCATAACGTATTTTGTAGAATATCGGGAGACTGTCTACCCAGTGCTTTGTGTTCTAGGTTCTATAAATACTATATTTTTAGAAATACCAAAAGTTTTGAACTGAGGTTTGAAAATGGGCTGACTCTACAATTAATGATTAACTATTTAATTAGCCGTTGAATCCAATCGTTGCAGGAGAAACCGCAAAGTAGCGCTTGACCTAAATAACTACAGTGGTGAACAATCTACGGGAGCTGATTGTATTGGACGTAAAACGATTAGTATTTTCAGAAGTAAGTCCCGGCATATATTTACAAGATTTCATCCGTGCGTAGGTAGTGATTACAAAAATATCATAATATGTTGCTATTTCCTATTATCTCTATCTACCTTGATCATCGAGTAAGTCGTCCAGTATAGGTACTGTTGTACATCCAGGGATATTTATGTATTTCCAAATCTTCCTATCTACCTCTTAATTACATTTGTTGCGGGTTCCAAGACAATTTAGCGTTTTCCAGGGACTCGCCGAGAGTCAAAACTGGGTGTCTTCAGTGGTGACCACTGTAGATCCTGGCTTACAGGAGTAACCGAGAGTGGGATTAGTACCAAAAAAATACCAATAATCAGTTTTTATATATAGAGAAAACGCTTTCTAATCCGTCTTTTCATTTTGAAGGTACGACGCCATATACACAGACACAAACTTAAAATACAAACAATAAAAAGAATTCATAATTAGGCCTAACTTGGGCCTAACTTAAATTTTGGATTGTTCATGCATTGTGTAATCTGAAGTAAAGTACACGTCAGCTGAAGTTTAGTGACGTCAGCAGTGTAAGTTGGTGTTGTTTGAGCGGTGGCCTTGTGCAGAGTGCAGGCGCGGCACCGCTCACCGTCTGCAAATTGAATTTCTAAGTTATTCCGCAAGTTGCGAAGGCACGAATGAAGTGAGCTCGTTCCCAGTTGTTGTTCGCCCGACCCGGGACCCGGTGATTGGAGACGGGAGCGGTGACGACTTCGGTTTCCACTAACTTTTCACATTCTAAGCTGTACGGGTCGCTGGCAGAGATCGATTGGGCGTGGACTATTATATTCACTTAAAATATTCATCGGTGTGCTGCTTGCGTTCACATGTGACTCAAGTTTTGAATATACGTAACATTTTAATACCTACACCACCAAAAGACGGACTAATAAAAATACTCTTCTTTTTGGCCGACTCAGAAAGGTGTGTTATAAGATTTTACATCCGTCTGTCTGTTTTTGGTATCTAGGCTCCAAAAACAATGGAACGGTCTGATTTTTTTTTAATTTGCTTTAACCGGAATAGTAGTTCGTTTGATAAGAAACTATTGAGGTCTTTTACATTTTTTGGGCACGATATCCTCAACCTTAGATTTTGTATTGAAATATACACTGAGTAAATATAAGATAATGACTGAGTGCGGCAGGTAATTTACTATATTTCAACTTTTAGAATGTCATGTTCCAGAGATAATTTTAACCAAAGTTGTGACCGTTTATCTTGTTCAAGACTTGAACATAAAAACTTAATCTACATTTCAGGTTTAGTAACACAACCCTAACTTTTTTATTTGAATCTCCACTCCCGTAACAAACGTGATTACTTTTCTGATTAGATTTCTTTTTTTATATTTCCAGTGAGAGTACGTGTTGTTCGCGTGTGTACTATGCATTAATATGCTTCCTCCATGTTGCGTTACTCTACGATAATAATTGCTATTATTATCTTGGGCCCAACAATTTAATTCGGACTTTAAACGACTTGGGACTAAGATCAAAATCGCAAGCAATTGCAAACCTTTTTATTTATATGTATAATTTAATATATTGCTACAGCATGTAATTTTCTAGTCTCTAGAGATTTTGTATTTTCGTCCTTCCATGTTTACTTAACTTTAATTAGATTGTGATAGACTCGTTCAATTAAGATGTGAAATATGAGTCTATATCATAAGAGATTTTAATGTAGCCGTTTATTAAACTGACTGCCGCACTCACAATCATCAATTACAAATTTAATGAACTTAAAAAAAGAATTGATGATTGTAAAATCCAGATATGTATCTAGATTTTAAAAGCGGATCATTTTGACACTCAAAGGCAAATTATACTTTGTACTCTGCACTCAATCGCAGAACACAGGCATAAAAAACTCGGAGATTTGAAATAATCAGCATTCAAAAAATTGCTAATTGATGAATAATCAGCAACAATTTTGTGCAGATGTTCCTCACTGACTAAGACAATGCAGGCCAATCTTTTGATTGTCTATAAAGTAAGATGATTTATGCGTCGGATGCAAAAAGTCGGTCCTGCACTTAACCTCTCCCCGATCGTGTCGGTATTTCGTCCCATCGGATTGTGAGAGATAAAAGAACAGAAAGTGCACTTGTGTCTACGTAAGCACTTGTGTAGGTACTACTTATAATTAATCTCCCGCGTAGATGGCTAGCGTAGACATATCGGCCAGGAGGACATTATTATTGTTATTTAAACGGTAACTGGTGTTTGTGAATGCGGTTGTTTGTATACTTCAGCAGGAGAAAGGAGGTGACACCACAACGGTTGTACTAGCAAATATTTAAATTAAAAGTGTCGTAAGTTTTATAAGTACTAAGGGTAGCTAAAATTTATTCATAATCACATAGCCACTGCGGGCCAAGCACTTAAGGCTTAATCATGAGCTATTACGGAGATTTTTGGTATAAAAGACGGAGAAAAATTATACTTTCGCGTGAAAAGTGTACCATTAAAGTCTAATGTTTATTTTGTCCATTACGTCGCTGAAGCTTTTACACTCACGTTGGTCGGGAATCATTGAGGAGATTGACGGGCCCGTTGGTCTAGTTGGCAGACACCCTGCCTGCTAACCGATGGGTCGTGGGTTCGATTCCCGCCAAGTGTCTGGGTGTTGTTTATCTATTTAAGTATGTATTTACAAAAAAAAAAGTATATAAGTATTAGTATCAGTTGTCTGGTTTCCATAGTACAGGCTCTGTCTAGTTTGGGATTGGATGACCCTGTGTGGATTGTCCCAAGATATTATTATTATTATTTCACGAGATAATTATAATATTAAGACAAATTGCTAGTTATTTTATGAATCGTATAGGTTTCTACTATTGTTCCCACGCATATTATTATTAGTCTGTGGGGTGTCCGGGTTATAATAGCATCCTCCCATTTCCTCCCATTGGGTATCCCTAAAAGGCGACTAAGGGAACACAAGAAGACGGACAATAACGTCTTTTTATTGTATTATGTAATCTACCACCTACACTGCGATCCCCAGGACGCCTGCCAAGCGTGGGGATTATGGTAACACCTCACTTCTAAGGCCTCCCTCCTTTGTTCAGCAGTGGACAATAGTGGACATCTTTCAGCTGCTGATGATGATATTATTATTATAGAGCGTCCAACCGTTTATTTTCTTTTTGACAGCACCAATAGAACGTAACTGCGTCATGTTACGCAAAAGTTCACTTTTAAAAGTTCACTTAGAGTGAAGTTCACTTTTAAAAGTTCACTTTAAGTGACCTTTGCGTAACTTTTGCGTAACATAACGCAGTTACGTTCTATTGGTGCTGTCAAAAAGAAAATAAACGGTTGGACGCTCTATACTATTCAACCTAGAGACGAGACAAGCAAGACATGTATCTGATGGCAAGCAAAAAGTCTGCCAGACAATGCTGGAAGCCGACGACTGCCGCTCGTCACTCGAAACATTAATTATTAAATCTATTTAGCCCTGTAATTACTGTAGCTCTTCACACAAGAAGAAAATTATATTTAATAACGTACATCCATGTTCAAACATTTTGAATCCATTAATTTATTAGTATCACCCGCTGATATTGCTACTTGTTATTGAAAAGGTCAGATTATTATTTACTTACCTAATAATAAATTGGCAATAACATGTAAAATAATTATACACATACATTGCTCAGTATTTAAGAATAAACAATCTAATTAAAAACGCAATCACGTCTGTCACAAGGGCACAGATTCAAATAAAAATGTTTGGGTTGCTTTGTGAACGAAGGGGAATCGTAAATAGAATGCTTTAAATTCATGTCTTGAAGAAGAGAATTGGTTCAATCTGCTCGCGAAATGAACGAGTTATCTCCCAAGGGTATCGAGAGCAGTTCCACAACACGAAATTACTTTGCGTCACGGATTTTTGTAGGATTTCAGTTGTATTCCGGCGAAAATTGAGAGAAGTGGGTGTCAAACGTCGAACCGTGATAACAGTTTGGAAAGCGTTTAAAAGTTTTTAAATTTCCTTAGTCCATTTGGTTATACCTTACTCTTGTAAATTTGGATAAAATATTTACATAGTTAATGATTACTTTTATTTAAATGAGGAATAGTTTACTTTCACAGTACATTAAATACCGTAGGTATATCTAGTACGAAATTTCACCGTACCAAAACGAATATGTTCATACAACATCCGATGATCGTTGGGGTACATTGGTTCTGGAGTGTAGATCACTAATCAGAAAAGGTAAGCGCTCTGCGAATATCGATATGACGATATTCGAAAATTGGAAGATACAGCCAAAGATGTCGAGCAGTGGTCTGATAAAATATGGATGGATAATGCAAGTTTGAGAAAAATGCATAAAGTATGTTGGACATAATTCAAGTTGTAGGTACATAACGCAAGTTGGATATAATGCAAGTTGGACATAATGCAAGTTGGACATAATGCAAGTTGGACATAATGCAAGTTGGACATAATAAAAGTTGGACATAATGCAAGTTGGACATAATGCAAGTTGGGCATTATGCAGGTTGGACATAATACAAGTTGGACATAATGCAAGTCGGACATAATGCAAGTTGGACATAATTTAAGTTAGGCATAATGGGACTGGCAGGAAAAACAATTTTTGACATAGGAAAAAATGTGAGTTCAATATGGATAGTGCTAATAACCGTTATAAAGAGATTGAATTTTCTTATAAGCACTCATAGAGTCATGACCCTCCACCAACCCATGGCCCCACCGACCGTCCGGTCATATGGGCCGAATCGCGGGAGTTGCGCGCAGTATTGCTCTGTGGCTCTGTCCACCGCGCGCAATTCACACTCATAGAGTCAAGTAAACAACAGCGTGCGGGTACTAGTTCACTTAGTTCGTGCCTTCATAGTTGGGAGATAACTTAGGAATTCAATTTGCAGACGCCGTGTTGTCGTGGTGTCTGCGCAGTCTACCAAACAAAACATACGACAAGAGACGTGTTCTCTTGTATAATTAAATTTAATAAATTCCGACGTGTTACCGTATTGTCAGGAATCCCGACTCTCCCTCGGGTATTGTGTCGATCGCGCACATTCAAATAAACCACGACAAAGTTCAAAACCAACATCGTAGATTTGTATGTTTTGGGCAGCAGGGACGGTAGCCGAGTTGTCATTCTACAATACGGAATACTAAAGAATAGAAAACCAATGCATGGGAATGACATATCTCTTCACGAGATATAGCGAAGAGATAATTATGTCATTCCCATACAAAGCTGTAGGTAGCTGGAAGTGTAATAAAGTTTGCGATGCAGGGTTTGATTTCCAGATTAAGCAAAGCTTTAATAGATGTTTTCACCAGAATCCTAGTATCATGCATTTTTCTATAAAGTAATTCCCATTAGCATCCTGTAACATAGAACTATTCCTGGAAAAGTGATATAGCTCTCATTTTTAGTCGAACCTAATAGCTCCTAATACCTAATGTAGCTAACGATATGGAGGTTTCTTAATAGTCAATAAGGAAAACAGTATGACACCCGTAAGCAGCCAATGGAACTACTGGGAATGATTCAATGAATCAGCTAGTTAGTGCCCTTTACACCAAAACACAGCAATGTTGGCATATTGCTGTTTTTGTGGTAGAACATCTTACACTGCGGTGGTTCCTACCTGGACGATCCGTTGCAAAACGGGCCTACCTCTTTCCTCCGGCCTTTCTTGTGGGGTGTGGGGGGTCTTTGTAAGAATTGCACCTTTCCGTCTTCTCCCGTTGGGTGTCCGTAAGAGGCGACTAAGCGAAAACAAGAAGACAGGCAGCATCATCTTTCTATTGGATTATCTAACGCCTATACTGCGATCTCCAAGACGTCTGCCAAGCGTGGGGATTATGGCAACCCCTCCCTTCTGCTGTGGACCTCTTTTAGCTGCTGACGTTGATGATGGCTTTACACGTTAGCGGACTCTAAGTGTGGCAGTTTGTCTGCTTTTAAAACCAAAATAATACTGTACGCGCCGTCTATTTTAATTGGTTTATTTAGGGTACTATAAACTGATAGCTTTATTGTTGACATTTATTATTTAGCAGTCAAGAAACTCATAAAAGTGTAGAATTAACAATTCTATGGTTTTGCTATCTGCGAACTCACTGCATTTCAATGGACGTTGCGTTGTCATGGAAATATTGCAGATTTCCCATTCAAAAGGGCAAAACTTTTGACGTCGCCTCGCCAAAGGTATGCTATTTTGCTTTGAGTTGGTTTTGTACTAAGTCACAAACTCGTGGAGTGGCTAAACTTATAGGATCACGTGCATTGGTGCGCTTCAATAAGTTTTCTTGTGTGTTTCCACACGTGAAGGGCAATAGCACACGTGATACCTTTAACGTACCTTTACCTTACCTTTTATGTGTAGAATTCTTAGCGATTAGTGGCATCGTCGTTTTTAGGAAACTTGACAAATCTAGCAACATACGTGGCGCCTTACAGGTGGAGTAAAGGAGATGTTTCAGAAATGTATGGAGCCTGGGCCAGCACCGTGTGCACTATCTTTATATATATAATCCTACCGTACGTGTGTATGTCACTGAACTCCTCCTAAACGGCTGGACCGATGTTGATGAAATTTTTTGTGTGTGTTCAAGGGGATTCGAGAATGGTTTAGATTCAATAAAAACGCGAGCGGAGCTGCGCTGGTCAGCTAGTATATATATATATAACTATGAAATATAGTAACTGTTTTGTAATTTTCTCTTTTTTAAATATTGCTTCGTTTTATTGTAGGTACATTTAAGATATCTTGGTCAAAGAGAGCAACACCAAAGAGAATATAATACTACTGTAGCAACACCAAACAATAATAAGATGGTTCGGAAATACCTGCAATTGAACTTGTTATGAAATAGCACTTATACGACGGATTCCAATACAAATTACAAGCGATAATCAATACAGTAAAGCCCGGCTCAAGAAAGAAGCAATGAATGAATGTCGGTAAAATTAAATAATCACTAAAAACTCTGAAATACATATATGTACTCCACGCGTATCTATTACGAAACGTCGCCTATAGCATTAACTGTCAAGTAGTAAACTAACGTCAAACACAACTGTCATGGCTGCCCTAAAAACAGGGTGGACATACTAAATAACTCCATAAGTAATCATTTATGTACAATTGTACTCTGCTGCAAATTAATTTATAAGTCTTCTTATGAAACTCTCCTATGTTTTTCGTATTTTTCCATGTAGTGTACATAGTGGTGGCCCATAATGGAACATCTCTTTTGGTTGGGGGGGGGGGGGGGGGGGTTGAATATAGGAAGTCTCTATTAACCTGTGTGATTTTTAGTTCGTCTCTGGCATCGTTTCTGGAGCAGTTAGAACTCCATCATCATCACCAACCAAAAGACCACTACTGAACAAAAGCCTCCCCTTAGAAATGAGGGATTGTCATAATCCCCGCGCTTTGCAGCTGCCTTAGGGGTCGCAGTATAGGTGAAAGGTCATCCAATACTAGACGCTGCTGTCCGTCTTCTTGTTTTCCCTTCTTGTGTCTGGTGCTAGTCTTACCAGGACACCCCGCGAGCCAGAAAACCATAAACCTTTGTAGTTAAATCAGTTTCAGATTACCCTGGACTCGCGGGGGGTCTAAACTCGGTGTCTTCATTGATGATCACTGTAGATCCAGTCGCAAGAGTTACAGTGATGGCAATGAGTAGTGGGATTAGTCCCAAAATTCCAAAAACAGTACTAATAAAAAAAATATGAAAACGCGTGATATTTTATAGAGGCACCATTAACATGGCCCGTCGACGGTGACTGGGCGGCGCGGAATTAACGGAGCCGACACAGCGCTGCCAACTGGCCAGAACGACTATTTGCCTTCCCCGCTTAATTTATTCATTCACAGTGTAAAACAGCTTTAAGCTAGTGTTCAGTACCTCTGGTAGGTACGAGTTTTGATCATAAAGGAAAACGTTCGTATTTTCAGTCTTCGTTCCAACATTTTACGCGAAATATATGGGAACAATTTGAAAGTTTTGGTGGAGTTATGCTTAGGGCCTTCCAGGACCACCGCAGTCAGATATTCTGCCACCAAGCAGCAGTGTATAAACATTCCGGTATGAAGAGCGCTGTAACTGGTGAAATGTGTTTGGTGACGAGCGGCAGTTCAATGTACTTATCTACTGGCGGGCGTGTCGCTTACCATCAGGCGAACGTCTTGTCTCGTCCCTAGGTTGTAACACCCAGCTATTTGCTCTAGTATCGTTGACCTTAAGTTTAAATGTAGCTGTGACCTATTTCGATTTTATATACGTAACAACGAATAAATCTAATCTATTGGAAGCCATTAATTCGCAGTGGGAAGTTCAGATACTTACAAGATTTTTATTGGCATCGATTTGATTTTTGTAATACATAGATTTATCCATTACTATAGAGCGTCCAACCGTTTATTTTCTTTTTGACAGCACCAATAGAACGTAACTGCGTCATGTTACGCAAAAGTTCACTTTTAAAAGTTCACTTAAAGTGAACTTTTAAAACTGAACTTCACTTTAAGTGAACTTTTGCGTAACATGACGCAGTTACGTTCTATTGGTGCTGTCAAAAAGAAAATAAACGGTTGGATCTATTATAATTCGTTTAGTCAGTTTTAGTTCATTTATGTAAGTCGCATCTTGTATGGCAGTGAATCAGATTAAATAAAAATATTAGCGGCAGTCGGGTAAAAAGCAATTAAATTTGGTGCAGGTATTTTGTACTTATACAAAAAAAAATGCTCCATTTTACGACGAATACTTGCATAAAATATTCAACACTCACCGTGTTGAACAATAAAAAATAAAGACCAAACTGTCTTGCAGATAGCCCTCAGCCACTATCATTAAACTTTTTACCGCGCGGACGCTAAAAGTGGCGCTGTTATTCCGCCGGCGCGCGGCACTGTAGATAAATTCCGCGGCGATCGTATCTAGGAAGGCAATTACGAAACAAGCCGACCAACTTATCTGTGTCGGTGGCGAAAACAAGAACTAAATTCTTTATTACTTACCTACTTGTTGTTTGACAGTTGCGCACAGACAGTAGCGACACCGCCCTCGTGGTAGATAATTTGGTTGCACCAGACTACTCAACATGATGTTGGTTGTCTTGTAAGCGCACCCCACAGCGCTAGCCCATACTCAGTGGGCTATATATTTATGTACGTGAACCTTGTAGGCTACGAAACCGGCATGCACGTAAAACTATCATTCTAGAACCAAACATGTTACAGCTGTTTACACCCTACATAATCAGTCGGAAGACGTCCACTGCTGAACATAGGCCTCCCCCTTGGGGCGGTTGCCATAATTGCTTTATAAAGGGTGGAAACTTGAAGTGTTAACAGGCAATAGTTTCGTAAATTGATGTGAATTTTTTAAAAATAATCAGGATATATCCAGAATTTGGAATTAAATTCATCCATACGTTTAGTATTGCTTAAATTTTTTACTTACTTACATATCGAAAGTAGGATATCATTTAAATCAGTAGAGTATCTACTTTCTATATCAGTTGAAAAATAGTACATCGTTTCTAATTAAGGTAGGATATTCAATGCTACAATAAATGTATGTACGAATTAAACTTACAATTTAATAGAATATATGTATATCCGGATTATTTAAAACGAGTTATTAATGTCATTTTACTCATTAAGGTTTCTATATCTGTATCAGTTTTTGCGGTAGAATAACTATCTGTCACATTGAGGATGTGAAACATATTTGGAAGGTTTCTTGAACGTGAGGTCCTAATAATAAACACAGTTACGTTTTATTACATGAAGCTTTAGTTGGACTTTTAAAAGTATAGTCATGTAAAAACGTACATGTGAACTTACCAGAGTTCAGCTCATAAATTATTCAAAATGAACTAAGCCAGCAGTTTCAAAGTGAAAAATGTTTTCCAAAAGCTAGTCGGGGTGACTACCGCCGGACCAGTGTGCTTATTTAATGCTTTTATAGTTTTAATTCACTTTAATATTGTAGAAAACAATGATTTGAAAAGTTCTTTTGTTGATTTGAAATAACGTTATCCGTTTTAAATAAAGGAACACACGTTACAACAATAGTAAATTTATAACCAAGGGTTGAAAGTGACCCATTTTACCCGAATTAAACACTCTACTTTTAATTTCGACTGTGATAAAAGTAAAATACTACACGCACGTTTTATAAAACAGATAATAATAAAATATGTTAAATAAGAAGAATCCGTTAAAATTTAAAGTAAAATTAAAACATTTTTAAAAAGGCAACTTCTATGTTTGTGGCCGTATTTATGTTTGAACTGAGAAACCTGCGTTTCTTATTTAGTTAGTTACATCATATTGATCTAACTCAATTAATTATCTTCGACTCCGTGGCTAATTGAAACAATAAAAAAAAATACTTTCCACCATCGAGATGAAGGTTTATTCCACTTTGATCTCCTGGGTGATTAAAGTGGAACAATTTATTCCACTTTGATCACCTCAAAATAAAAAAAAACCTGGGTGATTTAAGCTCGGTGATTTCAGTATCGCAATTTTCCACCCGGCTATTTACCCGTAATTCCAAACAGAAGAGAGAGTTCAGAGCTATAATGAGTTCTCCGGGAGGATGCACCAGGCGCCGCACAATGACTTGACTTTGGAAAACGGCGCGCTGCCATCGCCCGCACTGCCGCTGGGGGGCGCACTATAACCCCGGGAACCAGTCACGGTGCTGGGTCACAACCACCAACCCGCCCAGCGACCCCAAACGCAGTCACTCTTCCTATGACAACTTTCCCTACTTTTCAAAGACAGACACCCAGGACCAACCCTGCATCGCCAACAACTATTGCTTATTAAAGAGGAAAAAATAATGGTTTTATGGAAGAGGTTGTACCTACTTCCTCGGACAGGCGGATCCGATTTTGAGCTCCCTTAAAATTGTAATCATAGATTGGATGGAATAGACGTTCGCAGTGTAGGTGTGCCGGACATTATTTTTCCTAAAGGATCGATAAGGTCCGTATTAATCATTGCGGTGTGCGTAAATCGCTCAGTGTCGCCTGCAGGCTCGCATACTGGCCGTAAAATAACCAATGTGTCACTTCTAAGCTTCGTTTAAATCAACTTTCAATAATATCAATATCGAAACTGACTATAAATATGACTACGCTGCATTGCTTTAATTTGTACTTTAGGAATATGTGTCTCTGGGATCGAGTGGCAATGTAAAAGTCGTGACTATAATCAGCGGAATGTCTTGCTTGAAATTGTTTTTTTTTTTTTTTTTTTTATACCACCAAGGTGGCAAACAGGCATGCGGCCCGCCTGATGGGAAGCAGTTACCGCAACCTATGGACGCTAGCAACACCAGTAGGATCACAAGCGCGTTGCCGACCCCGTAAAAATTTGTTAACTCCCTTTTTAAAAAAACCCATGCTGTAATTATTCGGGAAAACCTCGGCAGGCAATTCATTCCACAACTTCAAAGTGCGGGGAAGAAAACTTCTTTGAAACCGCAAAGTGCGGGATGACATTGTTTTTAAGATGTGAGGATGAACTCCCTGCCGATGGCGAGAGGTGCGATGGTAAAAAGTGGCCGTGGGCATGATGTCAAACAATTCTTCAGAGCACTGACCGTTATACAATCGGTAGAAAACACACAGGGAAGCAAAATCTCTTCTCACCCGTAGTGATTCTAGACCGTTTGAGAGTTCAGGATCGTCGACAATCCTGATGGCTCGTCTCTGCACCGAGTCAAGTGGTCCAAGTTGGTATTCAGGCGCTCCCGCCCATAGGTGACAGCAGTACTCCAAATGCGGCCGAACTTGCGACTTATAAAGTAACAACCTATTGCGCGAGGTGAAGTACTTCTTCGCCCTATTAAGCACACCTAGCTTTCTAGACGCCAGCTTGACCTTGTCCTCAAGGTGCTCACGGAACTGCACATCAAAGGATATATTGACACCTAAGATCCCGATGCTCTTTGACATGCTAAGGGCTGTGTTCTGGAATTGAGGTATTACAGCGAACGGGGTTTTCTTAGTGGTGAACGCACAGACTTGTGTCTTAGTAGGGTTAAACTGGACTAAATTAAGTCGTCCCCAATCAGAGATCTTGTCGAGAGTACTCTCGATTTCAGACACAAGGCGTCCACGGCTTATGTATTAAAATAATAACATTTTAACTATTCATTTACATATTAGAATCGTTGAATTAATAATCCACATTCTTTGGAGTCGCTGGACGTTCGGGGTGTGGCGCCAGAACGTCGTTTGAGTACGGCGGCGACTCCGAGGAGGATGGCGGCGGGCTCAAAGGCAAGGCACCGAGGGGGTGCAGACCCCACCGGAGAGACCTGGGGGTCTCATGTGCCAATGCGACAGCCGCGAGGATTTTAGTGGGTAAGAATCCCACATACCCCGGTCGAGCCCCGCAGCTCCCGGGGACCTTTTGAAGTTTCCCCCGTGTCAAAAAAAAGTAATCCACATTAAAATTACTCAATATAGGTTCGTTTATAATCTCCGTAAATATGACCATATTTCCACGCATCGTGCCCTGTTGCAATGGTTTCCTATTCGTGAGCGCAGAATTCTAAGAGCTTTGACTACTCTTTTTTAACCGACTTCAAAAAAGGAGGAGGTTCTCAATTCGTCTGTATATATTTTTTTTTTTTTTTATGTATGTTCGCGCATAACTCTGTCAATTATGAACCGATTTGAAAAAATCTTTCTTCCATACATTCTTCAATCCATTGATTGGGTCCCATAAAAAAATTATTGCGTAGTAATAAGTAGTTCCTGAAAAACAAGAATGGTGACTGCGCACTGAGAGCTGCTGGAAAGCCTATATCGATGACTTTATGTCGCTTTTTAAGGACAAAAATGGTCATAACTCTGGCAAATATTTACCAATTTCAATGATTCTTTTTTTATTCGAAAGAAGAAACCACTTTATTAAATCTGTATGAATTTTATTCCAACCGGATAAGAACTTCCTGAAGGAACATGAACGATGTGGAGGAATTTATCTGGTAAAAACCATAAAACTGATGTTCTCCATTACATTGCTCTGACAATTATGAACCGATTGCGATGATTCTTTTTTTATTCGAGAGAGTAAACTACTATGATAATTCCATGCAAATTTCATTACGACCGGATAAATAGGTTCTGAGTTTCTGAAGAAATATGAATTATGTAAAACTATGTAGACGATAATGTGATCATAACCTATCTAGATAATTTTACGGTTTTCGATGGTTCAATCTTTATATATATGAAAATATCACTAAAAAGTTTAAAATAAAATCTTTTTAAAAAAAATTGAACCGACTTCAATATCACTGAAAAGTAAAAATAATTTAAATATTATTGAAGTTGGTGCCAAATATACACAGCCGGTAAGCTAACACCAACTTCAATAATATTTAAATTATTTTACACTTTTCAGTGATATTGAAGTCGGTTCAATTTTTTTTTAAAAAGGTTTTATTCTATACTCTTTTCACCTAACTCACCTCCTTATTTAACTTCGCAGTTTACTTATCTATGCTCTACTCATGATAAAATTCTTCGTTCTTCTAATAATCGTCTTCTCACAGAACTGATTGTATACATTTTTCTTTTTTCGTCCAGTCCATTCTCCTCTGGAATGCGCTCCCTCTAGAACTCAGGATGGCTACAACATGTTATACATTTAAAACAAAGTTACAGGAATACTTGCGCAGTAAAATGGCAGATTCTTCTCGAAGATAATTATGTATATAATATATATATTCAAATATATATTAGTATATTTTATTTTCTAATATATAAGTATTAGTATTATTGTGGGGGTCCTATCGGAGGAGATAAATAAAACCCTCAATCGACGTAAAAACAATAATGGACTGTATTTCGCTTTCTTCAATTCTTCATTATAACTAGTTCGTATATACAATTTCTTATGTTCTAGGCTTCTTATATTCTAGGCTTCTTATGTTCTGATGTTTCCATGCAAATTTCATTACGACCGGATATTATTTTCTGAAGAAACATGAATTATGTAAAACTATGTAGACGATAATGTGATCATAACCTACCTAGATAATTTTTCGGTTTTCGATGGTTCAATCTTTATATATGAAAATATCACTAAAAAGGTTAAAATAAAATCTTTTTAAAAAAAAATTGAACCGACTTCAATATCACTGAAAAGTATAAAATAATTTAAATATTATTGAAGTTGGTGCCAAATATACACAGCAGGTACGCTAACACCAACTTCAATAATATTTAAATTATTTTATACTTTTCAGTGATATTGAAGTCGGTTCAATTTTTTTTTAAAAAGATTTTATTATTCGAAAGAAGAAACCACTGTATTAAATCTGTATGAATTTTATTACAACCGGATAAGAACTTCCTGGAGAACCATGAACGATGTGGAGGAATTTATCTGGTAAAAACCATAAAACTGATATTCTCCATTACATTGCTCTGACAATTATGAACCGATTGCGATGATTCTTTTTTTATTCGAGAGAGTAAACTGCTATGATGATTCCATGCAAATTTCATTACGACCGGATATTTTTTTCTGAAGAAACATGAATTATGTAAAACTATGTAGACGATAATGTGATCATAACCTATCTAGATAATTTTACGGTTTTCGATGGTTCAATCTTTATATATGAAAATATCACTAAAAAGATTAAAATAAAATCTTTTTAAAAAAAATTGAACCGACTTCAATATCACTGAAAAGTATAAAATAATTTAAATATTATTGAAGTTGGTGCCAAATATACACAGCCGGTAAGCTAACACCAACTTAAATAATATTTAAATTATTTTATACTTTTCAGTGATATTGAAGTCGGTTCAATTTTTTTTAAAAAGATTTTATTGCAAATAAAACTAATGGTAGTTAGAAGTATTTGTGTGCATTATATTTCTAGAAGCGATCAATGGAATCCATATTAATCACTGGACTGTGCGTTAATCGCTCAGTGTCGTCTGCAGGCTCTCGCGTTGAGCGCGAAATAACTGGTCCTGTGGCTGATTCGTTTCTCCTTTGTCAATTAAGATTGTCCATTATGTTTTCAATAATGAATTGACACTTTATTAACATTTGTGATTAATGTTTTCTTTGCGACCAATATAATGTTTATGTAATTATTGTGAATACTAACATTCACGACAATTATCAAAACTATACTTGTTACAAAAAGTGTTGAAATTATTGCTCGCACACACTATTATGAGTTTTGCCTATAATTTAAGGAAGATCGAGGTATGGAAATAGGAAAGTAGAAGCGAGCGGGTCTAATTGGAACATTATAGGAAAGTTTATGCAACAGTTCAGGATAATCTATTTCATTAGAGAGGATTTTCAGCATTAAAGTACTGTCTGCTATTTCACGTTTACTAAGGGTAGTAAGTGGAATTTAGCACAGTAATTTAAATAGTTGTCAGAATGATATGGTATATAGGTGCTTAATGAATCTCTTTTGAATGCTTTCGATTCTATCAATATACTTATTGTAATGTGGGTTCCAAATTTGGGATGCATATTCAAGGTGACTTCTGACGAACGAACAGTAGAGAATTTTTAAAAATTTCGTTCAGCAATTACGA
The DNA here is from genome assembly GCA_911728495.1 of Furcula furcula. Taxonomy (NCBI): domain Eukaryota; kingdom Metazoa; phylum Arthropoda; class Insecta; order Lepidoptera; family Notodontidae; genus Furcula; species Furcula furcula. Next base: position 21,578,061 of record OU452244.1, on the reverse strand, counting down.
AGGTATTTAAAATTTTGAAATTTATACTTGTTACTCCACCTCTCCAAAAATACAGTGTTTTCCGTAATCTGATACGTTTATTAGGGCGTATTTTCTTCGTCTTGATATATGTCTGAATAAACTGTCTTAATTTCCCCCGAGCCAGCAGCGTGGGCCGGCAATTTGCTGCGTCTCATTATAGAGCTCGTTGCCTTGAGACAATATTCCAACGAGGATGCTCCGCCCGGCGCCAAAACAAATGCATAATGCTGCACCATTCTACCGAGACGAATCACTTAATGCTATTTAAATACGGTCTTCGTTTCCATACATTGTAATTACTATATGTATATGAACACGAAATGTTTATGTGATGGCAAATTCCAAAATATTTTCTAGGATATTAAATTACTCTTTCTGGTTGTTTGATAAAAATAATCATGTATTAAAAAAACCTTGGGCTACTACACACATCAAAAGTGTCTAGGGATCAACATATATTTTTGCAATAACTTTTCTCCTGATTGATATTAATTAAAATTTTCTTTAAGGATTCATCAAATAAAGTGTTTTCGTTTGTCACAGTAACGATAAACCAAGTCACCTTTGCATTAATAAAGAAATTTGCCATTTTCCTAATAAAGGGATTTTTGACATTTGAACCACTAACACAAAAGTTCGAAAAAAAGACTGAAATAACAGTTTTCTTTAAAATTTTATTGGGTAACTTAAACAATTAATAATCCGTGTTTCTACCGCGAACACTAACAACACAAGAACATCGGTTTGGCATACTCAAAATGAGTTCATCCAAATCACGCTGTGGAATGGCCGCCCATGTTCGTTGCAACAACAAAAAAAGGTCTTCTTGCGACTGGATACCCTCCATATTCGGCAGAGCTCTTCTCTGTAGCATATCCCATGCATGCTCAATTGGGTTCAAGTCTGGCGACTGAGCAGGCCAGGGCAGGACATTGATGTTAGCTGCGGCGAGAGTCTGTCTTACAACTCTTGCGGTGTGCGGTCGTGCATTATCATGCATTAACTGAAATAAGGGACCGATTTGCACTTGTAGAGGAACGATGACGTCTGATACAATCGTCTCAGCATAAATTTGAGCGTTGAGGTTGCCTCTGATCCAAATCAACTCAGTTCTTCCGCCGATCCAAATACCCGCCCATACCATGATGGTTCCACCACTATAAGGATGGACTTCCTGGCAGGATTTTAATCGCTGTTGGCGTCCAGGGGTTCTCCAGTGTCGTATACGTCTTGTATCCGGTCTCATACCAAAACGAGACTCATCAGAAAAGCACACGAAACGCCATTGTTCTTCTGCCCAATTTCTGTGTTCAAGAGCCCATTGATATCGAATCCTACGATTGTGCATTGCTATAGGTGGTACCCGTAGCGGTCTTCGGGAATGAAGGTTCACTTCATGCAAGCGGTTTCTGACTGTTTGGTCGCTAATTAAGTTCCCTGAAGAGTGATGAAGCCTCACGGCTAACATCATGGCAGTTATTGTTGGAGCTCTTCGAGTTAAGATTTGAATATATCGGTCTTGTCTCCGTGTGGTGCAGCGATACCGTCCTCCATGGCGCTCAGCCACGGTACCAGTGCTTCGGTAACGTGTCCAAAGTCGACTGATAACACTCTGACTTGTATTCAGAGCTAAAGCCACAGTACGTTGCCGGGAACCAGCTTCTATCATTCCCACGGCTCTGAGCATTTCTTCCCTGCTTAAATGACGTCGCCGCTCCATAATAACGTTGGTTTTAATCAGTAGTAGGGAAACAGTAGCACTAATAATGTCTTCAATGCGTTGTATGTTTTTATAGGGAAAATATTGACAGCTGATTTTCATCTTTTACTCGAATTTGATTCACAGTTCCTGATTCAAATTATGAAATGCACCAAAAAGGATCCATATAAATTTATAAAATCATAAATTTATTACAAAGCCACATCTCAATCTCAAGAAATCCGCTTAAAAATGCTTGATCCCTAGACACTTTTGATGTGTGTAGTTGGAGTACAGTTCGTAAAGTACTAGAATGTATTGAATACAATAACGCAGGCATATTGGTATAGCGATTAGTATATAGATTTATGTTCAGCAAATTAAGAAACAAGATACATATATTAAATGAAAATGTACTAGTTACATTAATACGTGCTCAGAGACTGTGCAGCTAATGCAATGTTCAGCTAGCGCACTCGCATGAGTACGTCTGTACCACCTGCATTAGCATTAGAACACTAACAGGCAAACGCCCAAACACAGAGTGCCTAATACCCGCAAGAACCCTCGAACCATCCCTTGAGTGCTCTCTAAAGACTTGCTACGAAAAACTTCTAAACGCTTCGCCACTTGCACAATTTATGACGGTAGTTAGGCCAACGCAGCGCCTCGGTTACCGCAAACAGGTGAGATCCATTGTAATTGAGACCTCCCATCCCCCTGCTCGACCCGGGTAACACGACCACAGGGGGGTTGCACAAAGGAAATAATGAGGGTCTATTTTAAACAGTAGGTTTGCAGACGAGTAATATACAAGCGCTGAAGACGCGACACGAATGCCTGATGAACTTTAATTACAGCGGCGGGACCAACGTGGAAGCAATTGCCTGCCTGCTGTATTAGCATAATCATTTTGTAGCCCTCCCGTGGCTAATTGATGTGAAATTGGTGATTTAGATTGCCTACTTTAGAGCTGTACAGTATACAGTTTAATCTCAGTGATCAACATTTCACGATTATATTACGGGGATCGTTTACAAATACAATTTTACGGTTCAAAAAATCCCTGACGGATATTTAACGATTTTTTTTATCGTATGGTTTGTGACCAAGTAGAGGCCTTAGCCAAGTTGATATTCTCCAATATTGTAATCAATAAAAATGTATGGGAATGATAAATATCTTCGCTAGATGACATATTTCTTCGCTAAGTCTGGCGTATAGATATGTATCTCATTCCTATACGTTTGTTTTCTACTCTCTATCGTTCACAATATAGGAGAATGGCAATTCGGCTAAGGCCTCTGTTGTCGTTGAGATGTTGACTTAGCTTAAAAACTGCTGTCTAGATGACACCAACTGAGACTGACATTTTACGTGCCTCCCGAAGCACGGAGACGCTTAGTTAAAATTTCAGTAAAAGGTCACCGATCTATGGGCTGACCTTGCCTGACGATGTTTAACCACCTTCGTTTACCGAACAATAATTGAAACTGGGTATGATAGATTATGTGAAAATTATTTATAAAAAGGAGAACTATGTTTTAAAGTATGTATGTAATGACAATTGTCGTTCATTGTGGCGTTCGAAGGGGGAGGCCTATGTTCAGCAGTGGACGTCTTCCGGCTGGTGATGATGATGATGATGATGATGTAATGACATCTTTGGCACGGCCTACAGCCTAAATGCTGGATGGATTTTAAAATATGACTTTTGTGAAAAAAATATAATTTTTTTTTTATCGTCAGTGGCCATTTTATGTTTTATAATTCCAAATACCGACCTGTGCGTATTTAGTGAACGTAAGTAAGGTAAATTATGTTTTTTTTTATTTTATTTAATAACATTGAGTGCTTTTGTAATTTTAGACCTACTTGTTTACATTGTTATCGATGTCTTAAAGCTATTAAAGTAAAGGTGAAACGGTTTAGGGCGTAATGCTAGAATTATGTACTTTCGGCGGCGGCGCGGCCGACGTAAAAGATAAAAAATTTAACGACGCGATAGTTTCCTTGGGGTTTGCAAGATTTATCGCGGATTATATCCAGAACATTGGGCTTTAAAAGCCGGTCCGTTTTATTACTTAGAAGAAGATTCCAATCACTTCTTCTAACAATTTTAATTGTTCGGCAATTGATTTTATATACATATTTTTCACACCACCTGCTCGATAATGTTGCATTATGGGTCATTTATAGATGACATAAAGTACCTCATTATATCCCTATAGTCTAGCCGGGTAATAAATAATAATGTCGATAGTTGTACTCGAGTTTATATAAGGTTTATATATAGGTTGACGGGCCCGTTGGTCTAGTGGTTAGACACCCTGTCCGCTAACCGATGGGTCGTGGGTTCGATTCCCACCAAGTTTCTGGGTGTTATTTATCTATTTAAGTATGCATTTACAAAAAAAAATATATAAGTATTAGTATCGAGTTGTCTGGTTTCCATAATACAGGCTCTGCCTAGTTTGGGATCAGATGGCCGTGTGTGGATTGTCCCAATATATTATTATTATTATTATATATTATAAGAATAGAGTACGCGTTTGTCTATAGTCCCACTAAACAAAGCGTAGGCAGATATTCCTCTACGAGGCAGGTGAATTGAACTATTTAAAGTTATATTACAAGAGTTATATTGATATGTAAGTGATAAGTACCTAGTACTAGGTTTTTATGTATTTTGATGTTCTTACCTGTGCCTACGGTTCTTACTTGCATTTAAGCATTTTAAAGTACTTGTACTGATTTTTGTTCTGTGGTTGTACCTACTAGACTCCCTTGGGCAATAATGTGTTTGAATTTCGAACGTCAAACGAAAATTCCTCAACACTTTTACCACAGGCATCGATATATTGACCACAGGTATAATACTACTCTAAGCAGAGGTCTGCACGAAAAAAAAAACATTTGAAAATCGAACCGGGCGCGACGAGCAGAACCCAGTGCTCCAGAAAAGAAAAAAAAATCATGATAACGCGTTAACTCTGTAAATCACTATGCTGATATTAAGGACAGTCTCGTTGGTCAGTGGTTGGACACCCTGGCCTCTACCCTTTGGGTCGTGGGTCCAATTCCCACCAAGTGTCTGGGTGTTATTTAACTATTTAATTAATATCAGTTGACTGGCTTCCATAGTACAGGCTCTGCCAAGTTTGGAATCAGATGACCGTGTGTGGATTGTCCCAAGATATTATTACCTATTATTTTAATTCTAGCAATATTTGTATTTTATTACCTCGCAGTAGGTGTGAAAAGTAGTGTATTCTCCTCGGGGATAAAGATGTCTTTGTCTTGGGCGAGCTTAAATCCCTCGCTGTACTCAGGATTCTAACTCTATACTTCCTCGCTGCGCTCGGGAGTTGCTAGAATCCTTCGTTATGCTCGCGATTCAATTTAACGCCCGCGACATAAGACACTATTTTAACCCCTTGGTGCATAAACTAAGTACATACTATTAATGTCTTAATTTCCTTAGAACGCAAAAGATTCTTCAAGTAAAAAAAAGCGCCTTGAGATTGCGCTTTTATTCACAGTAGCATTGTTGTTTACCGCCAAACAAGAATCAAGCACTAGTTAATATATGTAGATAGAGTATAAAAATAAGGTTTATTCCTCGTAGTTCGATTGGTAGTTCGATCATCGAACAGACGGGAATTTTTTCTGCTGTCAAAATTCCTGTCTGTCCGATTGGCTTCCACGATCGAACTGTTAGGAAATAAATTTTGTGTAAATATTCCCAGTAGTTATACCGGCTGAATAAGGTAGCTCCAGACGGAATTTCAAAGGGCATCCCACTATGATGAAATACTTAGCGCGTGGACGCGCAAAATTGCGCATTCTTAAACATTTTTAACAGAAGTACCTAATTACCTACTAATATAATAAACCAACGTCGCGGGGTCACACAAGCTACAGCAGAGCGCTTCCGTTTGTGACTGGTAGCATGTGTTTATTATTTTCTATTTTGTGTTAATATTTGTTTGTAATTAAGCCAAAGCCTAGAGCATTGGCGCAGAGTAGCCAGCGTCTTGGTATGCTACAGGATGCATTTTGGAGAGTGTGCGCAGGAATTGCATGACTTGATTCCACCATCCCCCTTCCATCATCGGACCACAAGACACATGGCACGTACACTGCCGTACACACCCTTATGTGGTAAAGGTGCCATCACTCCGGACTAAGTTTTGCTTCTTCATTTATAATAAGGACAGCTAAGGACTGGAACAGTTTGCCTGCGTCGGTTTACCCGCCCGATTATAATGCGAGTGTCTTCAAGACTGGAGTGAATAGGCTTTTAATAAGCTAGTGTGCTTTACCATTCTCGACTGCGTCGCCGCTTTCTATCAGGTGGGACTGCAGTCAAGCACTAGCTGCCCGTTATAATCTATATCAGTACAATTAAATTATCTTTCTTTCTTTCTTTCTTTCTTTCTAATATCATAATAAACGAAGGTCGAATAAACAGACGAATATAACCTCGGGAGATTGTGAAAGGTTCATGATGGATAGATTCGGATATTCAGATACCGCGGTGAGGAAGATTGACGCTCCATTGTTACTTAGAGTGCCTACTTCGTAATTTCAAATTCAAATCAAACAAAGAAGCGCCGTGATATAATCCATTTTAATGTAAAAGTAGGCATGTTGAATATTTTTATTTTTCTTTGATGTGTTGTGCAGTTAACTACACAAACCATTACAGTGCATTACAATATATTCTGATTGGAAAGTTTAAACATAGTGATTTACTTACTTGTCTTTCTTTTCATATACATATCTATATCATTGCTTTTATAGCTGTTTGCTGTATTAATCAAGTAACTGCATAAAAATATAGTTATTAGGTTGAAGGCAACTTACTACATCATGGTTTATGACTGTTTTGGGTAAAAATGGTGATACTTAATTTCTATTTTCTTGCGAAAGCGATGTCGATGCTAATGATGTCGATGTCTATGCCTGTATACACAAAACTAAATACATTTTTTTCTTATTTCCCCTCAAGCCCGTGTGGTTCCAAAAGGAACAATGCGCGTGTTCTTTTAGGACCCAGCCGGGATTGAAGCCTTAGTTATTAAACCGTGACACTCCCCAAGTGGGGTTAATGAAGCTTTACGGTCCTATATGATAACCATGAGGGATGACGTATTCACCGTTTAAAAAATGCAATTTAATAGTTCCAAGTAGTAGCGAAGTCATACTAGCGAAGTTGTGAATATATACAACATCCCGACAACAATTGTTGGGGGCTTCGGCCCTGGCCGAGCATCACACCTCGCTCGGTCCTCCCTTTATCGCCGCCGTCGCATCGCTAAAATACAAAATATTACATATTTTTATCACCCACTTGCCTGATAGCCTCCCAAACTTCAGTCCTATAATATTTCTGTAAGTGATACACCCAAGGGATGTCCGGACATAGAGAATCGAAACCCATTTCAAGCGAAACTAACGCTTTACGTTAAGTTGTGACCGAAACTATCTTCAGCGTTCCAACTGTGAACAATTGTCACCTGCGCTGCTCTTCAATATTAGCTCCGTATTTATGAGATTTTGCGACCATCGCAATCCACCGGGAACCGTTATCTGGACTTAGGATCTTCCTTGCAAACTTTTCTGCACGATCAGAAATTGAATCGTATTTCTACAGCATAACTAAAAAATTAGTCTAACATGTTTTAGACACATTAGTGATGGGATGGACAGGCGACTTGGATGAATACTATGTCTGAATGAAGCGTAAATCCATTGGTATAATTTCTCTATTCCTGACGCATATTTAAGCGGTATAGAAGTTTCTTTAGTGAGGATAGTGAGAATGCAATAATAATAATACCAGCCCTTGTTTATGTCCCACTGTTGGGCACGGGCCTTCCCTCAAGATGAGGGGGCTTGGCCATAGTCCACCACGCTGGCCAAGTGCGGGTTGGCGGACTTCACACGTCATTCGAAAGCTAGTTAGGATTTCTCAGACATGCAGGTTTCCTCACGATGTTTTTCCTTCACCGAAAGCTAGTAACAATCGCACAAAAGACGATTCGCACATGATTAATTAAAGAAATCAGAGGTGCGACCCGGGGCTCGAACCTGCGCACCTTGTTTCCAAGGCAAGCGCTCGCCCACTGAGGTATTACCGCAATAAATGGGAATGCAATAACGTCATTTTTAATTGGTCTCCTGTCCCCGCGGCGAGTAAAAATGTTATTGCCACCGTCTACCCTTTGTGCTGCCGTTAAACAATTATTTCATTCAGAGTCCACGTCTTTGGGTCTGAGCGTGTGTGGATCTGAGGGGTAAGTTTAATATTAGGGATATTTGCACAGCTCTAGCTTATGAGGATCTCGGGATCCCGCCAAACAACATAAAATACCTTAGCTACTTCGTAAATAAAAGTATCTACGAAGTAAATTTTCAGAGGAGTATTTCATACGTTTTGTATTTTTTTGTATACTATGTTGTAATATAGTAACTGCATTCTACCAAACTTCAAACCCTTACGATCAGAAGAATATCAAGGCTGTCATTAGCTTAATCACTATCAGAAGTCACCAACACACCACCATATAAAAACATTAGTTTTAAATATGACTATCTTGTGGCTTATTTTTTTAAATTTACCATTACTTTTTAATTAAACTAATCTTACGGAATATATCGCGGTTTAATTTGGTTTTACTTTCCGGACGTTTTGAATGCTTTGCAGCACTCAGTCCGCCCGTGACTATGGTGCTGCAAAGCATTCGAAACGTCGGGAAAGTAAAACCAAAAATAAAGTGCAATATATTCTGTAAGAGTAGTTTAATTACAATGTGTAGTATTCACGTAAATAAAAGACACCATTATGGTTACCATTGCTGTTATATGAAAGTGGCTGTACCTAGTACTGTTCGAAAACAAACGCTGAACTCAAATTTTAACTGTCTGAACAAACCCGACGGAAATAGCGTGGATCAATACTGTGCAATCACAATTTAGTTTGGAGCACATGGTGAGGTATATATTCTTTCTACAATATCGTGAAAAACAATGATCAACTATTATTTTAGAAATGGTAGAAAAAAAGTATGTACTCCTATACCTAATATGTAGTATTTTTTACCGGCAGTCTAACCTGTCCGCTATCATAGTTAGGATAATCTTGGGGCTGGTCCTAACGCGGTGCACCAGGGATGCCGCGCGCTTTCGCATTATTGTGTTAGAGCAGTCGACACACGCCGCTGCAAACATGCCCGATGCACTACACCACCAGGTCAGCCCCATCAGTTTCCTGAATGCGTTGTTATATTGCACTTGAAGGGCCTTGTACAATCGTTGAGCATAAGTCTCCCACATGATGGCTACATCTATAAATTACGGAGCAATACGCACGGATTATGGTGATCTTTACCTGAATATTGCAACGTGCAAACCTATGGGAGATCATATTTGATCTTACTGACAGTGCCCTTCGCTCTCTTTCTATATCAGCCTGATCCTTTAGACTAGCCATTACTATATGTCCCAGATATTTGAACTGGTTCACCCTCTCCAGTAGAACACCATTATAGGTGGCGAGTTCGAGACGTCTTTAGTACCGGTCTCAAAAATCATGTATTGATTTCTTCTGGTTATACACCATGCGCGGTAGCATAATTCTCACATATATGCAGCAGTTCCCTTATACCGGAGACTGACGCGCTACACAGGACCATGTCATCCGCATAACTTAGGTTGTTGACACAACCTAAGTTACCACACCTAACACTTGATCTGATTTCCGTACCAGTGTTTAAATATATTTGTAAGCTCAGAAGGAAGACCTATAGCACTCAAGCTTCCTCCACAACATATGATAAGAAACCAGATGAAATGCCTTTGAGAGATCAAGAAAGCACGCATAGACTGGTGTATTCCGATCTGTATAGTACCTGAAAGTTTGTTTGAGACACAGTATTGCGCTATCTGTCGAAATACCAGATCTAAATCCGAATTGATTATCGTGTAGTTTTAAATACTTATTTAACATATAAAGTGGAAGATGTCTAGCGTATTAAAATGCTAGACATCTTCCACCTTCGCTGTCTGAGGTCGATACTGTGTGTAAAATTACAAGATCGTATTCCTAAGGCATCCAACTCGGATGGGCAGCGTTCGGGAAACTACGCGATATCTTCTCGTCCTAAATACCGCAGTGCCTGAAGACGAAGGTTTTTAACCAGTGTGTGTTGCCAGTGATGACATATGGTACTGAGACGTGGTCTCTAACGGCTGGCCTTTTAGAGAAGTTCAGAGTCACACAACGAGCTATGGAGAGAGCTATGCTCGGAGTTACTTTACGCGACAGAATCCGAAATGTGGAGATTCGCCGAAGAACGTAATCCGCAAGTTGAAGTGGCAATGGGCAGGCCACATCGCTCGAAGAACCGATAACCGTTGGGGATGAAAGGTTCTCGAGTGGCGACCACGAACCGGAAGACGCAGCGTTCGCAGGCCTCTCACTACGTGGACAGACGACATTGTGCGCGTCGCAGGTAACCGGTGGATACAAATAGCCAATTGTCGTTCATTGTGGCGTTCTAAGGGGGAGGCCTATGTTCAGCAGTGGACGTCTTCCGGCTGATGATGATGATGATGATTCCTAAGGCTAATCCGTAAGTCTCGGCCCAGGCCCTCTTACACTTATACTTTCAACAGTACTGGACACCTCAACGAAGTTTATTGTGAATAAACTCCAAAAATTCCAATATCACAGATTAGGTTTATGCTACTTTTTATGTTTGAACAAGTAAGCATACTATTTTTTCAATTCAATTCAATTTATTCTCGCAGAATAGTTTTAATTTTGTTTTAATTATTTTCATTGATATTTCACGCGGAAATAATAAGTAGGGGAGACCAGGGTGAGTTGTGACAAAGGTGAGTTGTGACAAAGTCGATTTCTCTGAAGTTATGATAGTTAGCGGGATGGTTAGTACTACATTTTTGCTTCATTTTTGACTCCCCACTTATCACAAACCACAATAGTGACCTGCGCAGGACAGTTTTCTATATACGACGATTGTTCAGAAAAAAGTGCTAAAAGTAAGTTTGTAACTATTATTTCAACGCCCTATTATTTGGTACGTAATAAGATAATTGCAATACGGTAACGAGCTTTTTAAACGTTGACTACTTAATTTTTAAATTGTGGGATTTATTAATTAAATATTATATGCATTTTAAGATTATGAGTATAAGTTGACAAAAGCGGGGATTTTGCGACACCTAGGTGAGTTGTGACAAGCTGTCACAATTTTCCTCGGTGTACTTCTAATTCTTTATTTGTAGTTTTAAGATGTTTTCACTAATATTGTTTAGGATGGTGTTTTATATAATAAGCGTATTTAATTGTTTTATAATTCCTAATCAAACTTTAAGACCATTGTTAAAATCTCTACTAAGGAAAGGTAAGAAAATAGGCAAACGAAAAATTAAATCTACTGTTTTGAAGGATATAGAAGCCTCTGAGAAGGCAAAAGCGAAAAAAAGAAAATGATCTGTCTGAAAGAAGAAACGAAAACGTATATTATAAGTAAAAATAATAATTTATAGATGTTTTGGTTGGTTTGCCTGAAACCTTTTTAACTGTAGATTAAATGAAAAGTGGGTTTAGTGTATCGATTGCAAGAATTGGTCACATATAGCATGTACTCCATGAGAATTGTAATATATTTGCTATAATTGCTTGTTAGACTAGAATTTGATACCTGTAAAGCGCTATTTTGATTTTCTTATCGCACCAGTTATGACAATTACGAACGACATTTATTGTAGTTGTACAAAGTTTGAATAAAATGGAAAATAAATGTGTTCACACTTACTTTTACATGTAAACACATATAATACTTATTTTTATCACAAATTATAGCATTATATTCCAAGTCTCTTCCACAAACACGCAAATTTACAGCTGTCACAACTCACCTTAGTGTCTGTAACAATTTACCTTGGTACTAGGAGCATTGTGACACTGGGAAGTGTTTCGGTAATTCATTATTTTCTCATAAACTATAACTAATTCAGTAATTTTTACATTAGATTTATATAGCATAAAGAACCAAGTACCTTGAGTTAATAGGACTCTCATATTGAACTATTGTTGATTAAGATATGAAAGGAAACGTAAAAATTGACACAACCCTCCTAGGTCTCCCCTACGTATGTAAATTGTATTAAAATCTGGAGTATGTTAATTTTCTAATTTTCTGCGCAACTTTCTTAATTTTTTTTCCGTAAGACCCTTCCACGAAGTATTAGAAAACTTAAAAAAAAGATGGATGAAATCGGTAAAGTCGTTCTCAAATTATGGCGTGACCAAGGAAAATAGGGATTTATTTTTATATACGTAGGCAGTATATAGATTACAACTAATGCACAGAAGACAGAATTAAAAGATTAATTTGATTTGATGTAATGTAGTATTGAACATCGGCGTAATCTAGACCGTCCAGCGGTGCCTAGATCAACCGTTTACCAACCGCAAAACTGGCCGGTGTGGTATTTTCGTTTTATCATTTTTACCGAATTTGAAACAAATTTATTTAATATCTATAACGGGTTTCGGAAAATAGATAGATTGACCTATTGACCAGTCTATAGAATAAATAATTAATATTATGTAAATACCTCGTTTAAAATCGTTGAATATTCCAACTACCTATAAAATCTGCGCACACAAAACATTTTACACTTATCAGGTTATCTCAGTATTCGTATAACGACACAATAACACTTTTATCACACATGAAAATAAATAAAAAAATGTGCGTGCGTGGAGTCCCTCCGCGCGGAAGAAGTGAAACTTCATTCTCGCTGTGTCTCTTTCTATTCCACCTCCCCGCGCAACGAAGTCAACAAAGTCAACAAAGTCAACAGAGTCAACAGAGTCAACAGAGTCAACAGAGTCAACAGAGTCAACAGAGTCAACAGAGTCAACAGAGTCAACAGAGTCAACAGAGTCAACAGAGTCAACAGAGTCAACAGAGTCAACAGAGTCAACAGAGTCAACAGAGTCAACAGAGTCAACAGAGTCAACAGAGTCAACAGAGTCAACAGAGTCAACAGAGTCAACAGAGTCAACAGAGTCAACAGAGTCAACAGAGTCAACAGAGTCAACAGAGTCAACAGAGTCAACAGAGTCAACAGAGTCAACAGAGTCAACAGAGTCAACAGAGTCAACAGAGTCAACAGAGTCAACAGAGTCAACAGAGTCAACAGAGTCAACAGAGTCAACAGAGTCAACAGAGTCAACAGAGTCAACAGAGTCAACAGAGTCAACAGAGTCAACAGAGTCAACAGAGTCAACAGAGTCAACAGAGTCAACAGAGTCAACAGAGTCAACAGAGTCAACAGAGTCAACAGAGTCAACAGAGTCCACAGAGTCCACAGAGTCCACAGAGTCCACAGAGTCCACAGAGTCCACAGAGTCCACAGAGTCAACAGAGTCAACAGAGTCAACAGAGTCAACAGAGTCAACAGAGTCAACAGAGTCAACAGAGTCAACAGAGTCAACAGAGTCAACAGAGTCAACAGAGTCAACAGAGTCAACAGAGTCAACAGAGTCAACAGAGTCAACAGAGTCAACAGAGTCAACAGAGTCAACAGAGTCAACAGAGTCAACAGAGTCAACAGAGTCAACAGAGTCAACAGAGTCAACAGAGTCAACAGAGTCAACAGAGTCAACAGAGTCAACAGAGTCAACAGAGTCAACAGAGTCAACAGAGTCAACAGAGTCAACAGAGTCAACAGAGTCAACAGAGTCAACAGAGTCAACAGAGTCAACAGAGTCAACAGAGTCAACAGAGTCAACAGAGTCAACAGAGTCAACAGAGTCAACAGAGTCAACAGAGTCAACAGAGTCAACAGAGTCAACAGAGTCAACAGAGTCAACAGAGTCAACAGAGTCAACAGAGTCAACAGAGTCAACAGAGTCAACAGAGTCAACAGAGTCAACAGAGTCAACAGAGTCAACAGAGTCAACAGAGTCAACAGAGTCAACAGAGTCAACAGAGTCAACAGAGTCAACAGAGTCAACAGAGTCAACAGAGTCAACAGAGTCAACAGAGTCAACAGAGTCAACAGAGTCAACAGAGTCAACAGAGTCAACAGAGTCAACAGAGTCAACAGAGTCAACAGAGTCAACAGAGTCAACAGAGTCAACAGAGTCAACAGAGTCAACAGAGTCAACAGAGTCAACAGAGTCAACAGAGTCAACAGAGTCAACAGAGTCAACAGAGTCAACAGAGTCAACAGAGTCAACAGAGTCAACAAAGTCAACAAAGAGTCGGCGGAGTCGGCGGAGTCGGCGGAGTCGGCGGAGTCGGCGGAGTCGGCGGAGTCGGCGAAGTCAGCGGAGTCAACGGAGTCAACGAAGTCAACGAAGTCACTCACTCACTCACTCACTCACTCACTCACTCCCATCTCACAACACCTATCATTTAACGCCTTTATTTTTTTTTTTTAAGTGAAACTTCTTATGCGACTTCCAAAAATGTTATCACAAGCGTTAAATGAGTCACCTTAACGCGTTGTCGCTTAACGCGTTAAGTGATAGGTGTTAAACGATAGGCGATAGGCGTGGGCGAGTTGGCTTGAGTTAATTTGAGTTAGTTTGAGTGTTGGTTTGAGTGTTGGTTTGAGTGTTGGTTTGAGTGTTGGTTTGAGTGTTGGTTTGAGTGTTGGTTTGAGTGTTGGTTCGAGTGTTGGTTTGAGTGTTGGTTTGAGTGTTGGTTTGAGTGTTGGTTTGAGTGTTGGTTTGAGTGTTGGTTTGAGTGTTGGTTTGAGTGTTGGTTTGAGTGTTGGTTTGAGTGTTGGTTTGAGTGTTGGTTTGAGTGTTGGTTTGAGAGTTGGTTTGAGAGTTGGTTTGAGAGTTGGTTTGAGAGTTAATTTGAGTTAGTTTGAGTGTTGGTTTGAGTGTTGGTTTGAGTGTTGGTTTGAGTGTTGGTTTGAGTGTTGGTTTGAGTGTTGGTTTGAGTGTTGGTTTGAGTGTTGGTTTGAGTGTTGGTTTGAGTGTTGGTTTGAGTGTTGGTTTGAGTGTTGGTTTGAGTGTTGGTTTGAGAGTTGGTTTGAGTGTTGGTTTGAGTGTTGGTTTGAGTGTAGGTTTGAGTGTTGGTTTGAGTGTTGGTTTGAGTGTTGGTTTGAGTGTTGGTTTGAGAGTTGGTTTGAGAGTTGGTTTGAGAGTTGGTTTGAGAGTTAGTTTGAGTGTTGGTTTGAGAGTTGGTTTGAGAGTTGGTTTGAGAGTTGGTTTGAGAGTTGGTTTAAGAGTTGGTTTGAGAGTTGGTTTGAGAGTTGGTTTAAGAGTTGGTTTGAGAGTTGGTTTGAGTGTTGGTTTGATTGTTGGTTTGAGTGTAGGTTTGAGTGTTGGTTTGAGTGTTGGTTTGAGAGTTGGTTTGAGAGTTGGTTTGAGTTGGTTTGAGAGTTGGTTTGAGAGTTGGTTTGAGAGTTGGTTTGAGAGTTGGTTTGAGAGTTGGTTTGAGAGTTGGTTTGAGAGTTGGTTTGAGAGCTGGTTTGAGTGTTGGTTTGAGTGTTGGTTTGAGTGTTGGTTTGAGTGTTGGTTTGAGTGTTGGTTTGAGAGTTGGTTTGAGAGTTGGTTTGAGAGTTGGTTTGAGTTGGTTTGAGAGTTGGTTTGAGAGTTGGTTTGAGAGTTGGTTTGAGAGTTGGTTTGAGAGTTGGTTTGAGAGTTGGTTTGAGAGTTGGTTTGAGAGTTGGTTTGAGAGTTGAGTTGACTTGAGTTGGTTAGTGTGTGTGTGTGTGTGTGAGTGAGTGAGTGAGTGAGGGGCCGACCGACCGACCGACCGATCGACTGAGCGAGAATGAAGTTTCACTTCTTCCGCGCGGAGGGACTCCACGCACGCACATATTTTTTTTTTTGACGCGGAAAGGGGGGAGCCCAGGGCTCTCCGGTGGGATCTGCACCAGGGGCCCCTCAGTGCCTTGCCTTTGAGCCCGCCGCCGGGGGGCGCATTGTAGCCCCCCGGGAACCAGTCACGGTGCTCACGGGGACGGGGGTCGCAACCCCGCCGCCGTCCCCCTCGGAGTCGCCGCCGTACTCAATGGACGCTCAAAGGGCCCACACCCCGAGCGTCCAGCGACTCCGAAGGATCATTTAACGCCTATCGCCTATCGTCTATCACCTATCATTTAACGCTTAACGCGTTATATGATAACATTTTTGGAAGCTGCATAAGAAGTATCACTTCAAAAAGTCCTACAAGTTAAACTATTACACTGTTCACAAACAACAAAAGAAACCACAATAATTTTTAAAGTGATTGAATTGTCGACACAACAAACCGGGCAACTATTGACACCCGAGAAAACAAATTACGGCTACTCTTTTTTTTTTTTCTACACCCATAGATATTTTACTTCTACCGAATAGTGTTGGTCAATCAGTAACGATTTCATTCGATAGTTTAGTCATTGAGCATCGAATAGTCGATTAAGTGGCTTGTTTACAACACTTGACACTGAACCGCCTGCGGGTCGCCGCGGCTACCTGCAGCACTCGAGCGTAAGCGCGCGGGCCTCGCGCGCAGCCTGCCGCGCTACAGCGGGTATGTTTAAGTTTATATAAAAGGTTTTGCATGCTATTAAAAGGCTAATATGGTGACAATCAACAACTATGTAACCCATACTATATATCTATTACTTATAATAAAACTGTAACAGGTCCAATTCTGTACATTGAATATATTTTGAAGATTATATTTGGAGGGCATTCTATTACCGATACTGAGGCCGAAAATGTATTTTTTTAAATTTTTGTCTGTCTGTCTGTCTGTCTGTATCACGGCTGAGCATCACGCCGAAACTACTGAATGCATTCAAATGAAACTTGGCATGATTTGAGATCTTACTACGAGGTAGGACATAGGATACCTTTTATCCCGTAATCTAGCACGGTTCTTTTGAAAGAGGGGATTAAAGTCAAAATGGGTACTTGGTTATTCGCTTGGATTGGCCGATTTTATCAATTTTTCTTTATAATATAATAAATATTAGTAAGGGAACACTCATAGAGAGTTGTTCTCAAGGTTTTGTAATCGATCGGGTTAAGCAACGTTACGTAAGGTCATTATAGATGGGTGACCGTTTAACGCCATTTGAACTAAACGGGTCCGTGCTTCGGAGAGCAAGTAAAAAGTGGGTCCCAGTTTTTAACCGACTATAAAAAAGGAGGTTATGTATTCGATGCGAATGTCTGATATTAAAAGTTTAGTTAACGTAAAAATAGCGCAGGCGGAGCTGCGTGGGTCAGCTAGTTGCAAATAAAACAAATTGAAATGGTTTGACGGTTTGATAATAGTAGGTGTGAATTTTAATATAAAATGAATCTTAGTTTGATTCTTTTATTCTACTTGATATCTTATTCCTTAATCGATATGATGTTACATTAAATTACAAATATTTTTGATCGAGGAAAATACTAGATATACTTACTAAAAGTAAGGAATCAATCATACAAAAACTGTAAGTAATGGGCTGTCGCTTTTGATATATTATTTAAGCAATCTCATCGTGATGAAATCCATTCGCTGAATTGATAAAATAATTTTTTAAGTCTGGACTTTGAACTTTTAACCTCGACATGTAATACAACACTACAATTAGCATTTTATTATTGTCTAATAATAATATGATAGTGATGACATATGGCACTGAGACGTGGACCTTAACTTCTGGCCTTTTAAAGAAGCTCAGTCACACAACGAGCAATGGAGGGAGCTATTGTCGTAGTTTCTTTGCGCGACAGAATCCGAAATGTGGAGTCGCCGAAGAAGTGCAATTGGCAGACCACATCACTCGAAGAATCGATAACCGATGGGCTTTCTTACCCAGTTCTCGAGTGGCGACCACGAACCGGAATACGCAGCGTAGGCAGGCCTCCAACTGGGGTGGACAGACGACTTTTTCGCATCGCAGGTAACCGGTGGATGCAAATAGTCAATTGTCGTTCATTGTGGCGTGGTAAGGGGGAGGTCTATGTTCAGCAGTGGACGTCTTCCGGATGATGATGAAGATGATGATTGTCTAATTCTGGATCATTTGATCCTGATACAGATCTTTGCACTGATATATTTCAGTGATCGGCTAATCTTTCTTTTTGCCTAACTTTTCTGAATAGGTTGGCAATTTGATCACCTCTCACATAAGTTGAACAGGTATAAATATTTATTTCACTCTATGTACTCTTATTTGCGATCCGTTATTAAAGTCAGTATTCAGTAGACTGTGCTTCCTTCAGGTGCCCTTAAGTTAAGGTCGGCAATCCTCTGCCCTTCAAATGTGGAGGCAATCAAACAATCGTCGCTCTTCTCCGGGCACACCCTGTAACCCCTAGCGGATGAGTCAAGACCACTGTAATGTATTGCTCTCATGGCCATTTGCATCTAACATTTATTCAAAAGCTAAGCAAAAAGCTTCATGTACGTACGTTCAAATGCAGGTGTATGTCTGTATAAATACGTATGTACACTATGTTTGTAATGAACTTGTGTAGATTGTTCGTGAAATCGTGGGGCAATAATTCAAAGGGGTCTTAGTAGTCGCAGCAGAAATACCGGTGCGCTGAGGTAACGACGTCGTTTATATGAAAGTGAAATTGTTGACAGGCAGACGGGATGAATTAATGTGCTTCGTGGTAACGCCGCACACGCCGCGGATGCGTGTCGCCTTCGCGTTGACATATTTCCTTGATATTTTGAGATATGTGTATGTAACTATTGTTACTTGTATTTATACACGATTTGGGCATCTAAGCGCCAAGCACAATACATACTTTCGTTTATTTATATACAAAGGTGGTAAACAAACATGTGGCCCGCCTGACGGTATGCAGTCACCACAGCCTCTGGACGCTAGTGACACCAGAAGAATCACTAGCGCGTTGCCGACTTTCAAGACATTATTATTATTACTTCTTTTTCCTCTCTTGTTTTATATTTCGAACGGCAGGGCACACTATCGCTGATGCTGATCTAAAAAAAACTGTTTAAAATGACAAAATGACCAGCCCGCTGAGTTTCTTGTCGGATCTTGAGGCCGCGTTGTGATTCTGTGAAAGCTTTTAAAAAAATTGACCATTCAAAAGTTAAGCCTATTTGAAATGACCTAATGATATAGAAATGTATTTATTTAAACCTCATACATAATATCTCAATGGTAGAACTAAGCTTTCTATTATTTTTTTAAAGATTTTATATTATATGTACTATTGCCTAAGTTTCCTCCTCGACAGCAAAAAAAAGGTATATTTCAGTTTGTCTTACTCTCTGGAAAATGGAATAGGTTTGTCGTAGATAAACCTGTCGTTCTAGATAAATGTGTTTGTACGAACGTGGCTCACAAATGACCAAGGACTAGGTAAACCGTCTTTATTTGCTATCCGATATTGGATCCATTTGTACTAATTTCACTCAGACCTAAACTAAGATATCAATATTGATTACATTATTTATACAACCTACAATTGGGAGATTCTCGTATTTTATTAGATATTTATAAGCTAGTGGCTGATGATTGATGAAGTTATGAATGAGTAGACCCCTATTCCTAGTAGTTAGCCAGCAAAATTTTCATTAAAAGAACTTGTGACACGTGTTATAAGTCAGTAGAAACGTGCTTATGTCGTGCTTGTTACGATCTAACTCTAAACCGATAAAAAACTACTACTATGCATTTTACTATGCATATTTCATGCATGAAATATTTTTCATGCCATTTGCCTAAACATTCGCAACACTAATGCGATATTGCAAATCTTAGTACATATAAACATATAGAAAAAATTAAACCGACTTCAATAGACACCTCACTAAAAAGTGAAAAATAACTAAAATATTAATGAAAGTTGGTGCTAGTCAGTCGATTCTGGTGTTAGATTGGATATAAAGCCGTATCACTAACAAGTCCTTGTAAAATTTGAAGAGTTCCCTCGGAGAAATAAACTGGGGATCAGATCCTGGCCTGGTGACCTTAGGACCACCTAGGAAGTATATATACCCTTTGAAACAAAAGAAGAATTATCCAAATCGGCTCAGGCTCTGAGTAATTGGGAAACATTCATAAAAAACAAATATTCTTAATTTATAGAACCGTCTTTTTTGAAGTTAGTTAAAAGTTACTGAATGAGACAGTACTGACAGTTCTTGTATGAAAATAACTGAAAATAATCCCTATTACATATGTTTTTATATTTATATCTCTTTGGCTGGCAGTAATATAAGGATTTTTTATATGTCTGCAGTAAAAGTACTAGCTTAGAGACTTGTATAGTATATCGATGCTTGTCATAGAGTATTGGCAAAAATTGCAAAAACACCATGAAATTTAAATGATGGTTATTTGGTCCCGGTCTTCTTAAGCTGCAGGTTCTTAACTTACATTTCTATTTGAAATTCTCCAACATGCCGAATGGATGAACCCGCTATCTTCATGGCCTTCATAAAAAAAATATAAGATGCATACGATGTTTTCCTCCAAATCTTCCTCCTTTTAGTTTGTAAGAGCTAACCCAACAATCGCTTAATGAAACAAAATGTTTAATTGTAATTTTGCGATTTGTAAAAAATGCAATGACATCATACTGCGATTACCCTTTTATCAAAAAACTAGCTGACCCACGCAGCTCCGCATGCGCTATTTTTACGTTAACTAAACTTTTATTAACAGACATTCGCATCGAATACATAACCTCCTTTTTTATAGTCGGTTAAAAACTGGTACCCACTTTTTACTTGCTCTCCGAAGCACAGACCAGTTTAGTCCAAATGGCGTTAAACGGTCACCCATCTATTTAATGACCTTACCTAACGTTGCTTAACCCGATCGATTACAAAACCTTGATAACAACTCTCTATGAGTGTTCCCTTACTAATATTTATTATAATTATGAAGAAAAAATTATAAAATCGGACCAAGCGTATAACCAAGTACCCATTTTGATATTAATCCCCTCTCCCAAAAGAACCGTGCTAGATTACAGGATAAAAAGTATCCCGACGACGCCCGTTGGTCTAGTTGGCAGACACCCTGCCTGCTAACCGATGGGTCGTGGGTTCGATTCCCGCCAAGTGTCTGGGTGTTGTTTATCTATTTAAGTATGTATTTACAAAAAAAAAGTATATAAGTATTAGTATCAGTTGTCTGGTTTCCATAGTACAGGCTCTGCCTAGTTTGGGATCGGATAACCGTGTGTGGATTGTCCCAAGATATTATTATTATTATTATTATTATTATTATTATTATGTCCTACCTCGTAGTTAGATCTCAAATCATGCCAAGTTTCATTTGAATCCATTCAGTAGTTTCGGCGTGATGCTCAGCCGTGATACAGACAGACAGACAGACAGACAGAAAGACAGACAGACAAAAATTAAAAAAAATACATTTTCGGCCTCAGTATCGGTTATAAAATGCCCTCCAATTATAATTTTCAAAATATCTTCAATGTACAGAATTGGACCTGTTACAGTTTTATTATAAGTATAGATGTAAAAGATTGCAAAAGCACTTACTTTCATATCTTGGATCACCATGCAATGCTTTGATCACCGCCGATCAAGATAATCTACCTACTGAGGGAAATAATTGCTTAGAATTCTATAGACATCAGCTATGAATATTGGATGTATACCGTCGGCACGTGCTTTCATAAAGAATACTCCGTAATCGAAGTCTGGAACCGGCCTGCGGTACCGCCCATGCTGGAAGTAGAAGTATAAAGTACGATTTACACCGACCGAGCCGCTTTGGAGCGCGGCGCAGCGAGGCGCAACGGGTCACGGCTAAAGAACGCGCACGCAGTAGCAGCCGCCTGTGTCCGCCATTTCTACAATCCCCTGAACCTTTCTTTATCATAAAATTCCTCTGTCAAATGATCTAATACAAGTTTCAACTTATAGGCCAGTGAAGACACCTTAGCGCATACAATAGTAGCCGAACAGAGCCGACCAAACGCAACGACAATCAAGCCCGATCGTATGCGTGTCGTGGCAGGCGCGCAGATCTGACCGGATTTCACACTGAGATCCATGAAACGGGTTTCTAAAGAAGTTGAAGAGAAGAATGTTTTAAATAAATGTTTTTTTTTTCACCACTGGTTACGAACCATAGAAACGGCAGAAACCTATATGACATCAAACCTTCTTAGTTAACGTTTTAATTATCTTTAAGTTTAATGGCCTCCACTGACGTAACTGCATTATTGCTGCGCTCGACCGCGCATATTCGTGTCGCGCGTTTACGCGACTCAATGCTGCATTTTTTAGCGACTCAGCGCTCGACTGCCCATATTCGCATTGCATTTTTAGCGATGCGCTATCGATGGATCGCGTGTCCAGAAAGCAGCTAAATCGCTGATCGCGGGTGCAAGAATTAACATGTGTGCTATGACGGTGACACACACATTGTAAAATGCTACGCCGTGCTACGACGCGGCTCGGTCAGTGTATTGTACCTTGCGGCGCAGACAATTTTCCGCAACGTTCGCTTGGCCGAGCACCCGCGGCCTTTGATGTAAAGTGACACCTTACGCTTTTATCTAGCTTGGTCATCTTAAATTAAATCTCGCCTGACTTCATCTTAAACCAATGAGAAACTCAATCGCACTGGTCAGTATGCATAAAGCGCAACGGATGATAACAGACGCCAAAATGCTGTTAGATTTTCATTTTCTGCAAATGGGATTTTAATTTCGCCCAAGGCTTTCTTCTGCTACGCTCGTTAATATAGCAATAGCAAGTGCAGTCATTATTTGGAATTAGTGTATTTATTCACCGCATTTAGTAAGCTTAGTAAGCACTAGCGCTTTGCTGACCCATAAGCAGGGTTGGGCAGTATTTGAATTACTTGTAATTAAAATACGTAATTGAAATACAAATACGTATTTGGTATTTGTATTTCACGTACGTAATACGTATTTACAAATACCAAATACGTATTTGTATTTCAATTAAGTACTTCCTTAAAATGTAATTTGTATTTTGTATTTGAAATACCTGACGCCGAGCTATTTTGTAATTTGTATTTCAAATACTTGCGGCTTCAAAATACATTAACATTTAACCTTCATGTAGCGATCGTGAGTGTGAGTGCGAGGCGAGAGTGTAATGATGGTAAATCTGCTATTAGAGTCGGCAAACCTGCACTGTTATGTACACTGTACGCTATGACTGTACTGTGCGTCAAAATTGGCCAATATACAGTATTAAAAAAAAATTACCGACTTCAATAATAGTAAAGAGTATAAAATAAGTTGGTGTTAGCATTTGTTAGCGTACTGCTGTGTATATTTGGCACCAACGTCAATAATATTTAAATTATTTTATACTTTTAGTGGTTATTGAAGTCGGTAAATTTTTTGAAGTGAAACTTCTTATGCGACTTCCAAAAATGTTATCACATAACGCGTTAAGCGTTAAATGATAGGTGATAGGCGATAGGCGTTAAGTGATAGGTGTTAAACGATAGGCGATAGGCGTAAATTTGTTAAGGTTATGAAAGCGCTCATGTGACGCCGTCACTGAGTGAGTGGGTGAGTGGGTGAGTGGGTGGAGTGGGTGGATTGGGTGGAGTGGGTGGAATGGGTGAGTTGGGGTGAGTTGGGGTGAGTTGGGGTAGAGTTGGGGCAATTTGGGGTGAGTTGGGGCGATTTGGGGTGAGTTGTGGTGAGTTGGGGCGAGTTGGGGCGAGTTGGGGTGAGTTGGGGCTAGTTGGGGTGAGTTGGGGTGAGTTGGGGCGAGTTGGGGCGAGTTGGGGTGAGTTGGGACGAGTTGGGGCGAGTTGGGGTGAGTTGGGGCGAGTTGGGGTGAGTTGGGGTGAGTTGGGGCGAGTTGAGTTGAGTTGAGTTGTGTGTGTGTGTGTGTGTGTGTGAGAGAGTGAGTGAGTGAGTGAGTGAGTGAGTGAGTGAGTGAGGGACCGACCGAACGACCGATCGACTGAGCGAGAATGAAGTTTCACTTCTTCCGCGCGGAGGGACTCCACGCACGCACATATTTTTTTTTATATTTTTTTTTATACTTTTACGTCTACATAGTTTTTTACATCATTCATGTTTCTTCAGAAACAATTTATTCGGTCGTAAGGAAATTTGCATGGAATCATCATAGACTACTATGATGATTCCATGCAAATTACTCTCTCAAATAAAAAATCATCGTAATCGGTTCATATTTGTCAGAGTCATGTAATGCAGAATATTAGTTTTATGGTTTATACCAGATAAATTCCTCCACATCGTTCATGGTCCTACAGGAAGTTCAGGTTGTAATAAAATTCATACAAATTCATTGTGGTTCCTTCTTTCAAATAAAAAAGAATCATTGAAATTGGTAAATATTTGCCAGAGTTATGACCATTTTTTTCCTTAAAAAGCGACAAAAATGTCTTCTTTTCTTGTTCTTTCTTGTTATTCAAGGAACTACTTATTCGTAAGCAATGGTTTTTTATGGGACCAAAGCAATGGATCGCCCCTACAAGAAATAATTATTCAAATCGGTTTATGATTTCCAGAGTTATGTGCGAACATACTTAAAAAATAATATACAGTCGAATTGAAAACCTCCTCCTTTTTAGAAGTCGGTTAAAAATGCAAAAAATATGTATGTATCCAAATATAAAAGTTTGTTCATACAATTTAACACAAGTTTGCGCTCATTAGGACCTGTAGGAAGATTGTTTTCTTTAGCAGGTTTTATTCACTCTCCAACAAGAGGCTGTTTGTCTGACAGAACATTTAGAAATCTAGTGATAATGAAAGGAAACTCTGGTTTTATTGATTAATTAATCTTGTTTTCCTCTACTTTTCAACCCGTGCTGGTCTAAAGTATTTTGTAATTTGTATTTTGTATTTCTATTAAAAATAGCTAAAATACTGTATTTTGTATTTTATATTTCAAATACTTTACTTAAAGATATATTGTATTTCGTATTTTAATTACATGCGATACAGTATTTTGTAATTTGTATTTCAATTAAAGCAAAGCATGTATTTTGCCCAGCCCTGCCCATAATACATTAGATATTAAGTCTTTGTGCCCGGTAATTTCACCAGCTACAGTGTATTTCACGTGAGAACACATCAATACTTACACACTGCTGCTTGGTGGCAGAATATCTGACACTGCTGTGGTACCAACCTGGACAGTCCCTTGTGCAAGGAACCTCGCAGTCCTAGCACCTATAAACAACAACGTTTACATGAATACTCCTTGTACAATATTTTTCTACTATATATTTTAATAATTAAAATAGTATTTATGAATAGTTTGTACTCTATGGTACAATCATTGTAATAGATACTTTTTCTTGTTCTTTTCCATTTTTTTGAACCATGTAAGTGCTGTTCAATAAATATTAATCTTTAATCTCAAAAACCTGCGTTTTACCTGAAAAGAAACTAATACCTATCAGCGTCCTATGGAAATCTTCTACACTCCTGTCGTACTGATGAGATCGATCTATTAGCAAGATCTTCTAGTCCTGATTATATAGAGTGCACCAGGTAACATTTAGTACCATTCGAAGAGTTATAAATATCAATATGATTTTACATTAATACGTAGGTAGGTACATAATATTCGTTCAAAGAGCTCTAAGTACTGAATATCTTCAAACAATATTTTTCCCGTTCAATCAACACACATGCCTATGTCAGTACAATTTATGAAATCATACAATTCTACATGGTACTATAATCTTTTCCCTGTATCTCTGTATCTGACAACCTGATCATTCTATCAAACGATTTAATACAAATACGCCTTTGCTAGATATATATATATTTTTTTTTTTAATGGACGGTCAAATATACTTATGTGGTTGGTAAGTTTAAAAAACATTCTATTTCTTATATATACACTATATACATGAAACTGGAAAGCCGTTCGAAAGACCACAGAAACTTACAGCAGTTTGAAAAAAAAGGAAATAGCTATATGAACAATCTAAAGATTAATTGATGAAGCCACAAATTAATTAGTACTATTGTCTGCAGTCAGAAATACTCACGTACTACAGTAACGTAAATAGAACAAAGTTAACATAGATATTATTCATTGTTAGGAAAAAAATTACCATTCATGTGACAATATTCCGGTGTCTGGCGACACCTGCTGACGACCGTTGTCCGGTGACCTGCCCTCGACCACTATCTATTTTATTTTCATGACATCAGTAAACAACCTGCCAACTCGATGGCAAAAAAAAATGATGCTTGACATCGTAACTGTTGATAAACGCCTCACTCTTTTTGGGACTATGGATGCTGATAAGTGCTCAAAACATATTACTATCAAAGACGGCGCCGAACTGGAAAACAGTTAGGTACCTACTGCCCTTGTAAGTATTTGCTAGACGTTAGGCACCGACTTCGATAGTAATATGTATTTATAATATGTTGTAGTCCGAGTCCAACAATGTAGATGTAAAAACCACTAATTCTTAGAAATTATTTCAGGCTTATTAGTTGCATTTTGAAGGCGGTTGTTTTTTTGTAAAAATTATTTTTATTTTATTCTTTTTAGTGGTTCCCTTGGTGTATTATTAGGTTAAGTTTTAACAACTTATATTTTATTCTGACAAACAGCCAGTTTAATATTTATTTTAAAAACACCCACTACATAACACAACTATGGACCATCCTAAAATATAAGCTTAAGCAAAAATTTTTAAAAATGTACATGGGACAATATCTTAATAAAACTAACCAATTGCCATTAACCGAAGATATCTAGGTGTTATACTCGTAGTTCTCGAGAACCATGGACTGCAAGCTCGGTGGGTCTACATTTATTTGTGCCGAGAACCCGTGTCCACCTTCTTGCTCCATCGTCAGACCCTGATCTCCATTTTTCTAGCAACTACTCATCGAGAGCTACCCAACGAGCCCAAACTCGGCAGATCTACGTTTATTGGTGCAGTGATCACGTGACGACCTTCCTGCTCCATCATCAGACCCTGATCTCCATTTTTCTAGCAACTACTCGTCGAGACCTATCCAACGAGTCCAAATTCGGTAGGTCTACGTTTGTTGATGCCGAGATACCGTGACTACCTTCCTGCTCCATTATCAGACCTTGATCACCATTGTTCTAGCAACTACTCGTTGAGAGCTACCCAACGAACCCAAACTCGGTGGGTCTATGTTTATTGGTGCCGAGATCCCGTGACGACCTTCTTGCTCCATCATCAGACGCTGATCACCATTTTTCTAGCAACTACTCATCGCGAGCTACCCAACGAGCCCAAACTCGGCGGATCTACGTTTATTGGTGCAGAGATCCCGTGACAACCTTCCTGCTCCACCATCAGACCCTGATCTCCATTTTTCTAGCAACTGCTCGTCGAGAACTATCCATCGAGTCCAAATTCGCTAGTTCTACGTTTAGTAGGCACGGCTAGGATAGGATGGATTGTTAATTTTATTACCGAGTTCCGGTGGCCATCTATGGCCTTCTTCATCAGATGCACTTCACCAAATGATACTTTCTGAATGAAAATGCTTGACTAGTTTCTAAAAATACCAAAAACGCTATATGTATGCCTATAATATTTAAGGAGTTCCCTCAGTTACTCATGGTTCCCATCATCAGAACTTGATTTTGAAAAAAATGGGACCAATCTGGAAGCATATCCCTTCAATTAAAAAAATAATTTTCCAAATCCGTTCGTAAACGACAGAGTTCTGAGGTAACAAACATAAAAAAAAAAAAATACATACAACCGAATTGATAAGCTCCTCCTTTTTTTGAAGTCGGTTAAAAAAAATGATGCTTGACATCGTAACTGTTGATAAACGCCTCACTCTTTTTGGGACTATGGATGCTGATAAGTGTAGTAGTAAGTTTGTTTGGTAAATAAATGAAAAATGAAAATGAAGTGCTCAAAACGTCAGAAAAGTGAAAACATAAAAAGCAGTAACGATTACTCTGCATACCTTCATATCGTCGGTCCGAATTTCAAATTGTTGAGGAGGTTAAATTAAAACTTTTGGTAGCTTAAATACATACTCACAAGACAGGCCGCGTGCTTGTTTGCTCCATAATGATGTAAAAACAAGTTTTCAACGAAAATATCGCCTTACTAATTTTATTGTAGTAAACCATTGAAGTATTATGTGTATTGTGTATTAGAGAAGGTTTCTCAATTACATGAGAACTAGACTAGAAATAAAGAACAAGCTTCCTACAATTCCGCTAGATCAATGCACACGCATACAGCTGACAAATAATTTTTTAATCTGTCTTGGCCAGTTATTAATTTAATTTTTTTAAACTTTCTTAAAAAGCTTTCCCATTAATTTTCAAATAGTGACTCATGTGGTCTCAACAATGGTATTTCAAACAAGCTTTAAAGCTTAAGCAGAACTTTAAAGTTAAGTCTCCAAAAATCAGTAAATGTATGTGACATAGACTGGTGAGTTTGTGCACCAGTAAATACTGGTAAAGCTCATTGAAATGCTCCGTTTAGTAGTATAACACATGAAATAAACAGAAATGATCTTAAACTGCCCGCTTTATTAGAATCATTTCCAGAATGTGCCGGAATGAATATAAATAAAACTCATCGGCAACGGACTGGTGTTAGCCCTCCTGATGGGGCGGTAGTTATTCAAGTGAGCAATAAACCCAGTTATGTGCCGGCCGGCGCCGGGGCCGCCCTCCTAATCAAATATACCATGGTAAAGGCAATTGAATTTACGAGCCACTAAGAGAATCCATGTTTACTAGTTGCATATGGGCACGTTTGAGGCATATTGACCCCTTAAGAATTACGATGGTGTGCGTGAAAACAGAATCACAAAAACTGTCCATCTGCATATTATTTTTATGGACCGACTAGCATATATCATACAAAGTATTATTTTGATTCGTAAGCACATGAATATAAGGTATTTGTGTACCCTTATTTGCAACTAAAGCGAGTATACTACATATTTACTTATGAATGTTGATTTTATATTCGAGCTTTGTACACATCGCTCTGTCTTCAAAAATGATGGCAGAATCGAGAAATTATAAACTCTCTTGATTTCGTGCGCAATAATATGACATGAAATTCGCATATACTGTTCTCATAAATCAGATCTTAACACTACATGTTACTAGAGGCTTAGAATTAATTCAGCTATAAATTAACAAATTTGACTCCCTAAAAAAATTTACGAATCTTCTACTTGAAACTAAATCTTTACTCAACTTTCACCATAAATATCAACCGGGTGAAGATATAACGGCGCCTCAAAAACAATAAAAACCCCTAAATGTTCACGAGTACGATAATGCGTACCAACTTTATACTCCAAATGATTGACTGGCACTCCTGCAAGCAACAGAATCATAATATTATGTCACTCACAACCAACCAAGGGGTGCGTTGGAAAAGGCTATGCGAATAGTAAAAAATATGTACAATATAAGTAACAAGTTCGCCAGTCGTACCCTGAAGCTCTAAAAAATCTTGCTGCTCTAAAAAAGCATGAATTATTATAAACTCTGTGGATTTTGATTTAAATAAAAATAATATAATATACCTACTTATTGTATAAAAACAATAATTTCATTTTAATTATTGCTTAAAATAATATACACCTTATATACCAGCTGCCTCGCTGGCGGTGCGTACGTTAGTGTCACGTCGGGATTAATCTAATCGTCTAATATTTGTTGAGCTGATTGTAGCGTATCCTTGTTGAATATGCTACGTCCTAGTTGATGCTCTGCTGTTAAGTGTTGCTAGTGTAAGTTATATTGCTTCATACTAAATATGATTTTCATACTATTTTTCAACGAACATCAAATTTTTTGACTCGTTTATTTAGTGATAATGTGCCCAGTAAATAGTAGTAGAGTAGGGTTGCCCTCTATTTCATGGGAATGATGGGACATAACATAGCGTGTGTAACCTACACCCATAGTTCTGCACTGCTAACTCCGTGAACGTTCTAACTCATTGTGGCGTTTGAAGGGGGAGGCCTATGTTTAGCAGTGGACGTCTTCCGGCTGGTGATGAACTCCTTGAACTATAAATGTATTTACTTTTGCTTAAACATTTCGCTCTCGTCTTGTAATCGTAATTAGGAATAGGTATCCCTGACGATGTATTATAGAAAGATACATTCATATTTTATATTCTATATAGGCTGAGGATTTATATACTGAAAATTTCACCAGGGTGAATTAACCCTAACATCCTAAGCAAACTAGTTTTAATATAATTACTTTAATTTACTTTGTATGTTTATAAGGTAAGTTTTCTAGTTATAAAAGCGTCACCTACTATTTTAGTAAGTTACTGATATAGAAAAATATTTCCCACTAAATAACTAAAACTATTCGTTGGTCGAGGAAATGGCCTGCTCTTCTATACTATGCGACCTGCAGATGAACCCGTCCTGAAGCCTCCAGACTTCAGTCTGGAGAATTCCGAATGGCAAAAGGATTTATTGGAAGGCCGATGACCCTGTTACCTTCCTACGTCTACCTACACAACTTACGGCGGTCGACAACCTCTCTCGTCCAACTCATGATCGAGATTGGTAGGCAAGAAAGATGCATATGTCCTGGAGGTAGGTAACAATAACGGCTGCATAGTCTGTAAATGATTTCTAATAAATAACATTTATGAAAACAACTTCTGAATGTACCTAACAAGTGAAATAAATTCGTTGTTTTTATTGATGAAATACAACATACCTACTGCCGGTCCTACTGTTAAATAACTGAATTTAATATATAGGGTTACAGGAAAAGTCGTGCTAGATCCGTTAAGGGCGTGGAGTACCCATCATTTCTGACTTATTTCACTATGAAACACCCCACCCTAAACTTAAGCCTTTTCGAGATTTTCGACTTTAAATTTTTTATTGAAAATTGCCGATTTTTAGGCTATTAAATTTTATTTTGTTTAAGTTAAGTTAAATTTTTTTTTTTACTTTTTTTTTTATTTTGGTTAAGTTTAGGGTGGGGTGTTTCATAGTGAAATAAGTCAGAAATGATGGGTACTCCACGCCCTCAACGGATCTAACACGACTTTTCCTGTAACCCTGTATACACTAATTAACAGGCCGCTTAAAACCAGCAAACTTATATAGATAATTAACTTCCAGACACATGACCAATTATTTGTCCTGGGTAGGAACGTGAACCCATGATCTTTTGGCTAATGGCCAGCGTGTCTAAGCAGTTTTTTGTTCTCGCGGTGGAAATCTTCAATAGGTCCCCGAGGTCTATGGGGGTCAACCGGGTTATGTGGGATTATTATTCACTAAAACCCCCGTTGTTGACGCATCTGGACATGAGTTCTCTGGTGGACCTGGGTTCTCCAGGGGGTCTGCACCAGGTATCATTCAGTGCCTCGCCTTTAAGCCCCCTGGCGGCCGCTTATATCCCCCGGGAACCTGTCATGGTCCTTACGGGGACGGGAGTCGCAACCCCGCCGCCGCGTCCTCCTCGGCATCGCCGGGTCGGTCGCGAGGGTTTTTTTAGGGGGAAACATTATAAAGATCCCCGGGAGCTGTGGGGCTCGACTGGGGTACGTAGGGTTCTTACCCACTAAAGCCTCCGCGGCTGTCGCATTGGCACATGAGAAAGGCACCCGGGCTCTCCGTTAGGATCTGCAGCAGGGGCCTTTCAGTGCTTTGCGTTTGAGGCCACTGCCGGGGGCATATTGTAGCCCCCCCCGGGAATCAACCAGTCACGGTGCTCATGGGGAATGGGGTCGCAAACCCGTCGCCGTCCTCCTTGCCATCACCGCTGTACTCAATGGACGTCCTAGGGCCCACATCCCGAATATCCAGCGACTCCGAAGGAAGAGTGTCTAACCTGCACCAACTTGACAATCAAAGCTATGACTCTAGTAATTTTGCTAGTTTGTTAGGTTATTAATTATAATTTAAGTATACCAACCGAGTAGCAATTTTAAAGGAAAACTAGGTTAAAATGTACCCCAGCTTTAACAAGTATTTCAGCTTTGCTGAGCTGTTGAAAACTAAGCAAAGTTAATCCGATAATTCATTTGGGTAAAGAGATCATCCTTTTATTTTGTTCCAACAACTCACCAGCTCTACATTCAAAGTTCATTAATTAATTACGAAAGGGTAAGAATAGAACATAAATAATACCGTAAAGTCTTTACGTATATTCTTAAACTAGCTGACCCACGCAGCTACGCCCGCGCTGTGTTTACGTTAGCTAAACTTTCAATAATATACATTCGCATAGAATACAAAACCTCCTTTTTTAAAGTCGGTTAAAAACTTGGACCCACTTTGTACTTGCCCTCCGAAGCACGGAGACGTTTAGTTCAAATGGCATTAAACGGTCGCCCATCTATTTAATGACCTTACCTAACGTTGCTTAACCTGATCGATTTCCAAACATTGTTAACAACTGTCTATGAGTGTTCCCTACAAATATTTATTATAATTATAATGAAAAATTGTTAAAATCGGAGCAAGCGTATAACCAAGTACACATTTTGACTTTAGTCCCCTCTCCCAAGGGAACCGTGCTGAATGTCGGGATAAAAAGTATCCTATGTCCTACCTCGGAGTATTTACTCAAGTCATGCTAAGTTTCGTTTCAATCCATCCAGTAGTTTCGGCGTGATGCTCAGCCGAGATACAGACAGACAGACAAAAAAAAAACATTTTTGGTTATAGAATGCTCTCCAAACATAATTTTCAAAATATCTTCAATGTACAGATTTGGACCTGTTACAGTTTTATTAAAGCGTCTATTGTCACCCAACACAAGTGTTCTGTTTTTATCCATAAAACATTATTAACTAGATTAAAAAGTATTTGGACCAGCTTCCAACACCCACAATGCTCACTAAAAATCTAAAAACCAAGTAAGGTGCTCATCTAAGGTACCGCCACGTCAACCAAAATGAGTAGTCGACATCATTGAATATTGACATAAATTTACCATCATCATCAGCAGCAGTAGCCAAAAGACGTCCACTGCTGAACAAAGGCCTCCCCCTTAGAAGGGAGGGGTTGCTATAATCCCCGCGCTTGGCAGGCATCTTGGGGATCGCATTATAGATAGGTAATCCAATAGATAGACCAATAGATAGTCGTCTCTTACGGACACTCAACGGTTATTTTAGCAGAATACCCATCTCGGGTATTCTGCTAAAATAACTATAAACAGTGGTGTCACATCATTGATCATTGAGGTGCCATTATGGTTTTAGAACTCAATAATAATTCTGGAATAGCAATTGTATATCATTTTACTAAAATTGGGGCTTAAGTCATTGACAAGCAACCGGTCTTATAAAATTGAAAACCATCCAATTGACACATTATCAACACTCAATTGGATCGTTTGTAAATTACCAGCCATTAGACCCTGCAGTACCACCTTTGCTTGGCCAGTCTTAGATTCCTAGATAATATTTGCTATTATTAAATTCCTAGACAATGGTCCTTTCCTTTGCCTATACTTACCTACTTATACCACCATTCATTGAATTGATAGTATCCCATCGGATGAACGGTTAACGCACGATAGAAGACAAACAACATGTCGTCTGCTTTTAAAAATCATATTTAATTATTGTGTGCAGTTTTTTGGGTATAATTTATGCCCTTTATTTAATTGGCCTTTAAGGCGTCTGTTGTGTATTCAGACGCATGCTTATTTTGCCAATTGTGACCACCGCCGCATAAAACAGCTGATATCTTTCATATTTTTTCGGATCCTCTGACATTTTAGCCACAACGTTTCCATGGTGTTCTAACGGAGTCCTGTGATTATCCATGGCAACGAGTTGCTTACGCAGGCGCTGTCCCCTTCCAGCGGACATGAAAGCTGTCATATTTTACGTTGAATATTATTTACAATAATATTATAAAACCAACAAAATTATTGAAGGAGCAATGCAAGGAATGTTATGTGACTGTGCTGCTATAAATTTCACTTTTTAGCTTTAATCGATTGCTTTTCAGCTTATGGATATAATCAGCGACATAAGATATTGTTGTTTTTTATGATAATTATTTTAGTTATATTTTTGTGTTTAATTGTATATATATATTTAAGTGGTGTAAAGTCTGTGCAGCTTAATGAAGTGGAAGCTATGAGCAGTAGTGTAAGCGCGTCACTAAACAACATATTTCAGTGTTCACTGTGTTCCCCGGTGCGATCATTTCATACTCAGCGAGGCTTAAATATACATACAGGGAAAGTTCACAAACCAGATCGGTCTCAAAACTCTTCCTTTCTTCCATACCAACATTATAATAACTCTGTCACATCAGTGCAATACCCACTTTGGCGACTACTAAGTGATTTAAAAAGGTCCACCCCTACCGTGAAACGGATTCCCCGTGGTGCACGAATCACAGTAGCGCAGACTCTTGCCAAAGATATAAATAGGGTCATCACAGAGAATTCTGTGCAAGCCTGGGAACATCTATTAACCTTTCCCTACAGAGTACTACATGTGAACAAAGACTCCCGTAGCATTAGTTTGACTTCCAAATTGAAAAATAATTGCTCTAGTTCGGCACAAAATTCTCTTTTAGTATCTGTTCCTCACCGCTATCCTGCCAGGGCCGCCAGTGAGGGCGTTAACTACCGTCTAGTAGAAAGCAAACTCGGCGACGGCGATGTCAGGGGGGCGGCGAGGCTGCTTTTTTCCAGTGACGTGCTTGCTTCCGATACGCCAGAAACACTCTCCCTTTTGAAAAGTAAGCATCCACTTCCAGCAGCGACCTTTCAGTTGCCTGACCCACCTCAAGCTATCGATACTGTACTCCAAGTTACGGCTCAGGATGTGACTTGCGCAGTCAGTTCTTTCCCGAGTGGTTCCGCTGGTGGTCTTGATTCATTAACGCCACAGCATCTTAAAGATTTATTGGGTAGCCAATGTGGTGCCACCGGTGAGCTACTGTTGAAAGAGCTAACTGCGCTGGTTAATTTAATGCTATCGGGTCGCGTGAATAGCGAGGTTGTCGATATTTTATACGGAGCTAATCTATGTGCTCTAGCTAAGAAAGATGGTGGCATACGACCAATCGCAGTTGGTTGCACATATCGACGGCTCGCCGCTAAAGTATGTTGCACAAAGAAAAGAGACGGTATTGGTAGCTATTTTCAACCCAAACAACTCGGTTTTGGTTCAGCTGGCGGTTGCGAAGCTGCTGTTCACGCATTACGAACTTTTGTTCACAATAATGGCGGGGAAGTGCTGCTGAAAGTGGACATTAAAAATGCCTTTAACTCAGTCGACAGAGGCGCCCTGTTGTCGCGAATAAAAGAAAAAATCCCAGATATATTTGGTTTCATGTGGCAGTGCTATAGTACACCATCTAAATTGACATACAAAAGTAATTTATTACATTCATCGGTCGGTTGTCAACAGGGCGATCCTTTAGGGCCAGCCATTTTTAGTCTTGCCATTCACCCCATCATTGACAAATTAGAGTCTAAATTCAATGTCTGGTATCTAGATGATGGCACGCTAGGAGGTGATGCAGACACTGTTTTGAAGGATCTAGAATTCCTGCAGCGCGAATTTCTGTCAATAGGTCTTGACCTAAATTATTCTAAATGTGAACTTTGTTTTTTGGACAATACCCGTACGCAAAATTTAACTTTACACAAATTTGAAAATCTTGTTCCAGGCATAAAAAATATTGCAAAACATTCACTTCGCCTCCTTGGTTCTCCTATTTTAAAGGAATCAGTGCCATCTTTTCTAGAAGAAAAAATTCAAAATTTTAGTGAAGTTTCGGAACGCCTTCTTAAAATTAACTCTCATGTGGCTTTTTATATTATACGGTACTGTTTGTTTCTGCCTAAATTCACGTATTTCTTACGATGTTGTCCTCTCTGGAAACATAAGGATTATTTAGTAAAATTGGATAACATCGTGAAGGATACGCTCATAGCCATTTTTAACACGCCTTTCGATGACCGTTCCTGGGCTCAGGCTTCACTTCCTGTTAGGTTGGGAGGCCTGGGTGTACGTAAAATTTCTAGTGTTTCTCTCCCTGCTTTTTTATCTTCGGCCCATGCTAATGGAAAGCTTGTACAGGAGATTTTAGGGTCCTCTTATGGTTTTTCAGATTTAGCATGTTTGGCCGAAAGTAAAGATGCATGGACTCTGGCCTGCCCTAACAGTAACCTGCCCATAATCCTATCCTCACAGAAGCAATGGGATGGGCCGCTTTGCGAGTTGGTACGGGAAAAGCTTCTCAATACCGCCGCCAACTCCACGGAGCGTGCCCGTCTCCTTGCTGTCTCTGAATGGGAATCTGGATTGTGGTTGCAGGCCCTTCCCTCTTCTAACATTGGAACCCTCATGGATTCCACTTCTTTTAGGCTGGCCGTATGCCTTAGACTTGGCACCATGTGTTTTGTGCCCCATCGCTGTCGCTGTGGTGAGATGGTTGATCAGCTTGGTCACCACGGGCTCTCGTGCCTACGCAGCGCAGGCAGATTTTCCCGTCATTCCAGCCTGAATGACATCATCCGTAGAGCCCTTACCACCGCTAACGTTTCTGCTGTTTTAGAGCCATGTGGCCTGTTTCGTAGCGATGGTAAGAGGCCGGACGGAATGACCCTCATTCCCTGGAAGATGGGACGGCCCTTAGTATGGGACGCAACTTGCGTCGATACTTTGGCACCGTCACATCTTTCAGAATCCGCGGTCAAGGCTGGAGCAGCTGCGTCCACCGCTGAATGTCTCAAGCGGCGCAAATACAGTAACCTCGATAGAGGTTACATGTTCGAGCCTTTTGGAGTCGAGACATTGGGCCCGTGGGGTTCTTCTGCACATCTTTTATACAAAGATATTACCAAACGGCTGATAGAGGCAACAGGAGACCAGAGGGCTGGCACATATCTGGCGCAAAGAATAGGTATTGCCATCCAGCGGGGCAATGCTGCCAGCCTTCTTGGATCCTTGCCAAGCGACGGTGATTTGGCACAAACTTTTACATTGTAAATATTATTATTATTTTCTATATATATTTTTCTTTTTTCTTTTAGTAAATAGTTTTAAATATATGTGTAAATAAACTGTAAATCTATAGTATCCCTAATTCCAACCATTCATATGGCAAGATGCGGTTTTTGGAATAATTAATGCAAATACTCCAGAAGCACATTGTAGCTACGTCTATATTGTATGACAATCAAGTAGATTCATCTGCGGTTATCAGGCATATAGTCACTGAATATTCAATATAAGCAATTAATAGTTAAATCTCTGGCGCATTGCCGGATTCAGTATTACGTTTCACATAAATCCAGAGTTAGTTAGTTAATTTGCTTGGTATACGTTGTAGAGTTCTTGAATTTTGAATAGTCCATCCATGCCTTGAATAAATCTATTTAAACGGGTAGTTTCCGTAATGGGTACTCCGAAGTTTTGACGAGATAATCTCTTCCACCCGTGGGTTGCCCGGGTAAGAATAGCACCCTCCCATCTCTTCCCGTTGGGTGTCTGTAAGAGGCGACTAAGGGAAAACAAGAAGACGGGTAGCAGCGTCTTTCTATTGGATTACCTACCACCTATACTGCGATCCCCAAGAAGCCTAACAGCGCGAAGCGTGGGGATTATGGCAACCGCTGCCTTTTAAGGTCTTTGTTCAGCAGTGGACGTCATTTGGCTGATGATGATGATGATGAATAATTTGGCTGGCTTTGATATTCACGTAGAAAATTATATCAAAACAATTGCTATCGGTAAATTTAAAAAAAAAAAAAAATTCCTTTTGCTTTTAAATGTTTTCATGAACAAATAACCTTCTGAAATAAAGTAATTGGCTCAGCACGTTTCTGACTTCATGCCTTTGTCACTTTAATTGAATCTTTTATTTTTTTACACAACATAGTGGTGTAGCTAACCGTACGTTCGCCTGATGATGTACATGGACATTCGCACTGTACTGGTGACAGTCACTCGAGAATAAGTCCGGTAACACCACAAAACCTCGCAAAAGAACACCGATTCCTGCCTAGGATGATTCGTGAGGCTATTGAAATCAAAAAACATCCTAATTTCAATAGAGAAGATGGTTGGGTGTTACCACCGTCTTGGGATCCTGTGATAAATATAATTAAATCCAATATCAATCAAAACACTGCACGGCCTCAAGATACTGTAAGCTCTTATTGCGTAGATCAGACCAACAATAATAACTAAGAAGACCTGATGGTACACCGGCATAATTGTGACATAAGGATGTTCAACATCTCAGACCTCCCGTGACCATGGGTGCTGCAAAGCATTCGAAACGTCGGGATAGTAAAAACAAAAAATAAACCGCGATAAAATCCGTAAAAGTAGTTTGATTTCAATGTGTAATATTCGCGTAAGTAAAAGACAACATTATAAGTCCGGTAATCTTATAAGCTACAGTGCCCTTCACACGGCAACACATCGCCGCTTGGCGGAAGAATATCTGCCAATACACTGCAGTGGTTGCAGTGTATTGTCAGATATTTACTCGCCGCAATTGAAAATATACTGTTTTGTTATTCTTTAATACTTACTGACTTACTTACCTATCTGGATGGTCTTGCCACTTACACAAGGGACTTACATACATTGAGTTATTATGTACTTACCTTACTTACCACCTAGTCTTACAACTCGGTATAAACTGGAATTATTAACCTCAAATACCTATTAGAAACTGAGATTTAACGCATAGCTTAAAGAAAGAGAATATATAACGTGTTCACAAAAATAATAACCTCGCGGTAACCTTTTGAAATATGATTTAGAAACGGGTAGGAAAGTACTTTGGCATTTATTTAATTTTAATTATCCCGTCCTTGACTTCAAGATTACTTGTAGTCCTTGTACATATACGTTCCGGTCTGGTCGCACAAGTTTAGAGAGGTTTAATAGAGAAAACAATATTATTGTCTCCCTCTCAACCACCCCGCTCCAGCAGAACGGCAGACACCTCATTCTTGTCCGTGCGCTCACGGCGTTCGCACGAGTTCAAACTTCAAATACAAAAGATCTTTGAAATCATGAAAAAAAACTAAAATAAATAAGAAAAGTAAAGGAAGTCATAAAACTAATAGTGGAACATTGTTCGTGTCGCTGTTAACGAAGATTTATACTCTCGAGCTAAAGTGTACCCTTTGAATTCATTGGGAATCACTAATGTTTATTATCCGTTGAATTCTTCGGATATTATTGTGCCCATGGATGAATTCATCCATGATTGTGTCTAAATATCATCCTGCCTGCCTGCTGCTGCTGCACTGCTGTACCTCCTGTACCTGCGAAGATTTCTACGCTCGATCTGAGTTTGTGTACTCTTTGCATTCATTGGGAAGCATTAATTTTTATTATCCGTTGTATTCTTCGGATATTATTTTGCCTAATTATCACAATGTCCTAAATATGACAATTGGATTAATCGCAAATCGTGCAGCTTATCTGTTGTATTCTTCAGATAATGCATTTTTTCTTCGTGTCCTAACTACCCGCATTATTTACTACAAGTAAGTAAGTATGTCTATTTTAGATAAAAGCGAATAAATATTCGCTGGTGATGTACCCTCAATTATGATTAAAAAAAAAAAAAAAAAAAAAAACAATGCAAAGATACCTAATGGTATTCCTTGGTCATATGTAAGCTGAAACGGGATTTGTGCTGGAAGGTGCGGAGGCAACAAAGCACGGTAACAAGTGTCACATAATAGTCCCTGATCAGATGAGATTTTTGTTCGTGATGCGGAAGGAATCTCTAACGAAGTTGATTCACTTGGTTTTATGTATCTGAAAATTTATTCCTCAATTTGTAATAGCTACTCTGAACCTGGAGATTGGCACCATGCTAATTGATAGTTGTAAGTCTATTAGTCAGTAAAGCTCTTTTGGCTTCAGGGAAGGTGGACAAGCCTATACATCATAGAAAAAAAAAAAAAAAAAATAATAATAATAATAATAATAATATCCGTACTCTAAACGAAGGGGTCAACTCTTGGCTTATTCTCACTATGCCGAAACTGATACCAGTAGGTCGGTTATCATTCAACTGATCGATCAACCCTTGACAGATCCCTTTAAAGATAGTGTAACAGATTTATTTCTTTTTTGTTAGATTTTATGGAGAATATCTAGGCAATTATAAAAAAAAAAAACAAAAAAAACAGGTAGATATATGATTAAAAACCAGTAGTAAGTTAAGTTAATACTTGCCCAGATTTCATACTTACTGTAAGTTTAAACGGGAAAGGCTCCGAAGACCTAAGTTGAATCCTAGCACCAGCATGATGGCCAGAACTACACTGACATAGTCCGTGGACTGAAACCAGTGAGGTTTTTAATGAGCACTCTAACCGCCGCCAGCGCGGCGTCGAGGACTGCCATCTTCACCGCTTGACTGATTGCCGACCGTGTCCGCCACGAGTCACAGCACCGTTATGCAACTCAATCTATCTCTCAGTTTAATCACTAATTATTATTAATATAAATGTTTATTTCGAAAACTTGTAGTAAAGTAAGTTTTATTCTGGGCTCCATAATTTTGCTTGTTTTTTCCCGCAACAGTTAAACTCAAATACAAAATAAAAACAATTAAAATAATAATAATACTAAAAAAAAAAAAAAAAAAAAAAATCGTCTGCACCTTTTTAGACTTATTTCGGCAAGTCCCATTACACTATGTAGGTACACTACGTTGTGACAATGTACGTTGTACTATGTCGCTTGAGCAAGTGAGATACTTAGCTCCTGCTTAAATGAATGTTCTAACTGTGTGAAATGTGTGAACTTTTTGATTTTTTTAGATGAATATATTCTTCAGATTTTCACGGACGCCTTTCTAACGAGTGGCATACTCCTCTGCACTCAAACCTTAAAGTTGAAGCGTAGCAATTGGTTTGAAAAACTGGTGAGCATTGGTCCACATTGAGTGTGTTAAAAGGAATGGTAATCGATTGATTTAGTCTCTGGAGACAAGAAAAATTGTGACTATCGTGTGTATACCTAATACCACTGCCTTTTCTTATTAACAAAGAATAAGCAGTTTATTACCCTAGCTAGTATTAGGATAGGCTAATATTTGGAAGTGAGGTGCACATATTAACAAACTCATTAGTTCAAGTATAAGTTTATTATATTATGCAGGCCGATATAATAGTAATAGGATAAACAAAGACACAGAACAAGAGATCGGGTGTAAACAATTATAATAATATATGTATAACAACATTAAAATAATAATATTAAAAGAAAAAATATTTTGAATAACGGTACCCTCATATATATATATATATTAAAAAAAAACAGGTAAGGGCACAAAAATACAAATGTAATTTTTTTTCCAAGACTATTTTTTAGCGATAACGATCGAAATGAGGCATTTATTATATATCGAATATAGGCCATATTCATGATCCTCAAAGTTAGTTGCAGATGGAGATTTTATAAAAAAAAAAGGCTGGGAATCGTAATAACCATTACCAAAATTATTACAAAGGGCTGTCATATAATAAAAGTTGACCTCTAAGAGGCCTTTATCTTATATCTTATTTTATGAGTCTCCTTATAGCCTCCGTGGCGCAGCGGTAAACCACTTGTTTTGCAAACCGGAGGTCGCGGGTTCAAATCTGTGAAATCCCGTGGAGAGTAACCACTTTATATACTTGTTCATTGCTGGGTTGGACAATGCAGGCCGGTCATCTGATTGTCTGTAAAGTAAGATGATCCAGGCGTCGGATGGGCTTGTAAAAGGTCAGTCCTGCGCCTGGCCTCTCCCCAGTCGTGCCAATTTTTCATCTTAACGAATTGTGAGTGTAAACGAAGATAGAGTGCACTTGTGTCTACGCAAGCACTTGTTCACTATAATATCTCTCGCGTAGAAGGCTGATTTTGTGAAAGATCGGCCGCTGTGGTCGTATCAACCAGAAGGGCATTTATATTATTGTTTTATAATTTATGTACACACAGTAACAATAAAGGAAAGAAGAAATATAGGCAAGATACTATTCTTTACTACAAAGGCACAGCTTATTTCAGAAAGTTCTGCCTTTAAAAGTTCTATTATTACCTAATATTATAGACATAATTTTTAGAGCCTCAAATGTAATTAATATCTACGCTTGTGTTCGGTTCCCGTATATTATCTGCAGTCTCAGGCTTTTTGCTTTCTATACTCTGCCCGGATGAAATTAAATGCCTAGGAAAATCTTTCCATCTTATATTTTGTGTTGAAATGTTAATAAGGCTTTATTAACCTGAGATAAACCCTAATAACTTGATTAGGAGTTTTCCTATTATAGTCGTCTTAACCGTGGTACACCATCTTTAAATCCTGAAAATTTTTACTTATATAGAAATTATTTTCAAAGCATTCACTACACTGCCATCTTCCTCTAGCTGCATATTTGTTGTTCTGGTATGTTTTCGAAGACAACACATACAACGATCAGCTTTTGCAGAAGTTATTCTCTCTTGTTTCACAGAGAACTTGTAAAATAAGTCTAATTTCAAGCAAAGAACATTGATTTTATAATGATATTAACGTCTCATCTCTGATAAGTTCGTTAATAAGTAGTTTTTATAAATTCTATACTTATTTGAAGAGTAACAAATTAGCTATTTCTTTGATATACATAAACCAAATAGGCAATATTATTAAAAGTTTTAAATGTTTCTTTCAAGGAATCTGTAAACTGAAACCAATATTTCCTCGCTATGACATTGCATAGAATCTAATTACTATATTACATACAACCATAATATCTTTGGTTACTTATAAAACATTACTTACAGTACATAGCTGATTTTATTAGTTTAGAAAATATTATTCAAAACTTAAAAGTACATAGCTATACCGTTAACTCTCTGCCTGTAGAATAAACAAAAGCTAAACTATTAGAATATATCAAACGTAAGGCCAGTTACAGACTTAAAACCTTAGGAATTTCTAAGGAGATGTCAAACCATTTTAAATATGCATCAATTCATTCGAAGACCTGATATTTGTCTGGCACCAACACTAACTTTTCAGTTATATCCTCCTTGATATGGTCTTATCTTGTCACTCTAGCCACTGTCCTATGTATCGAGGGTTCGATTCCTAGCTTGTGTCTGGGTGTTGTTTATCTTTTTAGTTTATATTTACAAGGAGGAAAGGTACATAGTTATATACCTTCACTACTAATACTTATTAGTATCGGTTGTCTGGTTGCCATGACGCAAGCTCTACCGTATTTGGATTGTCTCAAAATATTATTTTAAGTATATTATTAATTTATATAATAAATTTATCAACATCTTCTCAAACCATGGGACGATGAACATATAAAAAAGTGATATTATTAAACAGCACAATTGATGCTTCTATCTTTACTACTTACAGTAGATACGAGAAATGAAGTCATGACTTCAGCGGCTGTCCAGAAAGGCTTTATTATTAAAACCATTATAAAACTGTTTTCAGGATGGTCTGCACAATTAGCAAGCAGTCTCTAAGTTTCTATAATGGACCTCAATTGCTACTTGGGTGTTACGGAATTAAGCTACTCTGTGTATTTTTCTTACTCTGTTGTTTTTATACTCTATGTTTTTTTTTCAATAATTAAAATAAGTACGACTAATGTCTCAGCGTTTCCTTTCTCTCATAGAATATAAAAATTATAAAAGGCCTTCGTCAAGCACAATACAATTTATAACATCTGGCGACCGTGTGGAATGAATATATTCAAAAATGGAGAAGGATATCAAAGAAAGGTCAGTGGTCAGACGAATAGTTACAAAACTATGTAATTCAATAGAAGCCATGCTCGGTCAAGAAAAAATAGACAAATTCCAATTAATAGCCGAGCGAGCTCAGGTTGAAGAAAATATAAGTCGACTGCATGATTTAGATAAAAAGATTTCCAAGAAAATAACGGAATCTGCAACATTTGATGAATCTGCCCTAGAAAAAGAAGAAGAGGAGGCGCAAAAATACCGTACAAAATGGCGGCGTATAGATGCTCGCTGCGAATCGATCCTTAAATCGGAACAAAAGTTTGCTGAGACCTTGCATACCAATATGCACAACTTAAAATTACCGCAAATTGAGATAAAGAAATTTGATGGCAATATTAGAAATTGGTTGCTATTCTGGAATCAATTCAAGAAAATCCACGAAAACGAGTCCATTTTATGTGACGACAAATATCACTATCTATTACAATCAGTGTCAGTGGGTACAGAGGTGCGAGCACTCGTAGAAAGTTACCCGGCAAGCAGTTATAGTGAATGCCTGGAACACATAAAGTCTAGGTATGCGAGGGATGAACTGCTCATACAGCTGTATGTAAGGGAGCTGCTTGCCCTAATACTATTAAAAGCAGAAGGTGAACAATTATCAATAACCAGTCTGTATGACAAATTAAATGCCCAGTTGCGTGCTCTAGAAAGTTTAGGAGTCACCAAAGATAAATATGCTGCAT
Source organism: Furcula furcula (assembly GCA_911728495.1). NCBI lineage: Eukaryota > Metazoa > Arthropoda > Insecta > Lepidoptera > Notodontidae > Furcula > Furcula furcula. Next base: position 21,533,883 of record OU452244.1, on the reverse strand, counting down.
TTATTTTGCCCATGGTGGAATCTGCTCTCCCTCAGGAGACACTGAAAATTTGGGAACGTTCAACATCACACACCACAGATATGGATAATGAACTAAACGACTTACTGGAGTTCTTGAAAAAAGAAGTCGATTGCGACCAGAGAATCTCAATAGCCAAACATTCATTTGGTATGATGAAAATAGAAGAAACTGAAGTACAACCTTCTGTAAGCTGTTTAGTGTCAAACTTTAAGGAGACAAATATAGCAAAACTTTATGCATGTATATGGTGCGGAAAGGATTCTCACTCAAGTTTGGAATGTTATAAATTAAATAAAATGAGTATTGAACAACGCAAAGCACACCTACGAGATAAAAGAGCTTGTACCTTATGTCTTAAAATTGGACACTACAGCAAAATATGCAAATCATATATAAAATGCCTTATCTGTGGGAAAAGACACTCTACAGTTATATGTTATGGATCTAGTGGAACAAAAGAAGAAAAAAGTACAAAGAAAGAGAATATGAAAGAAATAACTGTTGCAACACTACCATCTCAAGCTTATTCTAATACAGAAACATTACTACAAACTGTAATTGTCAATGTGATATACAGAGGGAAGAAGATGCCAGTTCGAGCACTTTTTGATAGTGGATCTCAGCGGACATATGTACGACAAGATGTTGTGGACAATTTGAAGATTCCAGTCGGAAGCAAGGAAGTTTTGATGCATTGTCTGTTTGGTGGTGTGGAAACCAAGTCTAAAGAACATAATGTTTACAACCTTGATGTTGAAAGTTTGGACTGTAACTTTAAAATTAATATTTCAGCTTTAAGTCAAACTTGTATTTGTAATAATGTTCCTAAAGTAAATTTTTCTGACACTGTGCTATTAAGTAAGTTAAAACAACATCAAATCACACTGACAGACAAAGGTCAATCATCTGATATACAACTCTTGATTGGTGCAGATTTCTTAGGTTTTTTAATGACAGGCATACTGATCCAGCTGGAGAAAGGACTGGTAGCTATTAAAACCAAATTGGGTTGGACTCTACAAGGAAAACAGGTAAATATTGCAATAAGTAATACAACCACATCTTTATTTTGTTCTAATAGTTGTAATATTTCAGATTTTTGGTCTCTTGAGACGTTGGGCATCCGGGATCCAGTTCAGGTGAAGTCTAAGGCAGAAACAGAAAAAGAAGTGATGATGTCTTTCAAGGAGACAGTTAATATAAACTCCGAAGGCAGATATGAGGTACAGCTTCCCTGGAAGGTAGGACATGATGATTTATTGAATAATTATAATGTAGCAAGACAGAGGTTAGAGTCTACAACTAAAAAACTATTATCATGTGAAATTTTTGATACTTACCACACTATAATTAATGATTGGTGTCAAATGGGAATAATTGAGGTTGTACCTGACCTGGAATTGGAGTTAAATAATTCACATTACTTACCTCATAGAGCAGTTATGAAAGACTCGAGTCTGACAACAAAGATAAGGCCAGTGTTCGATGCTTCGGCGCGTGATCAAAATGGAAAATCCCTTAATTCCTGTCTTGATAAAGGGATGAATTTCTTAGAAAAAATTCCTACTTTATTATATAACTTCAGAAAGGGAGCTATTGGAGTAACTTCAGATATATCGAAAGCATTTCTTCAGATAGCTATTTCTAGTAAAGATAGGGATAAATTACGTTTTTTATGGTGGAAAAATAGCGCACAAACAGAAATCGTTACATACAGACATTGCAGAGTAGTCTTCGGATTAACATCAAGCCCATTCTTACTCTCGGCAACAATTCAACATCACTTACAAAATGTCACAGGTAAACAGGAACAAACTGCCAAGTTATTGAGTAAGTCATTCTATGTTGACAACTGTGTTACAAGTTTAAATTCCACCGAAGCAGTAAGTAACTTTATTTCTGAAAGCAAGCAGATCATGAAAAATGCGCAGTTTGAATTGAGGCAATGGGTCACATCACCTACGCAAATCAATGAGACAAAATTATCAATCATATCAGTACTAGGTCTCATGTGGAACATTGACTCAGATGAACTCTTCTGTAATACAGAGACTCTCCCTGCGTGTCAAATGGTACACAATGTTACAAAAAGGGACATTTTGTCTATAACACAAAAGGTTTTTGATCCGATAGGTTTTATTTCTCCTGTACTGCTACCACCAAAGCAGATTTTGCAAGAAGCGTGGCGTCGTGAGCTTTCATGGGATGAAGAATTACCCTCTGATTTACAGGCAAAATTTCATGACTGGTACAAGTATATCACATACCTCAATGAGTGCAGAATCCCGAGAAGATTGTCAGCTTATTCCATAGAAGAATGTCAAGTAAGCTTACATTTATTTTGTGATGCAAGCAAGGATGGTTATGGAGCATGTGTGTACCTGAGGGCGGAAAAGATGGGGAAGGTAACAGTACAACTTATTTCTGCTAAGGCAAGAATAACCCCTCCAAAAAAGATAACTATCCCGAGACTTGAATTAATAGCTGCCCTTATAGGTTCACGACTGTTTGCACAAGCAAAGAAAAATTTAGAGATAACTGAATGTCAGGAGTACTGCTGGACGGACTCCAGTGTGGCTCTATGTTGGATAAAACGAGAACTACCCTGGAACACATTTGTGGGAAATAGAGTCAAAGAAATTCGACAAAATACTAATATAGAAAATTGGCATCACTTACCAGGTCTACAGAATTGGGCTGATCTCGCATCTAGAGGCTGTAATGCCAAAACGTTACTTGACTGTCGCTGGTGGGAAGGACCTGCATGGTTGAGACTGACACCGGAGCAGTGGCCGAAATCCGAGTTGGCAGTAGACGAAGAGCTGGTACACCTAGAATTGAAGAAAACAGTATGTAATACAAGCATTATCACAAGTGGAAGCATACTAGATAAAATACAAAGCTATTTTTCTAAATATTCAAAAATAATAAGAACAACTGCATGGATACTAAGATTTATAAATAATGTACGTTGTAAAGATAATAGAAAGAAAGGACAAATAACATACAAGGAATATGAGAAGGCTGAAAAAGTTATTATTAAGATGATACAATCGGAAAGTAGTGAAATAATACAGAAAAGTAGTGCTAGTTTAATGCAGTTTTACGATGAAGATAAGTTAATAAAAATTAAAACTAAACTACTACTATCAGATTACCCAGAACTTATGAGAACACCATATCTGCTTCATGCTAAGCATCCAGTAGTGGAAAAAATGGTGAGACAACGGCATGCACAGTTGCAGCATGCAGGAGCTGATCAGTTGATTACAGACATCCGATCAAAATTTTGGATTGTGGGAATACGTCGACTAGTAAAATCTGTAATATCCAGTTGTGTTATCTGCAAAAGATATAAAGCCAAACCCGTTCAAACACCGACTGCTCCACTGCCGGTGGAACGTCTCACATGTACTGAACCGTTCCAGACGACAGGGGTTGATCTCGCAGGTCCACTGTATTTACGGGATGGAGGAAAATGTTGGATCGTCCTGTACACATGTGCAGTCTACAGAGCTGTTCACCTGGAGCTCACAAGGTCATTGTCGACAGAAGCTTTTATGATGACACTGCGTAGATTTATAGCGCGTAGAGGACGAGCTAAAATAATGATGTCCGATCAAGGTACCAATTTCCTGGGTACTAAAAATTTACTTACCACTTTAAACTGGGATGAGATACAGCAGGAATCAACATTGCAGCAAATCACCTGGAAAATGAACGTAGCCTCTGCAGCATGGTGGGGTGGATATTGGGAAAGATTAATAAGAATATTGAAGAATCTATTGCGTCGGGTGCTTGGGAAAGCATCGTTGACTTATGATGAGTTACATACTTTATTGTGTGATTGCGAAGCCACCATGAATGGACGACCTTTGACATATGTGCAAGATGATAATGCTGCTTCATTAGAGCCATTAACACCTGCCTATTTTATTCAGCCAATACGTAACACAGAAGTTGCTGATCTGGATCACATAGATGGCAAAATATTAAATAACCGCTGCAGATACTTACAACAGCTTAGAGAAGAATTTAGGAAGAGATTTAAAGGTGAATATTTATCACTGTTGGTACAAAAAGGAAAGGAAAGAAGAGATGATTTGAAGGTGGGAGATATTGTATTAATAGAAACGGAAGAAAAACGATTAAAATGGCCACTTGGCATAATAGAAGAAATCTATAAAGGAAAGGATGGTGAAAACAGAACAGCTTCTGTAAGAATCCACACAGGGCGAAAAACTCGCCCATTTCAACGATTATACAAGTTAGAAGTCCCGTCAGGTAATGATTTATTAGTACATAGTATTCAATCATCTTCTGAGCCCAACAGATCAGCTGACGACAGCAGTCTACTGGACAGCTCTATTTCACAACGAGGCCCAGCCACCTGCGATACAAAAGTAAGTGCTGAGCAGGAGAACAACAATAGACCAGTCATCACCCGTTCTGGGCGGAAGGTGAGAGTTCCCAGTAGGTATAACCTGTCTATTTGAGTAGAAACTGCATCATTCAAGTAAGGCACTAAATTTATTTCATTTATTTTTCTTTAATTGTCTGTCAGTCAGTGGAGTTGAAAATTAAGTTGCCAAGTTAGTTATTTTTTTTTATTTCAGAAGTGATTGTTAAGTTGATTGTTGTTAGCATTCAAACTGTAATTTTAGTGCAATGTTGTAAAATTCAATTAATTAAAAGTTAATTTTCTGGCGTGTGGAGGATGTTACGGAATTAAGCTACTCTGTGTATTTTTCTTACTCTGTTGTTTTTATACTCTATGTTTTTTTTTCAATAATTAAAATAAGTACGACTAATGTCTCAGCGTTTCCTTTCTCTCATAGAATATAAAAATTATAAAAGGCCTTCGTCAAGCACAATACAATTTATAACATTGGGTAACAATGTCGGAATTAATTGTTCAACAATGTTAAGGTAAAAGTTTAAACTATTGAATAGATAAATAATTAAAATAAATATATTTAAAGAAATATATAAATATCAGAAATCATTAAATATATAAACATAACTATAGTAATTAATTTAAATGTATGTATGCATTTTGCAATTTCTACTTTGGTTTTATTATAACTAATAGCTTAATCATCAAATTAAGAAAACTTTATCTCATCCTGGAATATCATTAAGTGCAACATTGATTTTTTATCTCTAAACATCTACAAGTAATCTTGAAGTCAAGGACGGGATAATTAAGTGATCAAACGAACTTACCTTAAGTGAAGTTCGATCCTAATTATCCAGTCCTTGACGAAAGATTTAAGGTCCCTCCCTACCCTAAATGTCCCTGTTGAATCAATGTTGCAGCTGTATTTCATTTTACTCTAAAGATAATGAGGTGTCTGCCGTTCTGCTGGAGCGGGGTGGTTGAGAGGGAGACAATAATATTGTTTTCTCTATTAAACCTCTCTAAACTTGTGCGACCAGACCGGAACGTATATGTACAAGGACTACAAGTAATCTTTCGTCAAGGACTGGATAATTAGGATCGAACTTCACTTAAGGTAAGTTCGTTTGATCACTTAATTATTCAACAGAGCAGATTGTTTCTTGCCGTAAAGATACACAGCCATGGCGGTTGGCCCGCGTACCACAAGGAGCAATCCCTGGCAACAGATTTATGAATGAGTATTTTACATCCATTAGTCCAGAGTGATAGATTCAATTAAAAGACTAGGAAACAAGAACAGCGTGATTATGTATATTTTATATGAATAAATAATGTTTTTGTTACTACTTCAAAAGGCGTGTCCAGTGAAATAAGCGTTATAATCTACAAAATAATAAAAAACCTGCTACACCTCGAAGGGGCCGAGCGATCGAAATGAATCTAGTCAAATGTTCTTGTAAAACAGAAGGGGTGGTATATGTTTCACACCTATTATCATTATTATCCTCCCTTTTGTTGTGTTTCTTAATCTGTATCCATCTGTGGCACCCAATCTCACAAATTCATGGTCGGATTTGAATGCGGTTTTCTGTGGCGGTTTTTAAATGGTTGAATATTGGCATGGTTCTTAGCTGTTCTTGATAAAAAAAAATTAGTTAGCCGCTAATACATATTTTTTCCTCCTGTATAGGTTGTTTTTAAATTTATACTTGTTGCACTTCATACATAATGTAAATATCCGTATCTATCCATTTCGACTTAATCTCCTGAGCAGCGTCTACCAAATCAGAAAGGCTCTATCATCTATCCGAGATATTAGCTACCAACTGTTTACAATATAGTCCCCAAGAGGAAGAGATAAATGAAAATACATATTACAATAACCGTTATCAAGCATTAAATTAAAGGGAATGTAACAACAATATCGTCGAAGTGGGTCAGCTATATTACGGCCAACTGAAGCATACTGTAACTTCGGCTCCTGAACAGGGAAAGTCAATTCCAACTGGGAACTTTTTTCAGGGTGCTTAAAACTGGGCGGCATCGGGTCGACCTTTTCTATTGATTTTTAACTCTGTCGCATTTCATTGTTTATCTTGAGATTGTCTTGAAACGTTAAACAATGGATCTCAAATGCACCGCTACGCTTGTTACGTACATAGATCAATTCCATTTTGTATTCTGGTGGAGTCGAAGGCAGAGACTAAAACAAAAGATGTAATGAAGTTTAGTGAACCACAAAGCGCGCGGAAGGCAACGAAGCGGGGGATTTCTAACAAGCGCGCATCCAACGCTCGCGTTACATAAGTTTACCCTCTGCGACACAGGGAAAGTATGTTCATTACCTGCCTACTTAATTTTCTGAGGAGGCACAAACGGAACTTTGGCATTGTACTGAGTACAGCATAGCTTTATCGCAAGATATTCTCAAGTCGTTGGTACTAAACTCACGCTCAACGTACCTCATCTAATTAGCATTGGCAGTCGTATTTAAGTACTACGCATATTTGTTGCTACCGTAAGTTTTTATCGCTCGAAGAACCGATAGAAAGGTTCTCTAGTGGCGACCACGAACTGGAAGACGCAGCGTAGGCAAGACTTCCACTGCGTGGACCGAGAACATTGTAAATATCACGTATAACCAGTGGATGCAAATGGTTAACTGTCGTTCTTTGTGGTGTTCTAAGGGAGAGGTCTTCCGGCTGATGGTAATGATTTTATTCTTCTTTATCTTTGTGACGAGACAAGCAAGATGGTCGTAAACGACACGTATGCCTATAGACAACTGCACTGAACGGCTGCTAAACATTGAATGCGCGAAAATTGTTTTAAGGATCTTGAGGGCTATAATTTTACCAGTTATACTGTCATCAATCGATGTAAAGGGTAATTCAGAAATTAATATATTGAAACACACTTACATAAATAACACGTAATCTTATTTAATATCAAAAGAAGTAAGAGTGCGCAGGTCGGCGCGCCCCTGGAGATCTAAGATATGAACAATAGATCCCCACGTCATCTATTAACTACGGGAACCGACTCGCTCGCGAACTTACTTACTTTTTCTTCTGATCTCAGGAATATTATTTTTTGCTGATTAACAAGAAATACTCCTAGCATAAGCCGGATTAAGAAGGCTCTGGGATCAGTTTGGCACGTGGAAATCCTTTTTAAGAATTTTCTTCTGTGTTAGAGTTACCCCTTTCAAGATGAACTATTGAATGCCGCACTCGGACTTTATTAATGAACTTTGACTGCCGCACAAAGAGTTCATTAATGATCCATTATCCCCTGTTACTTAAGTGTGGACTTTTAATATAAAATGTATATACCCGCGGGTATATACATTTTACATTGTACGGTGTCGTGGGGTATCCGGGTAAGAATAGCACCCACCCATCTCCTCCCGTTTCGTGTCCGTAAGAGGCGGCTTAGGGAAAACGAGAAGACAGGCAGCAGCGTCTTTCTATTGGATACCTATCACCTATACTGCGATCCCCAAGCCGCCTGCCAAGCGTGTGGATTATGGCAATCCCTCCCTTCTCGGGGGAAGGCGTTTGTTCAGCAGTGGACGTCTCCGCTGCTGATGATGATGTATATACCCTGAGTGTGGCAGTGGAAGTTATGAGACATAAGTACTGATGTACTTCAAGATTAATTGAAATACAAGTTAAAAAAAGCGATTAGACCCGACTGCAAAACAATATTAATGCCTATTTCGTTATCATTATGTAATAAACATTTATTAATTATTTATTAAGTACTAGCTGACCCACTAAAGTTTAACTAAAGTTTTAATAACAGACATTCGCATCGAATACATAACCACGTTTTTTATAGTCGGTTAAAACTGGGACCCACTTTTTACTTGTTCTCCGAAGCACGGACCCGTTTAGTTCAAATGGCGTTAAACGGTCACCCATCTATTTAATGACCTTACCTAACGTTGCTTCACCCGATCGATTACAAAACCTTGATAACAACTCTCTATGAGTGTTCCCTTACTAATATTTATTATATTATAAAGAAAAATGATAAAATCGGACCAAGCGTATAACCAAGTACCCATTTTGACTTTAATCCCCTCTCCCAAAAGAACCGTGCTAGATTACGGGATAAAAAGTATCCTATGTCCTACCTCGTAGTAAGTTCTCAAATCATGCCAAGTTTCATTTGAATCCATTCAGTAGTTTCGGCGTGATGCTCAGCCGTGATACAGACAGACAGACAGACAAAAATTAAAAAAATTACATTTTCGGCCTCAGTATCGGTTATAGAATGCCCTTCAAATATAATTTTCAAAATATCTTCAATGTACAGAATTGGATCTGCTACAGTTTTATTATAAGTATAGAAGATAAATTTCTCAAAAATTTAAAACCCTTCTGTTTAACTAATTAAATAAAATACAACTCTTACACAAATCAAAACCTTGTTTAGCTATGGAAAATTAACTTACTCGTACCCTGTACCCGAGATTATTACCGTCTCTTCAGATCCCTATTTCCTCTACGAACCTACTCCGATCACGTACATAAGTGCATGTCACAGATCATTACCAAATACTTTCTTATATTACCAGCGATTATTTAGCAAAGTATGTGCATATCGTCGCTTTCGCCGACATAGCGGAGCATAAATGTCGGGATATATAAAATCCTGCTATTCTCGTGCCTTGACTATACGGCTTGAATAATTAATGGGGCATGACCTCGCCATATTACCCCGTTTCCGTTTTTAATTCTCCATTACTTACATGTATAAATTATGAAAGGGAATCAAGACTGCCCATAACTCTGCTCTATTACCAATTTTGGAACGAAGAGGTTTCCTATTTTTGATATTACAAAAGTACGGTGATTGTGAACAAATTTTTGATCGGTAGATATTACACGGGTAATAAGTCAGTCAGTCTTAAATAACAAATAGATAAAGGAAAAATACCTAATTATATGTTGTGTTATTGCAAATCGTGTTATGGTGGAATTATAGTTCATCATCATCATCATCATCATCATCAGCCGAAAGACGTCCACAGCTGAACAAAGGAATCGCGTTTAGAAGGGAGTGGTTGCCATAATCCCCACGGCTGACAGTCATTTTCAAGTATTTTGTATAGGTAGTAAGAATTACCTACACATTAATTAAGATTTTTTTTCTGTCAAAAATAATGTCTATTGTAATTTACGCCCTCTGTTGTTCAGTAGCTACGACACCTCTGTAATTACCGAAAATAGCAGTAGTTAAATATTGATTGTTTCACTCATTATGTGGATGATATAGAACGCCACCTAGTGAGTGATATCTGAAGTTAGTTTTAATTACTATCGCTATAATGTTAGGTTTATTTCTCGCTAAGTGGTACTTTTAGAAAACGAAAATCAATGTATGCATGGAAAGTATTCCCTAGGGCCCCTTTATAGCCTATAGGTATACATTGAATCTCTTTGATCTTACCTAATGTTTTCGTGTGTTGTGTAAATATAAGCCTCTTGAGTCAAAGCCGATTCCGTATATACTACTTGTATACATTCATTAATGATTTGACGTTACTTTGAACATCGCGATTTGTGTAATTTTCTGCTAAACATGTTCAGCGGAAACTTGAGTACCGGCGTAAATTCGTCTAATTTTAATTTAGTGTTAATTAACAACAAAATAATAATACATTACATGTTAATTAAGATTTCGTTAATTAGATTCGAGGTAAGCGTTCGAAAATAAACATTTATTTTTGGAATTGGAAATGCGGGGCTGTGGAATAATGAAAGAGCCCACCTCGGCCGGAAGCCATTCCTCCGTCGCACGCTGTTCCGGTGCGACGATATCCGGTGCAGCTCAATTTCCTGCGCCGTGGAAATTCCCGCCGAGTTTTATTTGCCCTCCCGATTTCTGCGTTCTTACTGTTTTATATACGGGTTATTGGAAAGAGCCTCATCAAAGGGCAAAATAATACGCTTACTTATTTATATTCACCAGGCACACTCTGGTCTATCGTCCCTGGAAGATCTTACTGACTGAGCAGTCCTTCCATTACGATAATATTCATATTCTACCTTTGGGGAAAAAAGGTTCTTGAGTGGCGACCACGAACCGGAAGACGCAGCGTAGGCAGGCCTCCCACTAGGTGGACAGACGTCATTGTGCGCGTCGCAGGTAACCGGTGAATGCAAACAGCCAATTGTTGTTCATTGTGGCGTTCGAAGGGGGAGGCCTATGTTCAGCAGTGGACGTCTTCCGGCTGATGATGTTTCATCGAACACTGCCGCTCATGGCTCGTGTTGCATTTATCACTGTAATAAACTTTGTTTTTATCTATATTCTATCTACGTATACATATAAATTTACTTGTCCGACTGACTGACTGATTCATCAACGCACAGGCCAAACTGTTGAACCTAGAAAGCTGAAATTTCGGCAGTAGGTTCTTCTTATAATGTAAGCATCCACTAAGAAAAGGTTTTTGAAAATTCCACTCCTAAAGGGGTCAAATGGGGCTGGCAAGAAAATAATAGCGGGCGGCTACGCCCGCTATTATTGCTAGCAAGGAATTGCTAGTTCAATATAAAGGATCTATGATTCTAGCGCCGATCTAGGACCCGTGGGGTGTCCGGGTAAGAATAGCACCTTCCCATCTCCTCATCTCCCCCCGTTGGGTGTCCGTAGGGGAAAACAAGAAGACGGGCAGCAGTGTCTTTCTATTGGATTTCTATTACCTATACCTACTGCGATCTCAAAGACGCCAGCCAACCGTGGGGCATATGGCAAACCCTTCCTTCTAAGGTGGAGGATTTGTTCAGTAGTGGACATCTTTTGACTGCTAATAACGACGATTTCTAGCACAAAACAACAATATAATCACTAATTACTTGAAAATTACTGGCGTTGATTCTAACCAAAGAGGATATAATACTAGGTGTTTTTTTTAGTTCTTAGGTTTTTAGCTGTCACCAAGACGGCTGTCACATACATGTCGCTCATTGCTGTCAAATATATGTATATAATTTCTGGTCTAATCAATATTATCGATATTGCGCATAATATTTTTATAAGTTTTATAATTATTTATTATAGAATTGAAAAATGCCGTGGGGCTGGGAATGCAGAGCAAGGCTTATAAAGCAAGTGCCAAGTAAACCCACAGAGCGTCGTGGACCTATTGCTTTGGAAATTAACACTCCAGGACCTACCCATTATGAAGTACCGCCGATAGTGGGTAATTATTGCCGACAATTCATTTTAATTGAATTTTTATGTATTCAGTTATTTTTCAATTAATTAATTTCGTAAAAATAAAACTTAATTCAATAAATGAACGCACTAATGAAAGAAAATGTCATAGTGTATACTTATACTAAATATGCGATTCAAGTCAGTCAAAAAATCAAAGTCATTAAAATACTTTAATTCAAATAGGGTTAATGCTAGCACTTTTGAATGGTCTTTTTTTTTAAAAAAAGCTCCACAGGAACACAAGGCGGCCTCAGCTGAGATGATCCGGCAAGAAACTCAGCGGGCTTGTCTTTTTTTCCCTTTTTTTAAACATTTTTTGTTTTGTTACAAATGAATCGACATTAGTGATAGTGTCCTGCCGTACGAAACATAAAGCAAGGGAGAAAAGAAGAAAACAATAAATTACGACTAAAATTACAACATACTAAAAGGCCAAAGCGATAGTAGTCGGACCAGTCCCCCCAAGCAGCACCCGCGCACGAGTTGACTCCAGCAGCGTTGATTCGTTTATTTATATCAATGAATTGAATAATTTTGGACGAAAGTGTGTTCACAGGGTGTTTACATGTTTTGAATGGTTTAACCAGTCTGCTTGTGACCACGCCTGGCGACCCTGTCGTAATGTTAAGATAAATAAGTATATCGCGATACCTTCAGAATTAAATAATAATAATATAGTTAGTACACGTGAGTTGTTTTCATAGTGTGTACTCGTACTTATTTTGTGCATGTAGTTTTTTTAGTAAGATCTTGCACGGGTTCTTTACTTTCAATGATTATTTTATGTATCTACCTAGAGACGCAAGACGTGGAACCATAGTAAAATGAAATATTTTTTTAATAACGCTATTTTATAGGACTCAGGAATAAGCGGATTTTTACAACTTTTAGCTAATAACTTGCTGGAATAAAAAAAAACGCTCAAGTGCGAGTCAGTCTCGAGGGTTCCGTACCTTCTTTGGTCGTATAAAAGTTAATTTATCTAAAGGCGACTACAAATTTGCCGCAGTGCCGCGCAGCAGCAGCGCGGGTGCACCGCTGCAACCACGCTGCTGTCGCTACGTTCAAGCATCATAGAGTTGTCCATTTAGTTTCAAGATGGACTCTGAAGAAGAAACGCTGTTCTTAGTCTTAAACACCAGCTTCACGGTAAGCTGACAAGCATTCCAACCGTTTGAGGGTTGTGGTATCGGGCTTAATTATTTTCTACATTTTTAATAACGTAAAAAAATCAGTGTGACAGACAAAGCCACTTCATAAAGATTATTTTTAACTTTTAGGTACTGAACCCTAAAAATCTGCATTTTTTGCTAGGTAATCCTTTTCATCGATCGACGATTATATCTTTCATAATTTCTGCGTTACGAAATGGATATAAGGTTGTTAATTAATTTTCTATTTTAAGGAGGGGATGGATTTTCTAAAATAAAACGGGCTCCAGCGTATACATTCGGCCACCTGACGAAGGTAGACTTTAACAAGCCCGTCGCAAAGCCATATGCGCCGATGTTTAATATTCGAGGCTACCACCGACGCGGTAAGTATTTCATATTTTATAAACAATCTAAACTCTACCACGCTATTATTATTATTATTAGGTTATAGCGTCGTGATGGCACCAATTGGCTCCAACGGAGGACCAGCGTTGGTTGTTTACAACCAGCTTTATGCTGAGTTGGAGTCATTTTGTGACTCACATCTATACTTATAATAAAACTGTAACAGGTCCAATTCTGTACATTGAAGATATTTTGAAAATTATATTTGGAGGGCATTCTATAACCGATACTGAGGCCGAAAATGTATTTTTTTTAATTTTTGTCTGTCTGTCTGTCTGTCTGTCTGTCTGTCTGTCTGTCTGTCTGTCTGTATCTCGGCTGAGCATCACGCCGAAACTACTGGATGGATTGAAACGAAACTTGGCATGATTTGAGATCTTACTACGAGGTAGGACATAGGATACTTTTTATCCCGTAATCTAGCACGGTTATTTTGGGAGAGGGGATTAAAGTCAAAATGGGTACTTGGTTATACGCTTGGTCCGATTTTATCATTTTTTCTTTATAATTATAATAAATATTTGTAAGGGAACACTCATAGACAGTTGTTAACAATGTTTGGAAATCGATCGGGTTAAGCAACGTTAGGTAAGGTCATTAAATAGATGGGTGACCGTTTAACGCCATTTGAACTAAACGTCTCCGTGCTTCGGAGGGCAAGTACAAAGTGGTTCCAAGTTTTTAACCGACTTTAAAAAAGGAGGTTTTGTATTCTATGCGAATGTATATTATTGAAAGTTTAGTAAACGTAAACCCAGCGCGAGCGGAGCTGCGTGGGTCAGCTAGTACACACTAAGAGTGTTATTGTATTACTAGCTGACCCACGCAGCTCCGCCTGCGCTATTTTTATGTTAACTAAACTTTTAATAGCAGACATTCGCATCGAATACATAACCTCCTTTTTTATAGTCGGTTAAAAACTGGGACCCACTTTTTACTTGCTCTCCGAAGCAAGTATCCTATGTCTTACCTCGGAGTATTAACTCAAATCATGCCAAGTTTCGTTTCAATCCATCCAGTAGTTTCGGCGTGATGCTCAGCCGAGATACAGACAGACACAGACAGACAGACAGACAGACAGACAAAAATTAAAAAAAATACATTTTCGGCCTCAGTATCGGTTATAGAATGCCCTCCAAATATAATTTTCAAAATATCTTCAATGTACAGAAATGGACCTGTTACAGTTTTATTATAAGTATAGATTTATTATATACTTATAATGTTTGATATGTGTGTTGAAATGTGTCACAAATAAATATATATTCTTCTTCTTCTTCTATTCGTAGTGGCTATATTTGCTTGCTCAACCTTCCCAGTAACCTAAGGTGTAAAGCATAACAAACATCATCTTCCCTCAAACGACCGACTGGAATGAAAGTATAATAGACATACAAACATTGAAATTAAACAATTTTAACGGATTTTATCGCGGTTTATTTATTGATTTTACTATCCCGACGTTTCGAATGCTTTGCAGCACCCATGGTCACGGGAGGTCTGAGATGTTGAACGTCCTTATGTCACAATTATGCCGGTGTACCCTCAGGTGTTCTTAGTTATTATTGTTGGTCCGATCTACGCAGTAAGAGCTTACAGTATCTTGAGGCCGTGCAGTGTTTTGATTGATATTGGATTTAATTATATTTATGCGATAAAATCCGTAAAAGTAGTTTAATTTCAATGTGTAATATTCGCGTAAGTAAAAGACAACATCATACAAACATTGGTTTTTATATTAGACCCGCGCAGCTTCGCCCGCGCTTTTTCCGACACTTCTAGCAATTATCATTACCTTTCCAATTTACAACAACACCTTGACAAATTATATATTTAAACCTTCCTCATGGATCAATTTATCTATTGGTGAAAACCGCAAGAAAATTCGTTTAGTAGTTTTTGAGTTTATCGCTAACAGATGCGGCGAAGGACTTTGTTTTATAATATGTAGTGATATAGTAATGGAGTTATTTCTTCTCAAGTCTTTATTTCTAATCTCGCCATCAGTTTGTTTTTGTTTAACTGAAGTACTTGTTGTTAACACACTGGATACCTACTACATACCCACTTAGTGTATACCTAATACTTTAGCGCGTTTCGAAACGTCATTTGGAGACGACGCTAAGTGGTCGGCCACACTGCAGGCCTAGCGCGGCGGCGGCGGCGGGCGCGAAATATCAAACATATGAAAACGCCGCTTGCGGCCACACTGAAGTGACTTGCGCGGGAGCCTAGCGCGACCGGCTTGCGCGAGTTTGCGGGCGTACTTTTCAAACATTCCTATCCGCTCGTTCTGGCCACACTGTGGGCCTAGTCAACAAGCGACCGATCTCGCGGCTGGCGGGGTATCAAACCATTTCGGTCTTGTCACTCGTTTTTAGTATTTTTTTATTATTAAATAACTTTAAATACATGTATAAAAAAGGTTTTTTTGGACATTTGAAATTGTAAGTGTATAATATGTTTATTGTTAATGTTCCTTAATAAATAAAATAAACTTTTTTGACTACAATTTCAATTCTAAATATATATTTTTTTTTAAATCTCCATTCATCTAACTGTTTTTAGTTATTTCGTGCGCACCCAGCACACCATCTCTTATGATCAACGCCTCCCATCTCAGGATTGGCCTATCCAGTAAAAAATACAGAATCCTCATAAAAGGTTTGCGACACCTGCAATAAGTGTTATCGCCACAACAGCCCGCGCGTCACTGTGGCCACCCGGCGCGCCCACCGCCGCGCCCGCGCTAGGCTCAAGTCACCGCGCGTTCACTGTGGCCAACCACTAAGTCGTTTGGTTTATGCGTATAACACGACTGTTTGGAATCTCAGAATTGTTTCCTCCGTTTCAAATTAATATCCATAAACAATCCACCCACACACGGTCATCTTATCCGAAAATAGGCAAAACCTGTGTTATGGTTACCAGACAACTGATACAAATACTTTTTTTTATAAACAAATAGTAATAACAACACTAGAGGTATAAAGAAATAAATATCACTCACACAAAACAAACATACGTATGTACACAAATTATTTGTCCTGGGAGAGTTGCGGCCAGGGTGTTTTTATTGGTTGTGAGTAAACATATGACCCGCCTAATGTTAGGAAAACCCGCAATCTATAGACGCTAGCAACACCAGAAGAATCACTAGCGCGTTGCCGACCATTGTCTTTTGTGTCCGGTAATTTCACCAGCTACAGTGCCCTTCACACAGGAACACAGCAATGTTTTCACACTGCTGTTCGGCAGTACAATATCTAACACTGCGGTGGTACCTGGCGGTTCCGGTCACCACCGAGACCAAAGTGTTTTTACACTGTGCTAGTCAGATTGATGTCATTATTCATATTTCTAGCCAGCATAGTACAGGTACTAACCATATCCTTCGGAGTCGCTGGACGCTCGGGGTGTGGGCCCTTTGAGCGTCCATTGAGTACGACGGTGACTCCGAGGAGGACGGCGGCGGGGTTGCGACCCCCGTCCCAGTGAGCACAGCGACTGGTTCCCTGCGCGAATGCGCCCCCCGGCGGCGGGCTCAAAGGCAAGGCACTGAGGGGCCCCTGGTGCAGATCCCACCGGAGAGCCCTGGGGTCCCCCCTCTCACGTGCCGATGCGACAGCCGCGGGGGTTTTAGTGGGTAAGAATCCCACATACCCCGGTCGAGCCCCACAGCTCCCGGGGATCTTTGGAAGATTTCCCCCGCGCCAAAAAAAAAAGGTACTAACCATATATGATTACTAGGATGCTACAGAATACCGGGCAGTGTGGTGACCCCACAAATAGAAGTTCCGTGTGACAAGCTGAAGAAGCCCGGCCCGGCTGCGTACGCGCCGCCAATCGCGATCCGGTACAAACGACCGCCGGCGTACAGCTTGCGACCGGTTGCGCGGCCGCCGTACCAAGCATGGGATCAGTGGACTCCACCACCTAATATGTACCTGCCACCTATACCAGCGAAGTATGTTTTTTTTTATTATCTCAGCGGCAAGACAAACAAGACGTTCGCATTATTGACAACATAAATTTGTAGTCCGGATTCTAGCCCGGTAATTTTGTCTGCTACAGTACCCCTTACACCCGACAACACCCACCACCAACACAGTGACAAACTCGAATCCCAATAGCCTTTCCGTCCAACAACGCCCCTCCCCCTTTTTGCACCGAGCTGCCGCCACACGGCACTGTACACCGGCAGAGCAACTGACACAGTGCCCGTTTTTTTTTTGACGCAGGGGAAATCTTCCAAAGATCCCCGGGAGCTGTGGGGCTCGACCGGGGTAAGTGGGATTCTTACCCACTAAAACCCCCGCGGCTGTCGCATCGGTACATGAGAGAGGGGACCTCAGGGCTCTCCGGTGGGATCTGCACCAGGGGCCCCTCAGTGCCTTGCCTTTGAGCCCGCCGCCGGGGGGTGCATTATAGCCCCCCGGGAACCTGACACGGTACTCACGGGGACGAGGGTCGCAACCCCGCCACCGTCCTCCGCGGAGTCGCCGCCGTACTGAATGGACGTTCTAAGGGCCCATGCCCCGAACGTGACACAGTGCCCGTGCCCTAAGGCCTTTCGACCGACAACCGATATCCCGTGACATTGCGGTAGCGTTGCCCTCGCCCTACCTGGCCTTTCGACCCTTCGTACACCCCGCGCCTCGTTGTTGCTCAAGCGGCACCCATATACTGTGAGGAAACAGCAGCTAAAGTCTAATCAAAAATTCACTATAGTAAAGTGACGTTTGCTATGTTGCCAGTTTTTGATGAAAAAAAAATAGTGAAGCGACAAAATGATTCTATAAATCATTCACTCAGTACGTCATGAATCAAAACACCACGAAATTTCGCAATTCAGTTTATTAAAATCTATTTGAGAAGCAATGTTGATCATAATCATTCATACTTACTGCGGATATGTTAGTAATGATCTCGTATATTTGTCGGCATATATTGAAATTTCAAAAACAAGGTTTATTGCTAAATCACTCAACGACGGATGATTTCGATTTAAACAATGTTGGCACGCGAAGCACGCACTCCGATCACGTGTCGACCGCCGACAGCTTAAAATACATCTAAAAAATTCTACTCATTGAATGTTATCACCGTTTCTTATAAAAGCTATTAAGCCTCGTTTATACGAAGCCATCGCTGCCTGCCAGTTTCACTGGCAGCCAGTACTGGCTTGATATTGGCCTTGTATAAACACTTTTTTAAGCCAAGCGCTGGCAAGAATATAGCACCCGTCTATTTTTCAAGCCAGTGACCTCCGCCCGCATTTCCCCCCACCACTGGCGCTGGCGCGGCGGTGTACCGCCGCGCCAGCGCACAATGGACGGTAAAACGAGGTTCCCTTTCATAGGATTTTTGAAAAATAAAATATTTTATTTCTCAAACTCAAACTCAATAAAATCTTTTTAAAAAAAAATTGAACCGACTTCAATATCACTGAAAAGTATAAAATAATTTAAATATTATTGAAGTTGGTGTTAGCGTACCTGCTGTGTATATTTGGCACCAACTTCAATAATATTTAAATTATTTTATACTTTTCAGTGATATTGAAGTCGGTTCAATTTTTTTTTAAAAAGATTTTATTTTAAACTTTTTAGTGATATTTTCATATATAAAGATTGAACCATCGAAAACCGTAAAATTATCTAGGTAGGTTATGATCACATTATCGTCTACATAGTTTTACATAATTCATGTTTCTTCAGAAAAAAATATCCGGTCATAATGAAATTTGCATGAAAACATCATAGTAGTTTACTCTGTCGAATAAAAAAAGAATCATCGAAATCGGTTCATAATTGTCAGAGCAATGTAATGGAGAACATCAGTTTTATGGTTTTTACCAGATAAATTCCTCCACATCGTTCATGGTCCTCCAGGAAGTTCTTATCCGGTTGTAATAAAATTCATACAGATTCAATACAGTGGTTTCTTCTTTCGAATAAAAAAAGAATCATTGAAATTGGTAAATATTTGCCAGAGTTATGACTATTTTTGTCCGACCGAGCGAGTCCGAGCGACTAAAACGTCATCTATATAGGCTTTCTTGCAAGTCTCAGTGCGCAGTCACCATTCTTGTTTTTTCAGGAACTACTTATTACTAAGCAATAATTTTTTTATGGGACCCAATTAACGGATTAAAGAATGGATGGAAGAAAGATTTTTTCAAATCGGTTCATAATTGCCAGAGTTATGCGCGAACATACATAAAAAAAAAAAAAAAAATATATATGCAGACGAATTGAGAACCTCCTCCTTTTTTTGAAGTCGGTTAAAAATAGTTTATTTCAAATAGGCTTAACGCTAGCACTTTTGAAAGGTCATGTTTTTTTTTTAAAGAAGCTACCACCGGATCAAAACGCGGCCTCAACTGAGAAGATTCGGCAAGAAACTCAGCGGGCTTGTCATTTTATCACTTTTTTTAAAAACAGTATGTCATGTTACAATTAGATCAGAGCGACAGTGTGTCTTGCCGTTCAAAAGATCAAATAAGACAGAAAAAAATAAAAAAAATACGACGAAAGTACAACAAACTAAAAAGCCAAAGGGATAGTAGTCGGACCAGTCCCCCAAGCAGCACCCGCGCACATTTAATAGTTTCAAGTTTACAGTTTTGTCGAGTACATTATAACATTGAATAAATTAGTAGTTACCGTTTTTTTAATAAATAATAATAATATTCTAGGACAATCTACAAGCCCGAGCCTGTACTATAGAAACCAGACAACTGATACTAAAACCTATATACTTGTTTTTTATAATTACATTAAGTATGTATGTATAAATAAATAAAACACCCAGGTGGGAATCGAACGCACGATCTATTGGGTTGCGGCCACGATGTCTAACTACTAGCTAGACTAACAGGCCCGTCACTCGCCGACTCGGCGTATGTGTTGTTTATAAGATATAATTATAGCCTACGCAGCCTCGCTGTTCGGTCAATTTCACTACATTATTAACGATTCTTTAAATATTGTTGGAAATATTTATTAGTAGTCATCATCTATTTACATCTAATATAATTTGTATTACAATTCCAATTTATTTAAAAAAAAACAAAACTGGAGTAACAAGGGAATAAAAAATAAAATAAAATCAATTTTACAATATATACAAATCGTCCTCACTCTTTGGTGGCAAAGTCCCCAGAACGCTGGCAGCATTGCCACGCTGGATGGCAATGCTAATCTGCTGACCGAAATAAAAGCCAGCGTTGCGGTCTATGCGGTAATATGAAGATTGGTGGGAAAAGTAGAAGAAGGTGGGTCGGGCAGGTGGTGATGTGAAGCTGAAGGGTGCTTACTGCGTAAGGCGGCCAATGTATCTGGACTTTCCGGTGCGATGCCATCACTTGAAAACATCAAACGAGCAGCCCCTCTGAGATCACCGTCGCTAATTCTATTCTCCACCGAACGGAAGAAGGAAGATTCAGGCTGAATCTTATTATTTTTGCGTGTTCCTGTAACATTATTTGTATGTATATGTAAAGGTGATTGGGTATTACAATTTTGTTTAAGGCGCAACGTCAATGAGTCAGTATTTGTAGGGTCATACGGAACATGGAGGACCCTAAAGGGAAAAGTCAGCAGATGCTCCCAAGCACGTTCTGAATTATCTTTTATGGCGGCATTGATGGTTGAAGTAAGAGCCTCAGCGATAATTACACGAGCTCCTCGAGGAATTCGCTTAATAACAAACTTTGATGATTTTAGTTGAGTAAGTATTTGCCAAATAGGAATATGACTCGTAGAGGGATCAAAAGTAGGAATCCTGGTGGAAGTATTATCAAAGACTGGTAACGATGAGCTAATGCAAGAAGATGAGGCTGAAACTGGGCACGAAAGTGATAACGAGGCATTGTGAATTTTTGCTTTATGGATTTTCAAACCTCTCTGTCCTTTAAAGTACCGAACTTGGGAGCATTCGGGACACTGGACCTGGTTTTCCTCGGCTGCGTGTCCTACTGCATTTTGGTACACATCATTGTTTGCCGGCATATACACATATAACACAATTAAAATTACAATAAAGATAAAAACTAATAAAAGCATAAAAAACCCACACACACGAAAATATATACTTACCTACTTATTATAATAATAATATGTACATTTAATAAACAATTAGCATTAACGTATATATATGTAATACTTTAACAACGGACATAAAACCATAAAGAAATGTTCACTAAAACAATAAGTCTTCCCGATGTTTGTTTGGTGACTGACATTCCAGTAACCCGCCTGCGCGATTACCGTACTCCTATTGGAGGAATCTGTAGTATAGATTGCAGCACATCAATTTCTACCAATAAACGACGTTGCTGCAAGTGTTGCGTCGCAGCACGAGGGTCCGAGTTACTAGGTAATGGTCACCGGGCAACCAAAACTGGCGTCAAAAATGGCATCAAAATGCGCAAGGTAAATAAACTTGAAAAGCAGGGTGTAGCCACTGTTTCGCAAAATGCCCACACGTACAGGGTCCTTAGGAAAACACGTGCATTGGTTTTTATCACTCAACAGACGCATTAATATTATTTAATAATTTATTTTAATTTTTTACGTCACGTGAAAAATTAACGTCACAATTATTACAATTATTATTACAATTATTATTAGTAAATATATTCCCATTTAACTTTGTGCAAGTGATTGAATCAAGTGATTGAATCACCCACAATCACTTTTGAACTGGAACATCACTACTACTATTCATGTGGCAACATAATTTTACAAAGTGACATTAGCAAATGTCATTTTACTATAGTGAATTATTGATTGGACTTTAGGCACCCCCGTCCTAAGGCTTTGCCACCGAACACATCTGTCCACTCCGAAGAGAGAAGAGATATTACCCGTTTCCCTGGGTACACCGTTCCAAACCCATTTTCGTTCCTCCGGACGTATCCTCGTGGATTACAATAGATCGGGCACTCGAGGAGGTGATGCCAGTGCTCCAACTCCGGTGGTACCTATCTACCACCGAAAAAAGGTATTGTTTACTTCTATTCATAAACCCTGACGCATAAAGAGCGCTGTTATAACTTTGATGCCCACTTCTGCCCGTCGTCTGACTGTGATCTTATGGGCCTCATATTAATGGAAGGAATGTAATGGATTTTAATTATTTGTTTTTTTATTTTGAAATTGTTTTAATCGAGAGGTCTTTAGCAACGTTTGATGACAATCCGTTTATAACGAGTTGCTTTTCTTGTGATTTAAAGGACCATGCCCATATTAGTATGGAGCTGAAAGTCAGAAATGCCATGCAATGTCCAAATTGCAGCTTTATGTCATATAATCTACTACTATCCCTTTGGCCTTTTAGTTTGTTGAAATTTTTGTCGTAATTTATTGTTTTCTTCTTTTCTCCCTTGCTTTATGTTTCGAACGGCAAGACACAATATCGCTAATGTCGATTCATTTGTAACAAAACAATGTTGAAAAAGAAGTGAAAAAATGACAAGCCCGCTGAGTTTCTTGCCGGATCTTCTCAGTTGAGGCCGCGTTGTGATCCGGTGGTAGCTTTTAAAAAATGACCATTCAAAAGTGCTAGCGTTAAGCCTATTTGAAATAAAGATTTTTGAGTTTGAGTTTAATAACTATTTAACAGTATTTATATGATAACTAGATTTAATGTCATATAAAGCACCGGTTCAAAAGATATTGGACATTAAACATGATAACTTCCTACTGGTTTTTTATACATTTTATCGTTTACAGACGGCATTGCTATTAGTTTTCACTAGGAAGTTCATGATCATCATCACATAAGCTAAGCCAGATCAGTGTTCTTTTATATACTTATCTGTATGTTATCAGATAAACATGTCAGTTATTTGGAATTATCTAGTCTGTCTCCATTGTATAGTGTCAATATGTATGTGAAAACAATTTGGTTAGATACACTGGTACTGCAATGTCAACAGAACGTCTTATATATTTTTTTTATACAGTGCTTCATATGATTTAAAATTAACAACATAATTCTAGTTTTTATTTATTAGAGCAATCTTGTAATATAATTTATCTGGGCATTTCTGGGGCACAAATGGGCATGGTCCTTTTCAATTTTAACTTGTTAAACATTCAATTAATGAGGTACACACACGTATGTAGATACACACATCAAAAGTGTCTAGGGATCAACATATATTTTTGCAATAACTTTTCTCCTGATTGATATTAATTAAAATTTTCTTTAAGGATTCATCAAATAAAGTGTTTTCGTTTGTCACAGTAACGATAAACCAAGTCACCTTTGCATTAATAAAGAAATTTGCCATTTTCCTAATAAAGGGATTTTTGACATTTGAACCACTAACACAAAAGTTCGAAAAAAAGACTGAAATAACAGTTTTCTTTAAAATTTTATTGGGTAACTTAAACAATTAATAATCCGTGTTTCTACCGCGAACACTAACAACACAAGAACATCGGTTTGGCATACTCAAAATGAGTTCATCCAAATCACGCTGTGGAATGGCCGCCCATGTTCGTTGCAACAACAAAAAAAGGTCTTCTTGCGACTGGATACCCTCCATATTCGGCAGAGCTCTTCTCTGTAGCATATCCCATGCATGCTCAATCGGGTTCAAGTCTGGCGACTGAGCAGGCCAGGGCAGGACATTGATGTTAGCTGCGGCGAGAGTCTGTCTTACAACTCTTGCGGTGTGCGGTCGTGCATTATCATGCATTAACTGAAATAAGGGACCGATTTGCACTTGTAGAGTAACGATGACGTCTGATACAATCGTCTCAGCATAAATTTGAGCGTTGAGGTTGCCTCTGATCCAAATCAACTCAGTTCTTCCGCCGATCCAAATACCCGCCCATACCATGATGGTTCCACCACTATAAGGATGGACTTCCTGGCAGGATTTTAATCGCTGTTGGCGTCCAGGGGTTCTCCAGTGTCGTATACGTCTTGTATCCGGTCTCATACCAAAACGAGACTCATCAGAAAAGCACACGAAACGCCATTGTTCTTCTGCCCAATTTCTGTGTTCAAGAGCCCATTGATATCGAATCCTACGATTGTGCATTGCTATAGGTGGTATCCGTAGCGGTCTTCGGGAATGAAGGTTCACTTCATGCAAGCGGTTTCTGACTGTTTGGTCGCTAATTAAGTTCCCTGAAGAGTGATGAAGCCTCACGGCTAACATCATGGCAGTTATTGTTGGAGCTCTTTGAGTTAAGATTTGAATATATCGGTCTTGTCTCCGTGTGGTGCAGCGATACCGTCCTCCATGGCGCTCAGCCACGGTACCAGTGCTTCGGTAACGTGTCCAAAGTCGACTGATAACACTCTGACTTGTATTCAGAGCTAAAGCCACAGTACGTTGCCGGGAACCAGCTTCTATCATTCCCACGGCTCTGAGCATTTCTTCCCTGCTTAAATGACGTCGCCGCTCCATAATAACGTTGGTTTTAATCAGTAGTAGGGAAACAGTAGCACTAATAATGTCTTCAATGCGTTGTATGTTTTTATAGGGAAAATATTGACAGCTGATTTTCATCTTTTACTCGAATTTGATTCACAGTTCCTGATTCAAATTATGAAATGCACCAAAAAGGATCCATATAAATTTATAAAATCATAAATTTATTACAAAGCCACATCTCAATCTCAAGAAATCCGCTTAAAAATGCTTGATCCCTAGACACTTTTGATGTGTGTATTTGCAAAGTAAATATTAATAAAAGGAAACAGAATTTTGAGCGAACGTGTAAATACATACAGCTTAGCATCCCCTTTTAATGTCTCTTCGTGAGTAGGTACGGTGAGTCAGGTTATGTCGCAACATACTGAGCTACATATTGTTCTATGGTTTGATATACCTAAATTGAAAATTAATATTCAAATCAAATATTTTTTTATTATCCCGTAAAATAAATATAGCTTTGCGGCAGAATATCTGACACTGTAGCGGTGGTACCTATCTGGATGAGTATTACACAGGGGGATTCCTACGTACTAAATATAAATATAAAGGCGGGATACATATGCCTGTCGCTGGCTTATTTGTATGCCAGCCTCAGAGTAATTAGAATGGAGCTAGTATCACGTCGATTCGCGCTCCTTTTTTAAAGTCGGTTACAACCGGGACCCAAATTTTACGCTCTCCCTTATTTATGCCCTCCAACCGAAGCACGGAGACGTTTAGTTCAAAGAGCATTGTCTAATGCTGACCGGTGGTTGACCGTCTGGTCACCCATGTATATAATTACCTTGCCTAACACTGGTTCACCTAGCGGTATTTAATATATTTTAAGACCTATCCTCATACCTACTAAATATACACTAAAATAAAATCTCATAAATATCAGTCAAGCCGTTTCGGAGGAGTTCGCTACTCGTTTGAATACTAACATATTCGTAAAAAATAATAGTTACAAATGATAGAAAACTCCATTCTCCCGCCGATTTATGGTACCTAATCCATTTCAAATATTGCACAAACAACCATTTTCACGGAGCTGTATAATGCATGACGACCTGTAGCCAGATTCTCGTAATAACAAACTCCAATAGCGGTGACGTTTTGTTGTCGTTAGATCGAAATCCTATCCAAAATCGGTATTCTCGTATACCATAAACGTAGTTCGATAGGACTTCAACTCAATTGGATCGAAACTAAACGATTAGTCAACAAGTCATTATTCTGTACGTTTTGCTATTCCCTGATAGATGTCGTCCTAATAAATTTTTGGTCTTGGTAGGAGTTTTGTGAGATAAGCTAAGAGCTTAGGCTTTGGGAAACTCGAGATTAATTCGTTTCCGTTCCCTCCACAAACATACTATTTGTTTATTAATTAAAATACGTGTTTTTCACTATTTATCAGTTTATTCTATCTCTCTTACTCTAATTATATTTACCGTAAAACCATCTCGCTCACACTATCTTCTAATTACTCTCTTCACTCACAGCGTACGATCCTATTTTCGTCTCACTCGCTCACTCCTAGCTCTTATGTTCCAGCTTACTGCTACAATCAATATATCTCTAACATCAGCTCTATCATGCCTAGTCGCGTTCCATATCCCAAATTTTACGTATTTATTTATAGTTTACATATTTCGCGTTATCAGCTTTCTTTTTGTATTTCTTGCTGTGCAGACGAATTTGATAGTAAATACGTAAGTGTTGGCAACCCCAACATTAATTGTAAGTAATTTTAATATTAGTTGTAGCAACATTGTATTCTACCCTTTCTGTATCTGGCTTTCCTGCGCAATACAAGTACCTAACGTTCCAAAAAAGAGTCTTTTAATTTAACCAGCACCTCAAAACTTAGGGCAGTGCCGCAACATTGGTCCTTCACCCGTAAAGGACTCGCGAGTGTTCGTTAAGTAAATAAAGTCGTTGTATGCAGTACGGTTCGCGAGCAGTAACCCAACGCCGCGGGCAACGCCGACGACGAGACGCCATCAAGGGAAAGCAGACAAGGTTTTTTCTTATACAGCTGGCAGGCAGACTGAATCATCAGTCTCAACGATATTCGATTCGCCGCCTGTCGCAACAATTTATTTTACAATTTATTGTACGTTGCTGTGTGTTTCTTTTCTACAACACATAGAATTCACGTACACACACAGAGATAATTGTGTGTCGCCATTGCATCGCCGTCATAAGCAGCGCACACGCACACAGGGGATTGGTACGTGCGCGTATCCTATTGGCGCATTCAAATTTTCGCGCCGATCCTACGAGGCATCTCGGCCGATCGCCGCTAGCAACGCTGCACAAGCCGGACCGGGAGCGCCCTCTGTGGGGACGCTGACGCAAAGTGAAGAAAGTCGTCAATTCGTCGTCATTCATTTGTGTTCGCCACCATTTTGTGTCGCAGTTTTGTTTTGTTCATTAGATTTAATTGTAAAGTAAGAATTAAGTTACGAATATAATTATATTGTATCCGACGTTAACTTTATTCCGTGTACAAATAGTGAATAGTATTAATGATGTCAGTGTCAGACGAGTTGGAAACCGGCAAAAATTCCGAGTTGATAACCATGTTACGGAAGCGTGCGGCCATAAAGGGCATCATAACGAAATATTATAATTATTTTAAAGATGTAAAGAAAGAAGACGTAGACATGGGCACATTGAAAATAAAACAAGAACGTCTTGAAACAGCGTTCAACAAGTTCGAATTATATAATTTAGAAGTTTGTGCCTTGGATCCTTCCGCGGACGATACGGACGCCGTGGAGGCCAAATATATAGACACCTTGTCAAAAATTCGTTCTTTGTTAGAAAAACCTTTACAGTCGCACGCGCAACCGCTCGTGAAACAAGTTTCACAAAAACTGCCACATATTTCGATTCCTACATTTACAGGTAAATACTCAGATTATTCTCCTTTCGTAGATCTGTTTGATGCCTTGATTCATAATAATTCTTCTTTGGAAAAGGTTCAAAAATTGTTTTACCTTAGAAGCTTTGTTCAAGGTGAACCGTTTGATTTACTTAAAAACTTGCCAATAATAGGGTCAAGCTATGATGAGGCTAGGAATCTTCTGAACGACCGATACAATAACAAATACAAAATAACTAATGAACATATAGGCATGCTATTAGACACACCACCATTAATCAAGTCAACGGCAGCCAACATAAGGACCTTTGTGTCTAATATTAAACAGCAGTTGTCTGCGTTAAAACATTTAAATTATGATGTTACCCAATGGGATCCCATAGTGCTTTGCATTCTAACAAGAAAATTAGATTCCATTTGTAGTAGGGAATACCAATTTAAAAATGAGGAACCCACAGTAAACAATTTAATTGCATTCCTAGAGAATAGAGCCATGGCTTTGGAGAATGCCGAGAAGGTCTACAATCCTCCGCTTGCACCCAAAGCTGCTCATGTAGCTGTCGACGGAGGCGGAGCAGCAAGTAAGTCTGCACCACCGTCGCCAGCAGCTTGTTTGATATGTAAGTTGCCACACAAATTATTTATTTGTCCTAAATTCAAACTTATGACAGCAGTGGAACGACATAAATTTGTCACAGATAATAATATTTGTAAAATATGTTTATGCAAACATGCCAAAAAGTGCAGATTTTTCTTTAAATGTGGAATTTGCAAAGAAAAACATAACACACTACTGCACCAAGATAAGGCACAGTCTCCAGTGACTCTGTTCATGGAGAATAAATCAATGCAGGTTCTGTTGCCAACAGCTCGGGTTAAACTTGTAGCGAGCAACGGCACCGAGGTACACGTCCGGGCCCTTCTTGACAGTGGGTCCCAAGTATCATTTATTACTAAAGAGCTGGTTGAACTATTGCAACTATGCCCCAAAACAGTGAATACTCCAGTGATAGGTATTGGTAACAATGTTAGTAATATTAAACAAAGTGTCAATATTCAACTATTTTCCTTAACTAACAGTTTCAGCATCTCTGTCACATGTTACTTGTTAGATAAAATTACATCAAAATTGCCACAGACCAGAATTCCAATAGAAAACTTATCCTTGCCCGAGGATATAACTTTGGCCGATGACAGATTTAATGAGCCAAATTTTATACACATCCTTTTAGATGCAAATATATTTTTTCAGGTGCTGTTGCCGTCTAAACCACCAGCATCTATTCTGCAGTCGGGCCAGGGAGAGGTGAGCAGTGATGGCTGCAAGGTTCCGGTTCTGCACACACAGTTTGGCAGTGTGTTGGCTGGGTCATTTCCCGCCAGACACCCTAATAAAGTAACATCACTTCTTTGTTCTTGTGACGAATCATTAAATGACACAATGGCCATGTTCTGGAAAACAGAAAGCATACCTGAAATTTATCCTGAAAAGCTACCAGAACAGGACACTTGTGAAAAAATATTTTGTGACACTGTACATTTAGATGTTGAGAATAAGAAACTTCAAGTAGCCTTGCCACTTAAGTTACCATTAGAGTCAATTAATCAAACACTTGGAGATTCTTTCAATTTAGCACTAAAGCGGTTTCATAACTTAGAAACCAGACTTCAAAAAGATAAAACTTTATTTGAACTTTATAAGAATTTCATTCATGAGTATTTAGAACAAGGCCATGGGTCAATTATAGACATCAGTCAATATGATTTTTGCAATGATGCTGTATATTTTTTACCACATCATCCTGTACTCAGATTGGACAAAAAGTCCACCAGATGTCGCATAGTATTTGATGGGTCTATGAAAACCAGTAGCAAAGTATCACTGAATGATTTATTATTGAATGGTCCTGTAATACAAAAAGAGTTGGTTGACATATTATTGTTATTTAGAATCGATAAATATATTTTTACAACCGACATTAGAGCCATGTTTAGGCAAATTTCTCTCGACCCAAAATATAGGTCGCTACAAAATATCCTTTGGAGGGATGCCCCCGAGGACAGTATACAATGTATACAGTTAAATACTGTAACATATGGCTTAAAGAGTTCGTCATACTTAGCCATACGTTGTCTAAAAGAATTAGCTGACCGATATAAACAGGAATTTCCGTTAGCTGTCTCTATTATTGAAAATTCCCTATATGTTGATGACGCACTTGTATCGCAAAAAACACCAGAATTATTAATTGAAGCCAAAAGGCAATTTTGTAGTCTTTTAGAAATAGGTGGATTTAAATTACATAAATGGTTTTCCAATTGTACACAATTGCTAGATGAAATACCCAAGTCACAACAACACTTTGATGATATAGAATTATTGGAAAAGAACAATGTTTTTCTTAAGACACTAGGTGTGAATTATAATACTAACACTGACTCATTTGTGCTTTCATCTCCTAAGTCTAACAATAACATGCCTGTTACCAAGCGGGATATCTTAAGCTTCATCGGGAAATTCTGTGATCCGCTTGGCTTAGCTGGACCGGTCGTCGTACGTGCTAAGGTTATCATGCAGCAATTGTGGCAAGCGAATATCGACTGGGATGAGCAACCATCTGACAAGTTGCTAAACGCATGGTGTGAATTTTACGACAGCTTGCGTACCATGCAACCTATAGCTATACCACGTTTTGTAAATTTGCCTGAGACACGCTCTGTACAAATAATAGGTTTTGCAGACGCATCTAGCTCCACAGCGTACGGTTGCTGCGTTTATCTACGTGTTCTTGACAATACTGGTAAGGTGAAAATATCTTTGCTCTGTTCAAAATCACGGGTAAACCCACTAAGGCAAAAACTTACCGTGCCAAGGCTTGAGCTCAATGCTGCACTTATGCTTGCAAAACTGGTCAGTAGAGTGTACAATACCTTGCAAATAAAAATAAATATAAATGATATCATTTTGTATTCTGATTCACAAATAGTTTTAGCATGGATAAAGACTAATATTAACATATTAAATGCATACGTAGCGAACAGAGTTAAGGTAATTTCTGAGCTCACCAATAGTTTTTGTTGGTCATACATAAGTTCAGACGACAATGCTGCCGACTGTCTCAGTAGAGGTATTCTGCCCCATGAGTTGGAAAATCACGCGTTATGGTGGAATGGTCCAGGTATTTTACAGGAGCCTGATTACGAAGCAGATAGGTCGACGTTGATTGTTCCTGATGACCTTCCAGAGGTCAAACCTAACTCGGCATTTTCTGGAGCCATGGTTTGTGCAGACTCTAATAACATGCCTTTAAATTTAGATTTTCTTGATAAATATTCTAATATCAACAAAATGCAGCGTGTATTAGCATATGTTCGTAGGTTTGTTCAGAATGCAAAGTCTAAAATCACAAAAAATAATTTAGATTTTATTTCCAGTATAGAATTAAATGATTCATTGCTATTAATAATAAAATATGAGCAGCAAAAATATTTTGCTAATGAAATTCATGATATACATAAAAATTATAATTTAAAAGGTAATTTGAAGTCATTATGCCCATTTATTGATGACAAAGGTCTCGTTAGAATAGGTGGTCGTTTAGAAAACGCTACTATTCCCTATTCTCAAAAACACCCTGTAATTTTGCCTCGCGAATCTCGTGTGACAGAATTAATCATTCATAATGAACATATAAAACACTTACATGCAGGGCCAAGGCTCATTCTGTCAGCAATAAACCAAAAGTTTTGGATAGTAAACGGCATAAGACAGGTCAAAAAGGTCATACATAAATGTATTGTTTGTTTTAAATTAAAAGCTGATTCTGCTAAACAGCTAATGGGTACCTTGCCACCTGATAGAGTAAATGTATGTAGACCATTTCAGAAAATCGGCTTAGATTATGCTGGACCGATTTTGATAAAAAATTCTAGAATCAGAAAGCCTTTGCAAACTAAGGCATATGTATGTGTGTTTGTTTGTTTCGCCACTAAGGCTATACATTTAGAGTTAGCTTCAGATCTTAAAACTGAAACATTTTTAGCTTGTCTAAAAAGATTTATAGCACGCAGAGGTCTTCCTTCTGATATTTATAGTGATAATGCCTCAACTTTCAAATGTGCGAGTAGACAACTAAATGATTTATATAAATTACACAGCACGAAAGAGCATCAAAACAAAGTTCATGCATTTTCGTCAGAAAAAGGTATTACCTTTCATTTCATTCCATGCTACTCTCCTATATTTGCAGGACTGGCAGAGGCCGGTGTAAAGAGTATGAAATATCATTTGAAGCGTACCATTCAGAAAAGTTTACTCACTTACCAAGAACTGAATACAGTCTTGTGCGATATTGAATTAATTTTAAATAGTAGACCTCTCATGCCATTATCAAGTGATTGTAATGATTATTCTTGTCTCACGCCAGGCCATTTTCTTATAGGTACTGCCCTAAACACATACCCAGAACCAGATGTACCAATTACTAATAATTTAAAGTTTTGGAAAATATGTAGTAACATGAAAAATTCTTTTTGGAGGGTCTGGAGTAAACATTATCTTAATATTTTACAAAAACGCCCTAAATGGACAAATGTTCATTCTAACGTGCAAGTAGGTTCATTAGTTATTTTGAAAGAAGATAATACTTCACCTTTGTACTGGCCAATGGCTAGGGTCACACAAGTTTTCCCTGGTACCGACAACAAAGTAAGAGTAGTAGAAGTAAAAACTGCCAATGGCAAAACACATCGACGATCAATTGTAAAGATCTGCGTTTTACCTGTACAATGTGCCACATAACTGTTGTTCATAAATAAATAACAATGTTTTTCTCTCTCCTTATGCTTTGCTTAGAAAAAATATTCACTTATGAAAATTGTATAAATAATATTTAAGTATTTACACTTAAGTCAATGACTGTAAAACTGTAAATTTTTTATTGTATGTAATTGAGATGTCATTTTAGTATGTGTCATTTCAGAATTATGTACGTTGACGTATTTTCTATGCATATAGTAACTCACATTATGTAATTTCTTTTAATGTTTGTTAAGTTTATTGGTTAAGAGTATACCAAATTTATGTTTTGTTAGATAATAACCATTATTTTTTTGTTTGTACGCGCCAGCGAGCTGTCACTACAGCACATATGTTAATAAATATTTAGGTTTATTATATAAGAAATATTTATCTATACTTATATGTTTGTATGTGATCTTTAATTTTGTCTTTACATAATAGGCATATGTGTCTTAATTTTGTATAATTACTCTTAGTGATACAGCCGTTTAGTAGATTGTGTAACACATATTTTTGTTTCTATATTTATAATAGATTTGTTATGTTTTAAGTCCCTTCAACAATATCTGGTTTATTACCTATTGTTTAAAAAACTTATTGTCATATACAATGATTTCATTTTGTAGAAATATTAATAGATTATTTGTTCTGCAATAATTGTATATGTAAGCATAAAGAAAACAACTTTTGGTTTGTATAGAATTCATTTATTTTTAATTTCATAACATTTTCATAGTTTGAGTAAAATTTCTAATTTACTTACTTACCTTTTTGCAATATCTTTTCGAATTACTTTGTATTCTTACAACTAATTAAAGTAAATATGTAACTGTATAGTAAGTCATTCAGCGTCAGGCGGGCAGTATGTTGGCAACCCCAACATTAATTGTAAGTAATTTTAATATTAGTTGTAGCAACATTGTATTCTACCCTTTCTGTATCTGGCTTTCCTGCGCAATACAAGTACCTAACGTTCCAAAAAAGAGTCTTTTAATTTAACCAGCACCTCAAAACTTAGGGCAGTGCCGCAACAGTAAGTCCGTGGCTCATTTAAAAGTTATTTTATTACTTTGACTCGCACCACAAGAATAAGAAAAGCAAAAATCGTCTCAATTAACCAACGTTTGTTCAACGACTCTTGAATCGCGGAATTTGACGCTTACTCGTTGGCATCTGATCGGTAGTGACGTCATTTTCATACGAGAATACCATTTAGTCAACGTTTTATAACGATTGAACGACTATTATTATACCAGAATACGCTCCAACGATAGTTTAATCGAACGACTTGTAAATCGTTGCCGTTGAAGTAAAATCGACGGACGTGAATACGAAAAGTGTTTCAACGACTGAGTCGCTACGTTAACGTTATTGTTTTGATTGCGAGAATCAGGCACTATTCAGGCACTGATTCGGACTATACAAAAATCGCCCGTGAACTAGTTTTTATAAAATGACCTGAACATATGAACAAAAATTTTGGGTTGGAACATATGAAAAAGAACAGAAGGGTTAGCGCGTCATGCTCTCTCCATTCTAATTACTCTGAGATGCCAGCTCCATGCACGTGCCACCTGTCATGTGTATGTTAACTAAAAAGCAAGCTACTGATCCGTTTTAGCACGTGTAGCGTGCCGCCTTAACAGATCTTGACCACGAATTCCATTCTTACTTCACACGGCCGAGGAGTTGACTCACGACGTAATCAGCTATCATACTAGTGGCCTAAAAAAGACCTAAAACTTTAATTACAGAAACCCACCGGCATACACTTTGGGTAACATGCCACGGGAACTAACAAAGGCACCAACACCGGGTCCTGGCGAACATGATCCCAAATTCGCGTACGTCAAAAGAAACAAGCCCGCATACTCTTTCGGCGCACCCTTCAAACCGATCAAACCCGCAAAGATACCCCCGCCTAACACTTACTGCGAGAAAAAGGTAATTAACCTCTTAACAGCTGGCCTTTTGGGGAAGCTCAGAGTCACACAACGAGCAATGGAGAGAGCTATGCTCGGAGTTTCTTTGCGCGACAGAATCCGGAATGAGGAGATTCGCCGAAGAACCAAGGCCACCGACATAGCTCGTAGAATATGCAAGTTGAAGTGGCAGTGGGCAGGCCACATCGTTCGAAGAACCGATAACCGTTGGGGAAGAAAGGTTCTCGAGTGGCAACCACGAACCGGAAGACGCAGCGTAGGCAGGCCTCCCACTAGGTGGACCGACGACATTGTTCGCGTCGCAGGCAACCGGTGGATGCAAATAGCAAATTGCCGTTCATTGTGGCGGTCTAAGGGGGAGGCCTATGTTCAGCAGTGGACGTCTTCCGGCTGGTGATGATGATGATGATGATGAATTAACCTCTACGCAAAATATTTGCCTTAGTTTTACGAGACTCACCGAGATGACACGACGTGAACAACAACGTACATACGTACAATATTCATTAAAATGAACCGGGTGGTTAAATTGAGATATTTAGACGGGTAAAATGGGATAGGTTCTTAATTCAATTGGACGACTATAAGGATTCTTTATCATTAAAAGTTTAACGAATTGGTTGGTTGAAAGCTAACCCTTCGGAAACTGTAACCCGAATACCGTCAGGTTATTTAAAATTTAGTTAGTTTAGTACTGTGGCATTTGACACAGAACCGTTTTGTTAGATTAAGTAGAATCACAAATAAAGGGAATATATAGGTTCGAAATGCAGAACGAAGGAAATGCAAGACAATTTTATGCACGATTGCTGTTAGTTACTTAAGTGGTATTTTATTGTGTGTAATAATAATAATTATACCAGTCCTTGTTTATGTCCCACTATGGGGCACGGGCCTCCCTCAAGATGAGGGGGCTTAGGCCATAGTCCACCACGCTGGTCAAGTGCGGGTTGGCGGACTTCACACATCATTCGAGAGCTAGTTAGGCTATCTCAAAAATACAGGTTTCCTCACGATGTTTTCCTTCGCCGAAAGCTAGTAACAATCGCACAGACGATTCGCACATAATTCATTAAAGAAATGCCGAGATTCTAACCTGCGCATCTCGTTTCCAAAGCAAGTGCTCGCCCACTGACCTGTAACCGCATGTTTCAGTATGTTATTGTGTGAACAATAATATAATTACAATTTATGATTTTAAACTGAGGAGAAGTTTCTCAGTTCGACTGTGTATAGGTATTTTATGTTTTAACTCTCATTTACACGAATTATTTATTTACACTTTGTTTGCTTTAGTAAAAGCGTAAACGCAACGCATACATCTGGGTAGTAAAAAGTGCACGTACCCCGTTTGTTTTTTTATCAGTTAATACGTATTGCCAGATCTTGCTAAGAAAGTGTAAATCTACCATGAGGAACAGTAGTTCGATGACTATGGAATCTAATCTTTATGTTTTACGCAGTTCATGGTTGGCAAGCGAACCATACCAGCTCCAAGTTTCGGTATCCGACATACGCCCTACCTTGGAGAACAAGCCGTCTTCGTCAAGAATCCAGAATTGGAACTGAAAATCAGGGCAACGAACGAAGGAATATCATAAATATTTTTTGTAGGTACATGCGTATATTTTCTTTCAACATGTACATTTCTTTGTATAGTCCAAAAACTACGCTTTCTATTACATGTTTATGATTCAATGGCAAAGAAGTTTTATTTCGAAAAAATGAAGGCTGGGTGAATTAATAGGTTAACTTTCAAACTAGTGTATAGAGTAGTTGAATAAAGAAGTGAGTATAAATTGAGATTTAGTATTTTCACGCTAACGGGAGCATTAACAATGATTCATACCGTGGAAGCTTTGGGGAACTCGAAATTTCTGCTATTACTGCCACTAAAGCATTTTCCGATAAATATTTTATATGCCAGAAAATATATTGAGGATTGAGTGATTGACTATGCATGATTTAACACATAACTGCGAAAATGCATACCATTTTTGATGCACAGATTATGTACAGGACGGGGGGAACCCGATTTAACGAACCACTGACATCTTGTGTGTCTGTAGCTATCGCTGGTACGGTATGAACCTGCTGAAGAGTGGTTACAATGTGGCCGTAAAATAAGAATTCCCAATACGATAACAAGCTTGATAGTGGCTACGTCGGTAGCGCTCTTTTTTTTTGGGAATGATAGACTCTGTTGACCGCAGATGGCCATTACAGCTTCACCGGACAATTTAAATCTAAACTGTTAATTATCGCAGAGTTATAAAAACTTATCTATAAAAACAATACACTGTAACACAAATATATTATATATTGTCCACTTATAAAGGCGTCGTGTCGTCCTGAACACATTATAAATGCTATGATAAAATGGATTTGTTTTACTGATAATAAAATATTATAAACAAATAAATTATTCGTACAACTCACTAGCTTACGAAGATAAACGAGTTTGGTATGTATTACTTACAAGGTCCCGCGTGAGTCACTGGTGTGTCCTAAGCTTCGATCGTAGTACTTTCGCCAAGTTGCTCTGGAAGACTCTCATTCCAATAATTTGTATGTATTGTTTTACTAACCGAATTTAATTCCAACAAATCATTTCCATATTGAAATCAAACTACTTTTACGGCATAGATCGGATCAACAATAATAACTAAGAAGAGAAGAGGGTATACCGGCATAATTGTGACATAAGGACGTTGAACATCTCAGTCCGAAAATCTGTAAAAGTACTTTGGTTTCAATGTGTAGTATTCGCGTAAATAATAATAATAATATTATCTTGGGACAATCCACACACGGTCATCCGATCCCAAACTAGGCAGAGCCTGTACTATGGAAACCAGACAACTGATACTAATACTTATATACTAGATTGGTGTATTCGCGTAAATAAAAGACAACATTAAATCATCTTCATGTTTCGTAGGGCATGTAAAATCAATCAATGCCGGTAATTGCTACCTAGACAGCAATCGTTAAGTTAGTGGCCTAAGAGTAGCTTTACAAATCTGACACCAGGTTGCCCAATAACCAAACAAAACAACGATACTTAATTACATACACCCTGTATTTATAAGTGTATGGATTTTTGTGTTTGGAATTATAGCCGACGTGCATCAAGTCAAACATGGCTGCGACTGGAAGTGGACTGCTCCGATCTCGACCTACGCTGTTGGTTTTCAATGATTAGGTTTGCATTGGCCAAGTGATGGCTCTTGCTCGTTCGTTATTTGACTAGCAAAGTCAAATATCAATCGGTGCGGTCTCATTCCGAAACCATGACTTTGCTTTTAACGCCCCTCATTGTTGAAGTTTGAATTAGTTCATCTGTGCTTTCGTTTTATCGCATGCCGTCTTATCAAATATAATAATCCCAACCCCTGTTTTCTCCCGCTGTTGGACACGGGCCTCCCATCAAGATAAAGGAAGGGGCTTATCAGATATGTTAATTTTTTAAAAATTTAGAAAATATCAACAATTATTAAGGCCTTAGTAGTCCATTAAAACAGTTACCAATAGGGTCAAATTGACATCAATTATCCAGTCCTTGACTCCAAGATATTTCTTTCCATCACTAGTACCCCGTGCGGCGTTCGCACGAGTTCAAATACAAGGGATCTTTGAAATCATGAAAAATCGAAAATTAAGAAGACATAAAATTAAAAGTGGAACATTGTTCGTGTCGCTTTTGTAACGAAGATGTATACTCTCGAGCTAAAGTGTACCCTTTTTTTTTCTATGTATGTTCGCGCATAACTCTGGCAATTATGAACCAATTTAGAAAATTCTTACTACTTACAAATAAGTAGTTTCTGAAAAAACAAGAACAGCGACTCAGAAAAAAATGGAGGAATGCCTAAAACATGATGTTTTTATCGCTTTTAAGGACAAAAATGGTTATAATTCTGGCAAATAGTTACCAATTTCAATGATTCTTTTTTTATTCACAAGAAGGAACTACTGTAATGAATCTGTATAAATTTTATCACAACCGGATTAGAACTTCCTGGAGAACCATGATTGATGTGTAGGAATTTATCTGGTAAAAACTATAAAAGTGATGTTCTCCAATACATTACGCTGGAAAATATGAACCAATTTCGATGATTCTTTTTTTATTCGAGAGAGTAAACTACTATGATGATTCCAAGCAAA
This sequence comes from Furcula furcula, assembly GCA_911728495.1. NCBI lineage: Eukaryota > Metazoa > Arthropoda > Insecta > Lepidoptera > Notodontidae > Furcula > Furcula furcula. The sequence continues at coordinate 21,495,415 of OU452244.1, read as the reverse complement.
TTTCGTTATGACTGGATAAATTGTTCCTGAAGAAATATGAATTATGGAAAAAACTATGTTGACGATAATGTGATCATAACCTACCTAGATAATTTTACCGTCTTCGATGGTTAAAAAGTATAAAATAAAACATTTAAAATAAATTGAACCGACTTCAATAACACTAAAAAGTATGGTGTTAGCGTATCTGCTGTGTATATTTGGCACCAACTTCAATAATATTTAAATTATTTTATACTTTTTAGTGTTATTGAAGTTGGTTCAATTTTTTAAAATGTTTTATTAGTATCAACAGATACTATGCACATGTGCAAAATTACCTGACTTTCGGAGGAATGGAAGTGATATAAATTATCTTATATACCTACCTAATATACCTACATCGATTTGGAATAGAGCTGATGATCTTTAACCGGCTGAACCGATTTTCATGAAACATAGCTTAACAGACCTCTTGGTCCAGTGGTTAGACACTCTGGCTGCTACCCAATAGGTTGTGGCTTCGATTCCCGCCAAGTGCCTGGGTGTTATTTATCTATTTAAGTATGTATTTACAAAAAAAAAGTATATAAGTATTAGTATCAGTTGTCTGGTATAACGGTGTGTGGATTGTCCCGAATATTATTATAGCTAAGTAAGAGCTATCTCACTTAAACTAGCTTTCAAATAAAAAAACTGCCCGCAATCCATTTATTGGAGCTTTGTTGTTGTCCATTTGTTGGAGTGCTACGATGCCACATCGGAGACAGACCGACAAACATATGCCTCAAACTTATAACACCCCTAGTATTTGGTCAAAGGTAAAAAAAATCTTGCGTGATAACATTCACCGAAAAAACAACATCATTCACCGAAAAAACAACATCAAGCAAACAGCAACAACAGCAAAAAGATGCATCATTTTATACCATGCTCTTGAAAAAAAAATGTTGATCAAGGAGAGTGCTCGTCTTCGTCTAAACGAAGTCCGGCTAGAATTAGAGATACATTTATAAATGACTGCCAAACAGCACTTGTTGAAGGCCACCTATCGGTTGGTCATTTTCTAGAGAAGTTAAGATAATTTTTAAGCAATTTCAATTAAAAAGTTCCTAAGTTTGACGCGTTCCATACGTACGCATATTATATAAATATATTATAGGTTGTCTGGAAGAGATCGCTTTGAGCGATAAGACCGCCTTTGCTCACATTAAGTTATGTAACTGTTTCATGTATTGTTCAACAAAATGTGTGCAATAAAGTATTAATCTATCTATCTATCTATCTAGTAAAAACACGCAATGCACTTACAGTACATGCGTACTAAGAAGGTGTGTCCACACAGAACAAAATAAATACGTATACTTTTAATTATTTGTTATATGATTGTCCAATGTGATTGTGATATGTCTCAAAAACTAATATTTGTTAATTAACATTTTAAATATTTTTATAATAATAAATTGGTTGTTACACTATTTGACTTTGAATATTTCCATTATACTTAATTCCGAAAGCAGGTGATTTAAAGACACAAAATGAAAAATAAAAATAGTAGTCGCCACTGTTCACCCAGGTGATTTGATTCCGAGGTGATCAAAGTCCACTAATTTATTCCACTCAAATCACCCTGGTCAAATCACCCAGGTGATTTGATTCCGAGGTGATCACAGTGCACTAATTTATTCCACTCAAATCACCCAGCTCAAATCACCCAGGTGATTTGTTTCCTAGGTGATCAAAGTGGAATAATTAATTCCACTCAAATCACCCAGCTCAAATCACCCAGGTGATTTGATTCCGAGGTGATCAAAGTGGAATAAATTGTTCCACTTTAATCACCCAGGTGATCAAAGTGGAATAGACCCACTAAATGTCATGGAAAAATCTTCCAATGCTGTGATTATTTTATAAACGCTAATAAACCTTTATTAACCTGTTGATAACGTGATTAGGAGTTATCCTATTATAGCTGTCTTAACTGTGGTGTCACACTTTACATCTCTCGAGACAATTCAGTAATTTCCTTCGAATAAATATCTTCTTTCTTCCTCAAAATCCAACGCATTCAAGTAGTGAATGCATTGGATTCACTACATCGACATGTTTCCCTAGCAGGATGTTTGTTAGTCTGGTACATTTTCGTAGACAACACATACAACAATACAATACAAATACTCTTTATTGCACACCATAACAAAAATACATTTAAACTTAGATTACTACATCTTAGTGTTACAATTTTAGGCGGTCTTATCGCTAAAGCGATCTCTTCCAGACAACCTGGGGCGAAAGAGACATTAATGGAGGGCAGGTGCTTAATAATAATAAAGACAAATATAACATAAATATATAATATATATATAATAAATACATATTACAACAGAAGTAAAGGATGGTAGACTTAACAAGTACATGAATAGGTATATAGAAAAAATGGCTTATTGAAGAGATAGATAGTAAGAAGCAACTTGAGTTTTAAAGGAATCTAAGCTCTGAGCTCGTCTTATATGTAGCGGTAAGGAGTTCCATAGACGGACAGCTTGCACCGTAAAGGACCGTGTATAGGCATGAGACGTATGAGCGGGGGTACAAAGACTCAATTCGACAGATGGGCGAAGAGTGTGATGATTAGAAATGTGAAATTTGAAACGCTCTTTTAAATAGAGGGGTGCCCTAGGGTTATAAAGAGTAGAGTAAAGAAGAGAAAGGATATGAGTATTCCGGCGAAAACGAATAGGAAGCCACTTGAGCTTGTTGCGAAACTCTGATACATGGTCATATTTGCGCAAACCAAAAATGAACCGGATTGAAAAATTCTGCAGTCGCTCAAGTTTATTTAATAGATCTTCTGTAAGGTCTAGATAGCTGATGTCTGCGTAATCGAGATAAGGAAGAAGCAGGGATTGAGCAAGTGCAATTTTGGTGTCAATGGGTAAAAAGTTACGCAGTCGCCTGAGCGAACCAGCGGCAGCAAACATCTTCCTACTAACCTCGGCAACCTGCGGAGCTCATGATAAAGTCCGGTCAATAAGAATTCCTAGATTTTTTACCACTTCACTAAAAGGTATTACGACTCCATCGAAGGTGACTGGCGTTAGTATACCCCAGTTAATCCTAGAAATGAGGGCCTTGCTACCAACAATAATGGCTTTGGTTTTGGTTGGATTAATAGTTAGACCAAAGCGGCTGCTCCAGTTAGAGATTTGGGTTAGGTCATGATTTGTGATATCAATCGCAGAAGGAAGATCAGTTAATTCAGCCTGTCGGTAAATTTGGAGATCATCTGCATAAAGGTGGTAGGAAGAAGAAATTTTATCAGTTATTGAAGAAATAAAGATTGAAAACAGAAGTGGAGATAAGACGCCCCCTTGTGGAACGCCGGCAGTTGTATTACACCAAGAAGAAACGGTCTCATCAACCCTAACACGCTGCCGACGCCCAGAAAGGTAACTACGAAACCAGTCAATGACCGTTGGAGATATGTTAAGAGTACACAGTATAGCTAAGAGCACATCAAAATCCACGGTATTGAAAGCGTTGGTAAAATCTAAAAGTGTCAGAACCGTTAGTTTCCTGTCCTCCATACCCGCTCGAATGTCATCCGTTATTTTCACCAACGCTGTTACAGTACTATGCCCAGGACGAAAACCTGATTGGAGTGGATTTAACAGATTATTTTCGGAAAGATAAGAACTGAGCTTGTAATGAACAAGTCGCTCTAGAATTTTAGAAAGGAATGGTAAAATGGAGATAGGACGATACTCTGAGAAGGAAGTAGGGTTACTTTTTTTTGGGAGAGGAATTATGTACGCATCTTTCCACAGAGTAGGAAAAAAACAAGTGGTAATAGAAGTATTAAAGATGTGTGTTAAGATAGGAGTCACAACATCCAGAAGGGGAAGAATCATTTTACGACTGATATCATCAGCACCTACAGCATTTGACGTTATCGAGAGAATGTGCTTCTTAACATCACAATCGGTAAATTGACTAAAAGAAAAAGGAGGGCAGTTGGGAGTCTTAATGGAAGAAAGATCTTTCAAGGTTTTTAATTTCGTTCTATCATCGAAGATGGTCGAAGAAGAAAAATGTCGATTTAGCTGATCTAGGTCTAGATTATTAGAAGCTGAAACATGTTTTGATTTACCGACTCCCAAAGAGTTAAGAAATTTCCAGACTTTGGCTGGATCGCCGTTCTCAACGGACTTGTGAATATGGCGTCGTTGGGCATCTCTACACACCTTATTGCAGTGATTCCGTGTCAGTCTATAGGTTTCCTTATGCTTATCAGGATTTATTTTATATTTGTGTTTAGCGAGGTTTTTCTTTGCTTATAAAGATTTTATTTCATCGGTAAGCCAAGGAGCAGGGAGATGCTTAACTCGTACTGGTCGAATAGGAGCATGTACATCATATAGTTGAATTAACAATGAGTTGAATAGCTCAATCTGCTCATTCACTGTTGCGGCATCTCTAACTAAGGACCAGTCGATATTTTTCGCGTCATCGATTAGACGTACAGTATCCATTCCACCAAAATTACGCTGCATGAGTATTCTTGACTTACGTTTAGGAGGACGTATTTTATAAGACAGAAAGATAAGATCGTGGAAAGAGAAACCATCAGCTGTGCACTGACCATGTTTCACTACGTGGTCAGTGGATGAAACGATTATTAAGTCAAGGAGTGAAGGCTCACAGTGTGGAAAAAAATGAGTAGCGTTAAGAGGAAGAATGTTTAGGTTACAAGCTTCTACAGTATGGTTTAACTGAGAGGAGCGACTGTCAGCTTTCAAAAGACATGTGTTAAAATCACCCATCAAAATAGTGTGACTATATAATGGAACTAGATTTTCTAAAAGAGATTCTAGGGAAAAGAAATAGTTAACTAGATGGGAAGGACTATAAAGCACACCAAGCAGTGCTTTAACACCAGATAACATTACTTCTATAAATAAATATTCAGCACCACTAGTACCTTGAGGAGACATACTGAGAATAGTGAATGAAATATGGGAACTAAGGTAAATGGCTACCCCACCACCACCTTTGCCAACACGATCATTGCGGATCAGATGATAGCCGGGTAAAGAATATGAGGAAGAAGGCAAACAGGGCTTAAGCCAAGTTTCCGAAACAAGAATTGCGTGAATATTTTTGTGTGGTAGTGACGTCAGCATATCGGGAAAATGAGCCGAAACACTTTGGGCATTGATGTGTATGACATTAAAATTCTTTGAAACATCCTCAAAATGAGAGTTTAGGCTATCGGTGAGCGGAGGAGGAATGCTATAATAAGTATCGCTACTATTTAAGCTATCCGTAGAATACGTTAGAGAAAGAGAGTGAATACTATCATCTTCGTATGTAGACATATAATTTAAAATATGTACCTTATAAGCAGTATACTAAGAAATATAATATGTGTAATAAAATAATAAATATCAGTATTTAAAACTATTAACTAAAATAACGACAATAAAAATTAAAAACACAATTATCCTACCAGCCAGCAGAATATAACAGAGTTAGAGAAAACCTCGTGTTAACAACAAAACAATAATTGTACAACGAAACGTAAGGCATAATAAACCAACAACGTAAAAAGAAACGTAGATAAATGAGAAAAAATGACAGCTGACAATGTCAAGTCAGTCAACGTCAACTTCAGAATGTTGTTTTTTGACGTTTGTAAAATAAATAAGATATTATACGTTTTCGCTACATATAGGTACGCTAAAAAGTAAATTTAAAGTTTAGTTCACCGTTAAATTACAGTAACATAGCGACATTAATGCAACACAACTACTTCCGGGTTGCCCGCTTCGGCTTCGCAACTAAGGACTTCGGCTCTGACATGGGCCCCGCTGTTGTTTCTTGATGTTGTGATTTCTCTTTGTTGGAACAAGCGGAAGGCGCATGAACAGTCTGTATACTGCGAAGTTCAGCCGTCGAGGTTAATTTGTGCTTCGTCCCATCAGACCCTAAGACGATTATGCAACCATCTCTAGTCCAGCACTTGGACATACCAAATACTTGCCGCGCCTCCAGGAATGCAGTATGCCGCTCTCTTGTTAGAAACTCGGACATCGTAATTCCAGTACCCTTTAAAAGAACTTTACTGTACCACAACTTGTCCCTGATTGAAATGTCCTTTAATTTGACTAAGACTGGCCTTGATTTGGCCTTATCAGAGTGCCCCATACGATGGCACCGGCTGATATCAGTGTCTTTAAAATTTGATATCTTCAGGCTACTTGTAACTATCTTAACCACAGCTTCAGTGAGGTCTTCATCTTGCTGCTCATGCACACCATGAAGAAGAAGGATTTTACGTCTACCACGCATCTCTAAACGATCCTGTTCCCTCGCTAGCAAAGATACCTGAGCTTGTAAAGCTTCCAGTGCCTTCACAATGAACTCCTTAAATGTACTGAACTGGGCAGCCAATGATGAAGTGGAGACTGCAGCAGGAGAATCCTTCTTCCTAAGCTCCGACTGGAAGTCATCCATCTGCTTGTAAAAACTCTGAGCTAATGCTGTCACTGAATGTTGCAAGGCCTCCATAGCGCCTTGTTAAAAGTATATTATGATGTTGTTTAGGTATAAATGTTAATTCTTCTGCAGGTGGCTTAGGCTGTTAAACACTCATTGGTGTGTAAAACTTTACTTTTAAGATCACTTTTATATTTTAATTTAATCAAATAACAATGTGCAAAATTTATACGTGAACTTAATTGCCTACCCACAAAAAAAAAAAAAAAACAATCAGCTTTTGAAGTTATTCTCTCCTAATTCACCGAGTACTAGTAACATAAGTCTAGTTTCAAACAAACAACATTGATTTGATGATGACAATTACGTCATTTCTTTAACAAGTTCTGGACTAGATTATTTTTTGAATATTGTATGGTTATTTACAACCAGCTATTTCTTTGATATCCACAAATAAAATTGGCAATATTATTAGAAGCAAAAACGGTTATTTCAAGGAACCTGTAAATTGAAACCAATCATTCCTCGCTATGTTATACATTACATAGGACCTAATTACTAGATTGACCTAATTACCGAGGGAGGTGTTGCCTCACTGACCGCAAGCGCTCTGCAATCTCTCGCCAGTGGCTCCCAGTAGCTGATGTGTATGCAGCGGCCACACCCCGGTACACCGCGTTGGCTCGCGGACTAAACCTGGCAGAGGGGAGGCCTGCCTACCTGGTAGGTCTAGCAGCGGATCCCTTTCCGCTTAATACACAAAGTCTATCCCGGTAGAGAAGGCAACTCGCAGCAGATATGCGATGAGTTTGGCGGATCTGGCGGGATAGCAAGGCAAGGTGAATGGCCTAGGGCGGCAGTTAAGGGCATAAGCGACTGTCGGCCAGACACTGCATCCGACCCTACCTCCGGTCGTAGCGGTTCTCCGTTCCACTGGGCACAGGGAGGAGAGGACGAGTGTGTGCATCTGCGTCTGCGCGTACGTTTGTGCACATTAATATTTCCTGCGCACATGACTGCTTCCGTATTAATGGACTCCGAATAACGTAAAGGCCTGCGGCGATGGGCTGAGGTAGAGCGGTCCGTTGTGATGCGCATGGGGCTGTGTCTGATGCCCGCACGCTGGCGGCCCTGGGGGTGTGAGTACACACCGTGGTCGCTTTCGTACTGCATCGGGGTGACAGTATGGATTCGGCAGCACCCGGGGTGACAAAGCAGCTCTATCTAGAGAGGCTCTGCTTTCCCCGCTAAGCCGGGGAGGGGGCTAGAAAAGGTGCCCTAAACAAAGCTCGCCCCCCCCTAAGAGGATGGTAGTTACCACGGCTGCCTCTGCATCTATTATTTCGTGGTCGAAAATACAAAAATAATTATTTTAAAACATCTGCAATGGTTTTCGGCGCGTGGAATGTTCGGACGCTTTTAGACTGCGCTAGGAATGCTTGTCCAGAAAGAAAAACCGCTGTGGTAGCTCGGGAACTGCGTCGCTATAATATAGATGTAGCAGCTCTCAGTGAAACACATCTTGCTGACGAAGGGGAGCTAGTAGAACACGGTGGTGGCTACACTTTCTTCTGGAAGGGTACTTCTTCATCGGAACCTAGGAGGTCAGGTGTAGGGTTTGCAGTCAAAAACAGCATAGCGAGGGGTATATCAGAGTATCCCATTCACATCTCCGACAGATTAACCACGTTGCGCCTACATCTGGACAAAGACAATACACTTAACATCCTGAGTATATATGCTCCTACCATGGACAAGTCCGATGAGATCAAGGACAAATTTTATGAGGAACTGTCACGTTGCCTTAATAGTATCCGTCTCAACGAGAAAATATTATTATTGGGAGACTTTAATGCTAGAGTAGGCCGAGACTTTGAGGCCTGGCCGGGAGTCCTGGGTAGACACGGCGTCGGTAATATGAATAGTAATGGACAGTTGCTACTTAGTCTTTGCGCACAATATGACCTTGCAATCACGAACACAATGTTCAGAATGGCTGCTAAGCACAAGACGTCATGGATGCACCCGAGGTCCAAGCATTGGCATCTGATTGACTATGCTATTGTCAGGCAGCGTGATGTATCCCAGGTGCAAGACACTCGGACTATCCGTGAAGCAAATTGTTGGACAGACCACCGTCTAGTTGTCAGTAAATTAAATCTTCGACTTCGTCCACCTCGTAGATCTTGCAATAAAAAGCACGCGCATTTGAATGTGGAAAGGCTTAAAGATAGTGAGGTGAGAAAGAAGTATGCTGAAACCCTTGCAATATCGCCAGCCTGCGATACTGGTAGTATTGATCCAGACTGGCGGACGCTCACTTCGCGTTTATTAGAGACTGCAACTTCTACAATAGGACTCAAGATCCGCAAGAATGAGGACTGGTTTGATGAGAACGATGAAATTCTGTCGGCAGCTTTTAACAGACACCGGTTACTCTTGCGCCAAACACGGGGCAGTCTGCAAGGAGGTACAAATGAAGAGATAAGGACAAGTGGTCAGCTGCTGCGCGGACTGTGCCGGGATATGAAGGACAACTGGTGGCAGAATAAGGCGCATCACTTGCAGCGGCTCTCTGATACAAACCAGCTCGGGGACTTTTATTGCGAGGTTCGTAAATTGATAGGCAATACACAACACGTCAGAGTGCCCTTGAAGTCGTCTGATGGTGAACACCTCCTAACAAATAATGAGGAGATATTGAACCGATGGACTGAACACTTCAATAATCTGCTAAATGTGGATCGCGCAGTAGATTTATCGCATATCATGTCAATACCTGAACTCCCAATATCTCATGAGTTGGATGAGCCGTTGACTTTAGACGAGATAACCATTGCCATCATGCAGCAACGCAACAACCGGGCGGTTGGTGTTGACTTTACACCGGGTGAGCTGTTGAAATACGGTGGTGAGAATCTGCACGTTCTTGTATGGGGACTATTTGTTCGTATGTGGGACGAAGAACAAGTTCCAGCTGATTTTAAACTGTCCCGTATCAGCGCTCTTTACAAGAATAAGGGAAATCGCTCTGATTGTGGATCCTACCGCGGTATCTCACTTTTAGCGGCCCCTGGAAAAGTCTTTGCCCGAGTGCTGCTTAACCGCCTAAAGCCACTCTCCGAAAAAATTCTCCCGGAAACCCAGTTCGGCTTCCGACCTGAACGAGGCACATGCGAAGCTATCTTTTCTATACGTCAATTACAGGAGAAGAGCCGAGAGCAAGGTCGTCATTTATACTTGTGCTTTATTGACCTTGAAAAAGCGTTTGACAGTGTGCCTCGTGAAGCTTTGTGGTTAGTACTAGATAAACTAGGATGTACTGCAAAATTTGTAAGGCTAGTAAGACTCCTGCATGACGACATGATGTGTTGCGTCACAGTCAATGGCGAACAGTCTGACTTCTTCTCCGTCACCTGCGGGGTAAAACAGGGGTGCGTTTTAGCGCCCACACTGTTCGCACTGTATTTTGCAGTTGTAGTTCGTGAGGTTACACAATTAACGTCGGAAGGAGTCCACATCCGTTTTCGGACAGATGGTAAATTGTTTAATCTGGGTAGACTCAGAGCCCGGACCAAAGTTTCGTACGCTTTAGTTACCGAAATCATGTACGCGGATGATTTGTGCTTCGTTGCCGATAACCCAGACGGTCTGCAGCAACTAATATCAGTCTTCACCGTGTCTTGTCTTAAGTTCGGCCTTAAGGTCAACGTAACGAAAACAGAAGTGATGTCCTTGGACTCGCTCGGTCATGAGTATCTGACTATAAGACACGGTGATGATGAGTTGAAGAAGGTCGATAAGTTTCGATACCTAGGGAGCACTGTCACTTCCAAATGTGATCTAGACTCAGAGATAAATAGCAGGATCGGTGCTGCAGCTGCGGCTTTTGGTAAGCTGTGCCGTAAGGTCTTCTGCTCCCATGATCTGAAGTTGGCAACTAAAATCTCTGTGTACATGGCGATAGTTCTGCCAAACCTCCTATATGCTTCCGAGACGTGGTGCTTGTATCGACACCATATACGGATCCTTGACAGATTCCACCTCAAATGCCTCAGGCATATCCTGAACATCAGATGGTCAGATCGGGTGCGAAATACCGAAGTGCTGCGAAGGTCCAATGTCAGTGGCATTGAAGCCTATCTCATGCGGCGGCAACTTCGTTGGTGTGGACATGTGTCGCGGATGTCGGAGGACCGAGTGGCGAAGCGTATCTTCTTTTCAGAACTCCAGTACGGTAAGCGGAAACGCGGTGGCCAGTATTTAAGGTATAAGGACGTTCTGAAAAGGCACTTGAAAAACTGCAAAATTGAGCCCTCACAGTGGGAGTGTTTGGCATCGCAGCGCTCTGAGTGGCGGAACCTCGTTCAAAAGAAAGTTTACGAATTTGAACTAGAGCGAAAGTCTAATTTGGACAAGAAAAGAGATGATCTCAAGTCCCGGCCACCAGCAGCCATAAATTATAATTATTTAAATGGTGTGCTGACGTGCGCTCTCTGCGGGCGCACGTTTAGTGCAAAGATAGGGTATGCCAGTCACCTGAGAGCACACCAGAGAGCTGAAACACAATAGCTCTCCCAAATAACTGGAGCGTCTGAAGCAGTCGCTGTAGCCGAATACGGCTGTGAGGCTACTACTAGATTACTTAAAGTCACAATAACTTTAGTTACTTAAAAAACATTACATATAGTTACTGATTTTATTAGTTTAGAAAATATTATTCAAACCAAAAAATTACATCTTTATACCTTTAATTCTCTGCCTAAAGAGTAAACAAAATATGCAAATAATTGTCATTAACTAAACTATTAGAATTTACCAAATGTGTTGTAAGGTTTACGCAGACTAAAAACCTTAGGTACGGAATTTGTAGATGTTAACCCATTTTAAATCTGAATCAATTCATTCAAAGACCTATTGATTTCCCACTTGTCTGGTAACAACATTAACTTTTCAGTTTTATCCTCCATAACATGGCTCACATCTTGACACCCTGTCCGCTGCCCGATGTGTGGTGGGTTCGATTCCCACCTTGTCTGAGTGTAGTTTGTCTGTTTGGGTTGATATATTTTGCAGGAAGGAAAGGTATTTAAGGTATAAGTACCTATTGATATCGTTTGTCTGGTTGTCGTGGTGCAGGCTCTGCCTGGTTTGGGGACGAATGCCCGCGTGTGGATTGTCCCAAATATGGTATATTATTTGCTATACAGCAAACAAAATAAATGGTATAGTATATATCTTCTCAAGCCATGGGACGATGTATAAAAGATATATTATTTAACAACACAATCGATATTTCTATCTTATTACTTACAATACGATACGAGCCCTGGCTTCAGCAGCTGTCCAGAACGCCTTTATTATTAAAACTATTAGAAAAATTGGTTTGTACGATTAGCAGGCTATGACTATGCTATTTGGGATTACATGTTCAATAATGTTAATGTAAAATTTTAAATCATTGTATATTAAATAAGTTTTAATTCATCAAATAATAATTATGTATATAAACATAATTACCTATATCAAATTAATTAATATGTACCTACGTGTTTATGTATTCTTCAAAAAATTGCAAAATATATTTGGCTTTATTATAACTAATAGTTTAAGCAACAAGTTAAGTTAACTTTGTTTTATTCTGGAATCTCTTTAATTGCAACATTGATTTTGTATCTCTAAACATCTACTAGTGATGGAAGAAATAGCTTGGAGTCAAGGACTGGATAATTGAATGATCAAACGAACTTACCCTAAGTGAAGTTCGATCTTAATTATCCAGTCCTTGACGAGAAGATATAAGGTCCCTCCCTACCCATTAGTGACCCTGTTAAATCAATGTTGCAGCTGTATTTCATTTTACTCTAAAGATAATGAGGTGGCCGTCGCTCGGCTGAGGCGGGGTGGTTACTAAAGAGATAATAATGTTGTTTTCTCTTTCTAACCTCTGAAACTTGTGCGATATCTCCGGATCGTACCCACGGGGTACTAGTGATGGAAGAAATATCTTCTCGTCAAGGACTGGATAATTAAGATCGAACTTCACTTAGGGTAAGTTCGTTTGATCATTCAATAATACCTACTACCTACTTATGGGAATGCACAAAATCATCAATTAAATTTCTAAAGGTGCAATTCGTCGAATATTGCTTTATTTTATACATAATTATCCCCTTAAACCGTAAATAAATTAAAACGCCTCCTTTGTTTTCTATAATGGAACCCTTATAATTGAAAATTATACTTTTGTATACCCCGCACAATGCTAAAACAACACAGCTACTACGCAGGATGTCACTAAGCAGACATTTCCCCATTCATTTGTATGGTAATTAATCTTCTTCGATATTTAGCGACAAGGGCTTTCTGATGACAAAGCGGAGCCGCGTTAAAGGGGTCATTCGATCTTTGTTGGTTGGACGAACAAGAGAGGGTTTGATCTCTTTGTTCAGTTTTGAAATATCATCCGACATGCTAAGGATGGCTACCCAATGAAAATGTTTACTTTGATTACGTAAATATTATAATGATCAAACAAAATCCTTTGTTTCATTACGAGAGGCTCATACGAATCTTCATTTTTAAATTAGACTTTTAATGAGGTCATCAGTGAGCTGACCTCATCACAGCTCACTGGAAGTCACTGATGACAGCTCACAGGAGGTCATTAAAAATCTTAACAAAATGTTCTTACCATTGTAGCATGTAAGTAAATTGCTTACGTGGCATTTATACTGTACTGTACAATATTTCAGTAAGTGAGACACTAATTGAATGGAGTAAGACGTATTTTAATTCACAACAAGTACAACAACCTCACGCGTTATATGGCGACCCTGCCAGCTAGCTCCTATTACAAATTAATTTTGTCGTATGTGAACTTAAATCACGTTATACCAACGTACGAAAAAATAAATTTTAAATTAGTATTACACTAACACGGGTCATGTGTTTTCCAGGAAATCTAAATAACCGTATTCTTCGATCACTGAATCAAGCATTAAATAAGTCAAAAAATAAAAATAAGCGGCTCTTTTTTAGAAACATTTTTTAGAGTTTCAGAGCGAAAGATCTTCCGGATGTTACAGACGACATCACGCACACAACTATAGTTTATTCACCAATACGTCTCTCTATAATAAATATAAATATTGTGTGTCTGTATTTGTGTAACTGTCGATATTAGAATGTATTTTTTGTATCCTTAAGTTTGAGTAGCGTATTTGGGAGCCCTACACCTGTCAAACTGATTTTGTCCCCGAGAGCTATGGGGCTCGACTGGGGTATATGAGATTCTTACCCATCGGCACATGAGAGGGGACCCCAGGGCTCTCCATTGGTATCTGCACCAGGGGTCCCTCAGTGCCTTGACTTTGAGCCCGCCGCCGGGGGGCGCATAGTAGCCCCCCGGGAACTTGATGCTCACGGGGACGGGGGTCGCAACCCCGCTGCCGTCCGCCTTGGAGTCGCCGCCGTACACAATGGACATCCTAGGGCCCACACCCTGAACGTCCAGCGACTCCGAAGACCCCCCTCCCCCTGTCACATCCCGTTGGGTGTCATAGAAAGCGACTAAGGTAAACTTCAGAAGACGGGCAGTAGCGCTAAATCGATATATGGATGTTACACAGAAGACTGTGTAACATCCATATATCGATTTAGCGATCCCCAAGCCGCCTGCCAAGCGTGGGGATCCAACCCAAAGTGGGAGGCCTACGTTTAGCAGTGGATGTCGTCCAGCTATCGATGATGATGATGATGATGAATTTTGACTAGATGTTTTTTGTGACGAAACGAACAAGACGTTTACAAGTTGGTATGAGTAAACGAAACGTCTTGTCGTCAAAACATTAGTTATTAACTGTCGCACTCATAAACTTCAGTTATCGATAACTCTAATGAATCCATTTAACCTAATGATCTCGACTCTCGGAGCCGTTTTACTTGTCCATTATTGAATACGAGATAATCGATTACTCTACTCAATATCAAAGTACCCGGTATCAATTAGTTACGAGTGTCAATATAATACGATTTCAAGAACAGGATTAATGATCATGAACTCTAATTAAAGAAAGAAAGAAAAAGCATTTATTGCCACAGATAACTTAGAGGAGATACCACTGGAGAGAGCATGATGCGCTAACCCCTCTGCCAAATTTTTGTTCATATGTTCAGGTCATTCTTTATTTGTGTGCGTATCTTTTTGAATGTGTTGCGAGTTTATTATAGTGTGGGTATGCGTGAAATTGTATCTGTGTGTGTTTACTTCACCTCCCGCACCCCGCAAAAGTGCCACGAAAAATTTGTTCGGGGAATCGACGCGATACTATCTCCAATCTAATTACTCTGAGACAGATGACACAAAAAAAAATGTGCGTGGAGTCCCTCTGCGCGGAAGAAGTGAAACTTCACTCTCGCTCTGTCTTATTCTATTCCCCGTCCGACGACACCGAACGACACCGAACCACACTGAACCACACTGAACCACACCGAACCCCACCATGGTGCTCAAGGGGACGGGGATTGCAACCCCGCTGCCATCCTTCTGGAAGTTGCCGCCGTACTCAATGGACGTCTTAGGAACCACGCCCCGAACGTCCAGTGACTCTGGGCGTCAAGGGTCCTATTATCATACCTATGCTATGCAGATATAAATAGGTATCGGAATTTTGTCCTACTTAATTTATTTACTCGCAAAAACCTTGACGGATCCTGACATTACCCAAGCCTCGAGCTGATATAAATTCTGTTGAATTCCATCTATAGGTACCTACAGTTTATTTCGATTTCCGCCCGTTATTTTGACATTTCGGATGGCGAAGCATAACCTTTTCATACGACAGGAAATTGAATGTTGACAAAATATAGTGACCGAGTCGTGAACGTGGCATATTTCATTTGCAAATTCCTCCGACGCGACATCGCAATAAAATTCGCATCACCACTTTATTAATCTATTATTATATGTATTTTCTCTCGTGCGCGACACAATCGTAGCATAATACTATTTGTCAAGCGTTCATAGGCTTATTCTGTGCGGCGCTGAGCTCAACAACCTATTTGCATTTCTCATTTTAGCCCCTCTTCTTGCACTCCCCCGAGTACAATTTTCACTCGGCGCCACACGAGCGTGTCTTAGTGTACCGTTTACAACAAAACCCACGTTTGCAATGAAAACTTTCCTCTCCATATTTGCTTACGGACGCATAAGTATTTAAAATGAAAATAACACAAAACACCTCGCTGGGGTAGTTACTGATAAACTAAAATGGAATGGACATAAATTTGTATACATGTACTAGATCTAATTTTGTACTCCATTTAATATGAATAAATATATTTGTATTTGTAAAGGAAATTAAATATAATATTTCCACGGAACCAGACGCTTATATAAACATTCTGTAAACCTTGCATGCATTCTAATTAAGTTACCTGTAGATATACCTTCGTGTAAGGGTAAGTAAACAAAATTCTTGAATGTAATACGCAGACACGTTTATGAAAGAAAATTCTTATTGTGTGAAAATTCTTAAGTTAAAGAGATGGGTGACCGTTTAACGCCATTTGAACTAAACGTCTCCGTGCTTCGCAGGGCAAGTAAAAAGTTGGTCCCAGTTTTTAACTGACTTTAAAAAAAAGAGGTTATGTATTCGATGTGAATGTATGATATTAAAAGCTGCGTGGGTTAGCTAGTCTACAAATAAATCAGCTTTCTCTCTTGACGTATTAGTCATTCCCCACACTTTTACAATCGGGTTGTAGAGTATATTTCTTTATAAAACCTTCATAAAATCATGTTGTAATCATCAGTGAATATTTTCAAAGTTATTGGACTTCTTGAGTTATTTAGGTACTTTTATGTATAATACAGAAACAATCTAATTTACTATGTCTCATTCCAAATATTTCTGAATTAATAAGGGAGATATTGTAGCTATGTTTTATAATAATGTAAGGATAGTACGCCTGTACAGCAATGCGTGTTGTTTAATACCGACCGGTTACAAAATATCGAACATCGACAAAGAAAAGCAATAAAATGCCTATTTATTCGAAAGCCAACAACCCGGCTCGCAGTAATGAAATTCCTCGCAAAATATTAACACATTTTTTCAACAAAGAGGTGATGTATTATAAGGACGAGGGCCGTTGTGGCCAGCCTACTTTGTAGTGTATTTTTATATCGGAAAGCGATTGGTTATGAATTGATTTTTTAGTTCTATGAATACTCTTGACCGCCCGAGTTTTCCGTGCTTAAATACATACATATTTTATTAAATATAAAATCTCGTGTCACGGTGTTTGTGGTCGCACTACTCCGAAACGGCTCGACCAATTTTTATGATTTTTTTATGTACTTATATAAGAGTAGGTCGTAAAATATTTCATACTTCTAGGTGATATTAAAGCATTGTTAATGTAAAAAAAAGCGAACGGAGCTGCGCGGGTCAGCTAGCTATCACATATAAATTAATACGGAGCTGATAGTCAGATCCGTTTTAATTTTCGATTGCGAAGCCGTGTATACAAAACATTTTATAAATCTAAACCATTTATTCATCGGAATCCCTACAAATTACATGGGCTGTAACTGGCATCGAAACAATCACAGCCGATGATCCGGGGCGTGTTATGCAAATCTGGGCTTTGCGCCTAACAATAGACAGGGGCACATCTGACGGCTCGATACATGCTAACATCGCTAACAGGGCGTTTTCGTTGCTATTGTTCCCTATCTATTCTATCGACATTACCTTATAGTACGTATTCGGAACATAACCTTCAAAACAGACGTCGAGACACTCTTGTCTCGCCGTAATGTCGAGTCCAGGAAAGTTATCCTAACTTTTATTCGTCTATCACGTGATTTGTGTGTGTCGAGCATTTAGGGTAAAAATTCAGTGATAGTTTTCAAAAGACATATTGTCAAGGAGTATCTATGTACAACTAGGGGTGCGTACATGTACTTGTGAAAGTCAACAATAGGGAGTGGTGGAGTGTCGTCGCCCGCCGCAGGGTGGCAGTGAGTGCTTGTCACTCCACCACAAATCACGACTACATCTACATACTTGGCTGTTCAACCGTGTCTCGAGGGGATGTGTTCCTGAGAATCCTACAAACGTACACCTTGAAACGGGTACTTTATCTGACAGTTCTTTAAGTTTTCCATACCTGCTTAATGCTACATAGGTATTAATATTTTGCATGCGCTTAGTAACTCTATCTTAGCTCTTAAATGTAATTATTTATCCAGTTATATAAATAACTAGCGACAAGACCCCGGCTTCGCACGGGTGTAATTTAGAAGACTCCGTTGCAAAATATTATTTCTTTCTACTTAAATAAAACCTATATTAGGTTTTTTTTTATACATATAAACCAGTGACAAAATATTTTACTGATTTTAAAAACTGCGTAAATATTCGTTCTGTGGTTTAAGTAGAGAGTTCGTGGGTATAGACGCGAAAAGCGACTTTACTTTATACCATATGAAGTATAGATAACGAAAATATACATTTATTTTTTTAACGTTATCAACAATATTCTAATCAGTACAGTATTGACCAATATCCAAATAGATACAGTATAAGATAGCTAAGATATGTGTATGTTTACTTCAGCTGTGTGTGGATTGTCCCAAGATATTATTATTATTTATTATTATTAGCTGGATCAAATATGATATTACACCAAAATTAAGGCGAAGGTAGCCTCAAGAAGTCGACTGAACTTTAGTAAGAGCTCGAGAGTCGACTTAGTAAGAGCTATTTGGATCGAATCGCTTGAACGTATAGCATGTTTCAAAGTACGGTCCACAACTCGCCAAAGGTCGACTACGATACACTTTCACGCCACCTGAATTGCTTTTGATATATTCATGAATTTGATGCATTTCGGTAAGACGACTAATATGGAATTTAACTTTAAATAGAATGCAGTACGATCCAAATTCATTCAACGATGAACTGACACCAAATTTAGCGTCTACGCCAAGTTTATACGGCTAGGATACTCCTCCGGTTCCAATTAATAGTTTTAATGCTGATAGTGAACATGTATCATGCACAAACTATATAATTTACTGGCGCAACATTGGTTTTGCCCACACCCAGGGTATAACCCGATAAAAATTAAATAAACGTTGATTCCTATTTTATCATAACATTCTACAAATCTGTTTAGTCCATTAAATTCTGTAAAGTTATAACTTTACCTGAATAACCCGCCTTCTGGCTGGGTCCACCATTCGACTTTTTTTTCTACTCAAACTATTTGAAACTGCGGTACCTACTGCAGAAGCGGTCCAATGATAATACCTATGGGGGTCATTACCTAGCTAGTTATAATTATTATGATTTCCATAAGGATAAAGGAATCATTAGTTATACAAGCCATATGGCTTTCCACCAACTGGGTAAAGTTGGTCTGATGACTGTCAAAAACTTGTCACACTAAACTGCGATCTGTTTAATGAATAATTATGACATCTTAATAACTCTTCGATAAAATTCGTCATTAATCAAATGAAGACACCGTTCTAAGTATTTCATTCAAATTATTACGAAGTTTTAATTGGTCTGTGTGTAACCATTTTCAGCTTTGATAAAGTTTCAAGTATCTACTCCAATATAAACTTCTAAGTGTAAGGTAACACTAAACCCAGCGTAATACGATGCAGATTAACGAGCTTTAATGCTTCAACGCAACAAGTTACGAATAAGGTATACTCATATACGAAATTTCTCTACAGCCAACTGGTTGTAATATTCAATAAATTTTAATAACAGTCTATCGCAGATAATTATTCGATAATGAATAAAATGACTTTCCAAAACATTTCACATCGGGTAAAAAAGCTCCATCCTAACTGTAAACGTTAGACCCTCATCAAAACACAAGTGCCGTTTTATTTGGTGTCCTTTGTAAATAAAAGATCGTTTCGTCGACTCTTAACGAACTAGTGCAAGCAAGGAAAAATCGTCTCCGGAGCTTAGGCAGCGTGTTTACGTAAACAGGTGTAAAATGGATCGTTATGCGGCCAAATTACCATAAATGTTTGTTGTCGAAATATTCGCTCGCTGAAACGGAATACGTAACGACCAGGCCGAGTCAGCTCGCCAGATTTAACGTTTATACGACTTGGCGCTCGCAAAAGGACACCTGTAATTTCTGCAGTCTTTTTAATACATACTTGATGATCATATATCAGTTTATAGTGTAAATAATCTTCATCGGTCTTCCGTCAAGCGTACTACCATGTGTCCCGAGATGCTCTGTAATTTTTCTCTCGAATAGCCGCCGATTTAGAGCCCTTAGAGACATCGGACATTCCTTTTTGTAAGAAAACGTTGTTGTTTGTTTTGGGAATGGGATGTTTGACAATTGAAATATAACATCTTTCAGATAATTGGATATTTCTGCGCTGCGAAGTGTATATACCAGGAATTAATCCGTAAAGCGGGTCATGATAAAGACAGAGAGCGGTACCTATACCCGGAGCCTGTATCGGGTTCTGGCGCTGCTCCAGCGTGATGCTCGCGTCGGTAGGCTCATTGGCCTAGCTAAGCGCTAGCTTCGCTAAATGTGTCACTATTATCATCCAACTTAAACTTATTGCTAATTTACAAAACGTTAATGTGCAAGCTTCATATTGGCACGATATCTGATTTTAAACATCGATTGTCTGACATCCATAAACGGATATAGTTTACAACCAAACTTCCGAAGCTATGTTATCCATGCGGAACACTGAACGTTTGCTATAGAGTTATTTGGAATTTAGCGGTCGGCTCACGTGCCGTGACCCGTGATAAGGTTTTACGTTTTTCATCCGCTTTGGGGTCTTTAAAGAAACCCTTATGAACGCTTATGTCAAGTCAGGAGTATAACTGGTTTGGAATTTCTTGAATGTGCGCTGATATTTATTTATGTGCTCTAAAGCAATTTCCCGTTTCCGTTTACGTAAATATTTGTATTAAATTACCATATTACGGTACTCATGTATTCTGAAACAATTAGTATTGTGAGTATATGTTCATCGCCTCGTAAACGAGGTGAAGTAGTAGGTACCTATATGAAATTTATAATGATCCAAAATTGGACAAAAATTTAATCATTTATTTATTTATTTTCCTGTTAAATATAGATTTACATTTACATTTATTATTATTATTAATTAATTACTATTATTAATTAATTACAATATTTATTTTATATAGATTATTTAGATTAGCCGTGGTTCCACACTAGGCTAGGCCTGTCCTGTGGAACCTACTGCAAATCCAGTTATACTAGGTCAACATTCTAATACCTAAGATTAATTAAAGTATTTTATAATATATAAAAACTGTTAATAAGATAACGACATTATGTTTAACGAAAATAAAACAAGAACTACAAAAAAAAGGAATATTAAAATGGAAAAGTAATAATAATGAATATACTACTCAAACCAGACAACATCAGTTTTAGGATCAACAATCAACAATAAAAGATAATTTAGGTTATAGGTTGTAAAATTTGATTAAAGTAAAGCCTTAAATTGTTTTTATTTATACGAGTACCCTTCAGTTTACGTAACCACTTAACTTACACACGATACTCTGTCTCCTCCCGCAAGTTATTTCAAATGAAAGAAATATGTTTTATTTGTTAAAACGAACATAGAAACATAAATCCTGCAAGAAATAACGTAACTCTCTCGTACATTAATCACCAAAGCATACAGCTCAATATTTAATTAAGTTGTTCGCGAACACTTAAGCCTTGCCTCATCGACCATCTTCTAGTTCAAAGGGAACTTTTCCAAGATATTGTTGATCGTGTGAGCTTAGTAGCTTAACTAACGAGCTACCGGCAAAATAGATTGCTTTTTGCCAATTGATAAAACGAAAATTAATTCAAGAAGTACGAAACTCTTAATTACTTTTGTAGTAAGAGCCGTACTTTGCTGACGATTGGCTGCCGATAGCAATACGTTTCGTTCTGGGGTGAACGTGTATTTTATAGGCTTTAATATTTGTTGTGAATTGAGACGTAAAATTATGTACCCCTACCTAATTTCTTTCGCGAGTGGTTTGTAGCTATGTGGAATTCCTAGATTATTTTTATATCGGTACATACTTATTTTTTTAGTATAGAATGTTAAATTATGTTAGATCTAATATATTCTTTTCTTAAATCATATCATGGATTCACCCATGATAATATGTAGTTTATTAACGTTTAAAATATATCTATAAACAATAAATTTGAATAAAATTGTTAGTAGTAGAGTAGTTATACAGAGAGTTATAAATTAGATTAGATTTTTTTATACTATTCTGGTTTAATTCATAGATGTATGAACGTAGCGAAAGAATTTCTAAATCTATAGCTATTGAGTCAAAATAAAATAAATAAGTAAGTATATTTCTTTCAATATATTTTTATACGCATACATGTATATGTACTTTTTTCGTCGCGATTAACAGAGGTACACAAGTATAACAGAAATCGCAACAATCTATAGCAAAGGTGCGAACGATATTCCAATCACTTTATCCCAATTCCTTTAACGTAAATCCACATGTTTTCCTGTTTGAGCACAGCACCCAGTATCGGATGAAAGGTGTCAATATTGCTCCAACTCAACAGTATTATATCTATACTTATAATAAAACTGTAACAGGTCCAATTCTGTACATTGAAGATATTTTGAAAATTATATTTGGAGGGCATTCTATAACCGATACTGAGGCCGAAAATGTATTTTTTTAAATTTTTGTCTGTCTGTCTGTCTGTCTGTCTGTCTGTCTGTATCTCGGCTGAGCATCACGCCGAAACTACTGGATGGATTGAAACGAAACTTGGCATGATTTGAGATCTTACTACGAGGTAGGACATATGATACTTTTTATCCCGTAATCTAGCACGGTTCTTTTGGGAGAGGGGATTAAAGTCAAAATGGGTACTTGGTTATACGCTTGGTCCGATTTTATCATTTTTTCTTTATAATTATAATAAATATTTGTAAGGGAACACTCATAGACAGTTGTTAACAATGTTTGGAAATCGATCAGGTTAAGCAACGTTAGGTAAGGTCAGTATATAGATGGGTGACCGTTTAACGCCATTTGAACTAAACGTCTCCGTGCTTCGGAGGGCAAGTACAAAGCGGTTCCAAGTTTTTAACCGACTTTAAAAAAGGAGGTTTTGTATTCTATGCGAATGTACATTATTGAAAGTTTAGTAAACGTAAACACAGCGCGAGCGGAGCTGCGTGGGTCAGCTAGTACTTATAATAAAAGTGTAACAGGTCCAATTCTGTACATTGAAGATATTTTGAAAATTATTTTTGGAGGGCATTCTATAACCGATACTGAGGCCGAAAATGTATTTTTTTTTAATTTTTGTCTGTGGTCTGTATCACGGCTGAGCATCACGCCGAAACTACTGAATGGATTCAAATGAAACTTGGCACGATTTGAGATTTTACTACGAGGTAGGACATAGGATACTTTTTATCCCGTAATCTATCACGGTTCTTTCGGGAGAGGGGATTAAAGTCAAAATGGGTACTTGGTTATACGATTGGTCAGATTTTATCAATTTTTTTTTATAATATAATAAATATTAGTAAGGGAACACTCATAGAGAGTTGTTATCAAGGTTTTGTAATCGATCGGGTTAAGCAACGTTAGGTAAGGTCATTAAATAGATGGATGACCGGTTAACGCCATTTGAACTATACAGGTCCGTGCTTCGGAGAGCAAGTAAAAAGTAGGTCCCAGTTTTTAACCGCAAAAACTCCCCCAATATGGACTATAAATAAAATCTTTTTTTTTTTTAATTGAACCGACTTCAATATCACTGAAAAGTATAAAATAATTTAAATATTATTGAAGTTGGTGTTACCTTACCGGCTGTGTATATTTGGCACCAACTTCAATAATATTTAAATTATTTTATACTTTTCAGTGATATTGAAGTCGGTTCAATTTTTTTTTTAAAAGATTTTATTTTAAACTTTTTAGTGATATTTTCATATACAAAGATTGAACCATCGAAAACCGTAAAATTATCTAGATAGTTTATGATCACATTATCGTCTACATAGTTTTACATAATTCATGTTTCTTCAGAAAAAAATATCCGGTCGTAATGAAATTTGCATGGAATCATCATAGCAGTTTACTCTCTCGAATAAAAAAATAATCATCGCAATCGGTTCATAATTGTCAGAGCAATGTAATGGAGAACATCAGTTTTATGGTTTTTACCAGATAAATTCCTCCACATCGTTCATGTTCCTCCAGGAAGTTCTTATCCGGTTGTAATAAAATTCATACAGATTTAATACAGGGGTTTCTTCTTTCGAATAAAAAAAGAATCATTGAAATTGGTAAATATTTGCCAGAGTTATGACCATTTTTGACCTTAAAAAGCGACATAAAGTCATCGATATAGGCTTTCCTGCAGCTCTCAGTGCGCAGTCACCACTCTTGTTTTTTCAGGAACTACTTATTACTACGCAATATTTTTTTTATGGGACCCAATCAATGGATTGAAGAATGGATGGAAGAAAGATTTTTTCAAATCGGTTCATAATTGACAGAGTTATGCGCGGACATACATAAAAAAAATATATATATACAGACGAATTGAGAACCTCCTCCTTTTTTGAAGTCGGTTAAAAAGGAGGTTATGTGTTCGATGCGAATGTCTGTTATTAAAAGTTTAGTTAACGTAAAAATAGCGCAGGCGGAGCTGCGTGGGTCAGCTAGTAAGGTAATAAAATCCCTGAGAAAAAATGTGTTGAGGTATTGGTCAGTTTTCCTCTCGCTTGGGGTGGGGGAAAAATACCTGCGTCACGTTAACTGCCGCCATAAATCTCGACGACTTCCGAGGAGATTTCTCCTTGGGAAGGCTCCTCTTGAAAACTTTTAGTGCGCGTGCTCCGGACAGCCGTCCAACATTTTCAAGTGCTTCTAAGTATTTTTGCCAAATTATGGTCGAGACCTTTTTAGCTTTAGGCATACGAGTTACACAGCTGGTTAGAAGTTTTCCATGCCGAGTTACGTGCGGTTTTTATATTTATTATTACTGTAGTGGAATAAAAAAAGAAATACCACAAATATATCCTATATTTGTGGTATTTCTTTTTCTAGTTTAATGACACTATAGCAAGTCGCCTCAGTTTAGCCCGGTAAAAATATATACCAATATAAATTGTGTATTGCCAGTTATTTGAGTAAACATGTTTTTAAGAATAATTTTTAAAAAATAAATACGTACCGCTGTAAAATGGAAATCGAACACAGTAATAATAGAAGCCTTAGTGAGATGCTTTGTTTGATGTAAAATGAAAGACTCATTATGAAGCCTAAGTTTTCCGGGGAACGGTCGGCCATTGTTCCGTTTCATATTTTTCAGAACCGTACTTTTATTACACACCCCAATATTATGCAAATACTAGGGATAATCTTTAATTGCGCCGTCGCTCTTCGCCGCCATAAACGAAATTATGCAAACGAAAAATAAAATCTTGAAACGTTATAAGCTTAAATACAAGTAAATTGTAGCTTACTGTATTGTAGCTTAGCTAGACTAGACAAGCAAAGTTAATCTAAATAAAGATGAAAATACTTTCGATATATGTATTACTATTTTATTTATCAAAGATCACATTATTTACTGCCGCACTCACAAACGCCAATTAACTTTAATTCTAATAAGTCACGTAAGTTCAAAAAGCCGTCTTAACGAGACGAGCTGAAATATATAGACATGTGTATATGTATTATGTATGCATAATAAAGTTTATGTCAATTTTGTTTGTTCGCAATCAGGCTTTTAGGTAGTCATGGGATACTCATCCCAACTTACCTGTCCGGTAGTTGTGGTATAGTATACGGGTATGCCGGGGGGCTTCCCTAGCTATTACTGTCCCATTCCTTGCCCTCCTGGGCGGTAATATCCTACTTTTCCTATTTCCCCATCGATAGAATATATATACTAGATAAACATTCAAGAACAAAATGACAACTAAAATGTGGTCGAGGAGGTTGCAAACTTATCTGTGCTGGTGGCGGAAACGTGAACTAACATTTATATTATGTTAATTACGTGTAGTTTGTCAGTTTCATATAGCCAGTAGCGACACTCCTATCGGCAAAAAAAATTTTGTCAGGATGTGGCTTGTAAAGAAATAGCGACACAAGGGCGCTATTTCTCGCTACCACTTTATGAACCGTGACACCAAATCTAGTTTATATATTATATCGATGTATTTCCCACTCTGACTTGCCAATCTTCCTTTTCACAACACCTATCCTTCCCTTTCCCTCCTTATTCGTGAGAACGTAATGGTCAATATTAATATAAATTAACCAAAATGGTGGCGATGTGGTTCGCCAACCATCACGTCTCGTTTTTCACGGAGGCGAAAAGCGGCCCTTGGGCTCTGCCTACCCCTACGGGAAAAAAGCGTGATTTTATGTATGTATGCAATCAGGCTTTTTTTAGGCTTTTATAATTTACCTAAATAAATGTAGAGTATAAAGCGGGTTTCAGACTACGCTATAATATAATAGCATATAGTATATAGCTCATAGCACAACAATATCGCGCACCATACATTGTTATGGACACGTTCACACTGTACTGTACTATATATTATTGGCTTACTATACGCTATAAATTGGTGCGATGTGCTGAGTTCATGCTGTGCTATATCGCGCGGCCCCCTTTTCTTCCACCCTCACCCCCGGCCATTCCGCAAGTGAAACGAGCGATATACTATAAATGCTTGCGATAATATCGCGTAATGTGAACACCATGCTATATAGTATAGCATTAGGTTCTTCTTAGCAAAGAAGCCAATCTTCCTTTTCACAACACCTATCCTTCCCTTTCCCTCCTTATTCGTGAGAATGCAATGGTCAATATATAAATTAACCAAAATGGCGGCGATGTGGTTCGCCACCCATCACGTCTCGTTTCTCACGGAGGCGAAAAGCGGCCCTTGGGCGCTGCCTACCCCTACGGGAAATAGGCGTGATTTTATGTATGTATGTTTTGTATTCATAAACTTAAGCGGGTTTCAGACTACGCTATACTATTGAGCTATATAGTATTGCTATACTATATAGCTCAATAGTATAGCGTAGTATTGCTATACTATATAGCTCAATAGTATAGCGTAGTCTGAAACCCGCTTAAGTTTATGAATACAAAACATACATACATAAAATCACGCCTATTTCCCGTAGGGGTAGGCAGAGCCCAAGGGCCGCTTTTCGCCTCCGTGAGAAACGAGACGTGATGGGTGGCGAACCACATCGCCGCCATTTTGGTTAATTTATATATTGACCATTGCATTCTCACGAATAAGGAGGGAAAGGGAAGGATAGGTGTTGTGAAAAGGAAGATTGGCAAGTTAGAGTGGGAAATAGGAAAAGTAGGATATTACCGCCCAGGAGGGCAAGGGATGGGACAGTAATAGCTAGGGAAGCCGGGGTCGCATACCCGTATACTATACCACAACTACCGGACAGGTAAGTTGGGATGAGTATCCCATGACTACAAAACAACTGTAATATACTTATCTACTAGTCAAATTATTATAACAATCTGTATCGCCCCTTAGACTACTTCGACTACTTAGTAGACTAGTAAAAAACTCAAGCAATAATGTTTCACGTAAGTTGTTAGACGTTCAGGATAACGGAACATTTACCGCGGTGCCGCTTCAGCTTCGATAGCGCTCTGTACGAGTATTCAGCGAAGAGAATTATTTCGACACCATTACCTCTCACAGATGCCACACACTATTTTTAACCGGCTTCATTAACCGGCTTCAAAAAGAAGGTTCTCTATTCGACGCGTATGTATGTAATATTGATAAAAATGCGTAATATTAATATATGTTAGTCTATGTGGGCTTCTAAACAAATTTACTAAATTTTATGAGTGTATGTATGTATGTATGTATGTAGGTTTGTCCACGGATTTCTCAGAAACTACAAGTTCGATTTTGAAAATTCTTTTTGCAATAGTTAGAGTATTTTTCAACTTAGGGTAGAGTACAAGTTTCATCAAAATCGGTCCAGTAGTTTAAGAGATATAAACTTTTTATGTTTTCAGTAAGTTACTGTAACGTAGACGTTCGAGTTGCGTGATAGTGCTGATAGGTACCTATTTTGTTTGGTAAAATAAGTCAGTAAAAAGTGTTAAATAAACTATTTAAAAAAAATAAAAACCGACTTCAAAGTAAATGATCTAAAAAGCATAAAATAACGAAAATATATTGAAGTCGGTGTCAGCTGGTGCTAGTGTTAGTTAACATGATGTGCTAGCACCGACTTCAATATATTTTCGTTATTTTATGCTTTTTAGATCATTTACTTTGAAGTCGGTTTTTATTTTTTTTTAAATAGTTTTTATGTGTTAGCATCATAAGTAGGTACCGAGCTTATTCCTGAGTCCATAACGATACATTTTATTATTATTTTTATACAATTTGATGACGAGACGGGCGAGAAATTTGATGACGAGACGGGTGAGAAATTTGATGACAAGACGGGTGAGAAATTTGGTAAATTTGAATGTGGTAAGCGACATGCCTGTTTATAGACACACTGGTTTTGTTGACACAATGAGAGATGTTTAATTATTATTAATCCGCGAGATTAATGTAATAAGGAGTATGCATCAAACAAAATGACGGATTTATATAATAGTACTAATATCTTGGGTCAATCCACACACGGTCATCCGATCCCAAACTAGGCAGAGCCTATGTACTATGGAAACCAGACAACTAATACTCATATACATTTTTTTTGTAAAGACATACTTAGATAGATAAATAATAATAATATTCTGGGCAAATCCACAAACGGTCATCCGATCCCAAACTAGGCTGAGTCTGTACTATGGAAACCAGACAACTTATACTAATACTTACATACATTTTTTTTTGTAAATACATACTTAGATGAATAACACCCAGACACTTGGTGAGAATCGAACCCATGACCCCTCGGGTAGCAGCCAACGTGTCTAACCACTAAACCAACGGGCCCGTCTATATTTATGTGTTTTGATTTGAAAACTGAGCTTAACAAGTTCTACGTCTTGCAGTTGCTATTTATTATGATATCGTTCGTGTGTTTTTATGATATCGTTCATAGAAAATACATACATATACCACAGTGTACAATTTATAGACTGTGCTTATACCTTGCTTATACCAATCTGGTGGCAAATACCGACAGCTTATTTCTATAGAAATCATTTCTACTTTAATTTTAGGTTCTTTTTAATGTATTTTGGTGTACATACAATAAGGAGTATTCTATTCTTAATATCTCGTCGTCGATACGGTTTGTATAATTTTAGTAAAGTAGTCATCCTATCGCTAAGCCGAACATAACCAAGACATTTATTTGCTTTATCGAGGATTTCTCGATAATCCTTTTGAAATAGGGTTTTGGGAATAAATTTTGAGCGCATTTACACTGTTCAAAGGATTTAATATACGATAAGTTCATAATATCTCTGCAAATAATAATACCTAGTTTATTTTATAATAGCTCCTAGTATTTAGATTGATTTGTCAATCAAGACTTCAAATAAAAACCCTTGATAAAGCACAAATTCCTATCGATTATATCCATTCTGCGCTTATTTATTTAACTATTCATGCTCTGATAAATTATCTTTTACTATAATAAAACACAAAGAGCACTTTGTCTTTACATTGAATATTTTTCCTAAATTTCTTTTCTAATACTATACTATCAACGTAGAGGTCAAAACATTTTTTTTTTAAATTATTGTCTGTCTGTCTGTCTGGGTATCCGGGTATCATTTGAAAACCCGTAAATGGATTTTAATAGGACTTTCACTTATATGTTGTGTAGAAGTCTGAGCATAAACTGGTATATAAAACATTACGCTATGTTTCAAAGAGGCTAAGCAGTAGAACATTACTTGCACATACTACCACATAATTTGCTTTGTATGTGAATAGGGTAATATAAACTGGCAAGTTAATTATATAAAATATGTATTATTACGCTATACCTATACAATAGGGACTGAGCAGACATTTAGTTTGCATAAGATTCAAGATTCAAAGATTCAAAATTTTTATTTCAAATAGGCTTAACGCTAGCACTTTTGAACGGTCAATTTTTTAAAAGCTACCACCGGATCACAACGCGGCCTCAACTGAGAAGATCCGGCAAGAAATTCAGCGGGCTTGTAATTTTTTCACATTTTTTTTTAAACAAAGTTTTTCTTTTTACAATTAAATCAGCACCAGCGACAGTGTGTCCTGCCGTTCAAAATAAGATACGGTATTTCGCAACGTTGCGTATGTGATCCGTGGTCAAGTGGTTACAGAAGCATATAGCAAGCGCAGTAGGTCTCAGTTTCGAATCCAACGATGGGCTTTTTTATTAAAATATAATTTTAAATAGGTATTTTTATAATAAATTATTAAATAATTTAGATATTATTTAGGCTCTTTGCTTTTACTATTTTACGCAAGACAGTGGTTTCAATCTATTGATGGCATGATAGTGTTTTAAAAAATATAATGGATCTATGAAATCTCAAACTTTGATAAATATCTAAATCATTGAAGTACCTATATCTTTGAATTTGAAGGATAATAATAAAAAATATAACAAGTTATTGACCACTTAAGATTTAATCTTCAATCTAAGATTAAACCTCCTTCGGAACGTTTGGGGTGTGGACCCTAGATGTCCATCAAGTTCGGCGGTGACTCCGAGGAAGACGACCGCAAGATTGCGATTACCATCCCCGTGAGCACCGTGTCAGGTTTCGGGGGGGTTAAAATCCGCCCCCCGGTGGCGTTCTTAAAGGCAAGATGCTGAAGATTTCCTGGTGCAGATCCCACCGCAGGAGAGCCCACGTCTCCCCCTCACGAGCCCATGTGACAGCCGTGGGTAAGAATCCCACATGCCCCAGTTGACCCACACTGATCCCGGGGACCTATTGAGGTTTTCTCTTGCAAGAATAAAAAGCAAGTATATCAAGATATGCTGCTTGACACTCTTATTGGAGACAGCTTACACATCCTTATGTGTAATAACCATCCTTATGTCCAATAGGTTTACGAATAAGTAATTAATTCAAATAGCTGGTGTTGTGCTGCTGTGAAAAATCAATTTAATATTAAAAATAGTAATTTGTATGAGACAATCCTACAGATAATCTTCATCGTCGTCGTAAACATAACAATAATAATGTTAACTGCTTAACTAAGATAGAAGTCAAAAATTATGGTACTCTTTATCCCAAAAAAATTAAGGGTTCCTGCAGGATGGGGCATCAATTTTTAACGGTAATGCGCAAAATATACCCATAGGATGATTTTGGTATAATTTGTATAAACTTTTATTTTGGATACGAATAATTATCGATCGAGTCGGCTCGGGTGGTCGGATGGGGTTGGATCGGGTCAGATCGAGTCGGACCGAATTCGATCAAGTCGGATGGAGATGGATGGCGTGGTAGGTCAAGTTTTATTTTATGAATTGGTATTACGCTAAAATTACCTACTAGCTGCGTGCGAAGCCGCGGGTACAGCTAGTTTTAAATATTTCTTAGAATGTTTAGATAATAAATGCAAAATTAAGTGACTAGACAGAAAAATGAAGCCCACTAGAAGACGTTTAAAGCAGCTAACGAGATAAGAGGATAACAAATAAGATTATATGTAGAGTCAGACGCTTAATATAAAATTCTTTTGAACAGAAATCTATTACGTTTTCATGGAATTTAGAGCTCAGAGCTGAAGTTTCTTTGTTGAAGGCTTGAAATAAACGAAAACATTTTAGCGATGGTCAAACAAATGGAAGATATATGAATTAAATAAACGTGTATATTGGGACTGAAATATCTACATTATGTTAAAAGCTTAACGCCGAAATGCACTCAAGCTAGGCGGCCCGGCACCGCCCCGTTCCGTCCATCCAATAAAGAGCTTTTAATGCAAATCACAGGTGACATTGTATATTTAAGTATTATTTTTAAATAAACGCAAATGTACTGAGTGGGCTTTAGTATTAAAATTATCTTTATGTTCGTGATAACTATCTACAAAAATAACTACTAACAATATAATTACCTACCAGTCATAAGCAGAATATATTATTATACTTACCTAGTCTTACCATAAATACTGAAACAAAGAAAAAAAAAATGTCTATTGCAAATAACATTTATTACTTTTACAGTGTGTTAGTTTAATACATAAATATAAAACAATTTAAAATATAAAAAGCTTATTCGAAGTGGTCACCATTGGCTGCAATACAGTTCTTTAAACGTTGAGGCCAGTTATCAATAGAAGCACGCACTCTTTCCATGGGAAATTCTTCACTGTCAATCGTACGGACTGTTTTAGGGACTCCAAATTATCATGGCATTTAGAGCAAGCAGTACTCTCTAAAACTGACCATAAATCATAATCCAGTGGATTAAGATCGGGACTAGACGACGGCCAGTGTTGTGGAGTCCGAAACGTTCGTTTCCAACCAAGATTGCGTAGACCGAGCTTTATGACCCGGTGCCGAGTCTTGCTGGACGGACCATTCTTGGTTATTGAACATGGTGTTGTTAAGGGGCTTTACTTCCTTCTACAGAATAGTATCTTGATACACTTGTGCCGATGTTTTGATATCTTTTTCACCAAAGTATGGCTCAGTCACTCCTTCATAGCTAATACCCCACCAAACCATCACTGAAGTCGGATAGTGCCCACGTTGCACTCTGTCGACTAATTGGGAAGCTTCCTTAGAGCTTTGAGCATAAATACGGTCATTTTGTTTGTTAAAATGTTGCTCAATTGTAAAAAAAAATCTCATCCGTAAACAATAATTTTCTGTGACCTGTCTTTACTTCAGTAGTTGATTCGATTTTACCACCCTATTCATTTTTAATTTATCAGTTAAAAAATGTCCAGTGAGTCTCTTATAGCCTGCAAGTCCTAAGTCATCTTTTAAAATACGCGACATGGTTCTAGGTGCTATCTTCATCTCCCGAGATAAAATCTTTTGCTTTCGGACAGAATTTCTTCGAATTCTTTCCCTTACTGCTTTGACCACTTTGACTTTTCGTACGAACACTACGTGGACGGTGTGATTTTCTGTCACAAACAGAGGAGGTCTCATTGTACCTAATAATAGCCCGGTACACAAACATTCGTTCCCATCAAGAAAACTAGGTATAATTTTTATTTCAGTGACAAGGGTCAAAGTGTGTTATATCCCTTTAGTGAAAAATTATCTAACTCTTAATGAAAACCGCTTAAAAATTTGCATGGTGTAGAAGGAGTTAGCGGATGTATAGACAGACGTGGAAAGAGACTTTGTTTCAAAGGCAATGCGATTTGGATACCTACCACTATATGATATAATAGACGAAGAAGCCTGAGCCAAACAGTTTTCGGTGTTGTGTTTATTCAGTAGGTACAGATATTTCGTAAGTAAGTACTCTTTACATCGCTTCTCCACATGCGCTACGTTTTTAAAAAATGCTAATTTAAGTATTCTAGTCCTTAAAGAAGGTACTTTCTAACCAAACACGGAAATCATCTCCTGGAATTCTTGACTATGAAACCGCTTTTAAAATTGTAATACAGATTTACACTATCGCTACGCAAAAAGACTTCATAGCGAAATATTAAAAATACTGTTTTCTGTGACGTAAATCTATAGATTTACGGGAATGTCGGGATAAAAAGTATCCTATGTCCTACCTCGGAGTATTAACTCAAATCATGCCAAGTATCGTTTCAATCCATCCAGTAGTTTCGGCGTGATGCGCAGCCGAGATACAGACAGACAGACAGACAGACAAAAATAAAAAAAATAAATTTTTGGCTTTAGTATCGGTTATAGAATGCCCTCCAAATATAATTTTCAAAATATCTTCAATGTACAGAATTGGACCTGTTACAGTTTTATTATAAGTATAGATTATAGTATACCTAAATAAACATTTAAATAATACTTAGGTACAGGCAGATAATTAACACCCATTAATAATAATAATAATAATAATGTTTATCGTGGGTGGGTATCAAGCTCTCAACCTTTAGGATAGGCAGTCGGCTTATCAAACCCTTACACCAATTAGCCTTTCATGATGATTGAATTATTAGCTTATTACCAATCATCCGACCAAGAGCCGTAGTCCTAATTCTATTGAGGCGGCAACTGCTAATAAGACGACGCCACTCAGTTAATATAGTGATACAAGTTAATAATAGTGATACAAGCTAACTATTCCCTATCGCCGACAGCCAGTCGCTCACAGAACTACTACATACCGGAAACTTTGCTAAAGTGTATGGAGAGGAGCAGTTATTTAGTTCCGAGGCCAACTCGCATGTACAGTTGAGGACTGAAAATGTTTACCAGGTTTCGAATTACAGTCCATCTAAAACTATGTGTAATCATCTATAAGATGGCATATCAACAAACATATTAGATTTTACTATTTAAAATAGTGAAATGTTGTGAAATGTTAAACATAAAATACATACACTCCAAACCAAATAAGCTTGAAGGCGATTACAACTTTATTATGCAGTCATAAAACACCCCCGCTGTATATTTGACCGTTAACGCGGCAGCAAAAAAAGGTTGGTAATACAAAGTTGTTTTTGCTGACGCGCCTAGTTGACGATGTATGCGTTATGTAGTTATTGAGCCGCAAACGAACTTGTAATCGCCTTCAAGCTTATGTGGGATGGAGTATAGCTGTTAATTACCTCAATGGCTGTCAATGACTTTTTGGTTGTGTAAACTCATATATTTAAACAATTTTTTTCTATTTTAAGTCTTCACTCTGTGGCGCTTTCTGAAGCACGGAGACGCTTAGTCTAAATACCACTAAACGGCCACCCATCTATGATATATAACATTTATCCAATACTGAACAGTGATTGCAACTAGCTATGAGCGCCTCAAAAAATATTACAGTAACAGCTAGGTGGGCGAACACTTGCCTTGGAAACAAGGTGTGCAGGTTCAAACCCCGAGTCGCACCTCTGATTTATTTAATTAATCATGTACGAGTATATAGTATGTATTTTAGCGCTTAATAAGTAGGTAATTACGAGTACCTACGAATCGTCTTTGTGCGATTGTTATTAGCTTTCGGTGAAGGAAAACATTGTGAGGAAACCTGCACGTCTGAGAAAACTTAACTAACTTTCAAATGACGTATAACCCAACCCGCATTTGGCCAGCGTGGTAGACTATGGCCTTAGCCCCTTCATCGTGAAGGGTGGCCCGTGCCCAACAGTGGGACAAAACAAGCGCTAGTATTAATGTTATTATTATAAGTCTGTTAGCTATATTTTTCTTCTAAAATTTCTACAAATTGAGTAGATATAACCCGCGTTCCTGTGCGTGAGACTACCACATTCCAATATCCTTTAGTTATAAAGCTTACAATTCCGGAAGCAATGATTATACCATTACTTCGAATGAAACGTTTTAATATCAGAATAAAGTTTTATAAAAATTCGAACTGGAGATTATGGCTGCCAAATGGCTATCATTATCCTCGAACTCGCCGAAGTTTTATCGATATTCGTATTTATGTAAGGATCGGTATCAACTATACACACTTCTTGTACATGTAACGTTTTTAAGAAGAGACTTCGTTACAGGTACCTATAGGAAGAAAAACAACAAAGGTTACAAAAGATAGTTTGATTTTATTTTTAGCTATTCAATTATACAGAATTAAGTTATAGTTAAGAAAACAGAGCACGTGATCTCTAGGGTCGTGGTCGAGTGATCGGAAGTGTGGTACGATGCACCTGGGGTTAGTCGGCCAGGGCACGACGAGTTAAAGGTGGCCGCCTCAGACTGGGCGGTCCACCGGGCATGGTGCTAGCGGCCTGGTCCCGAGCAGCGGGCCAGACGGGCACCATGCCATCAGAAGCGGCTGTAGACCGGCCTGGTAGCAGGCCGGAAGTAAGACCGGGGGACGCCCAAGGGCGGCGTGCCCCAGCAAGTAGTTGCAGTGGGCGGGGGCACCCGAGTGGCGGTGCCCCGCCGTAGGATGGAGTGCGGTGGCGTCCGGAGACGACGCCCCGCCGTAGGAAATGCTTGCGGTGGCGTCCAAGGACGACGCCCCGCCATTGGAACGAGTGCGGAGGCGTCCAGTGACGACGCCCCGCCGTAGGAACGTATTTGCGGTGGCGTCCAAGGACGACGCCCCGCCATTGGAACCCCTGAAACAAACCGTGCACCGTGCTTAGCATCATGCTGAGGCAGACAAGGTAGCAGGCAGAGCTTATGGTGCACTTGGTTTCAGGTGAAAGATGAGGATGCCAGATGGTAAGCAGGTGTTACCAGCCAGTGTTCAGTGCACGGGCTCAGCATGAGCCACGTGCATATGCAAAACAAATAGAAATTTAAAGTAGGCACTTGCTGAGCAGCATGTATCCGGCAAGCAGCAACCGGTATATAAGGTCAGGGACGCTAAGAGATGTAGAAAGAACGAACGCGTGGCGATGTGTGGCGGTGAAGCAATTGCAATGCAGAAGATTACTTGAGCCCGCACAGGTAGAAAGTAAGGTTAAGATGTTCACATATTGTGAACAAAGAAAAACACATTGCCACGCGGTCGAGATACTACGTACTAGGGACACTTAGAAGATAAACACACTAGACTCACCAAGTGATGGGGATCCAAAGAGGAACCTCCGGTTAAGACAAGGACTTTTATAGGGAAGCCGAGTTGTTGCCAGAGAGCGTACTTTTTTTTTTAATATGGAACTATACGCATATTGCGTCGCACTTTAATATTTTTTTCAATTACTTGGTTAGTACCTATTAACGAGATAATAATATACTGTTTTTATCGAGTCACCGGTACAGTATCGATACGTCTCCCAAGACAGTGACGTATGCTGTCAAGTTAGTGACATTTGATAATTATGACAATTAGAATGTGACATCTGATATTATGTCAATTAGAATGTAAACAAACATTAGTTTTGTTATTTACTTTATAGAATGTATGTTTTATTTAAATTAATTTTATAAGGTAAGTAATTTGTTACATACAAATTTGCTTATATTGGTTGACGAGTCTGTTGGTTTAGTGGTTAGACATCCTGGCTGCTACCCAAAATAGGTCATCATTAACAGCCGATATACGTCCACTGCTGAACAAAGGCCTCCCCCTTAGTAGGGAGGGGTTGCCATAATACCCGCGTTTAGCAGGCGGCTTGGGGATTCATGGTAAGTTATTCTTCTAGAAAGACGCTGCTGCACGACTTCTTGTTTTCCCTTAGTCGCCTCTTACGAACACCCAAAGGGAAGAGATGGGTGGGTGCAATTCTTACCAGACACCCCACGGGGTAGTACCCCAACCCACCCCAATATAGGTAATGGGTTCGATTCCTATACCTTATGTCTTTATTTTTATCCTTGTGAGTGATTCGTTATATATCTATTTAAATAAGTACACACATCGAAAGTGTCTAGGGATCAAGCATTTTTGGGCAAAAAAATGGGTAGAAGAACAATGGCGTTTCGTGTGCTTTTCTGATGAGTCTCGTTTTGGTATGAGACCGGATACAAGACGTATACGACACTGGAGAACCCCTGGACGCCAACAGCGATTAAAATCCTGCCAGGAAGTCCATCCTTATAGTGGTGGAACCATCATGGTATGGGCGGGTATTTGGATCGGCGGAAGAACTGAGTTGATTTGGATCAGAGGCAACCTCAACGCTCAAATTTATGCTGAGACGATTGTATCAGACGTCATCGTTCCTCTACAAGTGCAAATCGGTCCCTTATTTCAGTTAATGCATGATAATGCACGACCGCACACCGCAAGAGTTGTAAGACAGACTCTCGCCGCAGCTAACATCAATGTCCTGCCCTGGCCTGCTCAGTCGCCAGACTTGAACCCGATTGAGCATGCATGGGATATGCTACAGAGAAGAGCTCTGCCGAATAT
This sequence comes from Furcula furcula, assembly GCA_911728495.1. Classification (NCBI taxonomy): domain Eukaryota; kingdom Metazoa; phylum Arthropoda; class Insecta; order Lepidoptera; family Notodontidae; genus Furcula; species Furcula furcula. The sequence continues at coordinate 21,457,918 of OU452244.1, read as the reverse complement.
GGAGGGTATCCAGTCGCAAGAAGACCTTTTTTTGTTGTTGCAACGAACATGGGCGGCCATTCCACAGCGTGATTTGGATGAACTCATTTTGAGTATGCCAAACCGATGTTCTTGTGTTGTTAGTGTTCGCGGTAGAAACACGGATTATTAATTGTTTAAGTTACCCAATAAAATTTTAAAGAAAACTGTTATTTCAGTCTTTTTTTCGAACTTTTGTGTTAGTGGTTCAAATGTCAAAAATCCCTTTATTAGGAAAATGGCAAATTTCTTTATTAATGCAAAGGTGACTTGGTTTATCGTTACTGTGACAAACGAAAACACTTTATTTGATGAATCCTTAAAGAAATTTTTAATTAATATCAATCAGGAGAAAAGTTATTGCAAAAATATATGTTGATCCCTAGACACTTTTGATGTGTGTATATACGAGTAATTAAGTATTAGTTGTATGGTTTCCATATTACAGTCTCTGCTTAGATTAAGATCAGGTAGCTGTGCGTGGATTGTCCGAGAATTATAATATTTATTGTTATTTTGTTTTACTCAATAATAATGGTGCTTTCCACGTACCTAATAATCGATCATCCAGTTATGCATTAAAATATACAGACTTATTTTCAACAGAAGAAAGATAATTCTATGCCACAGGTATCTTTTGAAAAATATAACCCTCCTTCTGAGGCAGTCGGGCAAAAACGGCCGTTTTATAATTATAAGTGTAAAGTTTTACATATATCTTGCATAGTTTAGGTATATTCGGGTAAGATCACTATTCGATTCCACCCCATATAGCAGCCACTTATCGAGTGCATCAAATATTTACACATTTATAAACTCCGATGTGATACAACCCCTGTCCCCCACAAATGGGGATGGAACTCAATTAGCAACAATTATTCCGACGACGAAGCAACGCCAACCCAAAAGTTTCCTCGACTATTTCGTAATTAATTTTGTTTCTAGCGACCTCGGAGTGCCTCTTCTCACCGTTAACATTTATTAAACACTGAATTATTTTGAGCTAATGTTTTCATGTTGTTCTTATGAGAAGCTCTCAATTCTTGCGTTTAATTAATACATAACGGCAAAGCCTAGATATACCTTTAAAAAACTAGGTGCAACCAGTTGCTAAGAATTTGAACGTTAAACTTTATAGATCTTATTATTTTACTAAATTAATAATGAACAAAATAAAATTCATTATTTCAAAATAAGTCCTATTAAATTAAAAATAAAACTTCAGCACCTTTTAATAAGGGTCAAAATTGATCTATTGATCTGTTCTTATGCCCGTTTATCGAGAGGTCAGTAGGTGTTGAATGATACAATAAAACAATTAATCAGATATATGATACTTATTCGCTAAAAAGTTGTAAATAGTAGATTGATATCCAAGGCTTGAAAGTCACCCGAGTTAAGTCAATACTCGAAAGTTTCAGCGTAAAATGGGTAATTTCACCAGATTTAAACACTCTACTTTTCATTTCGACTGTGAGGAAAGTAAAATACCACACGCATATTTTATAAATGTATATTAAGAATAATTAAAATTGCAAAAAGTTAAATTAAAACGATTTGAAAAAGATAAATTCAATGTTAAAAAATTTAAACATAAATATGCCCGACAAATATTTATGTTTGATATTTTCTGAGACCAGTTTGCTTGTTTGGTTAGTTACATCATATTGATTCAATTATCTTCAACAAATCGTAACAACTTAAAAAAAAATCCACCCGGATATTTATCGATGAAAATTAAACTTTCCGAACAGGAGATATAAAAAATAATTAAGTTGCCAAAAAATAAGAAAACAAAAACCTAAATGAAAATAGCTTTAGCACTTTAGATATTAGATAGGTATTTTTAGTGATTCCGAGAATATTTTCATAATATTTCTTTTAGATGATCGCTTTTCGTTGAATAAACTTTTTTCATGTACCTACAAGTGGAATGTTAGGTTTAATTTAGATATGTTGATGTAATGAAACTTACAGAGTTGGCGTTCTGTAAGCTCTGCGGTTGTTTCCGAACGCAAACGGCCACCATGTAAGAATTATATCAAATGAAGCGATAAAGGAAACTTCTCAACGGTTTTCACGCCCGCTCCTTCGTAGTGGTCCATAACGACCATATAAGGCCGATTGCTTTCTTAAACTTATCCCATTTGTACCCCCGGTGTGAAGGTATTGGAACTTCTTTATTGTGCCAAAGTTGCGAATGAGGACGTCTATTTCCATTTCTATCGAGTTAGTGGACCCGAACTAATAAATTATTATAATACAACTATACGTAGTGTACAGCTTCGTAGACTAGTAAGGCGACCTGCTATGAAACTTACGATGATAAATGGGACCGCAGTCATCTCTACAAACTCCAGGAGTGTAGCAAAGCAACTAAAGTTGGGCTCATGGAAAATAAATAAATTATAACTGCCCAACACAACTCAGCGTCACACTTATGCATAATGCAAAATTCATCCAAGAAGTTCAAAGTTACACAGAAGGTCGTAAGTTCGAGACCGCTAAACATAATGTCGAACCTAAACGGTACCTAATGAGTCAGCATAATCAAGAGCTATTCATATTAGAAACGATTATACCGCATAAACCGGTCCTACATATTGCTTGAAACAACGCGTGAATTGGTCCGCTCAGTGTAAAGTCCCATATTAACATAGTAAGGAACCCATTTCCATTATCATCCCCAATTTTGTGCTCGGGAGGCACTTAAGCACTTAATGGATCTCGGCTCCCCGTAATTTACCGGGACGTTGGATTGAATAAAACCGTAAATCTTAACACAAACCGAGTGGAGGTGTTATTACCAAGAATGATTCGCACACTTCTTTAAGAGAATGAATCATCGCTAGAGACAAATTACTACCGTCCTCATCTTATCTATTCTATCTATATATCTCTTGCTATGACCTAATAAAATAACCGTCGAAGTAGAAATAAAACGCTGGGCTTCCTTTTGAATTTATTTTGCTGCGTAAGTGATTTGATTGTGAACACAAATTATGAAGGTTAAAAACAGAAAACTTACGACTGAGGCTATAAAGCTCTACAGGAATGTTTAATGAAAACGAACCCTTGTGGTTTCTATTAATTAGAACATCGTTACAAATCTATTAACATAGGTACAGACTAACGACTCATTCTAGTATTTTTTTTTAATTTATTGAAACATCAAAACAGTTATACATTAAACATTACATTACATTAAATGTATAACCCACACCAGAGTTCACTAAGTAATATTATACATATTATATAATATGAAAGCGCGCAAGACTTAAATCAGTAGGTCATCACTCATCAGGATATAAGTTAAGAAGTTTGTAAAGTAAAAGGTAATAAAAGTATAAAATTAAGTTAAGAATAATTAACACAGTCAATAGAACCGAGGTACTCAAATACCATTCTTTTTAATTTTGTTTGGGAGAGATGGAAAATATCAAGGTCGTTGAAGTGTGTGTTATACGACTCCAGTATTCTACGGAAGGGAGCGCGCACCCCAGCATTTGTTTTACACCTTGCAGTGTAAAACAGCTGGGGTGCTCGCACCCCGCGAGTGTATACAGATCTAGGCACAACGTAACATATTTTGTTAGTGAGATCACTGCAGTCAAATTTATTGTTACATAATCCATTTAGAAACATTACCATTAGGAGATGGCGTCTGGATTCCAAGCTTAACAGTTCATAGCGTGATAGTAATGTAGCATATGGAATTCTAGATCGATAACATTTGTAATGCAAACAGTAAGGGGAAAAATTAAAAGATCTTCCTTCAATGGCGAAATAAGACCAGTCTTCGAAGATCTTGTTGACTAACTAATATTTCAATAACTCTTTTATAGTTTTCATAATGACGTAGTTGTCATAACGACATAAGAAGAACGGGCCCGTTGGTCTAGTGGTCAGACACCCTGCCTGCTAACCGATGGGTCGTGGGTTCGATTCCCGCCAAGTGTCTGGGTGTTGTTTATCTATTTAAGTATGTATTTACAAAAAAAAAAGTATATAAATATTAGTATCAGTTGTCTGGTTTCCATAGTACAGGCTCTGCCTAGTTTGGGATCAGATGACCGTGTGTGGATTGTCCCAAGATATTATTATTATTATTATATTCAACAGCCCACATGTTAATTTATCCACATTGCAAAATCTAATTGATGTTGTTTGTAATTAAATTATAATAACTTATCAATTATCTTACTAAATTAAGGATTCTTCTACACTTAACGCAAACATGATAAAAACGGCAGTAAATTTGCCATGGAACATCAAAAGAAAGACTCATTTATATGTCATCTAATTAATAACATGTTGGCGTACCTATTGATTTTCGGGGCATAAGGCACAAAGGTTAATTTTAGTTAATCCGGTTCACGATATGAGAAGCCAGAAGGCCCAGTATGTCTGCACAGGTCTACCGGATGCCACAAATAAACCAAATCAATACGATTGCCGGCGCGAGCCTCGCACCGGAAGTGACCTGAAATATAGATGAGTGGCCTGATTGTTATCGCGTTATTAGAAAATAGATCTTTCTATTGCTGCCTTTTGAATTCTTAAGTAAACGTTAAGTTGGTAATTGTGTAGATTAGTTTTCTGCGGCTTTGTTATTTAGACGCAATTTTCTGGTATTTCTATTATCTTTGTCGGCAATTAATAGTACGGCGCATTTCTATTCTAATTGCGCAGCTCTTGTTTCGAATCTGATTGATTGTACCTATTTATTTTGTAATGTTATTAGAAAACATTACAGGATATCTTAAAAAACTTTGACTTGTTTCGTTATACAAAGCAGTCAACTACTTTATTATTTAAATTACACATTTTAAAATCTGTACTGTTTGACCCTATATTAAAAGCATAGGTGCATTTTTTAACAGCCCTTGTTTTTGTCCCACTGTTGGGCACGGGCCTCAAGATGAAGGGGCTTAGGCTATAACTAGTTCACCACGCTGGCCAAGTGCGGGTTGACGGACTTCACACGTCATTCGAAAACTATAATAGTTAGGCTTTCTCAGACATGCAGGCAGGTTTCCTCAAGATTTTTTCCTTCACAAAATGTCGGCATCAATCGCACAAAGATGATTCGCACATGAATACTTAAAGATATCAGAGGTGCGCGTCGGGATTCGAACCTGCGCATGAATATTCTCTTAAATATTTTTCCTGATTTGTATTAGAAATACAAATACTTCCCTTACGGATCGGACAGGGGTTTTTTAACACTCTGGTATAGAATCAAAATTAGGATGAAGGTTTATTTGGTTAAAAATTACAACTATGTGCGATGGAACTACGCTTTACCGACGACTAGGTAATTGAATTTGCCGCTGGACTCGTTAAGCTACGAGACTGACTAACTATGAATGGACATGCATACGTAGTATTGCATTTTCTTCTTTACATAGTATAATAATGTCTCTTTCAGCGTCTGTCTGTCTGTATATCCGCTAACTCCTAAACCACGCAATGGATTTTAAGCGGTTTTCACTATCAGTTAAATAATTTGTCACTGAAAGTTTATGTCATTAACAGTCTTTAGTCGTCCACTGCTGGACATATGCCTCTCCAATTGCGCGCCACTGTCTTGAAGGTTTATTTATATAAATGTGGGGAACTGATTGTTTACAATGTCCTTCGATAGTTCAGTTAGCCCTGATGGCTCCAATTCCCACACATTGTGCGCTGGTTTGGGAACAAATAGCATAAGGATATACCCAGTGCAATCCGTGTAAATAAAACAATTGTATACATAAACAAATGGTCTAATTATTATTTAATTTACATGGACAAGAATGTGGACGGTATGTCCGCCCTTGATGCAAAACAAGTATGTACTTACACGATTCAGCTTAGAACTATAAACACATATTAAACACTATAAAACTTACACTTGGTTCTAATTAACAAAATGCCATCTGACTGACGTGTTTACTTTACTTTCATTACTTTATCAATGAGCATACATTAAACACTATATTTACAATATCTATGTCCATCTGACTGAATATAAATAATTAGTACAATAACTAAATTTACACCACTTGTATACATTATTCTATTACGCGTTATCTATAGGTACTTAAACAAACTATTAATTCTTATGTGCCAATCTGGCTGACTTTACACACAATATTTAACCTAAATAATATCACTTCTCTACAGACTATTAAGTACTGTGTCGATCTGACTGAGATTGATTAATTAACAATTAATTAATTACTACAAATAGTCCCTAGAACGTGTTAGCATTGGTGATATTTTTATATGAATAGATATAAGTAATTTGATTGTAATTTGACTTGTTCCTTTTGTCAGCGACGATTTGAAGGTAGTAGAAATTGATTATGCTTTGAAAAAGTGTTGTATTAATGAAATAACTTGTTCTTGGTAGTATTTAACTATTGATTAACAAATGTAAAATTGTTATTTGAAGCCTAATGCAATTAGAATAATTTATTATTGATATTGTATAAAATATTGTAAAACGAGTAATGAAACTGACAATGTCACCCCCACTATACTTCAGTGGATTGAGATTGCTATAAATACGTTGTAACCGTTTAGAACGGACAGTCTTGAACAGTCTTGAACAGTCTTTAACGGTCTTCAGTCGTCGACGGATCTCTAGAAAGCTAATATGGATTTCGGGAAAAGGCTGATCTTCTTAAGGCGACTGCTCGTTCGCTGACCATGGTTACAGATTGAGAGGCGAAGTAAAAATATCAGTGATATGGACCAATGTACATCCGTAAGCAATTATGTTCAGTTTGTGATTTGTAATATATTGTCAGGATAACCAAACGGGGTTGGTTTTTAAAGATTTATGTATGTGAGCTTTGTTGTACATCCGTAAGCAGTTATGTTCAGTTTGTGATTTGTAATATATTGTCAGGATAACCAAACGGGGTTGGTTTTTAAAGATTTATGTATGAACTTTGTTGGAATTTTAAAGAACAGTTTGATTTGCTTGACGTAATTGGCATGATCTCCGATCAAGGTCTTATATAAGAAATTGTATATATTTATCAGCTGGTCGGCTTCTGGTCTGGCATTAACCTGGAAGTCATCTAGCAGCGGGTGATAGGGTTAATGTGGCAATGACCAGAGGTCCCATGAAATAAAAAATAAATAAAAAGGGTACTTCGAGAGCGAAGTACTGGCCAGTATGGCCGTGATTGATTATATCAAGATACATTGTGAGTTTATGCCAATGCTTAGTGTTCCTTCTTATTTACAAAGAGTAAATTGAAAATAAAAGAGAAAAAGGAACAAAAAAAATTGGTGTTAATGTTCTAAATTGTTAATTCCAACAAAGTTACTGTGAAAAAAAAACAAATGGTGGGTGTTTGATCGTACAAAGTATCTATTTTTGTTGAATATTGTGACGGTCTGTTAAAACTGTTTTTCTTATCTGATGTTTTACGATACAAAGATGTTTGCCACTAAACTGCTTAGTAGAGTAGATGTTTTAAGTTTTGTACTTCGAGAACGAAGTACATGTCAGTATGGCCGTGTTAGCATTGGTGATATTTTTATATGAATAGATATAAGTAATTTGATTGTAATTTGACTTGTTCCTTTTGTCAGCGACGATTTGAAGGTAGTAGAAATTGATTATGCTTTGAAAAAGTGTTGTATTAATGAAATAACTTGTTCTTGGTAGTATTTAACTATTGATTAACAAATGTAAAATTGTTATTTGAAGCCTAATGCAATTAGAATAATTTATTATTGATATTGTATAAAATATTGTAAAACGAGTAATGAAACTGACAATGTCACCCCCACTATACTTCAGTGGATTGAGATTGCTATAAATACGTTGTAACCGTTTAGAACGGACAGTCTTGAAGAGTCTTGAACAGTAATTAATAGTCAACAGTCGTGTACAATCTTCAGTTGGTGACGGATCACTAGAAAGCTAAGTATATTTAGTATTGTTTCATTTACATTGTTATGATGATATTGTGTTATAATGTTATTATGTTGTATTTATGATAAGTCATATAATATGATATATGACTTGGAGCTGGTGCTGGAAGTGGTTGTAGGGGCTGGCGGAGACCACTTGGGGAGTCCCATATATTTTTATATGGTTCTCTCGTCATTGACAGTATTATGAAATAATTACTGTATGTTCTGAGATAGCAAATGTGTCATAATCGACATTGTTATTTAATAAATATTATATACCGATATTTGAGACTTTTGTGTTAAGGTACCTACCTCCAAACCAGTAATAAATATCCGATAATTTGATAAAGAATACTTTTCATGAAGTATTACCCTACATTATTCAGAACTAAGGTTATAAATTATCTAGACTATTACATAGTCGGCTATACATCCTGACATATTAATACAGTTATATACCATGTAATAATTTAACAAACGCACTGAGATTAGACAATTCTATTTGTGAACACTTTAATTATATCACTGGTGTTTACTAGATGACGACTGAACGACGACTGCCCTATTTATACCACTTGTGTTTACTAGATGACAACTGAACGACGACTGCCCTTGGTCTGCCGTGTCAAACAGTTTTGTATGGTTGTTACTAGGGAATCATAAACAGCTAATACCAGACCATATTATTTTGTGTGCGTGATGAGCTCAACCAATCACAGCAATTCCATTTGCTTGTGGTGGTCATATCTATTGATTGCAGCTATTTACATAATAAATATTCAGAAGTTACATTCATGTATGGTTTCAACAAATGTTTACATTATTTTCGTTATATAAAATTAGTGTTTTCCCTATAATTTTAAGTAGAATTTAACCAACCTAATCACTGGGTTGGCGGGCTATATGTGTGCCGTACGTGTGTATCAAGTAGTGAGCGAGCACGAAAGATCTCCTATCTCTACTTCTAGACCAGTGATGCAAGTCGCACCACATTGAATTAATTTATTCTTGATTTATTTTGTACTGAATGATAAAAATGTTTAAAATATGAAATATGTATGTGTAAATGTACTCATGCTCGCTCCCTGGGTCACCTCTTACTACCTACATAAGTCCTGTCCTGCACATCTCTCCCGCCGTGCATCTGCCGGTGGCGCAGCCGGCGGAGATGCATCCCCTAGTGGTGCAGGCGATGACTCGATGTCAGGAAACACGATGATCTTCTTCACTGGCCGTCGCAGAATGCCTCCTCTCGTTCTGATGTCGACGGTCCGGACCACGCCGTCAGGCCCGGGATGCGTGGCGCAGATGATGCCTCGCACCCAGACGTTGCGTGGCAGGTTTGGGTCCACCACTTGGACCAGGTCGCCCAGTTTGAGCGATGGGCCCTTGGAGTGGGGCTCCCGCCGGTTTCGGAGCTCCGGCAGGTACTCCTTCAGCCAGCGCGCCCAAAACACGTCAGCAAGACGTTGGGCGGCGCGCCAGCTGGCTCGCAGATTCACGTCGTCGTCGGCGAAGTCACCCGGCGAGGTGACACGGCCTGACCCGCCCAACAAGAAGTGGTTGGGGGTCAGGGCCTCTGGATCTTCGGCGCTCACAGAGACATGGGTGAGCGGCCGACTATTGACCGAATACTCGGCCTCGGTCAGCAGAGTGTGCAGCACCTCTTCTTTAGGGTGCCGCTCGCGGAGCGTGGCGGCCAGCGCAGTCTTCACAGAACGCTCCATCCGCTCCCTGGCGCCGCCCATGAATGGCGCGCCCGCGGAATGAAGCGCCACTCGATGGCGTTCTTTGAAGCTTCCTCTTCGACGGCTTCCTGTATGGCACGGCGAAACACGCGCTCGGCGCCGTGGAAGTTGGTGCCGTTGTCCGACCAGATTTGGACCAGCTGTCCGCGACGCGCGATCATTCGCCTCAGTGCCATTATTGCAGAGTCTGTACTGAAAGACCCTGCAACTTCTAAATGAATCGCTCTCATGGTTAGGCAAGTAAATATGACAACATACCTCTTTTGGTGTGTTCGTCCCACTGTGACTGATAGTGGGCCGAAGATTGTAGTACCTGGTGGACCACGGTCTGTTGCTATAACCTTTGGAGGGCCATGAGCTTTGGTTGTATTCTTTGGTATGCCATGGTCTCCAGTGGTAGCCCCTGGTGGGCCACGTTCTGTGGCAATGACGCCTGGTGGGTCATCCCGTTTGACACTTGCTCTTGATGGACCACGTTCTGTGTTTGTAACCCCTGATGGGCCACGTTCTATGGCAGTAGCCCCTGGTGGGCTATGCTGTGCGGTTGCAGACCCTAGTGAAGGTTGCAGTAGATCAGGACCTGTCAACAGTTTAACGTTAAGACACACTCCTCTCGTTTCGGTTGCAGCGTTGTGTACACTACTAATTTTGTCTGGCTTCTGTGGATTAAATACTGCGAAATGTGGGAGGCACCACACCTTTCCTTCAGTCAGAGGTGGTGCTCGCTCCGTGCATCCTTTGCTAATGAGCGCATTAATCTGTTCGGTGTACCTGACTTTGAGCTCTGGATCGCGATGTAATTTCTTCTCAACCCCGTGCAGTCTCTTAAGAGTGTTTTCATAATTGTTCGGTAGCTGAGGGTCCGGGGTTCGCCATAACAGAGTAGTCTCATATCTCCCTTCTGCGGTCCTTTTCGTTGATTCTTCTAATGTATGCAGTGCCTTCTCACCTAGATTGCTAATCAGCTTCTTAGGTTCTATATACAGATTGTCGCTAGCAATATATTGTTTTACAGTTGCCTCTAATTCCTCATCGGCTGTACAGTGTTGAATAAAATTGACTCTATGTCCTAACGTTCTAGTGTGGCTTCCATGCAAGACCCAACCGAGCGCAGTCAACGAGGCTACTGGTTGGTCTCTCCCGCCGGTACGAGTCTCCGTTGCTAACAACAAATGCCAGTTATCCTGGCCCACAAGAATCCTGGGTTGCGCTTCTCTGTATTGCAAATCATTCCTGAGTTCGCGCAGGTGTTTACATTTGTCTACAATCCCATACGGTATCCTTTGTGACGCTAACTCTAATTTATTAATAGTACGAGCACGTACCTCTAGACTCCCACCTATCTTCCCTCTCATGGTGAAGGACACGCGGCGCGAGGCCCGTTGCGCATTCAGGCTGCCGTCAAACCCGGCGATATTGAGCGGTTCTTCGGGCCCGGTGACGCCTATCTGGTCGGCGAGCTCGGCGTCGATGAGCGTCACCGTCGACCCATCGTCGAGAAGCGCGTATGTGTCCGCTGTTCCGTTTGGTCCTGAAACACGCACGGGTAATATTTTTAAAAATGAAGCTTGAGGTGCCCATGCAGAATTCACCTTCTCTTCCATTGGTTCTTGGCTGTCCTGTTGATTCGTAGCGTGGGGTGGCTTCGCGTGATGAAGCAGTCTGTGGTGAGCATGTGGCCAGCCGCCTATGCCGCATTTCCTTGTTTTGCACCTATGTTGTTTGGTGCGTTCATTTAGGCATCTAAAACATAGACTACATTTCTTTGCGACGTCCCATCTACTGTTTACAGACAGCTTCCTTAGCTCTGGGCAGTCACCGTTATAATGACCCCGCCGACCGCATAACTGACACAGTGGTTTATCCTTATAATTAGATTGAGCTATATTTACCCGCTGTATCCTGTGCTGCGGTGGCTGCGTGCCTCTGTCCGCTGAAGCGATCGGCTCCGGTGGGGCGTACGGGCTGCATATTTCCGCCTCTCTCGTGATGAAGCGGCTAAATTTCAGTAAGTCCGGCTCGCCTCTGGACTGCGATGCGGCGAACTCGTACCACTGTCTTTTCGTCGTAGCAGTCAGCTTATCTATCAACATCTTTGTTATTTCTGGATTAAACATATAATATATACAATTCAATGCTTGAAGGGTACTAATTGCATTTTCAATCTTAGTGGCAAATGTACATATATCCCTAGGACTGTCCCCTAGTCGTGGCAATGTTTTAAGGCGATCTATTTCGGCCATCGCTATGGCGTCTGGCCTCCCAAAACGCATTTCTAATGTGCGCATAATACTATTTGGGTCAGCATTAGCAATAAGGAGTCCCTGTACTGCTTCCCTAGCGATGCCGTTCAGGCTTTTCCTTAACCTTGACATGTTTTCTAATGGCGATAAATAATACGCAGACTCGCTATACGCTGCCCTGAAGGTCAACCATTCCTGGTGGGAGCCGTTGAAAAACGGTAATTCCGCATAGTGCGGTGAATGATTGCGTTGTGTAGCTTGCATAACATTCGTGATAGCCGACGCAAGCTCCTGTATGTCTGTCTTTGGAGTATGATTTGCGTTACCTCGGTCATCTGTGTGCGGCGGCCAAGATGTGGCTGCAGGCTGGACCCCCCTTGTGGGGATCGATGATGGCGCTGCGGCGTTCGTCAGCCACGGGTCGGCAGCGCCCGTCGGCTGTTGCGGCGCTGTTTGCTGTTGCTGCCAGGAGGCGGCAGTGCTCGCTGGTGGCGGCGGCGGCCCGGCCGAGTGCGCTTGCCAGGGGGCGACAGTGTCCCCCGGCTGCGGCGACGCGGCTGTCCGCGGCGGTTGCCACGGGTCTCTCACACCCGTTGGCGGAGGTGGCGCGGCAGATCGCGCCTGCCAGGGGGCGGCAGTGTCCCCCGGCTGCGGTGGCGCGGTTGTCCGCGGCGGTTGCCACGGGTCTCTCACAACCGTTGGCGGAGGTGGCGCGGCGGATCGCACCGGCCAGGGGGCGGCTGTGTCCCCCGGCTGCGGCGGCATGGTGGAGTGCGCCGGCCAGGGAGCGGCAGTGTCCCCCGGCTGCGGCTGCATGGTGGAGTGCGCCGGCCAGGGAGCGGCAGTGACCCCCGGCTGCGGCGGCGTGATGGAGTGCGCCGGCCAGGGAGCGGCAGTGACCCCCGGCGGCGGCGCTATTGACGACTGCGGTAGCCAGGAGCTTGTCACGCTCACTGGCGCAGTCGGCTGCGGATGCTGGTTCAGGCCCCAGGTCGTGGTGTTCCCTGGCGGCGGCATCGCCGCAGGGTAATACCACGACGTCCTGTGGTAAGCTGGAGCATCCCTCTGGTTGGGATACCTGTATACTGGCGTCGTCGTCGTCGCCGTTGGTGCTGATGTGTGATGCGCGGCGCAAGCTATGCCCGAAGGTTGCAGGGACGGGGGTGCGGCAGTGACTCCCGCCGGTGCAGCTGCCGAAGGTCTCCAGTCATCCACTGGGACCAGAGGTTCGGACGGCAGGTGCTGTTCGGTCTGCTTTCCTCCTGCGGTGCGAGGCTCGTCATCTAGGGTGAGCAGTCGGCCTGTCTGCAGCCAGGACTGCACCCTCTGCTCCTCATGTCGTTCGGTGATCACCGATTCAAGGTCATCATCTGAGGACTCAGCTTCTATGGCAGCGACTTTTGCTGCGGCAGCCTCCAGTTTCAGTCGCGCAAGTTCCGCCTTGGCGGCGGCTAAGCGGCGTTGTTTCTGTCGAGTAGACGTAGTGGACACAGTGGGGCGTGGTTCAATCACATTTTCTATACTGGGTTCTGCGGCGGTGATCGGGCGGCCTTGTGCCGACTCGCCGACTTTCGCAGATTCCCTAGACGTGGTCTGTTCCGTGACCGTTATCGCCTCTGCCGACCCTTCCTGTGAAGTGGTCACAATGATGGACGGTACCTCCACCCTTTTTCCCACCGATCGTGTCACAGGCATCGTGTGTTCACAAATTAAATGTTCACAAAGAGTTCGAAAAATATAGTTCAAAGTTCAGTGCGTAATATAGTCCACTTATTCTAAACACAACAATAGACAATGTACATACAAAATATTTACACAATATACCTACAAATAAGTACACGGCTTGCACTGGGATATACGTTTATGTCCTCTAAATCCAATCGACCCGGATTACAAGGAACTTATGCCCCCTTAATCCGGCTCGCATGGACCAAAATTTGGGCCAAAATCCGGCTCGAAGGACCAAAATGTGGGGAACTGATTGTTTACAATGTCCTTCGATAGTTCAGTTAGCCCTGATGGCTCCAATTCCCACACATTGTGCGCTGGTTTGGTAACAAATAGCATAAGGATATACCCAGTGCAATCCGTGTAAATAAAACAATTGTATACATAAACAAATGGTCTAATTATTATTTAATTTACATGGACAAGAATGTGGACGGTATGTCCGCCCTTGATGCAAAACAAGTATGTACTTACACGCGAGTGCTGGGCACTTGGGCACGATAAGACTATAGTTTTGGACGTTCGTAATTCTTATGTCATAATTAATTTTTGACCGATAGACCCCTGTAAAAATGCACTATCTTGTATTATAAATAAAGAATCAAAATCAATAGGTTTTGATTTTTTGGACCGATTTCCGTAGTAGGTACCTTATAGTATCGTAAGTTCTTGCAGTGTTATTTTATCACAAAAATAATTCAAAAAAGAAATCTATGTCCTTTACTTATTAAAAACATTGCATATTTGGATGTAACAACGTTAACTATGGTCCTCAACAACACCAAATTGTAATTAATATCTTGAAAATTATTTGGATTTTAACGGTATGAGAATTATTGTAGGTATATCTCTTTAATTTCTGGTGCACAAATGTTTGTAATAAAACCATAAATTTCAACGGTTTAACAGTCTGCACAAGTCCGCATTGAAACAGCACTTTAAAGTTATCTGCAATCGTTCGTTCCAGGTGCGGAACAAAGCTGCAGTGCCATCCCGAGTTAATACTGAGACGTAATGTTCTTTACTACGAAAACATGTAAGATAACATTTACAACCCACCGAAATTACTGTCATTACGTAATATCATTTATAATATATATACAAATGGACGTTAATAATACACGAACAGCTTCTATATAAGACGTATTTATAGAATATGGTTAGATTCGACAAAGCGCGAACAACGAAACTTTAATGCTGAATTACATAGCCAGTCTCAACTTTTAGGGAATACTGCATACATTCCATCAATCCATCTCTAGTGTATAAATAATAAGAAACAAAATCGCTATTGCATCTATGGATTTGGTTGACCTGGGGTGTCCGGATAAGAATAGCAAGTTGGGTGTCATAGAGGTGACTAATGAAAAACAAGAAGGCAGCAGAGTCTTTTAACCAACCATGATTGATGATTACGACCTTGAAGCTTATAGATTCGAATGAAGTTACGGTATATTACAAGTATACATTATAATAGAAGCACATTATACTTACATAAAATATATACTCATGTACATGGGCGTACGCAGCTTTTGGTCTAGGGGGGGGGCACGTTAAGAATTTCTTGCTGGTAGTCAAATTCATCAAAGCAGAAATCTATACAATTAAACTGCCACACTCATAAACGGCAATTAACTTTAATTCGAATTAAGTTGTTTTTTGTTAACTATTGTTTCGAGTCTCAGAGCGTCACTATTACATTTGATTATTTTTGATACATCTACTCACAGCGTATTAAGTATTATTTGGCTCCGAGCGTCAAAATACGTAGTTGCGGCAGAAAGTATCTGTTTAAGTGTTTATGATTTCAAAAGTTTTAAGTTTTTTTTCCGCGTGTTTCCATTATCTTACCTTTGTCCCTTTCAAACTAAAAAAGTACAAATGCTAAAGACTTGAAACTGACACCATTTTTAGATTGTGGCCTTAGGATCAAGATAGGCTAGTTTTCTCTTTCCCACGGGTATTTTTTTACAAGGGGTAATTTCAAAGACCACTGACACCATTTTGCCCTATTCTATAGACATATAGATGCTTTCCTTTTGGACATATACATAATTTACAGTGGACAAATATTCCATTATGAAGAAAAAATGATGTGGCATAAATTATATGGAACCCTCGGTGCGCGAGTCCGACTCGCACTTGACCGGTTTTTTATTGATTGTATGCCTGTTCAATGAGAAATTCATTAATTTTTGGTTAAATAACGAACTTTTTAAGAAAAATTACCTAAGCTTATTGCACTAAATCTGTTGACTTTCTTCATTATTTTCTTTCACAAATTGATTGGTTGTGAGTTACACAATGAGTCATTACCGGCGTTATATATAGCCCATTTCTGGGACACCCTGTATACCTTTAATATTTGAGGAGTTCCCCCAATTCCTCATGCAAGAACGAGATTTAAATTAAAATGGAAACAATCTAGAAGTATCTACTTTCAAATAAAACAAGAATTATCTAAATCACTTAAAGAACTCAGTTCTGGTTCTAAGGTAATAAAACAAAAAAAAAATACCGGTCAAGTGCGAGTCGGACTCGCGCACCGAGGGTTCCATACCATCTTTGGACGTATTAAAGTAATTTTACTCATCATGTAACACCTCAGATAGCAAAAAAAAACAAACCGCAAAACTAAATTTGTTTGTCGTTTGTTTATTTTTCCTGTAAAAAGACATGTATTAGTATATCGATGTGTATTACCCATAATTATTTCAAATTTTTCCCGCCACAAACTTCGGAGAGAAGGTACTTTTTACGGTATTTTTTTGACATTTTTGACTATCAGCCAAAAACTGCGTGGCATAAACCCCAGAATAAAAATCAGTTTTGAAATGTACTAATGAAGCCCTTTCATATGATACCCCACTCGATATAGCAGTCTCACTTTGAAATTTTGATGACCCATTTCGAGTCCCATTAAAAAAAAACTGAAAAGCAAATTTTTTTTTTTCAATTGCGATGTGGTTGGGTAAGAAAGATCTAAAACTATTCTAAGTTTCAAATCTATAGCATCAGTGGTTCCTGAAATATATAGGTGTGACAGACAGACGAAGTCAGACTATAAGGGTTTCTTTTTTACCTTTTATGTATGAAACCCTAAAAACTACATCCGTATTGAGGACCTCTTCTTTTGTTTAAGTCATATCAAAAGGGGGCAAAATGCAAATGTAATTTAGTGAATCTTCTGCAAATCGGTTTAAAGATAACATCTGTTAAAAAAAATGATCCATGGTACCTACTCATAAACATGTTTTTTATGGACCAAGACCAGGTGCGTAGCGCCGAAATTTTAGATTTCTAATTCACAAACATGATGATTTCAAACTAAAAAAAAGTTCCCTTTATCAATTTCTTACAAACAAATGCCCCCTGCCCCCCCTGCGTACGTCCATGCTCATGTAAATACATAAGTGCATTATTATATTCATATATATTTCAACTCCTCTTGTTATGACCTTTTATTTGATACCCATATTGTTGTTTTTGGTAGTAAAAATATGGCGGCTGCTGGACGCCACATTTTCATTTTTGAAAAAAATATATAGCCTATTTCACTCCCCATGTCATCCCAGTTATACAACTAATACGAATCTCACATATTATAAGTCACAGTTCATTAAGCCCTTTAGGCTGTACGTATATGTATGTATATACATTCATACATACTCTCGACAAAAACAGCCCTGGGGCATATGGGCAAAAAGAAGCTTTGTTGAATGAACTCAGCATGCCACTGGATTTAATTCATAATCAATTTCACATTCGGATAAGTAAGTATAGTAAATCCAGATACACTGTAAAACTGCAATTCCAAATACATTTTAGATGTCCTTCGGGAAATGTGAAATCTAATACATTCATGCAATAAAACATTGTTCTGCTTGTTCCTATGTAAATCCTGTAACTATGTTTGAGCCACGCATCCCGGGCGACTTGTAGTTTCAACGTGGGCTTTCGGGTATTGTTACATTGATGTGTATTGCTGATACGACAGATGTGAGTTGAGCTTCGGATTCATATTATCCTTATCCTACCAATTTTTTTGAAATTGAATGTTATTACGTACAGAGCTTTGCTGTACAAGATGGTGGGCGATTGGTACCCTACGAGCCAGTCAGCACCTAAACTTTACATCGAATGTTATATTTTTTGAACGGCTAAAGTCATTATCTAAAAAGGTCACAGATAAACTTATTACGAAAATTATGAACTGTGTGGTCAACCTTGATTTTCATGATTTTTGAATACATAAGTACAAACTTCATTATACCATTATCACCAGCCTGAAGATGTCTACTGCCTGAACATTGGCCTCCGCCTTAGAACGCTAAATGAACAATAATTGACTATCTGCATCCACCGGTTGCCTGCGATCCGCACAATATCTTCAGTCCACCTAGGCCTTCCACTAGATCTACGCTGCGTCTTCCGGTTCCTGGTCGCCACTCGAGAGCCTTTCTTCCCCATCGGTTATCGGTTCTCTGAGCGATGTGGCCTGGCCTTTGCTACTTCAACTTATAGATATAATAATGTAGGGCCAATTTAGTAGATCAAATTTGACATCTGTCAGTTTCTTTGTTCTGTCTGTTTCTTTTGTCATTATTACAATAAATATGTAATCGTAATTGAAAAAAGTTAAGCAGTTGTGCAGATCTAACTCCAAAAATAAACAATTTTTTTTAAAAAAATTTTTTTAAAAATATTTTATTTTTGGAGTGGTGAGAGGCACATCATGTTAACTAAGACTAGCACGAGCTGACACCGACTTCAATATATTTTCGTTATTTTATGCTTTTTAGATAATTTACTTTGAAGTCGGTTTTTATTTTTTTAAAAATAGTTTATTTAACACTTTTTAGTGACTTTTATTTTAGCAAAATAGGTATCAGCACTATCACGCAACTCGAACGTCTACGTTACAGTAACTTACTGAACACATAAAAGTTTATATCTCTTAAACTACTGGACCAATTTTGATGAAACTTGTACTCTACCTAAGTTGAAATATATTCTAACTATTGCAAAAAGAATTTTTGAAATCGGACTTGTAGTTTCTGAGAAATCCGCGGACAAACCTACATACATACATACACTCGTAAAATTTGGTAAATTTGTTTAGAAGCCCACATAGACTAACATATATTAATATTACGCATTTTTATTAATATTATATACATACACGTCGAATAGAGAACCTTCTTTTTGAAGCCGGTTAAAAATCATAATATTTTATGCCCACCGTTACAAGGATACGTCGTTAAATTTTGATGAAGTGTGAATTGGATTGATTTACTTTAAAAACTTATTTTAATTAATTGTTCATGTTACGGGTAAAATACGCGAAAATCTTACTGGTGACGTAAAACACAATGACGCGGATGCAAAATGTGGGTCATTCTTTAGACTAACGCAAACTTTTGAACTAACAGTTCGTCTGATTGGATCATCAAACAACCTATGCGGCGTCAAATGCTAATAATTATTTTTGCATAATATAAATTAATAAATCAAATCAATTTTCAATTTAAAAAAAAATTGGTCTTGTCAGAATTGACATGTAAATTTTTATTATCTTTAAATAAAATTTGGTAATTATTATTATTTTCTTATGATTTCAGTTCCCGAGTGCTCCACCTCTCGCCGCATCACTCGCGTAGTCCTGGTGGGTGGTTGCAGAGCCTCATCATCGCTTACGGCAGAGACATCGGGACTCGGTCATACGCTGGCTTGGCTTTTCAAGAACGCTCTATATACACCAGGGGAGTACTTTACCTAAGTGCGATACAATTACCAGTTGTTTCATTGTATCTTTTATTTCCAGATTTTTTCTTCGTTCTCGAGCTGCGCCAGCCTCGGCCAGTCGACTACCTATCGACGCCGAGTGGTGTATAGTGACTTTTTAAGTGCATTTATATATGAGTATTTAATACGCAAGATGTAAATAGAACTAATTTGTGCGCACTGTCCAAAAAAGACGGTGGCATTCGGCCTATAGCGATAGGCTCTACCATCCGCCGTATCGCTTCTAAAGTTGGCTGCCGTCGCATCCTCCCTACTGTATCCCAAATTTTTCACCCTATACAGCTCGGATTTGGCTCAAAGGGTGGTTGTGAGGCAACCGTCCACGCGGCCCGCACCTTTTTACTGCAGAACGGAGGTGAGGTCTTGCTTAAAGTGGATGTCAAAATTGCTTTCAATTCTGTAGACAGAGCTGCTTTGTTGACACAAGTACAAAACAAAATTCCAGAAATTTACCCATATGTCTTTCAATGTTATGGCCAACCATCCAAATTATTATATAATGAACATCCTATTTGTTCAGCTGTTGGATGTCAACAAGGTGAACCTCTTGGTCCCGCTATCTTTCATCAGATCATATGTACTCTAAATTCCAAATTTAATGTCTGGTATCTGGATGATGGCACTTTGGGGGGTTCAGCAGATTCGGTTTATGATGACTTTGAAACTTTTTATTAACGAGTTTTAAAAAATCGGCCTAGTATATAACTTTTCAGTGTGAAATTTTTGTTTCGGACTCAGTGTCTGAGGCTCGAAAGAACCTCATTATTAACAAATTTAGTATTTTGGCATCTAATATTAAGGTACTGTCTAAGGAATCTCTGTACCTTCTCGGTGCCCCCGGTCTGGACGAAGCCATACTCAGTTTAGTGGATGAAAAAATTAAAAAAATCCATGATTCCTCTGATCGAATCTTCAAAATTAACTCACATTTGGCATTTTTCATTATTCGTTTTTGCCTTTTCGTGCCAAAATTCACTTATTTTCTCCGCTGTTCTCAATTATTTAAATTTAAAAGTTATTTAACAACTTTGGATGATTTAATTCGGTGTTGTTTAACAAAACTTTTAAACTGTCCTTTTGAAGAGGATCGGGTATGGACCCAGGCTACTTTACCAATTTTTTTTAGGTGGTGGCAAAATGTCTGATCTAGATCTCCCGGCATTTTTGTCCTCAGTATATAGTACGGAAATCCTCAGCAGGTCTATTATTGTCTCAGTCTTAGGATCTGTTGAGGTGACGTATTTGAGTGAGGCCAGAAATGCCTGGCTGTTGGCTTGCCCGGGTTCCGACCCTCCAATCTTAACTCACTCTCAGAGACAGTGGGATAAGCCACTTTGTAATTCAATTTGGCATTCACTTTTATCATCTAGCAGTAACGATTTGGATCGTGCGCGGTTACTAGCTGTCTCTGCGAAGGAGTCCGGTCACTGGCTGCAGGCTATTCCATCGTCTCATATTGGTACCTTATTGACCAATACCACACTTACGCCCGGTTTCCGAAAGGATGATCAACGCAAAAATCAACTAACAAGATGTCAAATCTCCTGTCAAGCGTATTTTGGGTTGCAGAAAGCATGATCAACTATTTTAATTTGAACATCCTGTCAGTTGACACGGCTGTTAAATTTTGCTTCAGAAAGTTCATGTCAAAGCCAATTTGGGTTTCTGAAAGGCTAATTAAGCCATGATCATAGATTATTCTCTTGTCAAATACAATGTCAACTAATCGGTGTTGGTCGACCAATTAAGTATTAAATTATACTATTTGTTTTGGATAATCTACTAGTTTATGACAGATTACGTAATTATTAGGTATAAAAAGTCCTTTGCAACAAAAATACCAAGATTGTATTAACAATTGCTACTTTTGAAATTTACGATAGTGAAATGCGCACTCCAGATCTGCGCGGGATGAAGGCCCACGAAATAAGAGTGTGGAGCCGCTTGACAATCAAAAATATTTTCTCTATGGGGTACCACTGGTGCTTTTCCTTCGAATCTTGACACATGGTGAAGGACAAAAAATATTTTGTTTCTTGCTATCACATGTAACCAATATAAATTTATTCTTTTCTTGTGCGAATGAGAAAGAAAGTGACCATCCCTCCTGTAGATCCTCCATCTATGGTTACAGATTATAATATCTTTGAATTGAATGAGCTATTGAATGAAATATTGAACTAAATAGGAAATGTAGCCATACTTAAATAATATTCTTCATGTCAAATTAAAATGATCATAGATTAGTAAATTTTTCTCTAATTACCGTTTCAGAAACCCGAATTGATTTGAACAAGCTGTCAAGTTAACAGTCATGTTGGCTGAATATCCATTTGAATAGCCTTTCAGAAACCGGGCGTTAGTCTTGCAGTTTGTTTGCGGGTGGGTGCCAGGACCAACCTTCCTCATCGTTGTCGCTGTGGGGAGCATATAGATAAATATGATCACCCCGGGCTGTCTTGCTCGCGTAGCGCTGGCCGTATGTCACGCCATGCCGCCCTTAATGATATTATTCGCAGGGGGCTTGTCACTGCCGGTGGGGACACCGGCAGTGACAAGCCCCCTGCGTGTAATGCCGTCTGGTTCCAGTACGGCAGGGATGCCGTACTGGAACCAGTCGGCATTACACGAGATGATGGCAAGCGGCCTGATGGTGTCACTTAAGTACCATGGCGACATGGAAAGCCGTTGGTGTGGGATGTCGACACACTTGCCGCGTCCCACACCCCGGCTACTTGCAGGGCGGCTGGAGGGGCTGCAGCGACCGCTAGTGATGCAAAGCGGCGCAAATATGCAGCTTTAGGTTCGAGCTATATATTTGCGCCCTTTGCGGTGGAGACCATGGGGCCTTGGTCTCATGAGACGCATGTTTTGGTGAAAGAAATTTCATCCAAACTTATCGAAGTCTCAGGAGACCGCCGGGCTGGCAGCTTTTTCTGCCAACGTATAAGCTTGGCCATACAAAGGGGTAATGCCGCCAGTCTTTTGGGAACCCTTCCCTCCCAGTGCGGTGACTTTGAGGAAGTTTTTTACCTAGTTTAAGTGTACATGTTTGTAAATAAACTGTAAATATTTAATTTCCATAAAGATAGTATTAATTTTCAATTTTAATTATTATTACACACTTACCGGTAAAAATTTGTATGTTATTTTTTCAAATGTAACAAGTTCGAAATATTGCGCCTTGTATTCTATTCCACACCCACTTCATTTCACAATTTGTCAGGCGAGCTTTCATTGAAGTCTGAGATGCGATATCTTCAAACATTTAATTATTCACAGTAATATAATATTAAATGTTAGAATTTATAGACAGACAACATATCTGTGACACAACTACTTATTATTAAAATAAGCTAATTTAAGTTAGTAATCGTAATAATGGTGAATTTCTCATACAAACAAACACAAAATTTGGTTCTATATTTTTTTAATATCTTATCTTCAATTCTACAAAAAAAAATTAACATTATCATGTAGGTAACTGACATCTGGCAAACTGTAAGTAATTATTTCGCCACGATCCCTCTAGGTGAAAAATGGTAAAATCATGGTTTTCAGTTCATTTTGCTTTATATACTAGTATGAATTATTATTAAAAGCACAAAAAGCTCAATTGCGAACAAACAGTGTATGTGTAACGGATACATACCTTTTTTTTCTTTTCAAAATCAAAATCGGAACAATAAACTAATAGTTCAATAGGTATGTCATATTGAATCCTACCAATTTGTCTTTCATATCCACTTCTGTGTGTATTTATTGCTACAATTTTGGTCTTGTAAAGAAAAACAGGGTACTTATATATATTTTAACTCGTATTATTACGGTCTTTCATTCATGTGTTCAAAAATACAAAATGACGGCCGTAAACTTTTTGAATAAATATATTGCCTTTGTAAGTAACAAAAGGAATATATTTATTCAAATATTTTCCACAACCAAGACGAATCTACGGACGTAAAATAAGTCAAAATCCATTGATCCGTTTAGACTGTAGACGGTGCCAACAAGTAATAAGTTTTAAAAACTATAACCCGAATACGGATAACAGTATAATAATGTGATATTATATAGCCTATATAAGGATGACCAGGCTCCGAGGAGAAGAATAGACGATATCACAGAATATAAATCACTTTTATTAAAACACACTTTGTTTCCATACTAATACACTGAATATACGCGACTAATATAAATTAGATAAATTAAATTCACAATAAACAGTCACTTCCAACTCTTAACAGTCTCGTGGTTGACCGTAGACAGAATATAACAAGACATCTAGCTAGCGTGCCGCCGATAAAGACAGAAAATAACGGAAAATAACCATTCGTACACTTAACACACGTTATGGATATTTATTCGAATGCGCCTATTATGTAGTATAAACGATATTTCATAATGCAATTCAATTTAAAACTCCAAAGCTAGGTCGTGAACTAGAAAATTTCATGAGTACTCGAAGAAAACGCACCGTAGGTGCGCCAGATTTTGAACACACGCTGAGGGACAAAAAATCATATGCTCTGTTTCTTTCTATCATATATAATATATATAAATGCATCCTTTTCTTGAGAAAGAAAGTGCCAGCTCTCTATTGTTTTCTTTCTCTAAGTGGTTGACACTCTAAATTCCCTCACAATACCACCGACCATGCTTTTTCAGAAAAATTCCTACCCGAAAACGAAACCCCCAGACGACTCGCCACGACCAATCACAGTCCGCATCAGTTCTCTTTAATGCGGCCCGTGATTGGCCGGCGGAGGCGCTACGAATCAATTGCAGAGTCTATGACTAACTTCCGCTTCTGTCAGTACTCGAAAAGTAGTAATATACTGGTATATATTAAAATATTAAACAATTAAAATAAAGAATTAAATAAGTAGCGATAAATCTCTACAAAATTGCAAACCCTAACACCTATAACCAGCGGACAACCAAGACGCTTCTAACGACACCCTACTTGGCAAATTATGTTAAGTAGATTAGAAGATATGCGGAAACAGATGAACATACATACATACATACATTCTTGTTAAAATCATAACCCTCCCTCCGTTCCGTAGTCGGGTAAAAAAATAGACATACGTACTTACAATTAAGTACATACTCTCGAAAAACATAGCTCTTCTTTTGGGGCAGTCAGGAAAAACTACAATGTTAGCAGAATTCGCTTTGTAGGTTAAGCCTAGAGCTAAAGCCGAAGCTGCCTCACAGAATTGGACAGTTGTCTTTTAACGTTCAGGGCCAAATCACGTTGTTATACGGAGATCATTCCTCTCAGACGTCCTAGATAGTCATAAAACCGATTTGTCGGGCAATCTGTTGGGAATTATGAAATAAATGGTGCATAAAATTATCGAACTTCATAAATTGCTCCACTTTAATCACACACCGATAAATTATACCTCATCATCATCATCATCATCAGCAGCCGAAATACGTCCACTGCTGAACAAAGGCCTCTCCCTTAGAAGGGAGGGGTTGCCATAATCCCCACGCTTGGCAGGCGGCTTGGGGATCGCAGTATAGGTGGTAGATAAATACAAAAGAAAGACGCTGCTGCCCGTCTTCTTGTTCTCGCTTAGTCGCCTCTTACGACACCCAACGAGAGGAGATGGGGGGGATGCAACTCTAACCCGGCACCCCACGGGGAATTATACCTACCGAACGCAAACCGGTAGACTTCGCTACAGTCGCGCTGCAAATTTAAAGTCACTATTAGGGAATTATCCTAATATTGATTACAAAAATAAAACTAAGAATTAGGTTGTATTCAAAAACAAAACATAGTCGCCCGCCGCCGCTGTCTGTTCGCGATAAACTCAAAAACTACTGAACCAATTTTCATTTGGTTGAAATATAACGATAATTGTTAGAAATGTCGGAAAAACCGCGGGAGAAGCTGCGCGGGTCAGCGATTTTAGCTATATTTTTGTTAAAGTTTTTAACCGACTTCAAAAAAGGAGGAGGTTCTCAATTCGTCTGTATATATTTTTTTTTTTTTTTTATGTATGTTCGCGCATAACTCTGGCAATTATTAACCGATTTGAAAAAATCTATCTTCCATCCATTCTTCAATCCATTGATTGGGTCCCATAAAAAAATTATTGCTTAGTAATAAGTAGTTCCTAAAAAAACAAGAATGGTGACTGCGCACTGAGAGTTGCAAGAAAGCCTATATAGATGACGTTTTAGTCGCTCGGACTCGCTCGGTCGGACAAAAATGGTCATAACTCTGGCAAATATTTACCAATTTCAATGATTCTTTTTTTATTCGAAAGAAGAAACCACTGTATTGAATCTGTATGAATTTTATTACAACCGGATAAGAACTTCCTGGAGGACCATGAACGATGTGGAGGAATTTATCTGGTAAAAACCATAAAACTGATGTTCTCCATTACATTGCTCTGACAATTATGAACCGATTTCGATGATTCTTTTTTTATTCGAGAGAGTAAACTACTATGATGTTTCCATGCAAATTTCATTACGACCGGATATTATTTTCTGAAGAAACATGAATTATGTAAAACTATGTAGACGATAATGTGATCATAACCTACCTAGATAATTTTACGGTTTTCGATGGTTCAATCTTTATATATGAAAATATCACTAAAAAGTTTAAAATAAAATCTTTTTAAAAAAAAATTGAACCGACTTCAATATCACTGAAAAGTATAAAATAATTTAAATATTATTGAAGTTGGTGCCAAATATACACAGCAGGTACGCTAACACCAACTTCAATAATATTTAAATTATTTTATACTTTTCAGTGATATTGAAGTCGGTTCAATTTTTTTTTTTAAAGATTTTATATCAAAATAATCAGGCCTCAAAAAATATCTATACTTAATACTGCCGATTATGATATATTGTGTAATACTTCAGGTAATCAGGATGGTCACAATAATCAACACAAGCATTTGTCGGTCAATTATATTTTATAAACAATCGTGCAGAGTTTCCACTTACAACTGTTCTCAACGACGGTTACAGAACGACTAACTCGAACGTTGTGACACATCGGTATATATGTATAGACAAACAGATAAGCTAATCAAGAGTCATACATATACAAAAACTATTACATATTTAACATTAATTAATACTATTTAGATTGGAGATTAGGAGAATTATCAATCAATAATACATATAAACCACAACTAATGTAAATATTACTCATAATCAGTATTTTGTTACGCCGGAAGCTGTCAAGCGCACGGCGACATAATTATATTTCATTTAGTAGGTAGTTACAAACAAGTATTTAAACACAAATCAAAATAATGTCATACTATAGAACAAATTAAATCACAAATATAATCAATATATAATTATCTAGGTGCACAAAGTTGAGCAGGGACCGGAAGTCTGAAACAATTGTTAATACCTGACATTAATTGTGTCAAAAATAAAATTCTTCAGACACTCTGAGGACTAGCTTGGACCTTAGTTTAAAATATATATGTAGGTATTACCTCAAGGGACTAATAATATTGCGTGTGTCTGGTGCTACATACCATTTAACTAACCATTCCAAACTTACTGGCCAGTACGAATACGAGTAAGGTTACCTTATGGGAATCGAGTGCAGCAGCCGTACTCCTAATCCCAATACAGAACTTCTAGCAATGCCAACATCCTGAATTGCACATATTCATCTCGAACAATACACTCCGCACCGGTGATGGATGGAACGCAGGCGTCGATGGTCAAACAGGAGCGGAGTAATTGAATTTTCTCCTGGACACGTTGCTACGAGATATTTCGCTCACTGACGATACGCGTACACTGTTTACAGTAAGTAGGTAGCTGTGCAAAGATATGGTATTATGATTACTTCAATATGTCCGAATGTATCCTATATTTTGAAATAACTTAAAAAATCTACTTTAACACGTTCACAGCGGCACTCATTTATCTGTACTTTACTTTCCTGCGGTACGGGGCGTTTTAAACCTAGTACTAAAACTACCATTGTGGCGCCACGAGTCCTATTGATCCCCGTAACGTTTTAAAAACTAAAAGGATGTACGCTGCATTTTATTAGTCTTGGAGATAGTAGTCGTCTTGCTAAACTACGGAAGGAAACAGGATACACAGCGCACAGGCGGTAATCAAAATGTGATAATAATGTACAATGCGCGTCAGAAAGTAATTTTTCTCTGTTTAAAGGAATAAATAGTTTTGGAAAAAAATCTAACACCTAATGAATTTGTTAATTGATCCTAAGTAAAAATATTTACCTTTTAATTTTTTACACATTATTCTACCAACCATCGTTTATTTTTAACCGACTTCAAATAAGGAGGAGGTTCTCAATTCGTCTGTATGTTCGCGCATAACTCTGGCAATTATGAACCGATTTGAAAAAATCTTTCTTCCATCCATTCTTTAAACCGTTAATTGGGTCCCATAAAATAATTATTGCTTACGAATAAGTAGTTCCTGAAAAAATAAGAATGGTGACTGTGCAGGATAACTGCTGGAATGCCTATAAGATGATTTTATGTCTCTTTTTAAGGACAAAAATGGTCATATCTCTAGCAAAAATTTACCAATTTCAATGATTCTTTTTTTATTCGAAAGAAGAAACCACTGTAATAAATCTATATGAATTTTATCACAACCGGATAAGTACTTCCTGGAGGACCATGAACGACGTGGAGGAATTTATCTGGTAAAAACCATAAAACTGATGTTCTCCATTACATTACTCTGACAAATATCAACCGATTTCGATAATTCTTTTTTTATCCGAGAGAGTAAACTACTATGATGATTCCATGCAAATTTCATTATAACCGGATATTTTTTTGCTGAGGAAACATGAATGATGTAAAACTATGTAGACGATAATGTGATCATAACCTACCTAGATATTGTTATATTGTATGAAAATATCACTAAAAAGTTTAAAATAAAAACTTTAAAAAAAAAAATTGAACCGACTTCAATATCACTGAAAAGTATAAAATAATTTAAATATTATTGAAGTTGGTGCAAAATATACTCAGCAGGTACGCTAACACCAACTTCTATAATATTTAAATTATTTTTTACTTTTCAGTGATATTGAAGTCGGTTCAATTTTTTTTTTTAAACGTTTTATTATACTACCAACGTGCAGGCATGCGTACGGCCCGTCTGATGGTAAGCAGTCACCGCAGCCTATAGTCGCTAGCAACATCAGAAGAATCACCAGCGCATTGCCGACCCTTGAGACTTTAGATATTAAGTCTTTGTGTCTAGTAATTTCACCAGCTACAGTGCCCTTCACGCCAGAACACAGCAATGCTGCACACATTGCTCCCTGTTTTCTGTGTTTATTAACACCCAGACAGAAACTTGGTGGCAACCTAAAAAGTAGCTGCCGGAGCAACTTACCACTATAGCAACTGATTTGTAGAAAATACAAATACAACGTAAAAGATAAAATACGGAAAGTAAATTGTCAAAGAATATTGGCGCTACGGCACCGTATGCATGCAAGTACAGAACCGACGGTTGCAGGGGACAACTGTAATCTGATTACAGGCTGCAATACCCGCGTCTCTGTTCCATCGGCATTGCACATTATGTATGTATGTGCAGTGAATCCTACTAACGCGACAAAATTTTAACCTCCATCGCAAAATGGACGGGTTTTATAAGTTTCACGCCTAAGTAGGTGTTTGTCTGGCTGTGGTTGATAACTTGGCTCTTAAACAAAAGAAAAAAAGTATCGACACATAGTGCAACGAAAACAAAGATCCTCATTAGTTGTGTGAGGGCAAACAGGGCTCTGCCTCATGGCCTCAGCATATCGCTACAACATAGCGTTTTATAGAGCGGCGCTGGTATTCAACAGACAGCAGGCACCTAAAACCTGTGCGTGGGCGTATATTTCTTGCTCCCCCTGGAACGTGCTCTGGCGAGCATCTGGTGCTGAAGAGACTCTAGCGAGGTCTGAGCGGAGTGCCCATATTATCGATGAAGGCCACCGGAGAAGGTTTTAGTGGGTAAAAGTCACACATAACCCGGTCTTCGTCTCTGAGAAGAGTGGTTAAAAAAAGGTAGGTAAATAAAACTGGTACTGTATAAAATTAGTCGGCATCACGGAAGGTCAAATTCAAAAATAGAGAACTAGATATGTAAAAAAATATATATATTTTTAATCTATCTAAATCTCCATATTCTATATTCACACCACACAGTGAGAACGGTTCAAACGATTCCATTAAAAATTTGTACATAGAGACGATTTCGATAGCGCGTTTCTGAAATTGCATTATTTTCAGTTTTTTTTCATTGAGGTTTTGGCACGTTCCATTTTAATATGCTACAGTGCTATAAATAGTTTATCCGTTTTAGACATTAAGGCTGCCTGTCCACCGGAGCGGAGCGAGGCAGTGGAGAGGAGAAACGGAGAAATATTAACCAATAAGATTCAATAAGATTTTGGAGCAGAGATTTTGTGCAATCTTATTGGTTAATATTTCTCCGTTTCTCCGCTCCACTGCCTCGCTCCGCTCCGGTGGACAGGCAGCCTGACTCGACTTTTAAATCAAAACATAACTTGCTAGCTAGCTTTTGTATGTATGGGCGCATTAAGGGAGAGAGAAGTTTTGAGAGAAACAAATACTTTTACTTTACTACTACTACACACTAATACTTAATACTTTACTTTTTTTTTTAGTTTTTTTACTGTAAAACCTACATAAAAACTGTTTCAATAATAACCAAATAAAAATAATTTCAATAGCTTTTTCTATTTGGTTTGAAAAGCTATTTACACTTACAAGTGTTGGTTATTGTAACGTAGCCATTCACAATACTTTTATTGTTAAAATTGACAATTAAATATTTTAGTTAAAGTACTCAGCACACCACGATGGGGCTGGCGTATACCTACCTACCTACGTGAGCAAAATGGTTAGTAAAATGTGTTAAAAATCAAATCAAAACAGCAACCTATTCATTTTACAAACCAAATGTATACAATCATTTTATAATAAGTGTAACTCAGTGTAACTCTGCATTTTTAAATTATTGCAAATTATATAAAATAATTTAAGAAAATTATGTGATACTAGCTGACCCACGCAGCTCCGCCCGCGCTGTGTTTACGTTAACTAAACTTTTAATAACAGACATTTGCATCGAATACATAACCTCCTTTTTTAAAGTCGGTTAAAAACTGGGACCCACTTTTTACTTGCTCTCCAAAGCACGGACCCGTTTAGTTCAAATGGCGTTAAACGGTCACCCATCTATTTAATGACCTTACCTAACGTTGCTTAACCAGATCGATTACAAAACCTTGATAACAACTCTCTGTGAGTGTTACCTTACTTACCTTACGAAAAAATTATAAAATCGGACCAAGCGTATAACCAAGTACCCATTTTGACTTTAATCCCCTCTCCCAAAAGAACCGTGCTAGATTACGGGATAAAAAGTATCCTATGTCCTACCTCGTAGTAAGATCTCAAATCATGCCAAGTTTCACTTGAATCCATTCAGTAGTTTCGGCGTGATGCGCAGCCGTGATACAGACAGACAGACAGACAGACAGACAAAAATTTAAAAAATTACATTTTCGGCCTCAGTATCGGTTATAGAATGCCCTCCAAATATAATTTTCAAAATATCTTCAATGTACAGAATTGGACCTGTTACAGTTTTATTATAAGTATATAGATTTATTATATTTAAATATTATATTAATAATTAGTTTATCGCCGTGATGTCGATTGCCCTAACGAAATAAACAAGGGCGAAATTTCAATGCTGCGTTAACAACATTAATTAGGGAATCATGGATGTTTCCATAATCAGCGTAGGCGTACTGAAGCCGGCGCCAAGTTGGAGCTTAGTGATGTGGATATTTTATTTAAACAGATATAAATACAAAAGAACAAAAACCAACTGCTAAACAAATAGACTGATACACATAATATGTGTATACAAAGTGTTACAAAATACCCCGTATAAATAAATAAAAAAATATTATTTTCACTGATGTGCAAATCCTATTTCAGTAAAATTAAAAAGTAAACTACGCAGAATGTACCTACATTTCTAATTCATTCGCGGAACGACAAAAAAAATAAAAAGACCTAACCTTACTAGTGTTGACAAAAATTTTGGCTTTGATAATTAATTATATTTTTTGCGGGGTATTTTGTAACACGTTGTATATTATATATTTGAACTTATCTTAGGTGTCGTAATAAAAACAAGAAAACGTGTAGCAGCGTATTTCTTTTCAATTACCTACCACATAGACCGCAATCCCCAATACGGTCCTCTAGTGTTTGCTAACCAATAGCACGTGGGTTCGATTCCCACCAAGTGTCTGGATGAAATTTATATATTAAAGTATGCATTTACAAAAAAAGAGCATATAATTACTAGTATCAGTTGTCTGGTTACCATAGCACCGGCTCTGCGTAATTTGGGATCAGATGTCCGTGTGTTTATCGAAAGCACAAAACAAAGAACAAAACCGTCTATACTGCGATCCCCAAGACAAAGGAATACTGCAATACAAGCCCACATAGAGATGTGAACCTAACGATCTCGGTATGTACTTTAAACGTCTTTGGATGTTCACACGGTGATATGGCATTTACTGGTCCATTTCCACAGTCTAGGCATCCGCTCCCCGTGCTGTGGACTTTGTTTCCCTGCCTACTATTGCATGCAGTATGTTCAAAATTCCAGATACATAAAAAATATGTGATGTTTAAAGCACATACAATAATAGAAAGTTATGTTTAACTATTGTGGAGAATATGTTCAAGATTATGTTTTTCTTCATTGAGGAATTTTAATAAAAACACTTCTCAAGAACCATTATTGAGAGAAATTATAGACAGAATAAACTGAGAGGCCCAGAGTAGGTTTATGTAGATTAAGTTTAATGTTTAACATAGTTTGCTTGTTTAAGTAGTGTAAAACTATACTTGTTAGTTTACATACCAAGGTACGTAGGTCCTTTATATTGTACATAGTTATTAAAAGGAGACCGAATACGAGTCGACTAGAGTCACCTCTAA
Organism: Furcula furcula; assembly: GCA_911728495.1. Lineage (NCBI taxonomy): Eukaryota > Metazoa > Arthropoda > Insecta > Lepidoptera > Notodontidae > Furcula > Furcula furcula. Next base: position 21,425,398 of record OU452244.1, on the reverse strand, counting down.
TATTTGACGTGCCTGTTGGTCTAGTAGTTAGATACCCTGGCTGCTTCCCAATAGGTCGTGGGTTCGATTGTCTGAAAAAAAGTATAACAATATTATAATAGATCCAACCGTTTGTTTTCTATTTGACAGATCTAATTTGACAGTTATAGTATTGTGACCAAGTGATTATAGTGGACACGATATCGATTCATTTTTCTATCGAGTCTGTGCGGAAAGAAAACAGTCGTAGGAATGGCGCTAGTAGTAGTAGAACGTCATTCTATTATCACTTTTGTTACATTGACACGTAATAATGAAACTGATTTTGACGATGAATGTGCGACTATGAATCTGATTTTATTTATAAATAAATAAAAGTAAAAGTCACAATAATTGTTTCATATCATTTCATACCAATATATATTTATACTACATTAGAATGCTACATTATACCCGTGTAAAAATAGTTAATAAACAATATCGATATCTCAATCGTAGCATCACTATGTTGATAGCCATAGAACGTAAATTTTTAAAAACGTTTGTTATTTTATGTAATTTATAAAAAACTACTACTGCACTTATGGACTCAATTTGTCAAAGATGATTATTATACGGGATCAAGGAGCAAACTTAGGCAGTTGTCATATTTTTAAAACCTCGCATTTAAAAGTGAACTTTTGCGTAACATGACGCAGTTACGTTCTATTGGTGCTGTCAAAAAGAAAGTAAACGGTTGGATCTATTATAGTATCAGTTGTCTGGTTTACCATAGCACAGCTCTGCCCAGTTTGTGATCATCTGCCCATTTATGGATTGTCTCAAAATATTATATTATATTAATAGCTCAACAGTGGTACCTACGAATAACTCATGATCATGAAGCTCGCCAGTTTGAAAGACTCCCAATTTTCACAGACGTTTTATTTGTAAAAAAAATACATCAAACTATAGTCCGGGCTCACCTCTACGGTGAGGGAACCAAAGTATACACCATTAAACCGGGGGCAAGTTTGTATCGTGGATGTGTGCTGGGCGTGGGCACGCCAAAATATTCAATTGGCGTATCCTCGGTTGGCGAGCAGCCAGCCGCCCTGCATATTGATGTGCCAACTTTTGCCACCGACTCAGCTCATCGCGGGAACTTCACCGTCGACAAGCCAAACTATAAGCCTGTGCGCGATGATCGCCGGTATTTAATGACCCGCACCTATACTATATGTAATATCATTAAAACAAAACTGCCGTGAAACTTCGTTATTGTTATTAAGAATGAAAGTATCAATATACATTTCAACTGCAGCACTCAAAGTCAGACCATTATCACTTAAGTATTTATGATACGAATTCGATACTATACTAAGGGATGGGGTAATTAATCATTAAAGCACTCTGTGTACAAACAATAAGTTGCATTAATATAATGACACGAAGCTGTTAATTTCTTTAAAATCAAAGGAGCTTATATATAATGCGTGTAACATTCTAAATGGTACATTTTTTCAAATTCTTACACTCGTGTTCACAACAAAGGATCTATCGGTTACTGTTTGTGCATGTGGATGTTATTTTTTTCTTTTATTTATTAATGTCCTACTGGCTGATACGACCACAGCGGCCAATCTTTCACATGATCAGCCATCTACGCGGCAGATATCATAGTGCACAAGCGCTTGCGTAGACACAAGTGCACACTCTCTTCATTTTACCTCTCACAATCCGATGGGGCAGAAAACCGACACGACCGTGGAAAGATCAGGCGGAGAACCGATTTTGCCCATCTGACGCATGAATCATCATACTTTACAAACAATCAGGTGATCGGCCTGCAGTGTCCTAGTCTGTAAGGAACAACAACCCAAAGTGGTTGTTCCCCGTGGGATATGAACCTGCGACCTCCAGTTTGCAAAGCAAGCGGTTTCCCACTGCTCCACGAAGGCTACACTCCATCCGTCTTATTACAAAAAGAAGTTTAACAATGAACTTGGGTTTTTAACACGGGAAATCGTTCCTTAAACCTGGGTCTAAACCTAGGTTTTTCTTTAAACTGCTTTTCGTAATAAGACGGCATATGTCCAGATTTTCTATTTCAGCGCCAACTACTCGTGAACCTATTTACTAACATTGAACTAACTAAAACTTTATGAAAACAATTAAATAACTTTAGCAACATAAAACAAGTTGTTCATAAAGTTATTCAAAACAATGGAAATTCCGTTATGAAAAGTAAACAGGGCTTTCATAAATGGAGCGAAGATCAACTTTGATTTGATGGATGAGCTCGGAACAGAATACTTTTGTTTTCCAATAATGTAGGTAGCTATTAAGAGCTGAAGAAAATCCATGATTATAAAATTTTTCTTCAAACATTCTGGAATAAGATAGTTTTCAAACCGCAGTATTTACAAATATCTACTACAATATCTACGTTCGATAGACACAAATAAATAGCATTCTTTAAATGTATGTACGCGTGTTGCAATTTTTTTTTGAGTCCATTTTGAGTACTTAGTTATTACTGAGGATCATGACTCCGATGTGTACTTTGCACTTTTTTCCGGTAAACATGTAGCTGCAACTGCTACTTAGAAGCCTGTTAGCCTCCTCTGGAATACATCAATCAAGTCTATTTCATTTCTAGCCAATTCCGACTGGGCAGCTTATTAATTCAATTGTTTAGCCCAAAATACCGAGAAACTGATTTCCCAGAATAACCGTGGTGTGTTCACAGCACTGCACACACTCGTCATTACATATTTTCCTTTATTTCTGTTATTTGCTACTTGGTCTATCGTATTTTTCCTAATAAACTAGATATTTATTACGATTACCCTGAAAACAAGTAGATATACATATAAAAGTCTCTCGATTCACTCAGTCATGTCATTTTTATTGGATCCGCCACGCATAATGTCCAAGTAAAGTCCATTGCGGTAATTTGCGCAAAGTAAAAGCAGAGTAAAATCATCTCAGGTGCTTAGACGCACACTTAGGTTGGCGCAAGAAGTTGTGTGTAATAAAGCCAAACTTGACGACCTACGAGTATGTACCAGAAAATGTAATTAAAACATCTTTTATTAACACTCATAATATAAACTTTACGATGTTAAATTCAGAATCCAAAACAGTATTTTACAACATTCAATAGCAACTGCCGAACGTTAGAATATCCATTAGGACTCATAAATTCAAATGCCAAAACACATTAAAGTAACTACAAAGCATTTGGCAACGATTCGACATGGACCACTATCGAAGCCAGCAAAGGTCGAATGTAGACGTTTGCACTACTCAACTTTATCTATACTTATAATAAAACTGTAACAGGTCCAATTCTGTACATTGAAGATATTTTGAAAATTATATTTGGAGGGCATTCCATAACGGATACTGAGGCGGAAAATGTAATTTTTTAAATTTTTGTCTGTCTGTCTGTCTGTCTGTCTGTCTGTCTGTCTGTCTGTATCACGGCTGAGCATCACGCCGAAACTACTGAATGGATTCAAATGAAACTTGGCATGATTTGAGATCTTACTACGAGGTAGGACATAGGATACTTTTTATCCCGTAATCTAGCACGGTTCTTTTGGGAGAGGGGATTAAAGTCAAAATGGGTACTTGGTTATACGCTTGGTCCGATCTTATCAATTTTTCTTTATAATATATTAAATATTAGTAAGGGAACAGTCATAGAGAGTTATTATCAAGGTTTTGTAATCGATCGGGTTAAGCAACGTTTGATAAGGTCATTAAATAGATGGGTGACCGTTTAACACCATTTGAACTAAACGGGTCTGTGCTTTGGAGAGCAAGTAAAAAGTGGGTCCCCGTTTTTAACCGACTATAAAAATGGAGGTTATGTATTCAATGCGAATGTCTGTTATTAAAAGTTTTGTTTAGCGTAAAAATAGCGCAGGCGGAGCTGCGTGGGTCAGCTAGTGTAAAATAATTCTGCAAACAGAGTGCCTGACAAAATGCAAAACTTCTTGTATGTTATGAATTACGACTTATCACAAATCAGTTAAGTAAGTATTAGCTAGTATACCTATTATGCAAATGATCAGGTAGGTACAACACCAGCGTCAGATATTCGGCCACAAAGTTTCACTACTGTGTATTCAAGTGTAAAGGATACTTGCTAAAGGGAAATTACAGGGAAAGGAACTTACTCGTGACAATGTCACATGCGTGCTACTGCTGCTAGCGTTTCACTATCAGGGGCAAGTCTGCTTCGACAACTCATTACTAAATTTGTGTAAACCTTTATCATCATATTTAATTCTTTATCACCTATTTATAAATAAGTAGTACTAAATGTAGACACTCCATTTGCCAATACATATTCTCAATACTCTTTTAACAAATAAAATAATGTGATTTACGGGCACGCCATCCCAGAACTCGAATATACGAACTAGTGCCTACATCGCGCAAATGTATGTAACGATATAAAATATCTACGTTACATAGAGCCCTGACAAATCGCACACATAACTCAAGTTCACCTAGCGTGTCTGAGCCGGCCCAGCCAGAGCCCGGCGAATATATTCCAACGTAACTTTGGGACGTTTTGACGATATTCGGTACAGGTGAAGGATATTAGTGATCCGTTAAGGTGTCTGCTCAGCGGGGCAGCTGCCCGCAGACGTATAATCGGATTACCGACGTGCTCCTTAATCTGTATAGAGCTGACTTCTAGTAAACAAAAAAGTTTATAGGGTTTTATCGTTGTTTAGTACAAAACGCTCAATGAAATATTACGAACTGAAGTACCTAGTATAGTACCTTTCTTTTTATCTATATGTACTTATAATAAAGCTGTAACAGGTCCAATTCTGTACATTGAAAATTTTGGAGGGCAATCTATAACCGATACTGAAGCCAAACCTGTAATTTTTTAATATTTTGTACGTCTGTCTGTCTGTATCATGGCCTTTCTCTTTCTTTCTTCTATGTAATTCAGTTAATACTACAAGGTAGGACATAGGATACTTTTTATACCGTAATCCAGCACTCTTGGGAGAAAGGATTAAAGTCAAAACGTGTACTTTTTTTTTTGGGAATGATAGACGCTGTTGGCCTCGGATGGCCATTACAGCTTCACCGGACAATAGGAGGCGAGCGCTTAAAGCGCTCTAGCTTTAACGGCAGAAGTAGCGACGAGCTCAAGGGCACCTCAGGGAGGCACGGCCTCGGCTTGGGCTGTCGCTGAAGAGAGGGCTGAGTTTACCACCGGTTCACAACGCGCCTCCACTGAGAAGAACCGGCAAGAAACTCAGTGGGGATCGCCGAGGCCGTGCCTCCCTGAGGTGCCCTTGAGCTCGACGTGCATCAGCACGTCGTTGAGGTCGCATACGTACGACCCTTCGGCCTCGCCGGCGAGTACGGTGTCTGATAGCTAGTGTAGCATACGGTTGTCGGGGAGGGTTCGGCGCATACCGGTCCAATAGGACCGTCATGGGGTCAGGAGGGTCGAGCAGTACGTGCCGTGGGCTACGGCGCGAGTCAGAAGGACTAGGGGCGTAATCGGCGGCGGCGCGGATTAAACTGTTCGCGTGACGGGACGCGGATTCAAAGTAGCGTTTCGACGCTTCTTTGAGGAACTTACAAAGGGAATCTAACTTGAAATCGGAATGCAGATCTACGTTCCGCATGTACCACGGGGCACCGACGGCACGTCGGAGGAAACGATTCTGGATAACCTGGAGGCTATCGATATGGGTGCGGGCGGCGTGCGCGAAAACTACACTCGCGTAAGTGGGTCACTCGCGCGTAATGATTGGGCGAATGCAAGCTTTGTATAATGTCAACTTATTTCTAAGCGACATTTTACTCCGCTTGCAGAGAAGGGGATACAGGCGACCTAATACGAAAGCCGCTCGATTGCGGACGGACCTAATGTGCGGGCCGAAAGTCATGGCGGAGTCCAAGGTGACTCCGAGGTACTTAACCTTCCTAGTCCAGGGGATAGGGCGATTGAATAGGGATATTGGGGCCAGTCGTCTGTTGGGCCGAAGGCTCCGCGCGGAGAACATATTGGCGGGTCCCCGGGAGAAGACCACCGCGGCACTCTTCTCCGGGTTCACCTCTATGCGCCACGTACGGAACCATTGACCCAGGGCGTCGACTGCGGCTTGAAGAGCACGCGTTAAATAGGACATGTTCCTATGGGAATAATAGAGAGCGGTGTCATCCGCGTAAAGGGGGAGTTGGACGCTGCTGGTCAGGATGTGCTCCGTGAGGCGGTGCACCTGGTGGACGCAAGAGTGTCTGGTTCGAAAGCCAAACTGCTCGTCGATGAGGATATTATTGGAAGTGACAAACTCTTTGAGTCTCGCCAGCAGCAAGCGCTCATAGAGTTTGCCGAGAGACTTGAGAAGACTGATAGGCCGGTAGCTCGCAGGGCTGCTGCGAGGCTTACCCGGCTTAGGGATACCTACTACATCCGCGTCTTTCCACTCGGCAGGAAAGACGCAGTGGGACATGGCTGCGTTGAAGATAGTCACTAAAAGACATATCAGATAGATAGATAGATAGATTAATACTTTATTGCACACATTTTGTTGAACAATACATGAAACAGTTACATAACTTAATGTGAGCAAAGGCGGATCAGATGGACAGGGAGAACCTTAAGGATGCGATTGGAGATGCCGTCGGAGCCCGGTGCTTTCTTCGGCTTAAGGCCTTTGATTAGGTCTTCCACCTCGGTCTGCGTGACCGGGGAGAGGGATTCGGTGGGAGGGAGTGAGGACCTGCGCTCTACTTCCCTATCCACGAGATCAAGGTGCGTAAAATGTGTACTTGGTTATACGCGTGGCCCAATTTTATCAATTTTTCATTATAGTCATAATAAATATTAGTAAGGAAACACTCAGACATTTCCACGAACGCTCACTGTTTTCCTATTATTACAGCATGCCGATAAAATGAAAAAGTAATAAAAAATACGTAATCATTTCTATTTAATCATTTTAATTTACTGTCTGGATTATTAAATTTGTAAATCATTCCACGAAACACAATTACGTTGTCGGACTAAAAATGTCAAGAATTTAATAACTTGAAAGTAATTTACCACCACAAAAGTGAGAGAGAAATAAATTCATTTCCATTCTTCTTCTAATTACTGTTTTTACTCGTTGCGTGGGCCGGTTCGAAACGAGTTTATGAAAAACTTTGCTTGCATACAAACTAGTTCTATTTGCGAGTGCTTTTGACACAAACTCTATACTAGCTAGGCACTGTGCTATTGTCGATGTGGTTATGACCAGTACCCTGTTCAATTAGAATTTGCAACGAGTTTGCGCCGGACTACTGCCAATATTGTTTCTCGTAAAATTGTATGGATTTTTACATTTTCGATTGTGTGAGGTTTTTACATGAAATTAGGCACTAGTAAATGTGTAGGTAGAGAGAAAAAGAACCTCGGTTATCGTAAAGCAGGTGACCTTGCTTACCGCAGTAATTAAACGCTAATACAAAGGTGACATAATATGACTGCAGTCTTTTATAGTTCCCTAATCCATGTAGTGTAGTGTGTTATATAGTAAGTCAATGGAGAGAGCCTACTGCATCTTAGTATCTATCCATCAATGTCGTCCACTACTGAACAAAGGTCTCTCCCTTAAAACGCCACAATGAACGACGCGAACGGTTAGCCATTTGCATCCATCGGTTGTCCGCTACTCTTACAATGTCATTGGTCGACGTAGTGGGAGGCCTGCCTAGTTGAGTACGCTGCGTCACCCTGTTCGTGGTCGCCACTCGAAAGCCTTTCTTCCCCGTCGTTATTGGTACTTCAAACGATGTGGCCTGCCCATTGTCACTTCAACTTGCAAATCCTGAGAGGTCCTGGTATCTCTAAGCTCCGCCTAAAGAGAGTTTTCAGATATATTTTTTATATCTTTACTTTTCCAGCAAATAAACTTTTTTCAATTTGATTGATCCTATCTATTCAACTTTTACCCAAGTACATACAAACCTTATGGAAGTAATCAATATAACAAAGATTACATTGGGGATCGTGAAAGCAAACTATCCGCTTTCATATAAACCAGATCATATTTGATTTGATGGATGAGCCTTGCGCGTTTGCTTTCTGAGATCTTAGTTATTATACCAACCTCCTCAGTACCTAGTTCAGTAAATATACAAACTTGAACAAATGGCAACGTCACCGCAGTTATAAGCACCGCATCATCACCACACAAAGGTGTTCTTTGGGTGCGGTATGCGACCGCAAAGTGGCCGGAGAAAATTAAAATTGTCTGTTAAAAAAGTGGTGTAAATACACGCGTACAAAGTTCAGTCTGCGACTGACGGGCCACGCTGAGGGCCCGATAACCCAAGAACGCTACTCGAAATTTAGGATACAAAAAACAATACATAGAAACTAGGTATGGTTGTGTGTGTGATATAACACTTGTGTAAGGTGATTTTAGTAGTTCCCCAGTAGGGTTGCTCAAATTATTTAAGCGGGCCTAAGATTTATACCAAATATCTTAGTTATCCTAAAATATCATCATTCATCATCATTAGCAGCCGATAGACGTCCACTGCTGAACAAAGGCCTCGCCCTTAGATGGGAGGGGTTGCCATAATCCCCACGCTTGGCAGGTGGCTTGGGGATAGATGAAAGGATAAATCCAAAAGAAAGACGCTGCTGCCCGTCTTCCTGTTCTCGCTTAGTCGGCTCTTACGGCACCCAAGGAGAGGAGATGGGCGGATACAATTCTAACCCGGCACCCCACGGGTAAAAAAAATATGAGTACATATTCTAAACTATGCTTATTATACTCACCCTTTGGGGGTGCATAGTGGGCGTGCATTACAAGTAGCTAGTAGTTAACAGCCCAAACATTGCCACATGATAACTTACTACATACGATATTATTATGAGGACAGAGCCAGGAACAAATTGTTCGATAGATATTTTATAGTGATTCTATATAAGGGGTCTTAGAAGAAAGAAATTATTTTGCGTGTCATTAAAAACAGTGTTAATACGCCAAATGGTTATACCAAACATTTTTATAAAATTTAACTTGCATAGGTACTATAATATAATAACGAGTAAAATCGCTTCAACAGCTTCATTGAAAATAAGAAAATAATGAGAACAAAGAAACGTTTCAACTTTTAAAAAAGCCCGCTTGACGCCTTCCAGCAATTATAATATCAAAAGGATCGACTTTCTTAACATTCACAAATGTTCTTTCTTTTTTTTTAACAGCTTTACTGCGGCTGTGCCTAGGGCTACGGCTGAAATTATGTCGGGACATAATATGATTTTCTTATAAAATAATGTAGTCTCAACAAAATTCAAAAACATTTTGATATTTTCACAACAATGTGTTTTTAAACAGTGATTTTTAAAATATAATTCAGTAATGACTTCTTATTCAATTTAGTTACAAGATATTATCTAACTAAAAAATAAGCAAATAAGCATTGATTTGGTTTTATGTTAGTAGAAATAAACCTTTAAATATGTGTAAGAACAATTCCACGTTTTATTTTTAAACAATGTTCCCTTTTTTACAGACACGGAGAGTTTCTGCTCATTGGTATCTTTAAGTTACAGGGCGGCGTTACATAAGGCACTTGAGAAGGTAATGTTTCTTTAGAAATGACTGTGGCTCGCCGGCGCCGCGGCGTTCACTCAGTGAAGCTATATTTCTAGCAACGAGAGTGGCAACTATAAACTTTTGCCCACTCAGCTCGTTTTACGCGCCCCGCTATCACGCCCAGGAGGCCTAACCTCTTTCGTTACAACTTCTTAGACATTTATAATATACTATTAGGGACAGGACGTGCTCGAAATTACTTAATAGTGTATTATACTAACCTTTATTACTTATATTTGGGTCTTGTGGTGTCTGAGAAAGAATAATTTTGCCTTATAATGTCCCTTGGGTGTTTTAAAACGTAGTAAAGTCGTAAACAGTTTCACTAGAAGCTCATATAACATTGCCTATCATTTAGTTATACATTATATTAGGTCCTTACATATGAAATTAGCGTTTTGTCGTACTGGCCACTTTTATCTGAAATATCTTCTCTTTGGTTAAGAATTCCGAATTCAAATTTATAAATTCATTTAGCTGGTACATTTGACTTTTGAAAACAGTCATTCATTTGTTTTTTCCTCATTATTTTTTTCTTTGGCGTCTCTTATTACCGCACAATAGATGATCAAACGAACTTCTTGAAGTGAAGTTCTATCATTATTATATGAGTTTATTTATACCAAGATATAATTTAACAAGTAGTAGTACTTCCAATCTACTAGCGAGTTACGCAAGTTTAGAGACGTAAAACTGTGTTTTTTTTACCACCAGTTACGTCACGGATGGTCCAGACAGCTCATTCTTTAGAGATTATGTTTATGCCTATGGATCAACAAAACCTTATTTTAGGGTTAAATTAACTGAACATGTGTTTTGTGATTTAATCATGGGTGGGCGGGTCTTTATATCTTCGTATAAATCAACTCATATAATAATTATAGAACTTCACTTCAAGAAGTTCGTTTGATCATCTATTATATTTCATTGATTTATACTTCAGATATAATTTAACAAGTAGATGTTTAGAGAGTAAGGTTTTGTTTCGATAGTATAGATAGATAGTTTTTATTTCTAAGCAAAATATTAGTTATACTGATAACCATAAACTCCCGTAGATTTTTAAACGGCGTTATAATAGGTAATAATTATATGTATATCATTTGTGTTCTTAGTACTTTAGTCATTTGAAACATAGGAATGGTAGATAATAAAAAGAAGAAGAATGGTCAAAAACCACGGATAAGTTAGTTCAGCTGACGGTTTTTCTAATTACGACATTAGGAGTAGGTACCTGCTAAGACCCGCAAATCGTGCGGGTGGGTTGACATTTGTTATGCACGCAAGGCGATTTTAGAAACACTCTAATCTATGTTTATTAGAAATTAAAAATGAATAAAGGTATTATTTTACTGTGCTTCATGAGGTCAGGAAACTCTCCATTCTGGACAATGATGTTACCTACTTAATTAATTGCTTATATCACTAAAAGTCTCCAATACTGAAATTATGTCGGGACATAATATGATTTTCTTATAAAATAATGTAGTCTCAACAAAATTCAAAAACATTTTGATATTTTCACAACAATGTGTTTTTAAACAGTGATTTTTAAAATATAATTCAGTAATGACTTCTTATTCAATTTAGTTACAAGATATTATCTAACTAAAAAATAAGCAAATAAGCATTGATTTGGTTTTATGTTAGTAGAAATAAACCTTTAAATATGTGTAAGAACAATTCCACGTTTTATTTTTAAACAATGTTCCCTTTTTTACAGACACGGAGAGTTTCTGCTCATTGGTATCTTTAAGTTACAGGGCGGCGTTACATAAGGCACTTGAGAAGGTAATGTTTCTTTAGAAATGACTGTGGCTCGCCGGCGCCGCGGCGTTCACTCAGTGAAGCTATATTTCTAGCAACGAGAGTGGCAACTATAAACTTTTGCCCACTCAGCTCGTTTTACGCGCCCCGCTATCACGCCCAGGAGGCCTAACCTCTTTCGTTACAACTTCTTAGACATTTATAATATACTATTAGGGACAGGACGTGCTCGAAATTACTTAATAGTGTATTATACTAACCTTTATTACTTATATTTGGGTCTTGTGGTGTCTGAGAAAGAATAATTTTGCCTTATAATGTCCCTTGGGTGTTTTAAAACGTAGTAAAGTCGTAAACAGTTTCACTAGAAGCTCATATAACATTGCCTATCATTTAGTTATACATTATATTAGGTCCTTACATATGAAATTAGCGTTTTGTCGTACTGGCCACTTTTATCTGAAATATCTTCTCTTTGGTTAAGAATTCCGAATTCAAATTTATAAATTCATTTAGCTGGTACATTTGACTTTTGAAAACAGTCATTCATTTGTTTTTTCCTCATTATTTTTTTCTTTGGCGTCTCTTATTACCGCACAATAGATGATCAAACGAACTTCTTGAAGTGAAGTTCTATCATTATTATATGAGTTTATTTATACCAAGATATAATTTAACAAGTAGTAGTACTTCCAATCTACTAGCGAGTTACGCAAGTTTAGAGACGTAAAACTGTGTTTTTTTTACCACCAGTTACGTCACGGATGGTCCAGACAGCTCATTCTTTAGAGATTATGTTTATGCCTATGGATCAACAAAACCTTATTTTAGGGTTAAATTAACTGAACATGTGTTTTGTGATTTAATCATGGGTGGGCGGGTCTTTATATCTTCGTATAAATCAACTCATATAATAATTATAGAACTTCACTTCAAGAAGTTCGTTTGATCATCTATTATATTTCATTGATTTATACTTCAGATATAATTTAACAAGTAGATGTTTAGAGAGTAAGGTTTTGTTTCGATAGTATAGATAGATAGTTTTTATTTCTAAGCAAAATATTAGTTATACTGATAACCATAAACTCCCGTAGATTTTTAAACGGCGTTATAATAGGTAATAATTATATGTATATCATTTGTGTTCTTAGTACTTTAGTCATTTGAAACATAGGAATGGTAGATAATAAAAAGAAGAAGAATGGTCAAAAACCACGGATAAGTTAGTTCAGCTGACGGTTTTTCTAATTACGACATTAGGAGTAGGTACCTGCTAAGACCCGCAAATCGTGCGGGTGGGTTGACATTTGTTATGCACGCAAGGCGATTTTAGAAACACTCTAATCTATGTTTATTAGAAATTAAAAATGAATAAAGGTATTATTTTACTGTGCTTCATGAGGTCAGGAAACTCTCCATTCTGGACAATGATGTTACCTACTTAATTAATTGCTTATATCACTAAAAGTCTCCAATACTGAAATTATGTCGGGACATAATATGATTTTCTTATAAAATAATGTAGTCTCAACAAAATTCAAAAACATTTTGATATTTTCACAACAATGTGTTTTTAAACAGTGATTTTTAAAATATAATTCAGTAATGACTTCTTATTCAATTTAGTTACAAGATATTATCTAACTAAAAAATAAGCAAATAAGCATTGATTTGGTTTTATGTTAGTAGAAATAAACCTTTAAATATGTGTAAGAACAATTCCACGTTTTATTTTTAAACAATGTTCCCTTTTTTACAGACACGGAGAGTTTCTGCTCATTGGTATCTTTAAGTTACAGGGCGGCGTTACATAAGGCACTTGAGAAGGTAATGTTTCTTTAGAAATGACTGTGGCTCGCCGGCGCCGCGGCGTTCACTCAGTGAAGCTATATTTCTAGCAACGAGAGTGGCAACTATAAACTTTTGCCCACTCAGCTCGTTTTACGCGCCCCGCTATCACGCCCAGGAGGCCTAACCTCTTTCGTTACAACTTCTTAGACATTTATAATATACTATTAGGGACAGGACGTGCTCGAAATTACTTAATAGTGTATTATACTAACCTTTATTACTTATATTTGGGTCTTGTGGTGTCTGAGAAAGAATAATTTTGCCTTATAATGTCCCTTGGGTGTTTTAAAACGTAGTAAAGTCGTAAACAGTTTCACTAGAAGCTCATATAACATTGCCTATCATTTAGTTATACATTATATTAGGTCCTTACATATGAAATTAGCGTTTTGTCGTACTGGCCACTTTTATCTGAAATATCTTCTCTTTGGTTAAGAATTCCGAATTCAAATTTATAAATTCATTTAGCTGGTACATTTGACTTTTGAAAACAGTCATTCATTTGTTTTTTCCTCATTATTTTTTTCTTTGGCGTCTCTTATTACCGCACAATAGATGATCAAACGAACTTCTTGAAGTGAAGTTCTATCATTATTATATGAGTTTATTTATACCAAGATATAATTTAACAAGTAGTAGTACTTCCAATCTACTAGCGAGTTACGCAAGTTTAGAGACGTAAAACTGTGTTTTTTTTACCACCAGTTACGTCACGGATGGTCCAGACAGCTCATTCTTTAGAGATTATGTTTATGCCTATGGATCAACAAAACCTTATTTTAGGGTTAAATTAACTGAACATGTGTTTTGTGATTTAATCATGGGTGGGCGGGTCTTTATATCTTCGTATAAATCAACTCATATAATAATTATAGAACTTCACTTCAAGAAGTTCGTTTGATCATCTATTATATTTCATTGATTTATACTTCAGATATAATTTAACAAGTAGATGTTTAGAGAGTAAGGTTTTGTTTCGATAGTATAGATAGATAGTTTTTATTTCTAAGCAAAATATTAGTTATACTGATAACCATAAACTCCCGTAGATTTTTAAACGGCGTTATAATAGGTAATAATTATATGTATATCATTTGTGTTCTTAGTACTTTAGTCATTTGAAACATAGGAATGGTAGATAATAAAAAGAAGAAGAATGGTCAAAAACCACGGATAAGTTAGTTCAGCTGACGGTTTTTCTAATTACGACATTAGGAGTAGGTACCTGCTAAGACCCGCAAATCGTGCGGGTGGGTTGACATTTGTTATGCACGCAAGGCGATTTTAGAAACACTCTAATCTATGTTTATTAGAAATTAAAAATGAATAAAGGTATTATTTTACTGTGCTTCATGAGGTCAGGAAACTCTCCATTCTGGACAATGATGTTACCTACTTAATTAATTGCTTATATCACTAAAAGTCTCCAATACTTACAATGACGGGCCTGTTGGTCTAGTGGTTAGTGACCCTGTCTGCTACTTAGACTCTAAGACAACTGAGACTAACTCTGGCATGGATAAATTAAATGATAATTTTATTATAAATTCACATAAAAGCCCATGTAATAATGACCTTAAATTAAATGTAAATAAAATACCCTGTACCCGCTTGGTACATCAGAATATACAAGGTATGTTGGGCAAAGACTTAGAAATTGAATTGTTCTTGAACGGTCACAATATAGATATTTTTTGTATAACTGAACATTGGCTAAAGAGTGACCAGTTCATGTTCAATTTTAATAACTACCAGGTTGCCAGCTCGTTCAGCAGAGTGAACATAATTCGTGGGGGCTCCCTAATTATTACTAAAAAGAATATTAAATACAAAGAACGTACTGATCTGGTGAGCCTTTCTGTTGAACGAGTTATTGAATTAGCTTGCATTGAGACTGAGCAGTTTTTAGTTTTGAGCGTATACAGGCCCCCGTGTTCACCATATGATGATTTTGAACGAATATTAGAAACTGTTTTGCACAAAACGTCCTACACGAATAAAACAATTATTGTCTGTGGAGACTTTAACATAAATCTACTGGAAAATACCACTGTGACCAGTAAATTTATAACATTATTTAGATCACACAATTTGTACAACATGTTCTTGGAGCCCACTAGGATAACCTCTTTTAGCGCAACATGTATCGATAACATATTTACAAGTATGAAACCGATACACAAAGAAGTAATAAATAAACTTGATTCTGACCATTGTGGACAGCTTGCTGTGTTTCCTAGTAAAATCATGAAAACTAAAAGAAATGTTATGTTTGTTCCGATAACGGAACGTCGTTTATGTCATTTCAAAGTCACCCTGACTGACAGCTTGCCTGTGTTGCCCTGTCATGAAGATCCAAATATTTTGTATAACTCGTTATTCCAATGTATCGATAATCGCTTTGGAAAAATATTTAAACCTAAAACTTTATCGATTAATCATAATGTATCATTTAATGATTGGGCGACCGTAGGTATCTATACGATACGAGTCGGAGAAAATTGTACGAACTTTATAATGAAAGATGTGTTAATTCCTCGCCGCTATTTAAAGAATATGTAAAACAATACTCTAAGGTATTTAAACGAGCTTGTTCCATAGCTAAAGCTAATTATTTAAAACAAAAAATCAGAAACTCTGAAAACAAAATTAAAATGACATGGAATATTATAAATAGTGAAACTGGTAGGTCATCAGTACGCAATAATGATTTTTGTTTACATGTGAATAATAAAGATGTAACAGCGGATTTAGATGTGGCGACAGAGTTTGAACGATTTTTTACTGATGTTACCATTAATATAACGAAAACTCTGAATTCGTCGTCCATTTACGCTGAAATTTTATTAAAAGAAAACATACCAGAGTGTGGCACAGCCTTTCAATTCTGTTTTGTTACTGCTAATGATATTATAAATACTTTCAAACAGCTTAATCAGAAAAAGACAGCTGATATATGGGGACTTTCTGTACAAGTAATAGCATCAATAATTGAAGTAATTGCCCCTCAACTAGCAGTGATATTTAATAGCTGTGTTATGAGTGGAGAGTTTCCTGACCTTATGAAGCACAGCAAAATTGTACCTATATTTAAGTCTGGCAGTACCGCTGAGCCTACAAATTTCAGGCCTATTTCGGTGTTGCCAGCCTTAAGTAAAATTTATGAAAAACTTATATTAAATCAAATATTAGATAATTTTAATAAAAACAATTTTATTCATGATAAACAGTTCGGCTTTAGAAAAAATCGATCAACTACTGACGCGGGAGTCGAATTATTAAAATATATTTACCAGGCTTGGGAGGAATCACATGATGCTCTTGGTGTATTCTGTGATTTATCCAAAGCTTTTGATTGCGTAGATCACGACACGATGGTCAGGAAATTACGCCACTATGGTTTGAGGAACAGAGCTTTAGACCTTCTGACTTCATATTTGAATAATAGAATTCAGAAGGTTGATATAAATGGTAAGAGATCCCCAGGATCTGTGGTTTCCTTAGGCGTCCCTCAAGGTTCAATATTAGGCCCATTTCTGTTTTTAATATACATTAATGATTTACCCTACTTCGTGAGGGATAAACTTAATGTTGTATTGTTCGCGGATGATACCTCTCTCTTATTTAAAGTTAAGCGTAAACTCCATGATTATGACGAAGTGAACAACGCCCTCTCTAAAGTTGTCCACTGGTTCAATATTAACAATTTAAAACTGAATGAGAGCAAAACTAAGTGTATAAAATTTGTAACACCTAATGTAAGACCGGTGGCTACCAATGTGGAAATTAATGGAGCATCGTTGGACCTTGAGGTTTCGACTGTGTTTCTTGGTATAACAATAGACGCTAAGCTACAATGGGGCCCACAAATTGAGAAACTGTCAGGTAGACTAAATTCCGCGGCATATGCAGTGAAAAAAATTAGACGCTTAACTGATGTTGAAACCGCTAGAATTGTCTATTTCAGCTATTTCCACAGTATTATGTCTTATGTTATATTACTGTGGGGATCTTCTGCAGAACTTAATGCCATTTTTAACCGGCTTCAAAAAGAAGGTTCTCTATTCGACGCGTATGTATGTAATATTGATAAAAATGCGTAATATTAATATATGTTAGTCTATGTGGGCTTCTAAACAAATTTACCAAATTTTATGAGTGTATGTATGTATGTATGTATGTAGGTATGTATGTATGTATGTAGGTTTGTCCGCCGATTTCTCAGAAACTACAAGTCCGATTTTGAAAATTCTTTTTGCAATAGTTAGAGTATTTTTCAACTTAGGGTAGAGTACAAGTTTCATCAAAATCGGTCCAGTTGTTTAAGAGATATAAACCTTTTATGTTTTCAGTAAGTTACTGTAACGTAGACGTTCGAGTTGCGTGATAGTGCTGATACCTATTTTGGTAAAATAAGTCACTAAAAAGTGTTAAATAAACTATTTAAAAAAAAAAAAACCGACTTCAAAGTAAATTATCTAAAAAGCATAAAATAACGAAAATATATTGAAGTCGGTGTCAGCTGGTGCTAGTGTTAGTTAACATGATGTGCTAGCACCGACTTCAATATATTTTCGTTATTTTATGCTTTTTAGATAATTTACTTTGAAGACGGTTTTTTTTTTTTTTTTAAATAGTTTTTATTCTGCAGAAAAGAGCTGTGAGAGCCATTTATAATCTGGCTCCTACCAATTCACTTAGAGAAAAATTCAAAGAAATAGATATTCTAACGGTTGTTTCACAATTCATATTTGAAAATTTAGTTTATGTTCAGAAAAATATTGGATCTTTTAAAAAATATAGTGATATTCATGGCGTTAATACCCGGAACAAACACGATCTTGTTTTGCATTCCACGCGTCTCCACAGAACAGGCAAATCTTTTATGGGTCAAAGTATACGCTTCTATAACAAACTGCCACAGGATATCCGAGATCTTCCACTGAATAAATTTAAACCTTTGATAAAAAGCAGATTGTCGAAAAAGGCTTATTATAAAATCTCGGATTACCTAGAGGATAAAGCTGCGTGGGCTTGAACTGCCTGACTCATGCAAGCTTTGAATTTTAAGGCTTACAATTTGTAACACCATATAAAGTGGTGGATAACTGATGGCTGCTGCACTAGTCAATTAATTGATGACATCAATAATATGTTAAAGTGCTTTGTGTCTTGCCTGACGAGGCACTGCTTAACAGAATAATTTAAATGTTAGACGTGTGCCACTGTGATCTTAGATCGGTCATGCTCGCCATCGAAAAGTCTTTGCTTGTGGCGGCTTCGTGTGGCGGGTCACCCCCTTCCCTCCAATATGGTTGAGGGGAGTGATGGCTGCTGCTCGAGTCAACTCGTGCGCGGGTGCTGCTTGGGGGGACTGGTCCGACTACTATCCCTTTGGCTTTTTAGTTTGTTGTACCTACTTTCGTCGTATTTTATTATTTTTTTTCTGTATTATTTGATCTTTTGAACGGCAAGACACATTGTCGCTCTGATCTAGTTGTAACATGACAAACTGTTTAAAAAAAAAAATGTGATAAAATGACAAGCCCGCTGAGTTTCTTGCCGAATCTTCTCAGTTGAGGCCGCGTTGTGATCCGGTGGTAGCTTTTTTAAAAAAAATACATGACCTTTCAAAAGTGTTAGCGTTAAGCCTATTTTAAATAAACTATTTTTGAGTTTTGAGTTTGAGTTTTGACTCAACAGGTCGTGGGTTCGATTCCCACCAAGTGTCTGGGTGTTTTATCTATATAAGTATGTATTTACAAAAAAAAAGTATATATGTATTAGTATCAGTAATCTGGTTTCCATAGTACAGGCTCTGCCTAGTTTGGGATCAGATGACTGTGTGTGAATTGTCCCAGGATATTATTATTATTATTCCATTTATTTATTTTTTAAAACTATTCTTTACATTTTTAAATATAAATATAAAACACAAATACATTTAGAAATATAAAAAACACCTTCCAACCGGCTGCGGGAACAGGGTCCTAGCAGACGGTGGTTAAGGCTCCAGAGAGAGGAACTTCCTCACAATGCGTGCCGTCTCCAGGAGCCTGTCACTGCCTTCTGCATCTGGCCCTTGATCCAGCCATCTAACGCGAGCCCCTTGAGGTGTTTATCGATGCTCTTGGCCATTAGGCCATGGGCGGAAACGACTATAGGTACAATGATTGCCCTATCAATGTCCCACATGTCGACAACCTCGTGCGCGAGATCAAGATATTTGCATTCTTTATCTTTCTCCGCTTTCACGAGGTTCTCGTCATGAGGGACAGTGACGTCTACAATCATTGCACGACGCTCGGTGCGATCTATCAGCACAATATCAGGCCTATTGGCGACAATAGTCCTGTCTATGATGATAGATCGGTCCCAGTATAACGTGATATGGCCATCCTCCAGAACTGGTTCTGGTACATACCTGTAGTACGGTGCCTCTGACGTCACAAGGCGGTATTTCAAAGCAAGTTGCTGGTTGGTTATCCTGGCTACTTGGTTGTGTCTGTGCAAGTATTCACGATTTGCGAGACGCGAACAGCCGGAAATAATATGCCTGAGGGATTCACCAGGGCGATGACATGCCCGACAAATTTCGATGGTGCCGTCCCTCAAGATATATTTCCGGTAGTTGTTCGTCATCACAACTTCGTCCATAATTGCACAGACAAAACCTTCGGTTTCCCCAAAGAGGTCACCGAATCGTAGCCAGGCCACGGAGGCTGAGAAGTCTACATCGGGCCCATGAAGAGCCCGGTAGAACCTACTGTGTAGCTCCTTGCTTTGCCATACCGCCTCTCGATCGCCAGTGGTGAACACTACAGGTTTGCGCCAGTTCCCTTTGGCTAAGGATAGAGGCTCACCGTAGGAGTTCACCGTTCACCGTAGGAGTTCACCGTACACCGCTAGAATTTCACTGTACGGGCCAGGAGACCGGTCCATCATACAAGGTCACCGCACAGATTGACTGTACAAGCGGCGACGCTTCAGGCTGCATTGTAACACCTGAGCCACCGGTTCCCTTCAAGTAACCGAGTGTCGGCTGAAGGCACTTGCCGAAGACCCCCGTCGAAGCGTCGAGGACTCGGACGGCCATAAGTTAAGCCTTGCACTATTTTATTGTTCAGACCAGATAACTTCCCCGTGCCGCGAATCCACACCCGTGTGTTTTGCCATTATTTTAGAGACATTAGAGTTTGGTTTTTTGTGCAATTTTAGAGACTATAGAGTTTCAATTTTTCTATGCAAATTTAATTTCTTGCCGGGTTATAGTATTTATTTATTGTCGATTCAATAAACAACTTGTAATTTTATTAGTTGTTCTTATTTCTTGTACCTAGCCGTCAGGCGAACGTAACAGAGACGGCTGGCCTTTTAGAAAAGTTCAGAGTCACACAACGAGCCATGGAGAGAGCTATGCTCGGAGTTTTTTTGCGCGACAGAATCCGAAATGTGGAGATTCGCCGAAGAACTAAGGTCACCGACATAGCTCTCAGAATTTGCAAGTTGAAGTGGCAATGGGCAGGCCACATCGCTCGAAGAACCGATAACCGTTGGGGAAGAAAGGTTCTCGAGTGGCGACCACGAACCGGAAGACGCAGCGTTGGCAGGCCTCCCACTAGGTGGACAGACGACATTGTGCGCGTCGCAGGTAACCGGTGGATGCAAATAGCCAATTGTCGTTCATTGTGGCGTTCTAAGGGGGAGGCCTATGTTCAGCAGTGGACGTCTTCCGGCTGATGATGAAGGATAGAGGGGTCAGTCCATTGTCCACAGCAACCACATCCGTATGCATCTCTCCGCCGCAGTGGAGGAAATATTCCCTGAGGTTACATATCTCACGGTTGTGTAGGGTCTTGGCATTTAAAAAGCCTCGGCCGCCACACTTCCGTGGGATATATAACCTCATCACTGAAGAGCGAGGATGATGCATACGACTGTTCTGTCCAGGGTGTCTAGTTCAGTCTGAGTCCACTTGAGTATGCCAAAGGAGTACATCAAGACTGGCATGACCCAACCATTGTAGGCTCGCACCCTGTTTCCGCCCGACAAAAGACTTTTAAGTACTTTTCTCAGGCGGCCCAGGAAGCGTTCCTGCAACGACTGTTTCATGTCAGTCTCATTGATGCCCAACGCCTGTGACATTCCCAAGTATTTGTAGGTTTCGGTTGCAGAGAGTGTGCTCAGATCGGTAGAGTCTGAGAGCTGTACGCTCCTAGACTCAACCAATCTCCCCCGCTTTACATGCATAACTCCACACCAAACTCCATCCTGATAGAATTACTGAAGGTTTCTGTAACCTTCAGTAAGCCCATCAGTTGGAGTTCAGTGGGGGCAAATAGTTTCAAGTCATCCATGTAAAGCAGGTGAGATATGACCTGACCACCTCTCCGCAACCGATACCCTGACCCTGAACTCTTTAAGAGGTTGCTTAAAGGGTTCAGGGCCAGACAAACCCACATGGGACTCAGACTATCACCCTGAAAGATACCCCGTTCTATCCTTATTGGTTCACCGTTCCCAAGTGTCTGTCGAGATCCTGGATAGAGAAGGACCGTTCTCCACTGCCTCATACACGACGCCAGGAAGGTGCGTAGAGTTGCATTTACTTTATACAACTCTAGCACCCTCATAAGCCATGTATGAGGCACAGAGTCATAGGCCTTCTTGTAATCTATCCAGCATGTCGACAGATCCTTCCGACTCCGGCGAGCCTGCTGGCAGATGGCCATATCAATGAGGAGTAGCTCCTTAGTACCACAGGCCCCACTCCTACATCCATTCTGAGACGCAGACATTATTGAGTTGTCCTCAACATGTCTGTAGATTTTTGCTCTCAGAATGGATGTAAGAGTCTTATAAACTGTAGGCAGACACGTGATCGGCCTATAGTTCTTTGGGTCCGTGGTACTATTGGTCTTATGGAGCAGGTGGGTTATACCTGTAGTCATAAATTCTGGCAGCGACCCAGATTCCAAGGCTGATTGGAACAGGGAAGCCAAGCAAATATGCGAGCTGCGTATCCATTTGAGCCAGAAATTATGCAGTCCGTCTGGTCCTGGTGCCTTCCAATTAGGTAACTGACGGACTGCATCTGCTACATCTTGGGGCCTGATGGTGATGGCCCCCATATCTGGCAATGGCTCACATACTTGCTCAACATCCCTGATCCAATCACCCTCGGAATGAGTGACGGGTACCGACTAGATGTTACGCCAGAACGTGGTCATGGCGTCATCATCCGGTCGCCGCACGTCACCCTCCGTCTGACTAGGTCGCTCCCAGGACCTATAAACCCACCTTTGGTCTCTTTGAAACATATTGTTCTGGAAGTATCGGTCCACACGCGCCTTATACCTGCGTATCCGGTTCGCCCAGGCACAAACTTTCTGCTTCAGAAAGTCGATGCACTCTGTGACACGTGATAATTATTCCCGGGGGCCGATGCCGGTCCCCGAGAATGCACGCCTCACAAAGCGTGTCACTCTAGGGCGCGTATTGCCCTCTCTGAAGCAGGTGAGCTTGCCTATGAGTACCCTAGCCTCGCCAATGCGGCGCTCTATCCTGCACTGCCAAGCCGGTACAGCAGGTCTCAGTCGCGTAGCTGCGTCAGCATTAGGGACCTTGACGCGAGCTACGCGACATGCTGTCATGGCTGCACAGTACAGGAGAGAGTGGGCATCAGCGAGGTCTTCACTACTGTCAAAATAACTTGACAGTAGTGAATCTAAGGCACACACAAGCGCTCTATTTCGTTTGTGCATAGGCAAATGGGGCAATCGAGGTCTAAGGTTTTGCGGCATGGTCCGACATTCCCGAACAACATCTTCCAAAGTACTCCTCAACTGGGTAATTTTGTAGGTACTTACGTTGGTAGTAATGTCGTCCCCATCATTGTCGCTATTAGCTTCGAGCCGTGGCGCGGGCGCGGTGTTAATCACCGGGGCCACAGCTTGCGACGACGGTATACAGGGGGCGACACGGCTACCTTGTACCTCCGAGCGTAGCCGATCAAGCACAGCGTCATCCAACATGTGACCACGTTGGATGGCCCGCACCTGATCAGACAGCCGTTGCGCCGAGACGTTGACAGCTGGCTCAAGCGTCTGAAACAGAGACTGCATCCGGTTGCGATACGCAGTGAGGTTAGTTCCTCCCTCTGTAGCCTCGTAGTAGGCGCGCATGACACTCTCATTGATAGTTGAGGTCCATCGCATGCGCCGCACTACACCACCGGGAACGAGGACCCTGTTCGGGGCCGGTTGCCCCAAACGTCCCAAATCCCTCGGTGGCCGGCCTCTCCGCCGACATACTGGTGGTGGCGACGTCGGCGGAGAGAAGTATTCGTTGCTCTCGCTCGACGCAACTGCAGCCGGCGAACCATCAGAACTGCGGTCCGGCAGCTGCGAGGCGGAGCGTGGCGACGAACCCGGGGATCTTATTATTATTACTTATCAATTTCTGATAGGTTTTTTATGATGATATTTATAGTCGTTTTAGACTTTGTCTTCAAAATGTGACCGTCAGATCGGATTTAGGTCTTGCTTAAAGCTATTATTAATTATCATTTGCGTAGTTAGACATCATCATTAATTATTTTTCTCTTTCAGTAAATTGTATCAACTTAACTATGTTTGATAGTTTACACATAGACATACTACATTCTACATTTATTAGCAACCCAAAGCGCCTACACAATCTGCAGACCAATAAGTGTAATTTATGTTACTATGTGAAAGTCGTAATTTCGTTGGCACCATGTGCGCTATTAACTACCGTAAACCGATCGTAAATATTGGATGGCCACTGCCGTAGTAAGTTATTATTTCAACTTCCCTTACTTAAACTAACTAAAACTACATAAAGTTACTATTAATATATTGTGCCATAATCAGTGGCGAAAGTGTTTCTATATTATACGCTACTTTCTATATAAATGTAGGTAGTATGACCAAGTCAATAGAATCAACGCCTACTTATGACAAATTAACCCCATATAAAGTCAGTCAGTCAGTCTTTGCTTGTGGCGGCTTCGTGTGGCGGGTCACCCCCTTCCCTCTGATATGGTTGAGGGGAGTGATGGCTGGTGCTCGAGTCAACTCGTGCGCGGGTGCTGCTTGGGGGGACTGGTCCGACTACTATCCCTTTGGCCTTTTAGTTTGTTGAAATTTTTGTCGTAATTTATTGTTTTCTTCTTTTCTCCCTTGCTTTATGTTTCGAACGGCAGGACACAATATCGCTAATGTCGATTCATTTGTAACAAAACAATGTTTAAAAAAAAAGTGAAAAAATGACAAGCCCGCTGAGTTTCTTGCCGGATCTTCGCAGTTGAGGCCGCGTTGAGATCCGGTGGTAGCTTTTAAAAAATGACCATTCAAAAGTGTCGTTAAGCCTATTTGAAATAAACTTTTTTGAGTTTGAGTTTAAAATTATCTTCGCACTCATTTTACCAAATCGAATATTTATATTGTGCCCCTTAAACATCCCTTTAGTCTCTAATATCATTTTTGTATAGTTAATCACCTATAACTAGATAGATAATACTTTATTGTATACTATACAGCGGAAAAAAATAAAAACTCTAAATATTAAAATACCTATACAATGGCGGTGTTAACGCAAGTTGCGATAAGACTGCCGTAATCTTGTATCTAAAAATCTTGCAGTAGTTGCACCAAAATATTAGAAATTGAATAATAAATATAGCAACTACATATATCTACCTACCTACCTAATGTATCTTCGAATGAAGGGACTCATAATAACAATTGAACTTCACTTCAATTCAGTCTCCAAACCTGTAAGTGAATATAAATCTAATAATAATAATAATACCAGCCCTTGTTTTTGTCCCACTATTGGGCACAGGCCTCCCTTCAAGATTAGGGGGCTTAGGCCATAGTCCCCAATGCTGGCCAAGTGTGGGTTGGCGGACTTCACACGTTATTCGAGAGCTAGTTAGGCTTTCTAAGACATGCAGGTTTCCTCACGATGTTTTCCTTCACTGAAAGCTAGTAACAATTGCACATAGACGATTCGCACATGATTCATTAAAGAAATCAGAGGTGGGAGCCGGGGTTCGAACCTGCGCACTTTGTTTCCAAGGCAAGCGCTCGCCCACTGAGCTGTTACCGCATCAATAAATCTGGATAATTTAAATTTACTTAATCAAGAACTTTCGTTTTTTCTTTACTCATTGTCTGATAATTCACCAAAAAGTTTAATTTAAAGCCTCTACATTAAATATAGTTCCACTAGATAACAGTAATATAACGTATCAATATTAAATCGACCTATATAAACAACTTCCTGCAAATTGCTCGTCGTAGTAAATTTGCTTTCATTAATATGGTACGAGTGCTTTAATGACTTGCCCATGCTATGAATATTCAGCGAAGTTCATACTACTAGATGAAGCTTCAAAGGATTTATCCAAGCGATAAATGCTTCATGTTCGAAGGACCATATTATTAAGTTAATTACAATCTAAATCCACAATTCTTTATTTCATGTTGCTTTACTTTTATTAGCTCCTTACCTTTTTATAGGGCGACATTTTTTCCTTCATGTTTTTATACTTTGTAGCCGACTTACTTCATTGTGTATTTTTTTTATTTAGCCTAGTGGCGACGAACGTCTTGCTTGTGTAGCAAGACGTTCGTCTGATGGTAGGTAAGTGACATGCCTGCCTATAGACAGCTGCATTGCACTACCGCTCTTCACTCGGCTCTTCATTAGTCATTCATTCATTTATGTTCGGGAATTTCACCAGCTACACACTGCTGCTTGGCGGCAGAATATCTATCACTTACGGTAGTACCAACCTGGACGGTCCCTGGCATAAATAGCAAAAAATAGTTAATTGTATAGCAATATTTCTCTTTAAAAACATTTCGTTATAAAAGTATATGTACTAGCGTACTAACAAACATATGTACATATGTACCGTAGGTATCAAAGAACAAAAGTAATCAGTAGGACCTAAATAAAGTATAAACCCTAACAACATTTTCTGCACACCTATAACATTGTTGATATCCCACAAATTACCTAAGGAAACATGACAAACTTAGATATGAACAAAGAAAAGGAAGGATAAAGCAACAAAGTACGTAAACAAGGGGTCTCATTGGTTTTATTTGAAAAGTTTGGATGATCGCGGTTTACTACCGCCCCACTTCCACGGATAAAGTCTTCATTAGATCAAATCAGGTCCGAAAATTTACATCATTCTTGACACCGAAGTTCACTTAAGTACCAAGCAAAGTTGATGCCAGCGGATAAAATTTGACCTTGGTTATCAAATACAGTGATGAAGGAGCAAAATAAAGACTCATTAAATAAGTCCGAAACTTTTTGAGCAATTAATTACTATCGGGCAAGTCGGAAAAGAAATAAAATATTGCCAAAGTTCGCCCTACTCTAAATCATAAGTCTGGACAACAAACAACGCCTTTATCGGGAAATACAGTTACAGAAACTAAATCTGTATTGTAATGTGGAAGCACAATAGCAAACAAAACGACTGCGAATTCAATGGCTTCTGATGACGGGGCGCTTAGACGCAAACGGCTCTCATAATCTATTCCATCAATGGCGTCAGATAAGATTGTTCCGTCATTATTGAGACGTAATTAATCTTTGTCATTGTTGCCTCCGTCTGCAAATCTGTTGTGGAAAGATATAGACCTCTCTCTTTGTTACCCTCCATTACTTATTTTGCTTTATGACCTTCGCAGCGCATTTGCGAAACGTCTTCATTGAATCCGGTATTGCCAGTCATTGCTTTCTTCAACCCTTTCTAAATGAACCGATCGATTCAGACCGCTTAATTAGTGGATGAACGTTTGAAAATATACTTTCTAGGAAATAATTAATAATTTTAGTTATTTTTTCATATTTGTGGAAATATGTAGTACTTGTTTTTTTTTGGGTATTTTTTTTAGGAATATCAATAATGTTTATAGGTGTTCAGAAATGTTGTTAGGGTATATACTTTATTTTTTGTGTGCGTAAGACTGTTTTTGTTATTATATCTGGATATACGAGTAGTACTTGTAAGTATTTTGTCTCTACCTATTTTTTTTTTTTACTTTAGTCTCAGTATTGTGTAATCATCTAGAAGTTTCTAAGAAATAATATACAAATCCAAACGATAATTAAATAAATCTTCATATAATATTTCTGTTTTATTATATTAGTACCTAACTACATATTTTTGTTAAACTTTAAAGATACTAAAGTCAAATAAAAAGAAGACAACCTTATTTATTCTAAATATCCTAAAGAATTTGCGAGGGAATCTGAATGTCTGAGAAAGCCTAACTAGCATGCCAATGACGTGTGAAGTCCGCCAACCAGCACTTGGCCAGCGTGGTGGACTATTTCCTAAGCCTCTTCATCTTCAGGGGAAGCCACAGTAGGACAAAACCAAGGGCTGATGAAAAAATAATTCTTTCATCGAGGCTTTTATGTCATTTTCCTAATAAAACAATAAATATGGTGCTAATCAGCCAGTATATACCATTACTCCATTACCTTGTTTTTTAATCTTTTTAACCGACTTCAAAAGAGGAGGAGGTTCTCAATTCGTCTGTATATATTTTTTTTTCTATGTATGTTCGGGCATAACTCTGGCAATTATGAACCGATTTGAAAAAATCTTTCTTCCATCCATTCTTTAATCCGTTACTTGGGTCCCATAAAAAAGTTATTGCTTAGTAATAAGTAGTTCCTGAAAAAACAAGAATTTTGACTGCGCAGGAAAGCTGCAGGAAAGCCTATATACACACATCAAAAGTGTCTAGGGATCAAGCATTTTTAAGCGGATTTCTTGAGATTGAGATGTGGCTTTGTAATAAATTTATGATTTTATTAATTTATATGGATCCTTTTTGGTGCATTTCATAATTTGAATCAGGAACTGTGAATCAAATTCGAGTAAAAGATGAAAATCAGCTGTCAATATTTTCCCTATAAAAACATACAACGCATTGAAGACATTATTAGTGCTACTGTTTCCCTACTACTGATTAAAACCAACGTTATTATGGAGCGGCGACGTCATTTAAGCAGGGAAGAAATGCTCAGAGCCGTGGGAATGATAGAAGCTGGTTCCCGGCAACGTACTGTGGCTTTAGCTCTGAATACAAGTCAGAGTGTTATCAGTCGACTTTGGACACGTTACCGAAGCACTGGTACCGTGGCTGAGCGCCATGGAGGACGGTATCGCTGCACCACACGGAGACAAGACCGATATATTCAAATCTTAACTCGAAGAGCTCCAACAATAACTGCCATGATGTTAGCCGTGAGGCTTCATCACTCTTCAGGGAACTTAATTAGCGACCAAACAGTCAGAAACCGCTTGCACGAAGTGAACCTTCATTCCCGAAGACCGCTACGGGTACCACCTATAGCAATGCACAATCGTAGGATTCGATATCAATGGGCTCTTGAACACAGAAATTGGGCAGAAGAACAATGGCGTTTTGTGTGCTTTTCTGATGAGTCTCGTTTTGGTATGAGACCGGATACAAGACGTATACGACACTGGAGAACCCCTGGACGCCAACAGCGATTAAAATCCTGCCAGGAAGTCCATCCTTATAGTGGTGGAACCATCATGGTATGGGCGGGTATTTGGATCGGCGGAAGAACTGAGTTGATTTGGATCAGAGGCAACCTCAACGCTCAAATTTATGCTGAGACGAATTATGATGATGACGTCTGATACAAATCAGACGTCATCGTTCCTCTACAAGTGCAAATCGGTCCCTTATTTCAGTTAATGCATGATAATGCACGACCGCACACCGCAAGAGTTGTAAGACAGACTCTCGCCGCAGCTAACATCAATGTCCTGCCCTGGCCTGCTCAGTCGCCAGACTTGAACCCGATTGAGCATGCATGGGATATGCTACAGAGAAGAGCTCTGCCGAATATGGAGGGTATCCAGTCGCAAGAAGACCTTTTTTTGTTGTTGCAACGAACATGGGCGGCCATTCCACAGCGTGATTTGGATGAACTCATTTTGAGTATGCCAAACCGATGTTCTTGTGTTGTTAGTGTTCGCGGTAGAAACACGGATTATTAATTGTTTAAGTTACCCAATAAAATTTTAAAGAAAACTGTTATTTCAGTCTTTTTTTCGAACTTTTGTGTTAGTGGTTCAAATGTCAAAAATCCCTTTATTAGGAAAATGGCAAATTTCTTTATTAATGCAAAGGTGACTTGGTTTATCGTTACTGTGACAAACGAAAACACTTTATTTGATGAATCCTTAAAGAAAATTTTAATTAATATCAATCAGGAGAAAAGTTATTGCAAAAATATATGTTGATCCCTAGACACTTTTGATGTGTGTAGATAACTTTATGTCGCTTTTTAAGGACAAAAATGGTCATAACTCTGGCAAATATTTACCAATTTCAATAATTCTTTTTTTATTCGAAAGAAGAAACCATTGTAATGAAGGTTTATAAATAAATAATAATAAGATAAATTCCTCCATATCATTCATACAGGTGTATGAATGATATGGAGGAATTTATCTGGTAAAAACCATAAAACTGATGTTCTCCTTAACATTTCTCTGACAAATATGAACCGATTTCGATGATTCTTTTTTTTTATTCGAGAGATTAAACTACTATAATGATTCCATGCCAATTTCATTACGATCGGATAAATTGTTTCTGAGTTTCTGAGGAAACATGAATTATGTAAAAGTATGTAGACGATAATGTGAAATCATAATGATGTCATAACCTACCTAGATCATTTTACCGTCTTCGATGGTTCAATCAACATTTATGAAAATATCACTAAAAAGTATAAAATAAAATCTTTTAAAAAAAAATTGAACCGTCTTCAATATCACTGAAAAGTATAAAATAATTTAAATATTATTGAAGTTGGTGCCAATTATACACAGCAGGTACGCTAAAACCAACTTCTATAATATTTAAATTATTTTATACTTTTCAGTGATATTGAAGTCGATTCAATTTTTTTTTAAAGATTTTATATGAAATAAAATTGAATTTAACATATAAAATCAACAGAAACCGGATGTATCATCGAATATTATGTCCGCATATTGAATAATCATGATTGAATAACAATCGCGGAGTTTCAGAAATATATTGTACAATTTCTGCATAACAGTATATTCTCCCGCCATAAAACTCGTACCCCGGCTGACGTTCAATATTATTGTGTAGCCCATGTGTAGCCGTAAACTCCGTAAATCCTTCGTAGGAGAGTGTAAAGACACAAAGTATTCAAAATGAAATTGACTCGTTTCATATAGCTGAATCCACGATTTGTGAGGTCGAAGAATTTAAATCTTTATTACCTAGCGAAAACTGCCTTAAAATTATACAACAAAATATAAGAAGCTTAAATCATAATATACATAGTTTGTTACCATTATTAGCCCGATCCAATGTCAATTGGGATTGTATTGTTTTGACAGAATGCTGGCTTAAATCTTCTAACAATGTACCGGAAATAGATGGTTTCAAGTGCTTTGCTACATCTAAAAACTATACGCAGAACGAAGGTGTCGTTGTTTACTACAGAAATGATTTATTTGTGTCAGTTCAAGAATTAATTATCAGCGACTCTAATGCCCTACTTATTAGGTTAAATTCAAATACGGTTGCCATTGCCATATATCGCCCACCCAGCTATAAAAATATTAATAACTTTATACAATCTCTTAACAATCATCTTATACAGTATTCTTCCTTCCAAAATGTTATTATCCTCGGTGACATCAATATTGACATTGCTACATCCAATAAAGACGCAAACTCTTCTCAATATCTTGATATGTTGGCTTCTCATGGTATTCTACCGGCACATCACATTCCGACTCACACTAAAACCTGTTTGGACCACGTATTATTGAAAACAAATCTATTAGCTCGCTGCCTAGTCCTGCAGTCAACTTTAACAGACCATAACAGTGTAGTTCTATACCTAGCTGCGAAATTAAAGTATAAACCTTCCAAAACCTTTAATAAAATCGATATGGTTGGGTTAAAAAACGATATTTTAAAATTGGATTTTCGACCTATTTTGAACATGTATGATGCTAATTTAGCAACTAACTTTTTCATTAACGTGCTTCGTGATGTAATATTACGTAATACTATTTCAACCAGACTTTCTAGACGGAAGAAAATATTGAAGCCTTGGATAACACCCGGGATCCTCAAGTGTTTGAGAAATCGTGATAACCTCTTTAAAAAAGTAAAGAAAGAACCTAGCAACGAAACACTTAAAACTACTTATAGAAGATATAGGAATTACTGTTCTACTATCCTGAAAAAGCTTAGGGAGGATTACCATAAACAACAACTACAGAGTTCAAGATATAACAATAAAAGACTTTGGAAAATCATTAAAGAAATATCGTATTCAGATAAGTCACCAGTATCATCTCATCAACTAATGGACTCTGAAAATCCTACCAAAGCAGTCAATGATGTAAATAATTATTTTGTTAATGTTGATAAAGCACTCGCCGATAAAATAAGTAACACTGTATGTTCACCGCTACCACCTACTAAGTCTTGTCTTCATTCATTTGTACTGTTACCGACTGACCACGACGAAATAAAAAACCTCATAAATGGTCTTAAAAGCAATTCATCCGTCGGGTTGGACTTGATTTCAGCAGAGATTCTCAAAAATAATGTTGATATTCTAACACCCCCAATTACATTTATGTGTAATCTAGCTCTCACCACTGGAGTATTTCCCTTAGCTTTAAAGAAATCCAGGATTCACCCAATTTTCAAAGGTGGGGACAGACACAGTGTAAATAACTACAGGCCTATATCTATATTACCAACCTTATCAAAGGTACTTGAGCGTATCATTAACAAAAGGTTAGTACAATACCTCGAAAAATTCAATCTGTTGGCAAGCTCTCAATTTGGTTTTCGATCAAATAAATCTACTGCTGATGCTGTTCATGAATTGACTAACTATATTGTTACCAATCTGGATAATAAAAAACGTACTGTTGGTATATTTTTAGACATAGCAAAAGCATTTGACACAGTGTCTGTTCCTATCTTGTTGAAAAAGCTGGAATCCTTCGGAATTAGAGGCCTACAATTTAAAATACTAGAGGACTACTTAAAAGATAGAACACAATGTGTAAAGATTGATGATATCATCAGTGATGAGGTCCCTGTATCACTCGGTGTCCCCCAAGGAAGTATAATCGGTCCAACCTTGTTTTTAATGTATATAAATGACCTTTGCAAACTGGATCTCCCAAATGCTAAAATTGTAACATTTGCCGATGATACAGCTCTGCTTTTCAGTAGCAATACTTGGACTGATGTCTTCTCAAGTGCACAAAATGGTTATAATATTGTTTTAAACTGGTTAAACAATAATGCATTATGCATTAATGTTTCAAAAACTAAGCTGTTAACCTTTAGTCTAAGGGATGTGAGTGATGCGGGATCTCATCTTGGTGTTAAATCTCATTACTGTGGTAACCTTACTGACCCAATGTGTGCATGCCCTTATCTAGAAAGTGTTAAGTCAATTAAATATTTAGGTATAGTGATTGATAAAAAACTGAACTTTCAGGAACATATTAGTATATTATCGGCTAGAGTGCGTAAACTTATCTTTGTCTTCAAAAATTTGAGACAGGTGATGGACAGAGACATGATTAAGACAGTTTACCTAGCATTATGTCAATCCATTCTTTCATACTGTATCACTTCTTGGGGTAGTGCAGCCAAAACACATCTATTAATGATTGAAAGAGCACAGAGAATTATACTTAAAGTTGGATTTAGACTGTCTTTTTACCATCCGACTACTGACGTTTATAATCAATGGCAAGTTTTGACGGTCCGTCAACTATTTGTAATGTATTCAGTAATCAAACAACACGCTATGCTGGTATATGACCTTTCCAAGCATTCAAATTCACGTAGGAAAGACAGGGTCTGCGTTGTTCAAGCCTTTAATTCTAGATTCTCTCATCGCTTTTTTTGCTACCAAGGCTGTAATCTCTATAACAAATTAAACAAGAGGTTAAATATCTATGCCCTATCAAAGCATGCCTGCAAAACCATTGTCGTAAAATGGTTGCTGACATTA
Organism: Furcula furcula; assembly: GCA_911728495.1. NCBI lineage: Eukaryota > Metazoa > Arthropoda > Insecta > Lepidoptera > Notodontidae > Furcula > Furcula furcula. The sequence continues at coordinate 21,392,027 of OU452244.1, read as the reverse complement.
GATTATCCCCAAACTGAAATCTTAGTTCATAATGTGCAAGTCTAACTATTGAGTTATATAACATATGTATCTACTTTCACCCATTGAAACACATACATATAGTTAACACTCACTCACACTACCTCACGCTCACACTCTACACACACACACACTCACTCATATTCATGCACCAATACACGCTCCAGCGTGTATTTGATTAAGCCTAAGGTTCTCATTTATTATTATTTTGTTAAAGAAATTTTTCCTTCTATAATACGTTTATGATTATGTTCTCTTAACAATGTGATATTCTCATAAGTAATGTCCTTAGAGTGGGGATCTGGTAATCCGAGATACAGGCTTATGCCTATTCGGACGCCAGCTCCTCACAATGTAATTGTACCATGATGATATCATTATGTTCCATTATGTTTCACTACATGTTTTTTTTGTGAGGAGAAATAAACGTTATTGTATTGTATTGTATTGTAAAGAGCCGATGGCGTGTGGCGCTGTCATCTATCTCCATCGCTTACTGTTCCAACGAAGCCCTATTTATCCTCTATGATGAATGCGCAGTGACTCTGTAAATATTTACAGAGAAGTAACTACCATTATTTCTCCGACTGCGAGGAAATTAAAGAGTTCTTTGGTAGACATATATTGCAGGCACAGAAACAGATAGCGCCAAATGTAACGAACCGGTGTAGGTAGATAGAGAAGGTGTGATGGTAAGCCCGGAGACCACTGCGCTAACAGGTTCCTAGGGGGAAGTGGTTGACTAACCTTTAGGAATAAGAACACAACAGTTTGAATATTCAAAAATATATTAGAATCTTTAATAATAAAACGCAGGTAATGAAGAAGTTCACTGGAGTCACGACATGTAAATAAATTGAGATACTTAGATAATACTTTATTGTATAACCAACCTAAAACAAGTCTAAATACTCTCTTGTTATTTAGATTTCTGTGATTAAAGTCGTAGATGTAGTTCATTCGAGCCGGGATCGACTTTGTTAAATTTATCTTAGGTAAGAAAACAAAAAAAAAAAATATCAAAGTAGTTTCAATGATGTGCATAATTATACATTTTGGATATTTTTTGAGGGTTTCTCTGGCTAGTAGTTTCAATGATGTGCATAATTATACATTTTGGATATTTTTTGACGGTTTCTCTGGCTACCCCTACGGGAAAGAGGCGTGATTATATGTATGTATGTATGTATATTTTTTGCTCTACCTTTGTTGATCATAATGTCTTTTTGTATAATTCATTGAATTATGAAATTTTAATTACATTTTAAATTTTTAAAAAAGATACTCCACCAGAATTTATATCTTTTTTACAAACGAATCGTAATTTCGCTTTAAATTCAATTTCAATTAATCTTCCTGAATCTCTTTATTCAAATCAGATGCAAATAAATTGCACAAATAAAACAATCCGAGGTATTTTTTTGTACTAAACAGATCTTTATTTCAAATACGCGTATACCAAATTAATGCCAGGTCACTCGTTGGTTCAGCACCAGCTATTCGAAACTACGTAAGAGGGGTAGTAACTCCTGAAACATAAAGAAAAAATTGTAAATGATTACGTAGTATATTTACGTCTTTGTGTTGTTAAATCTTGTTCTTAAATCTTTGATTCTTGAAAAATAACGAGACCTGCTTTTAATATTTTTATTTGAATTTGTTTTGATGTAACACATAAGCATTGTAAGCTAGTGCATTGCCCAGTCGGATACAGGACGCCCTAGTGGTCGTTGCTTCATACATAAGAATTTGTTTTTTTTCCTGATTAGTATACGTTCGTGGTCATGGCGTGATTAGTTGTTCGGTTATATGGGCAGAGACTTTATGTAGTCTTCAGCACCGTAAGTCGCTCAACATAGCGACTCCCCATCGGACTCACGCACCGCAAGAACACAACGCCATTTTAAGGTCCCTAAGACCGCGAATTTCGGTAAAGTGGAGATAGTTCCCGAATGTGACTGTTTCTATTTATAAACTCTTACCTGTAACCGCCGTATCCGTGACCGTAACCGCCGTATCCATGGCTGTAGCCGCCATATCCATGGCCGTATCCACCGTAGTATCTGCCGTAGCCGCCACCGTAGCCACCACCGTAGCCCCAGCCGCCGCCGTAACTCCTGCCCGCGCCACTGGCCAAAGCACCGCCGATGAAGCCAGCCTTAACGCCGACTAAGCCAGCGCCGGCCAAACCCGCGCCGGCCAGTCCAAGACCAACGGCGCCAGCGCCGAGAAGTCCAGCGCCTAGATGATCAGACAAAGCAATAACGTAAAAAAATATTCATACAGTGTGTAAACGTTAAGCTTTTGAAGAAGAGGTCGGCGGCGGGGTTAAAACCCCTGTAGCCGTGAGGACCGTCTCAGGTTTCCTGGGGGGGCTATAATGTGCTCCCTGGCGACGGGCTCAAAGGCAGGGCACTGAGGGGTACCTAGTACAGATCCCATCTGTGAATCCAGGTCCTCCTTTCATATGCCGTTGCGACAACCGCCGGGGTTTTAGTGGGTAAGAATCCCACATACCCCGGTTGACCCCCACAGATTCCGGGGACTTGTTAAAGGTTTCCCTCGCGAAAACAAAAAAGAAATACTAGTTTACTCGTATATTAAGTAAAAAATCATCATCATCATCATCAGTATAGACTGCTATAGAGCCGTCCACTGCTGAACATAGGCCTCCCCCTTGGAGGGGTTGCCATAATCCCCACGCTTGGCAGAGCTTGGGGATCGCAGTACTGTTGGTAGTTAATCCAATAGAAAAACGCTACTGCCCGTCTTCTTGAAAAAAAGGATACCACTCCAATATCAGGTAATCTGCCTGCCGCAAAAAGAAACAATGTCAAAGGGGACTGACACAGAATAAAAGCTTTTAAAAACGATTTGTGTTATGGTACCATACCGCGTGAAGCTACTGGGCTGTAGAGACTATAATATGTAATAATGTCTCAGATGACGAGTGAGACAGATGACGATCGAAAAATAAGTACTTACCTACTATTAAATATTTTCATCAGAATATCATAATTTTATACAGAGAACTAATGATTTATTCCAAGGATAATGCTTATTATAGATTGTTAGAATCGATCTCCAATGGAAAACTTTATTGTAGTTTAATAAATGACATCCTTAACATGGTATAACATTGCATAGAATACTTCAAACTCTCGACATGACGGATTCGTCTCGGCGTAGCGCCAAAATGTATTTCTGTCCAGTTCGATGTTATCGCAGGCTTTAGCTGGGATGAATGGCTCAGAGCCTCGCTGAGGTACCATCAGGATAACATACATCAACAAGTATCTGTTGGCTTAGTTGCTTTCATTTAGTCACGTCAAAGCATATTTGTATTCTATAAAGAAAGCATATTATGGTTGAATTTTTAATGCAACATTATTATTTTTGTTATATATAATAATAATAATGTCCTCCTGGCCGATACGACCACAGCGGCCAATCTTTCACAAGATCAGCCATCTACGCGGGAGATATTATAGTGCACAAGCGCTTGCGTAGACACAAGTGCACTCTCTCTTCCTTTATACCTCTCATAATCCGATGGGACGGAAGACTGACACGACCGGGGAGAGGTTAGGCGCAGGACCAACTTTTTACATGCCCATCCGACGCATGGATCATCTTACTTTACAGACAATCAGGTGGTCGGCCTGCATTGTCCTAGCCAGTAAGGAACAACTACACAAAGTTGTTGCCCCCCGCAGGATTTGAACCCGCGACCTCCGGTTTACAAAGCAAGCGGTTTCCCACTGCGCCACGAAGGCTACAACATATATACTTAAGTATAATTTTACTAATAATCTACCGCCACTTTTGGTTTTTTAAACTTAATAAACAACTATGTCTGTGTTTTATCAAGTAAGTAGTTTAAAATAAGTTTAAAAAAAGATGGACGCGGATAGCCACTTTGTTCTATACTAGGTATTTAGATTATCTGACGGCTTTTTGCGACTAAAGAGAAGTTGCAATTACGGTCTTATTACTTGCATTGTTGCTCGTAAGCACGAAGATCAGATTTAATTAAATATGCCTCCAAGGAAATCCTTGCTGTCTTCATACAAAAAATAATAAAATAAGGGCAAACAAAAATACCAGTTAATCTTTTAATAAAGACATCGTACATCATTGTTCATAAAAATGAATTGTCCAACAGATTCACGATTAGCCCTACCGGACTGCGCGACATACAGATTTTAAATGGCTGCTTTAATTCCCTTGCTTACCCCGCTTTTCGTTATTTATCACTTGAATAATTTGCATAATATGTATACTCGTTTATATTATCTTTGTATATCCTGTTACCGTGCGATAAAAAATGTAGATCCGATCACTATAAAGTTCAAGGTTGTTGTTAAAGAAATGTGTGTGTATAGGTCGGTGTAGAGTACAACCCACCCAAGATGATTGTAGGATTGGATTCCCATGTAGAATAGATATTTATTTGTGAAGACTTTCGCCGTCTTATCACGAAAAGATGAAAGAATGACGTACCTAGTTTTTTATTTTTTAATTCAACATAAGCTAGTGCTTGACTGCAGACCCACCTGATGGAAAGTGGCGACGCAATCGAAGATGGTAAAGCGCACTAGCTTATTAAAAGCCTATTCACTCTAGCCTTGAAGACACAAGCATTTAAAAATACAATTATTTCTAAAACCAGCCAGTCGTCAACATACCGGACCCCCAGTGGGACACTAAAGACCGGTGGCGACTGGCTGTGACTCGGGTTCCAACGGGACCAGCTTACGGACCGGTCTGCGCAGCGTGCCTCCCCTAGTGAGGACGTCTGCCACGCGAACCGCTCCGTAAATGATGTGGTGCTCATCGCCGACTCCAACCTCCCCCGCGGATTATGGCCTCTGGGGAGAGTAACAAAAACTTTCACGGGCCCAGACGGAGCGGTTCGCGTGGCAGACGTCCTCACTAGGGGAGGCACGCTGCGCAGCGTACATTATAATCGGGCGGGAAAACCGATGCAGGTAAACTGTTCCAATGCTTAGCTGTCCTCAATATAAACGAAGAGGCAAATCGTTTAGTCCGGACTGAAGGCACTTTCACCACATAATGGTGTGTATGCGCAGTGCGTCTCGACGTCCGATGATAGAAGGGGGATGGTGGAATCAAGTCATGCAGTTCCTGTGCACACTCTCCAAAATGCATCCTGTAGAATACCGAGAGGCTGGCTACTTTGCGCCTGTGCTCTAGGCTTTGTACTGCCGAACCTACAAACGCCATTTATAGTTAATCTACATTAATATTTTTTTTTAAATCGGATTATTTCGACACTCGAATTCAATTAATACTTAATACTCAAATAGTGAGTAGAGATATCAATTATCTCGTATTCAATAATCGAAAATAATCATAAACGACACCGACAGTCGAAATAAATAGATTTTAAAAAGTGACTTAATTAGAATTAAAGTTGGTTGGCGTTTGTGAGTGCGGCAGTTAGACTCAGGAAATCGTTCCTTAAACTTGAGTCTAAACCTCTCTCTCTCTCTCTCTCTGCCAGTCGGTCCCTCATTACTAAGGATCGCTGTGCACACTCATGTATACGTATTAGCTGTGATCCGCCTCCATTGAACCCGATCTCTGCCAGGTGAAGGGCAGAGCTGACAGATCGCTCCAGTATCTCGGAGATCTGTTTCGACCACCGCTTTACACAACGTCCTCTAGGCCGCTTTCCTTCAATTTTTCCTGTCAACGCTAGTTTTTCTAAATTAGATGGATCTCTTCGTGCAATATGTCCAAAATATTGCAGAATTCTAGACTCGCATATTGTTGACAGTCTTGGCGTACGTTCAAGGCATAGCTTCTGTAGTATCGAGATGTTTGAACGAAAAGCCGTCCAAGGTATCCTCAACATACGTCGCCAGCACCACATCTCAAATGCGTCGATTCTGTGCTTATCTGCTGCTTTGATGGTCCATGACTCCGATCCGTACAAGAATATGGAAAAGATCAAAGTGCGCACAAGATGAATTTTTGTTCAACTGGTAATATTCCGATCCTTCCATAAACCTAGGTGCGTCGTTATACTACTTTTCGTAATAAGGCGCTTGGTATCTTGTCTTATTTTGAATCCTATGAAAGCATGTATCTTTTTAAAAGGTATTTATCTAATAATATGTTTTTAGAGTGTAGTGTAGAGTATGCGATTCCTGAATGATTCACCGTGCTTATAGCACGAGCATCACACAGTGTAGAGCGTTATACAAGAAATAATTTTTACTTTTCATCTTTAGGGTTCCGTACCAAATATAATAGTGCGAAATCGTTTGTCTGTCATACCTACATAATATTTTAGAAACTACACGTCAACTAATAATGCCTTTAATTTGAAATTTGAAATAGTTGTTTTTTTTAAATAGAATAGAATATAATGAATTTTATTTCACACAGAATACAGATTACATAACAAATTTAATTATAGTACTTATTAAATACAAGTCATCTGTGTGAAACAGGGCTCCCACTCAGCTTAATGCTGTGCTGAGGAAAAGCCACAGCACAGCGCTGGTTTTCAGGGCCAAGCACTAAGTGACCCCACGAACGCAACCCTAGGTCACCAAAAACAATAACTTATATTAACTAAGAATATTTAATAATAAAATATTTAAATATATATATATATATATATATGAATATTTAAATAGGACTTATCCTCATCTCAAATGGAAAAAAAATCAAAGAGAGTCGCAGTTCTAAAAAGAATAACAAACTAACTCGAAATCACTCATAAAAGATATGGAACCATTGGTGCGCGAGTCCGACTCACACTTAACCGTTTTTTATCTAATATTGGCTTGACATTTAATCGATAGCATTCATCATCATCATCAGCAGCCGAAATACGTCCACTGCTAAACGAAGGCCTCCCCCTTTGAAGGGAGGGTTTGCCATAATCCCCACGATTCGCAGACGGCTTGGGGATCGCAGTATAGGTTGGTAGGTTATCTAATAGAAAGATGCTGTTGCCCATCTTCTTGTTTTCCCTTAGTCACCTCTTACAGACACCCAACGGGAGGAGATGGGAGGGTGCTATCCTTACCCGGACACACCCCGGGTCGATAGTATTATTTATAGTTAAATCTATAATAATAATAAGTCACCGCTTGCCAAAATATAATTAGTACACTAATTATTACCCCGGCCTTTTGCATTAGCCCAATGTTCAGTCCACCAAATGCTCACTCGGAAAAAAATCTAGAAATCTTTCCTCATACTTTCAATAGTCCCTACACCTGCCAGAGTCAACTGCTGTTTATATCTTATTTCCAGCAGCTGAACCTGACATGTGTATTCCTTAACTATCATTTCTCCCAACAGGCCTCTATGTGTTGGATTCGTCCCCAAGCCTTTTAAAAGTCCGGGTTTTAAAAGCCCGTGTTATGAAAAACACAAATAATAATAATATTTTTGGGACAACCCACACACGGTCATCTGATCCAAAACTAAACAAAGCCTGTACTATGGAAACTAGACAACTGATACTAATGCTTATATACTGTTTTTTGTAAATACGTACTTAAATAGATAAATAACACCCAGACACTTGGTGGGAATCGAACCCACGACCCGTCGGGTAACGGCCAAGGTGTCTAACCACTAGACCAACGGGCCTGTCAATCTATATTATGAGCGTAACACATATAATATTCTGCTCATAACATCTCTAGAGTTAGAAAGTGATATCCCCAGCGAGTCACAAGACGTATTGTACATTGTATCGGTTTCACACCTTTGATAGTAATGTTCAACGCATATTAATATACCGCTGGGATTTCCATATCGAATTGACTAAAACATAAGTAGAGCAATATGTCGTTTTCTATAGGTAAATGTATTCACTGTAGTCGTTAATTAGATCGTTGAGGTGTTAAATACTAATAACTCATTATAATAGATTCGGTATTGCTTAGTAGGAAAAATAATATCAATGTTTAATGAATTTACAATATAACTATTAGCTGACTTAAATAGATGTTGACTGCCGCGTTCAAAGTCCGTTAATGTGCCATTATATATATATCCCTTATCATACATTTTGAATTGATCTGCCATTGCTGTGTTCCGATGTGAAGGGCACTTTAGTTGTTTAAATTACTAACCTGAAGAGTCCTAATAAGTAATGTCTTGGATGACAATCGGCAATGTCTATAGGCAGACATGACTACCAGGCAAACGTCCTGCGTGCCCGTCACCAAGTGCAAAAAGCATAAGCATACTAATATAATTCATATATTTATGTTTGTGCCTACAGAGTTGCAGCATGCGAATACTGCGTCAGTCTACGGCAGTACGGAGCTGAGACGTCAAGATAGAATGACGGATAGGACAGTCGCATTGCAGTCGCGCTATCAAGCCACCACTTAATCTTGATGGCTGTCGGGCTACTCCACTAAATTTAAGTCATAAACTTTAGGGTTTGTTTGCAACAAGGGACCCGGAATGTCGTCTGGTATATTGTATTTTATCTGCATTTACGTCTACATAGTATTTCAACAATAATTGGTGTTGCAATAGTGCCAGATTAAGCCAGCGTGGGGCATGTAGCAAATCGTATATTAGGTATTAAAGTTTAGTGGTATAAAGTAAGGCATATATATAGTATATGCTAATTCCTAGGGTACGCACCTACGTGCCGGGCCCCCCAAGGCGCGGGGCCCGTAGCATTTGCTGACTCCTGCTATATGCCTGATTCGGCACTGTGTTGCAGCTGTACTATCAAATTATGAGTCTAACAAGTTGGAGTCAGCAACTAGTGACCATTGGTGCAAGTATGTTACCGAAGTTGTTAGAGGCTCACGATTTAACTTGGCTCTAGTAACTAGCTTCGTTAGACATGAGCCATTAGACATGAACGCGCTGTTGCCTCAGCAACACCTAGAGGGACTTATACCATGTGACTCGTTGAACATGGATGACATGAATTCTCCTATCATTCGTTCAATTTGACATTGACTTTTACTTGACGTCCAACTACCTAACATTTTAATAGAATTCATGCATACTTTTATTAAATTTAATTTATTTCATTTAATCTAATTAATTATTTAATTCTTATTACGATGACATAATGATGATATCTCATTTATATTTAATGTTTAGTTTTAATTTTAGTATATATTTTTTTTGTAAATCACTGCTAATGTATAACTTGTTCTGCGAATTTTATGTACGCCAAAATTGTCATATGCATCAGATACTTTTTTTCCAATAATAGTTTTAATGTAATTTACTGTATATGATGTGGCTGTGCTCAATAAATAAAAAATAAAAAATAAACATGGGACACATTAAAACCGAGCGCTCAGTACTCGATTCTCGTCCTAAATATGTAATAGAAATAGGCACTTAATATTTGACCCAACGATCAATCAAAAATGGACACTCATCAGCGTCTCTAGATTTTCGGTACGCAACGTTTTAATACCCATTTATTAGTTTACAACGCTTACGGTTGAGTATCTCTTTCTTTGTAAAGAGCCTCGTGACGACGGAAGACACCGAGTGTAAGGTTGCACATTATAGTCATTAAGGTTTTCTTGTTATTTATAGGTATTTACTTCATTTAAGATTTTAAATGATTGAGTATGTCCCATGTTGAACCAGTCAGCCTGTATAATATCAAAGTTGCGATCGTAGTTGCCCTCTCAAAAATAGGACCTACTAGTCACCGTTGACCACACCGGTTTCCGCTTAAGCCATATCTTGTAAATGTATGAGGCTGATGATGATGATCAATATATAAATTTAAGAGAGGCAGTGACCGGCGAAACTGCTGTCTCAAAATAGGCGCATCCTAACCAGAGAAAGGCTATATGCTGTCGGTGTAACTTCCAGACGATGGCAGCAGAATAAAGCCTTCTAGAAACGTTGTATTCCAGATGTAAGTAATGTTTGCAAGTCATTATGATCGCGGCTGAGGTATCACATTTTGTTCGTTTTACTACCGGCACAGCTACCTCTGAAACAGTGTTGCCCTTTTCCATGACTTGTTTCTAAACTACTATGTTTCCAACCACGGCTTTATTTAGATAGAGTACAAAATGTATACAACAATCCAGTAATCGGTACCTAAAATGAAGCTTTGACCCTAAAACTTTGATATTGTTTACCTATTCTGTTTTTACTGTGCTGTTTGTTGTTGTTTCGGCGTAAAGGGCACTATAGCTAGGGAAACCACTAATCTCCAGTGAATTAACAAAGAATGTCTCACAGAAGTCACAGATAGCGTATATGTATTTTATTTTTGTCCATCCAAAGGTTGTCTGGAAGAGATCGCCATGAGTGATAAGACATTGTACTTGTTATTTTTGCAGAACTTGTAAATTGATTACTATCCGGTGTGCAATAAATTGTTAATAAATAAATAAATAGCGAGTGATAGTGCGATACAACCATTCATGGGCGAGATTTCCTCTTAAAAGCAGGCAAACTTATCACTCGTCTCTTTCGTCTCTAATGTTCTAAAATAAATTCATTAGTAACTTTACATTGAGGTACCTCTAATTCTCACGAGTATAAACTGCTCTTGCCATTGACATTAAATTTCATACGACTGATCATGTTAGATTTAAATAGATTTTTATAAAATAACACATTGTGCATAACTGGGCTTTAATCGAGCACAGAAGAAGCGTCTATCATTTCAATCAAAGTAATTCTATGATCGACAAACAACATAGTATTTACGTTAATTTTATTTAATGAAACCGTTAAGATGAAGTGACTGGCTCACCACTGGATAAGTTTTATGTTTAATCAAATTATGATTTCATCTTTATCAAACAGACGTAATACACTTCAGCAGCCAAGAAGTCAGTATTGTTATTAAATGCCAATTCATCATAGTAAATACATAATATAAAAAAATTGATCTTCACAATTGATGAAATTATGAGCCACTGTTTATCCACTACTGGGCAAAGGTCTTCCTCATCTACCTTTAGCCACAGCTTTAGCTCTATCTGCCATCCTCGGCTCATAAAAAAACATTCATACTCGGCGCTTAGGTGTACCACGTCATCTTTTCAAATTTTTATGGCCATGTTTTTATTTCTATGCCCCAGCGATTGATATATTTTGCTGTATTAGATAGACATGACCAGCTGAGTCACACTCCTGCATTTACCACAATATTTTCAATTTGAGTCATAAATTTTAAGTTGTTTATTTAGTACGAAATATTTTTAAGAAAAACAATGTTTGCAATGTTTATTTTAACCTAATAATAATTTCAACAGTTTTACACATTGCAATATAATATTTTATGAATTGTCTCGGTTTATTTATGTTTTATATTACTCTAGTTAATTTAGCATCCATAGCTTGGTGGTGAAAGAATATTTGCATATCTCAGTTAGTACCTTGTTTTAAGTCTACAATCGTCTAAATCACTTCTCTATCGGTGTTATTACCTGTCTACCATATTTCAAACCTTACAAAGACCCTTAAAATCATAAATCTTCACTTGACTTTGAGAGGCAAGTATGTGAGATAATGTACCAACTGTAAAAAGTATTACGGGATTTTGTGATAGTGTCTGGCGACCCATAAACTTTTACAGAGAGAGATTTTATTTGAGAAAGGAACAAACGCTGTTAGGTAAACAGATTATAGAGATACAAGCAACTTTGTTATCTGTTTTAGAACAATAACAGCTTTAAAATTTAACGAGTAAGGGTTCACTGATGTCTACACAAAATTAAATCGCCTGGTTTGACTATAGTGTCATCAGAAAAGTATGGTTTGGACCTTAAGAATCAATGGTTGTTGTATAGATTATTGTACATTAAAAGAGACCCAGGCATACCTTATCGGTACTCGGTATTGGTACATCGGTACTTACACCTATACGAGTTTTGTTTATAGTTTTGTTTTAGCTCAGACTTTAATTTTAATTTTGTGTTTCTCTTTTTTGTGTTTTTAGATAATTTCTACTAGAGGTATTGGAGTAAATGTATCTGAAAATACTATAAGTATCAACTATCAACGTTTTCGTTAACTCTTCGAGCTAAATTCCTAATACAGACGCTAAGAGCACCAGGCCAATAGAACTATGTAAGATAAATATGTTATTAATCTTAAATTGCTTGCCATTTATCGAACTTACCGAGCAACAAACTCCTCTTCTGCCTGTTGCCCTGGTTGGGCTCGACGTACACCAACTCCCTGACTTCATCGCTCCCATGAGGCTGCAGGGCCGTTAACAAGGGACCCTGTTCCACAAAGTTAGCAGCCACACAGACCACCAAAGCGGCGAAGACAACGGTGCACAGTTTCATGATGCCTATAATAGAAGTTCGGAAAAAATATTTTATCTCTTGAAGTGGAATCTGAACTACACGAGTAAAAGGTAGAAGCGGAAATACTATAGTGAAAGATTGCCTGTCTGTGGGTATGTTTAATTGTTTTTCAATACTTATAGCTTAAACTTGTTCAATTCGTAGTTTTGGATTCACAAGTCTTAGGGTAAATCTATCTTCTATATACTTATAATAAAACTGTAACAGGTCCAATTCTGTACATTGAAGATATTTTGAAAATTATATTTGGAGGGCATTCTATAACCGATACTGAGGCCGAAAATGTATTTTTTTTAATTTTTGTCTGTCTGTCTGTCTGTCTGTCTGTCTGTCTGTCTGTCTGTCTGTATCACGGCTGAGCATCACGCCGAAACTACTGAATGGATTCAAATGAAACTTGGCATGATTTGAGATCTTACTACGAGGTAGGACATAGGATACTTTTTATCCCGTAATCTAGCACGGTTCTTTTGGGAGAGGGGATTAAAGTCAAAATGGGTACTTGGTTATACGCTTGGTCCGATTTTATCATTTTTTCCTTATAATTATAATAAATATTTGTAAGGGAACACTCATAGACAGTTGTTAACAATGTTTGGAAATCGATCAGGTTAAGCAACGTTAGGTAAGGTCATTAAATAGATGGGTGACCGTTTAACGCCATTTGAACTAAACGTTTCCGTGCTTTGGAGGGCAAGTACAAAGTGGGTCCAAGTTTTTAGCAGACTTTAAAAAAGGAGGTTTTGTATTCTATGCGAATGTATATTATTGAAAGTTTAGTAAACGTAAACACAGCGCAGGCGGAGCTGCGTGGGTCAGCTAGTAGTTCAATAAATGTGAATAAAATTTGAACCAATCAGTATTTGAACGAACCCGGATTTTCTAAATCAAATATCGAACAGGTCGGTTTTTCCGAACCAATATTTACGGGTGATAAGAATTTTAAAATTTACATTAGATGTCTCGATTTATTTTTAAAAAAGTCTACCTTTTATCGTCCTGCACAGACACTGTCCACAAATCTACTGTCTGAAGATGTCCTGCCTATGTCTTATATAGGTCGTTGATCACATATTACCGGACTATATACAATAGATCGAGTCTACGAAGATAGTCACCGCCCCTCTTTAAACAGGTTACTACTACACACACAAGCTCAGCCGTTTCAGACATTCGATACTCATTAAACCCTATTACAAACGCGAAATTGTTGTTGAGCATAGTTCAAAACCCAACTTTGTTGGGGGATGAAATTCCGTACGTACTTATTAATGGAAAGCTACTGTTTCAAGTATCAATATCATATTAAGCGTAACATCATACTTGTGTGTGGTATGAATAATTATATTTGAAGTGTTCAGCGATGAAAATTTGTTTTGCCTATTAACAGCGTAAATGGAAAACCGTGTAGGCAGAAAATGAGGCATGCGTTCGCCACTTAGATGTACGATGAGCTAATATTATATTTATGAGTAGTACTCCAACGCTGAGAACATTGGAAGTATCTTACTGTATTAAATCCTGTTTTATTAGAACAACAGATACTAAACGTAATTTAAATAGCTGGTATAGGTAGAAAACTAGATAATAATATGTATTATGGCGCTGCAACTGATCAATAATCCTTGACACGTTCGTTATTTAATTTTTTTATACTACCAGAGTGGCAAGCAAGCGTGCGGCCCGCCTGATGGTAAGCAGTCACCGCAGCCTATAGACGCTAACAACACCAGAGAGTGTCCGGTAATCTTATTACCAGCTACAGTGCTCTTCATGCCGGAACACAGCAATGCTTACACACTGCTTCTGGGCCGCAGAATATCTGACACTGCGGTGGTACCTACCTGGACGGTTCCTTCCACAAATAACCTATCACCTATCCACATTACTCCATACTCTATTATACTCCTAAAGCAACTAATTTCACCAGCTAAAGTGCCGTTCACACCGGATCACTAATATTTACACACTGCTGCTTTGCACTTTGCAGCATAATCGATATGGGCGTTTTTACTTAACTATAAATTATGAATAAATGGGACAAATAAACTATTTAAAAAAAAAAAAAAACCGACTTCAAAATAAATTATCTAAAAAGCATAAAATAACGAAAATATTATTGAAGTTGGTGCAGAATATACACAGCAGGTACGCTAACACCAACTTCAATAATATTTTCGTTATTTTATGCTTTTTAGATAATTTACTTTGAAGTCGGTTTTTATTTTTTTTAAAATATAAACTATTTTACCCACATAGACTAACATATATGAATATTACGCATTTTTATTAATATTACATACATACGCGTCGAATACAGAACCTCCTTTTTTGAAGTCGGTTAAAAAATCGAAATCTATCGGATGGTCTAGTTTTACAACTTTTAATTACTAGATAGTCATAGGTATTTTTTAACCGGCTTCAAAAAGAAGGTTCTCTATTCGTCGCGTATGTATGTAATATTGATAAAAATGCGTAATATTAATATATGTTAGTCTATGTGGGCTTCTAAACAAATTTACCAAATTTTATGAGTGTATGTATGTATGTATGTAGGTATGTATGTATGTATGTATGTAGGTTTGTCCACGGATTTCTCAGAAACTACAAGTCCGATTTTGAAAATTCTTTTTGCAATGGTTAGAGTATTTTTCAACTTAGGGTAGAGTACAAGTTTCATCAAAATCGGTCCAGTAGTTTAAGAGATATAAACTTTTTATGTTTTCAGTAAGTTACTGTAACGTAGACGTTCGAGGTGCGTGATAGTGCTGATACCTATTTTGGTAAAATAAGTCACTAAAAAGTGTTAAATAAACTATTTAAAAAAAAAAAACCGACTTCAAAGTAAATTATCTAAAAAGCATAAAATAACGAAAATATATTGAAGTCGGTGTCAGCTGGTGCTAGTGTTAATTAACATGATGTGCTAGCACTGACTTCAATATATTTTCGTTATTTTATGCTTTTTAGATAATTTACTTTGAAGTCGGTTTTTATTTTTTTTTAAATAGTTTATTCGTTCCCATTGTGGGCGACGATGCGGTGTGGGCTATGCGTTGTCGCGAGCATAGCAAGGGTGCCGGGGGGAGCGTGTATTTAATTACCCCCAAGGGGGACATGCTTCAGCGAGGTCTGAACCGTGTGCCTATTCTCCTTACAGCGTTGATGAAGGCTACTGTTCTGTTTCCCACATAACCCAGCTTCCGCCCCTATGGAGACTGAGTACCTTTTGAAGGTCTCCGACAGCTAAGAGAAATGTCTTTTTTGTTTATTTCTGTTAACCGCAGATTGCCATCACAGCTCCACCATAAGTGAGAGGCGAGCGCTCATAGACTGAAGGGCAGCTTACCTCCACGTTAGGGAGGCACGGCTTAGGCTTAGACTATCGCTTAGAGGGCTGGCTCTTACACCAGATCGAAACTTATAGGTCATGTTTGCCATGCTTCAGTTACCTAAAGATTGGTAGTTATTGTCGTCTTATATTTTTAAATAATGAGTAAGCTTTTTTGAACTTCAAGGATACTAACGTTGACGTAAAATGTAGACCTCTGTTTACAATACCATATTCTCTATATTTTTGCAATCTCACAAAACAAACTAAAGGAAGGACAAAGTAAACTTAAACAGGATTTTATGACCGAATCTCCGCATACCTACTTAACACATAACTCATAAGGGTCAATGACCTGAGGCGGAACATTTGAAGATTTCCTAAAATACCTGTTAATATTCAAATACTCCACCAGTACAGTTCGGTACCAAACCGAATTACCGGACGTTTGTATGCTAATCTCTATCTTGTTATTAGTTGTGGGCATGCTTATGTTAGCTTTCGAACCTTTGTTTAATCGTTTAAGTTATTTAATATCACAGATATGACTACATATTATGATTAAATCAAATAATAAAAGCACTTAAATTCTTACAAATATATTGTTCATTCATAATTTTATCTAAGTTACAAACATTCATTCAGGGATGTCCCAATTAAAAACTGCCCAGGACAAAGGTTGTCAAAAGGCAGACTATTTAGTACCGGGAAACGCTCGCCCACTGAGCTGTGTTACTGATATTACGATGTGATATTCATTCCGTTCGCACCAGCTTTGTACGGGTGAAATATTTCGTGGTGCGTAATTTTTTACGATAACTTCTAAAATAATCCATTTATTGACATGAGCTAAAAGGCAAAAAATATCTCTATTAAATTCTCGAGATAGTGAAATAGTTTATTTTGATAAGGATTAATAAAGTGTTCTTCAAAAATCGATCTACAGTTTGTAGCATACTCCTTTCATTCCTCATAATATATCAACCTCCATTGTCATACCTCATCTTTTTTATAAATATTTGTATTTATTTTTAATTCATTTTAAAAATTTAAATTTAGACAAGGAGCTGTCAAGTAGAGAGAGGAAAATTAAACGTCAGTCTGAAAACGGGGTCTGAAGTCTTGGATCGGAAGGCTTAGTCTGGAGCCTGGAGACGAGTGGAAAGCCTAAGGTCTACAGCCTAGAGTCGCAAGACCGGAGGCCGAGCTTAACCAGGTCTTGAGCCGGAATCGGCCATTATCTACGCCAGAGGCCACATATCTACGGGTGCTGCTGCTGTGGCGTGCTGATGCCCGCACCCCATTTTCATCGGCCAGCCTGCTGGTTGACTGTCGTGGCCGGTGCTAAACCTGCCGGCGTCCAACGGCCTGGCTGCGGTTGTGCCATCAAGGCACGCCGCCAGGCTTCCCTGCGCCCAGGAATCTTTGCAAGCAAGTTACGTGATCTTACGCTAATAAGTGTCCGCGTTCCCGACCCGGTGAAACGAACTGCGTAACTGTCGTTAGAGAACTGTAACGTTTTTATCTGTAATTATAGTTATATTGTAAGTCCTGAGTTCTCATTCTTTATTGCTACTTCCCCCTTAGTTACTTACCTATCTTAGTAGCGGTCTCCGGGTTCTCTCTACCCTACTTTAAACCAACCGTTACGTTACAAGTTAAGGTATTATATGGTCCTAAATAAATTACTAAATTAGCAAACTGCATTTATTAATCAGCCGTTTGTTAGCTACGACGCCACAGACAGTCGGACATAGGCATTTTTAATCGTCTATTAATCCATCGATCTATTATAGAGATATATTTAGTTTTGGTACAAAGCATTTTAGATCTTAAAGTACTAGTGTAGTAGTTTTACTAGGTGGTAGGTTCCTTGTGCAAGGAACCGCAGTGTCAGATATTCTGCCACCAAGCAGCAGTGTGTAAACATTAAACACAAAAAAAAAGTTTTCTCTAAATGTTAATTATTGGCGTTATTTATTGGAGTTAATTACTGGAGTTAATGATTGGAGTTAATGACTGGAGTTAATGATTGGAGTAATGATAGGAGCTAATTATTGGAGTTTATGATTGGAGTTAATTATTGGAGTTAATGATTGGAGTGACGTGCGACGCAGCCGGGTGAGCAGCCAGGATGATGACCTGCAGTTCTGCCGAATTAACTCTCATAATTAACTCCAATAATTAACTCTAATCAGTAACTCCTATCATTACCTCCAATACTTAACTCCAATCAATAACTCAACAGTAACAGTTCTATTTATGACCACATCGTACACCATCACAATTAGTGACCTTCGGTTAAAATAAGTGTTTCGATAGAATTGCCTTTGCCTGAAATTCACCCGTCACTGGCTTAATTCCCTGGTTTGGCAAAGTGATGATATTGTTTTTCCCTGACTGCTCTAAAATTGGGGGGATGTTTTGCGATCAAAGCTTTCGATCAAAGCTTAAAACCAGTATCTAGCATGCTTCCGATTTTGCTAAATACATAGAATGGTTATGGACCACTGCTACAGAGCATAAAAACTGTTTCAATAATATGTTAAGTATTTTCGCAAAAAAAAAAAAAATGGACGCTCCGTAGAGTGCTACGTACTTACTACGGGCGCGAACCTCTTGCGATTTAGTTAAACAGCTGACGAATCCATGAGTAATATAATAAACGTAATATGACAACCAACCCAATGATTGGAGTTAATGGTTGGAGTTAATGAGTGGAGTTAATGATTTGAGTTAATTCTTGGAGTTATTTATTGAGGTTAATTCTGGGAGTAAATTATTGGAGTTAATCTATACTATAATAAAACTCAAAGAGCACTTTTTCTGTACATTGAATATTTTTCCAAAATTTCTATGTGGGGGATTTCTATGTTTTTATACTATCGACATAGAGGCTGGTTGAGACGTAATCGGTTTGTAAATATAAAGACAGGACTGTATAATAATTAGATGTAATACGTAATAAAAGCCAGTACAAAAATAATTAACGGCGACCGTGTGCGTTCTCGCCGACGGATCTAGGCGAAGTCCTTGTGGTGGGGGCTACACCCCGCTGCTGTGGTCCGATACCTCAACGCGCACCCCGCGCGTCGCCTTCGTCTAGGCCTTCGCCCGCTGGTGCGTAGACAAGCTGCCCGGGTTGAAGTGAAGCTTCAAAGAAGTGGTAGCGGGCCGATGTTGTTGAAGGCACGCCGAATTGCCTCTGTCTTCGTCGTCAACAGCGCCACCCTTATAGCGCCATCACGGTGTGAGTAGACCGGCACAATGCGTCCCATCCAGCAGGGGGGAGGAAGTCCCTTGTCCTTAATCTAGACCAATAATCAGACCCAATGCGATGTTGCCAGAAGAAGAGCGCCTTTCTGTTGAACCATGGAAATGATGTACATATTATGATAAGATCATTTCCATTGCCCTCTCTGGTAGAGCTCCAAGCGGTTGATGTAGTCGCCGGTCTGTGGATTTGGAATAGATATAAGTGAGCGTCCAATTTAGAGATGAGAAGGATTAAGGATGGAATCAAGATAGGCATAGGAGTTAGTGGGCTAAAATTAAGATATTCGAGAGACGTGCCAATATTTCCTGTAAGTAAAATGAGTAAGCTGTAGAAAACAATTTACATGATATTTAGAGGTTTGCATGACAGCGGAAGACTGTTGAAGTTTGGTAAATAAGCTATGGTAAACGCAAATCCAATGCTTTATACTGAGATATATTAAATTATGTTCCGCTATTTAATGTAAGTATAGATTTAATGCACGACTTATGTAATTTCTTTAAGAGAGTGGTAACGAGCTCCAAATAACTGGCCTTTATAGCCTGACAAATATGCACAGGTGGAAAAGTGATCAGGTTCACACACACCTATCAGTGCTGGCTCAGTACAGTCAACAATAGTATAAGATAATGAAAATTCTAGATTGAGGCGTGGCAGCTCTCATGATTAAGCAACATATTGTAGGGTTAAAGTCTGAAATATATAAGGTAAGTACATAATTACGTTTTACTTTGAAAGGCTTCTACTTCAGGAACTGTGCCGAATATTAACGACAGGTAGCTGTAGACCTATATGTAACAACTTTCTGCGTTGCATTTAAAATATGTATATTTTTTATTAAAATAATAATGTTTACTATAAAATAATAATTTCTGTTTTTGTTGTATTCATAAGGGAAATTAGGTTATGTGCGAGTTAATAATTAAGTACCCAAATTTTAGTATACTCATTTGGATACTCATGAACTTATGTAAATATTGATTCTTTATAAATAGTGTAAATAGAGATAATTTTAGATTTATTTTATAATAGTGTAGGTATAGCATAATAGTTTAGTTGTATAGTAATTTAGTTGATTGTAGATTTATTATCGTTAAGATTGTATACCTATTTCGAATTAGGCCTGGCCTATTCCGCTGACAAGGTCAGCCTTCAGCCCGCCAGAAAAAAATAAATTCACCGGGTTATCATTAGACGGAACGTAGGTCCAGGTACAAAACTAATGGTAGGTACATTCTTGTATTTCACTCATTCAATGTTGCACGAAAAATAAAAGGTTACTAACTAACCCAAAAATTGACAATTATTCGGCGGGTTTGTCACGTAATTATAATTGGTAATTGAAATTAAGTAGGCATTAAGTTTTTGTTGAACATCAATATTTTGATTTGGGTGCCGCGCTAAAATATATTTTCAGGTGGGAAAAAACTATGTTTCACCATGCCGTAGCACAGGCCGTAGTGACCAACTTGTACAGGTGGATCAGACTTAAGAGGCAAGGAGGGTAAGAAGGGACGATACACCGATGATTCTGTTTTATTAAAATAAGAAGTGGTGACCAATTGTTGGTTGTGTTTTATTCGAGACTTGTTATCATAAAAGTATTTTTGACGTCTCTTTGGAGATATTGTATGTTTTTCTGCTATTTCAGGTCTCTGAACCATTGATGTCTTGATATCAGAATGGTATTTAGTTACATTAAAATTGCAAAAATGTGAACGAGATGGCTGTGATTGTAAAGGCACGGATCCCGATATTAACCATCCTAATTTACTTTCGCATAACTTTGGTAGGTTTTTACCTAGGTTAATATAATTTGAAAGAACAATATCCCAGTAAATTTCCGCACCTACGAGAATTTGAATTGCGGATGGGATATTAAAGGTTGGGTCACTTAACTGCAAACCCTGTGGTATAGGAATATTTGTTAAGTCGACTTGATGTGAAGGCAAACGTTTCGTGATCTCAGGCAATATTAAACAGTCAATATTGACTGAATAATCGTTATGTAATGAGTGAATAGTGAGATTACAAGATTGTACACTTTTACTAGTTTGATTGTTCATACCTGTCACCGTATGACTAGTTCCGTTGCGTGGCAATCGCAGTGTATCGCATAGATTCTCGGTAATAAAATTAGCTGTACTACCGTTATCCAGCAGAACTCTGGCGATGCACTCTTCACCGCGGTCGTCCACCACCTTTACGAGAGCTGTGGACAGCAAAATAAGCGAAGAAGTAGTACTCTGCGGTAATGTTTTAATAGTAGTAGCTGAAAGCGCAACAGTGTCAAGGGCTTTAGGCAATGGATCGAGTATAGGTGGTGATTCTTGTTCAAGATGTAATAAGGTGTTGTGCTTAACCGAACAATATTTGCAATGCGACAATTTGCACTTGTTTGCTACATGACCTAAACGTAGACAGTTTAGACATACTCTGAGGTCTTTGGCCTTCTTAATGCGTGATTCAATAGTGAGGTTTCTAAAGGTATCACAAGTGTATAATAAATGCTCGCCAGAACATAGGGGGCATTTAATTTGATATGAGCCTTTATAAGATGTATTTCGTGTATTATATGATGCTGTGTTTTCTAATGTTGTTACAAAGCTTTTAGATTTATTATATTTTGTATGCTTTTTATTATCCTCTAATGTTTCCAATAAATCGGCCTTATTGTTTACATATGTGCAGAATTGTGATAATTTTGGGGGACATGACAAGGTATTACGATACTCTTCCCACTGTCTATTTGTTACGGAATCTAATTTAGTAGCCATCATGTATATAATTAGGGTATCCCAATGCTCTGTGGGCTCATTCAAGGTCTTAAGTGCACGTATATTTTTGTTTGTCACATCTATAAGACGGCGTAAAGATGTACTCGACTCTGATGATACATTTTCGACGTTAAATAATGCTTGGACATGATTGTTGACGAGAAGACGACTATTATTGTATCGTTCGCACAACAAGTCCCAGGCCATGTCGTAGTTGTCGCTGTTAAAATCAATATTTTTCACAATTTCCGATGCAGAACCCTTTAAAGCGGCCCGTAAATAGTGGAACTTGTTAATATTGTCAATACAACGATTGTCGTGTATTATAGAAATAAAAGTGTCCCTAAACTCAAGCCAGCACTGATAACTGCCATCAAATTGAGGTAAATAAATTTTTGGTAGACGTATAAAATTGTTCTGATTCTCACCCGGCATATTTGTTTTGGAGTCCTTTACCCCAGCTGCAGCGTCGCGGCTCTCGCTTTCCCGATCATGGGACAGCAAGCTCCGCGCAACTGCCACCAGTGAAAAGTACTGCTCTTCAAACTGGGTTCTAACCGCGTACTCCTCGTCTGGCTCGTCCACGGACGTCTCGATCTCGGTCTGTAAATTGTCGAAATCCGAGTACAAGGCATCGAATTTACTAAAACGACAATCTAAATCAATACGCTGCAAGTCAGATAATCTAGCGCAACTTTTAAGTATCTCTAAATAGTTGCTAAAATTTGTAAGCTTAGCTTTCATTGCGCTTCGTTTTTTACTAAGTTTATCGGCCATTATAAAAGATTGAATGCGATGAGGTTACAATAAGACGTAATGCGTTGCCAAAAATAAGTATGAAAATGTGAATATGAATAACAAGCGGCGGTAGATAGGCGTGGAACAGCAACAGCTGAGGCAGCGAATGTTAATACTTTCACTTTTGAAGGAACAACTTAGATACCGTTATATGGATTGAAATGCACTAATGAGATGGGTTTATAGGCAAAAAGATCGATACAACTCACTCAAAAATGCTTACGAGAAGAAAAAGATAAGAAAAAATATACTTATAGAAATTACCACAAATAAAGAGAAAATCGGGAAAAAATAGGCAAAAGAAGGTAAATTGGAGATTTAAGAGTAAATTGGAACGACTCACAGAATACCCGTATCCTTTCCACGATCTTCGGTGTGCGGCTTCGTATCCGTTATATAGGCGGCGATGATATGCAACTTTGAACGATGCAAGGGGTCAAAGTCCGAATGCTTCTTGTACCGTTGACTTTTAACTATTAGATTCACTGGAACATTTCTTGTAAAGGACCATTGGTTGAGACGTAATCGGTTTGTAAATATAAAGACAGGACTGTATAATAATTAGATGTAATACGTAATAAAAGCCAGTACAAAAATAATTAACGGCGACCGTGTGCGTTCTCGCCGACGGATCTAGGCGAAGTCCTTGTGGTGGGGGCTACACCCCGCTGCTGTGGTCCGATACCTCAACGCGCACCCCGCGCGTCGCCTTCGTCTAGGCCTTCGCCCGCTGGTGCGTAGACCAAAGAGGATTTAACACTACGTATAAGAGTCGGCACTCCCATACAAGCCCCTGAATCGAATCATGAACGTACTTTTCCTAACTTAACAAACATAAAATTTAATGGCAACCAGTTGGCCAACCTGCCATTTTTTTTAATATTGCTAGGGCTTGCCACCCCTTAGTATGTTTGTCTATCGATATCGATGAAAATGAAAGAACACAATATACGGGTGTGTTTATTGTTAAGTTTAATTCATGCAAAGTTACCTATGTACAATAAATATGTTTTCAAAATAAAATTAAGCAATTTTTACAAATAAAATAAAGAAATATTTATGATTTTTGAATGCTTTACGATCATTAATCTCAAAATTCGATTCACAATGGAGTCGTCATACTAGATATGCTTATTTATATGCTGTATTAGTTATTCTTAATCCTGATAACACGTTGTGCCATATCTTTGTATGGATAAATACAACGAGTCTTCATTTCCAATTAACTTCACCCATCTGAAGAAAAAAGAATAATATTATAAAAGCACAAAAACAACTACAAATAAAAACATACATACACACACTTGAAAAATATAGCCCTCCTGCCGGGCTAGTCAGGCAAAAATATCGATATTTATGGACTTATCAGTATATAATATGTACATCACTATTAATTTTGTTCAACAACTAAGTTTTATGAATAAATTCATAATTCCATTACAAAACTTGCGATCGACTACTAAATAGGATTCAAAAGTAATGTAACTGCTACACCACAAGAAATATTTACATTTTTATATTAATTTATCATAAAATTTTACCTTGCCGGGTCATGTGGAAATCTGGCCAAAAATATCTCAGAAAACCTTTTTGTGAATCGCCTAACACCACATATTTCACATTTTCTTAACGATTTACCACTCATAATATTATCACAACGCCCATTAAGGCTTAAATAAATGTAAATAATATAATAACTTATTAGCCGCCAAAATTCAAACCAGAATAAAATTTTCAAATGTCAAGTTACATCCACAGGTTAGACAACAAAAAAAATAACAAATTCGTATTATAATATAATACGTCCAAATTAAAACAGAACTTCATACAGTTGAAGCCAATACGTATTAGCAGTCATTTTAATTTGGTAACTTTATATTGCCTACCTAATTAGTGCCATTATTTCTAATAAGTACGTTCATAACTCCATACAAATATCGGTTTCTAGGCAGTGTCGACGGCCTGGCGTAGACAGAGGCCAAAACAATTTTTTTTGGAATTATTGTCTGTCTGTCTGTCTGTCTGTCGTTCTGTTCGTCCAGGTATCATTTGAAAACCCGTGGATGGATTTTGATAGGACTTTCACTGATGTGTTGTGTAGAAGTCAAGGTGTAAGTTGGTATATAAAACATCACGTTGGTATATAAATCATCAGCAGTGAAACATTACTTGCACATATTACCACGTAATTTCCTTTGTATGTGAATAGGGTAATTATAGACTGATCAGTTAATCATTAAGATATGTATTATTACGCTATATACAATAGGGACTGAGCAGACATTTAGTTTGCATAAGATATGGCATTGGTGAAGGGTCAATTTTTGTAAGGGGTAAGCCGGTCCGGTACACCCAGGACATTTTCATTAGATTTCTGTATTGTTCTAAGTACTTTGCTGATAGCAATATGACATTATATCTTTGAAAAGTTAAAATCTGTAAATCCCGAGCGGATCCAAACTAGATTATGTATGTATTACAGTCGCAACAATAAAAGATGCGGAAAACTTAAAACTTTCATTATCGAATATCATTAGACAGTAATTTACGATGTTAGCGTGATTTACATTATGAACAGCGCCAACTATCGGTGAAATTGAACATACAATAACTATAGAACTTCTATACATATTATAAAACAAAGTCGCTCCCGCTGTCTGTCTGTCCCTATGTATGTTTAGATCTTTAAAACTACGCAACGGATTTTGATGCGGTTTCTCTTAATAGATAGTGATTCAAGAGGAAGGTTTATATGTATAATACATGCATAATATAGTAAAGAAAAACCGGTGTTTTCTCGTGGACCCACTATTTTGTCCCACCAGTGGGTCCACGAGGGAGAACTATTTCTCGTGGACCCACTGTTGTTTATTAACATCCTATATATAGTTATAGCAAGGGTTGGGATAATAGTATGTTTGATTTCAATAATAGTATGAAATTATCATATGAATAAATAAATATCAACTATAATTTATTAAATGAAATCTATAATATCGGACATTTTAAACACCACATAATATTACACCAGAAGTACCAGGGCGGCATAAGATACAAGGAGGCCTCGCGCATTTTGCCATCCAGTAATAAGCTCTGGTATGAGTTGTTTAATGGTATGGATGTCCGGGAAGACTAGACAACAGACTAAGGGAAAACAAGAAGCAACGTCTTTCTATTGGATTATCCGTTCCAATTAGTCCGATTAGTAGTTCGATCATCAGACAGATGGGAATTTTTTTTTTTTTCGAAAATACTTCTACGATCGAACAGTTTGGAAGTAAATTTTGTGTAAATATTCCAAGTAGTTACACCGGCTGAATGTGGTAGCTCCAGACGGAATTTCAAAGGGCATCCACGAAATAGCGCGTAAAACCGCAAAATTGCGCATTCTTAAACATTATTACCAGAAGTACTAGGGCAACAGAGGACATAAAGAGGGATTCCCCTTTCGTGAGACATCTAGTTTTACCAAACTGTGACTGCTTCAATATTTATACCAGAAGTACCAGGGTAGCATAGGACATAAGGTGGTCTCATCATGAATGATGGTTAACTTCTTAATGGGACGTTTATAACGTGTTTATAACTTAGTAATGCCCTTTAAGAATGTAGTTGTAGTGAAACAATGGGTGTGGAAGCCTAAAAAACTATGAAACGATTTACACCGACCAGCGGAAGCACATATTTTTTGTCTGCCACTTGTCACTTCACTATGCGATAGATAAATTTTGACAATGCAAAAAGGTGCTATACATCTTTATTATACAGGAGGAACATTTAATAACCGTAGAGTGCAGTGGGTCCACGAGAAATAGTTCTCCCTCGTGGACCCACTGGTGGGACAAAATAGTGGGTCCACGAGAAAACACCCAGAAAAACTGATAATTTTAGAGGTTTCTAATGTGATGTCGAAAATAAACACATTTTTTTGCGCTTACATTGCAAACGCTGGCTGAACCCTACGAGATATATCAAAATAATGTACTACAGTATTGTACACATTAGCAAGGTCTACAAAAATGTCTACGATGGTATATGTTTATCTCATATTGGTAACCCACAATAATCATTTTTTATCCTTTACTTTTTATGAGAAATAATTAACTATTAATAAATTGTTGTTAGCATGAATTTGTCCCTTCTTCAATATAACGTAAACTTCAATAATATTTACATCAATGAAAAAATAGCTGTGAACGTTGTTCATACCGCTAGGTTAAGGTTAAGCAATATAAGGCAAGGTCATTACATAGATGGGTAAACCGATTTGTATGAAATTTTGTGTGCATATCGGGTAGGTCTGATAGATGGGAGACGGCGGCGACTCCGAGGAGGACGGTGAAGGGGTTGCGAGCCCCGCCCCCGTGATCATATGGTGCCAGGTTTAAGGGGGCTATAATTCGCACTAAGGGGTATTTGGTGCAAATCCCACTGGAGGGCCTCTTATGTGGCGATGCGACAGCTGCAGGGGTTTAAGTGGGTAAGAATCCCGATTGACGAGGATATATAGAAGGAGAGGAGGGTGCAAGAGATGAGAGAGAGGGAGAGGGGATTTGAGAGGGGATGATGAGGTGAGGGATAGGGGGATTAAGATGGAGCAAGGGGGAGTGAGGGGGAGCAACGTGGGAGAAGAGAAAGGGGGAGGGGGTTCAGAGAGGGGACAACGGGGAGAGGAAGAGGGGGAGTGTGTAGGGGATCGAAGCGGGAGGGGGAAAGAGAGAGGAGAGAGAGAGCATAAAATTAGATTTTTCTTATAAGAGATGGAGAGAGAAATAAATCAAGGGAGGAGGGAGAAAAGGGAAGTAAAATGTAATAAAAGCGCGGGTGGAGCTGCGCGGGTCAACTAGTTAATCTATATAATATTATATCAAAGAAAGTCGTGTTAGTTACACTATTTATAACTCAAGAACGGCCTAACCGATTCGGCTGAAAATTGGTGTGGAGGTAGCTTAGAACCAGTAAACGGACATAGGATACTTTTTATCCCGGTAGGTTAAGATTAAGCAACGTTAGTGTAAGCGATCCAGGGTGTGTGGCAGTTCAGGAAATGTAATGAAATCAAACAAGATGGTTTTGATAAAATATGCACACGCGATCCGTAGAGAGTTTTCAAGAGAAGTAACAATCAAAGAATGTATGTGACGTTTATATACTTTTCTACGGACCGCAGTGTAGACCAGTATACGCATACTTTTTGTGGGTCAATAAAACTTTATTGACCCACAAAAAGTATGCATACAATACATGAAAATATTGGTGCGAGCTACGTCGTCTACAATCTCCGCCCAGTGTAACTTCAGGGACACTAGTCTACCATTGGAAGTAGTGCTAAGCGAGCGACGGGTCTAAGGATCCCAGCCTTGGTCATCATAGCCAACGTGCGTACCCGACAATCTTTTCCATGACACGAGTCCTCTACATATCTAAGCATCAGCTCCATGTGTGCAGCACGCTCAGTAATACTCATAAAGATGATTCCGTGGCGACGTTTTCTGCGGCGGCATACCCTCGCTCCTGATAATTTTAATGTTCGGTACGCCTGGTAGCGGTAGTATCTTCTCTTCAATTTTTTAATATTTTTACATTTCCAGGGAATCCTTACTCGCCATCTTCCGCCAACTAAACTTGCCGACTTATCAATAGCGCTTATAGCTTTTAAATGATGTTTATTTTGCCTTGACTTGCGAACAATTTCGTGTAATTTTAGAAGTGCGTCGATTATAGGTCTGTGCGTAGATGCGCCGAGACTGTTGCTATGACCTTCTTCTGTGTAAGCAGCAGCGGTGGGTACCAGCTCAGTTATGAGCACAGCAGTGTCTTGCAACTTGGAATGACGTAGTTGTGGACACACGCCGTGTACGCACCATCCCAGTGGCGTTAGCGTAGCGCACGGTTCATTTTTATCACCAATTAATGATTTTACTGGCGCAATGAGGTGATAATTATCTTGACCGATTAATAACTTTGGCTTGATTTGTTCATGACATGATATGTAACTTGTTAATTTTGATAAATGTTCGTAGTTTTTCAGGTTAATATGTGAGTTTTGCGTAGGTAAGTTTAATTCGCTTATTTTTCTCGCAGTTAAATCAGATGTTTCATTGTAAATATTACTGATTTTCAATTCAATGACTTCGCTTTGGCATTGAAGTTCGGTATCCCATGCACCACGGACACACATAGTTTCCTTGCTTCCGTGTAGCCCGAGACAGTCGGCAAGATCAGATGATATGAAGGTCACCGTGGCACCGTCGTCGAGCAGAGCGTAAGTACTTATCATCCCTTTCGGGCCGTGGACGTTGATGGGAACTACCTTTAAAAGTACGCGTTTAGCGTTGTCAATCATAAAGCAACTCTTGGTAGGTATGTCATTACTTACTAAGACATTGTTGTCAATACTTGTTTGTGATTGCTCATTTTCATTGTTGCAGGTTGGTACTCTAGTCTTAAGTTTCCAGTGCAGGAGACGATGGTGCGGCAGCTTACAGTTGTCAACACCATAGGCGGCTGCCGAGCACGTGTCACGGTTGTGGGGTGCTAGCAGGCACTTGTGACAAAACCTGATCGTTCGCACGAATCGCCATCGGTCTTTCGTCATAGCGCGCTTGAATCGTGCACATTCTGTTATTTTGTGATGACTTAGACGGCAGAATTTGCATTTGACAGGACTGTCGCCCGTTTCACTAAACAGCATGCAATGTTGTTTGCGGTCGGATTCGAATCTCTTTTTGTAGTCGGCTTGACTATGAATGTGTGACAATCCCGCGGCTGATATCTTCTTCGCCTCGTCGTATAGAAATTCAGCGAGCAGCTCGAACTTGGCTTTTCCGTTTTCATAGTTCGCGCTGTAGTAGTCGGCCCATTTGATGATGAGAGCGGTCGGCCACTTGGATAGCACGGAGGTGACTAGCTCAGGACTTCTGAGGTAATCTGTTTGATTGATTGCTTGCGCTGCTGCCACGAAATTCTTGATTTTAATTGAGTGAGCTACTATTTCATTATGGTAATTTTGTGGCAGTGGCGGCATTTTTCGTAACTGGTATGTAATTTTGTTTATTATTGTTTCAGGTCTGCCGTAGCGGAGTTCCAGCGCTTCAATTACTGCACGCGGAGCCGTATTCCCGATGAGAAGCGACGAGACCGTTTCCCTTGCTTCATCACGAAGTGATTTGCGCAATCGCCACATGTTTTCGGTATCGCTATACTTGCAGAGCTTCGTGGATTCATCGAACGCCTGTTTGAATGCGAGCCATTTCAATGAGTCCCCGTAGAAGCAAGGTAAGTCTTTTGATGTTGTAAATCTTGACAATAGTTGTTGGTTTTGGGTGTTAGCCTGATACATAGCACTGACTAAGTTTTCCATCCCAGCCCTGTTGCAGTCCTCGTCCTGTTGCTGATTGATATTGTTCGTCTTGGCCTCTCGGTTATGACTGAGCCATTCCTCGACTCTACCAATAGAATTTAGTACACTTTGGTCCTCAGCGCTTCGGTGACTTTTCGTGGACTGGTATTCGAGGGCAGCCAAGTCAGCGGCTAACTTTTCTTGGATGAGCTTAGTTTTAATTTCAGCTTCTGCCTTTGCAGCTTCATATTTCAGCTGTTGCTTGCGAGCTTCAAGAGACTTGGCAGATTTTTCACTCTTTTGTTTTTCGCTATGATGGCTCTTTACAATAGTATTACCATCTGTTGCGATCGGTTGTGTGTTGACGTGGTTCTCAGATAGTGGTAAATCTGAGTGTATTTTTCGCGTCAAATCATCCTGCATCTTATTTAATTTCTGTTCGCTTTTCCAAGCGCTGCGAGTGCGAACCGTATACTCAACATGGCGGCTCGTGCACGGCACCGGTGAGCATTGCATTGTAAACTGTTCCACAGTATAGATCTGGCTGAAGGGACACTATGTTAGCGATCCAGGGTGTGTGGCAGTTCAGGCAATGTAATGAAATCAAACAAGATGGTTTTGATAAAATATGCACACGCGATCCGTAGAGAGTTTTCAAGAGAATTAACAATCAAAGAATGTATGTGACGTTTATATACTTTTCTACGGACCGCAGTGTAGACCAGTTTTATTGACCCACAAAAAGTATGCATACAATACATGAAAATATTGGTGCGAGCTACGTCGTCTACAGTTAGGTAAGGTCATTAAATAGATGGGTGAACCGATATGTATGAAATTATGTGTGCATATCGGGGAGGTCTGAGAATAGGTCATAAAGTATATTTAATGCCGCTGATACCATGATTGACGAGGATACATAGAACGAGAGGAGGGTGCACGAGAGGAGAAAGAGGGAGAGGGGATTCGAGAAGGGGGCGATGGGGTGAGGGATCGGGGGAGTTAGGTGGAGTAAGGGGGGAGTGAGAAGGAGCAAGTTCGTAGAAGAGAGAGGGGGAGAGGGTTCAGAGAGGGGATAACAGGGTAGGAAGAGGGGAGTGTGACGGAAACCGAAGCGGGAGGGGGAAAGAGAGAGGAGAGATAGAGCATATAATTAGATTTTTTTTATAAGAGAGAGAGAGATATGGAAAGAGATAAATCTAGGGAGGAGGGAGAAAAGGGGAGCAAAATGTAATAAAAGCGCGGGCGGAGCTGCACGGGTCAGCTAGTTATTGTATATAATGACTGGAGTTAATTATTTGAGTTAAAGATTGAAATCAATTACAGGAGTTAATTATTTGGTTAATTATTGTTGTAGTTAATGATTGGAGTTAATTATTGGAATTAAGGCTTTGAGTTAATTAAGTGCGTTAATTATTGGAGTTAATAATTGGAGTTAATTATATGAGTTCATGATTTGAGTTAATGATTAGAGTTAATGAATGGAGTTAATAATTGGAGTTAATTATATGAGTTCATGATTTGAGTTAATGATTAGTAGTAAGTTCGAATTCAACAAAATTTAGGAAAATTTTAAGAGAGATTGGCTCTAGTAGAATCTCTTATCTACTAAAATATCTACTAAGTCAGATACCTAGTAGACAATTTTGCTTAGATTAATATATAAGAAAATGAATGAATACACTCTACCAGTACAGTCGCCACATGCTCCTAATTGAGATGGATGATACATCTCAATTAGGAAAAATACTTGACCTTTCTGTCCTGACACCGAAATAACATTATTTTTTTATAGTTAGTATAAAAGTACCATCCATAATAATTACGAATTTTTATACCACAAATATTATAATGTAAAATACATGTTATACTGTGCTACAGTATGGTATGAGAGCATTGGCTTTCCACCATCGCTATGTTTGTGTAGATTAATTAAACTAGCTTTTGTCAGAATTAGTAGCTATCTTAAGAATCTATTAATCTACCAAACATTCCTATTATGACCACATCATACACCATCACAATTACTGACCTGCCCTCGGTCAAAAAAAAAGTCAAATCAATTTTTTATTTATCAAATCAAATCTTTTATTGCTTGCTAAGTGTACATTTCGATCTTAATAATAATACATAATACTTATGACTTAGCACCTTTTTTAGGTGTAGCAATTATTATGGACTAATTTCCCCTACTCATTTAATTAATTTTTAAGTATTTTTTTACCTATGTCATATTATTAAATTTAAGTTCATTGTGTCAAATTCTCCTGTCTAGTATTTCTACGTATTAATATTATAATAATGTACTAATGTTATGTAATATTTTAAGTACTTATATTTATTTTGTTTAAAAAAAAAGTAAACATAAATAACCGTATGTATGTTTACTTTTTTTTTTAATTCAAATTCTATTACTTTGTAGAGTAACTATCTAGTTTCTAAGCATTCTTTTACAGAGTAAAAGCATTTTTGTATTAAGAATAGTTTTAAGTGTTTCGATAGACCTTATATACAAAGTACTCTGTAGATAGAACTGGCTTTACTTATAATAAACTGGAAATCACCTTTCACTGGTTCAATTCCATGGTTTGGCAAAGTGATATTGTTCCCAAAGCGGAGGGACGTTTATTGATTATCTTACATGCATTCTTATTAATATGCTACGGCGACTTTTCTCGATTTTTCTATCATGCTTCAGATTTCGCTATATACATAGAATGTTTATGGACCACTGCTACAGAGCATGAAAAACTGTTTCAATAATATGTTGAGTATTTTCCCAAAAAATTAAAATGGACATTCAGAAATCCGCTCCGTAGCGTGCTACGTACTTATTATGTGTAATAAGTCATCTACCTAATATACAGGATGAATTGCGCAAACCTCTTTCTATTAAAGACGGTTAAAAATAAAAATATACTTACACATATTTCAAAAATATTTATTCATGAACACACAAAATTATATACAATCAATATAGGCATTTTATGTTATAAATATTATAACAAACATTGCCCTACTTAACAAAACGGTTGTGACTATTCGTGACTATCATTAATTTCAAATCTATTACAGTGATAAAAACCTACTGACCCATATCATAAAATTTATAGAAAAACAAAATTTTACACCAACTTTAATATTAAAATCGATGAAAAAATTGTAATAACTATATTTTTATATAAAACAATTTCAACGACTTTTTGGGCGAGATTTTCCGTCAATTAATCCATCTATATATTACATCGATATACTATATATATTATATCCTGGCTTAATCGGTACCGTATTCAGTTATTAGCTCCAATATGGCTGTTTTCTTGACGCAAAACTTTAAAAGTAAAAAGTTAAAATAAAATTACTATACACGTACAACTGTAGAACGAGTTTCAAATAAGTTCTTTTTAAATAGGTTTTTCGGCTCTGAGTCTTGTTCAATTCTTTGACTTGTTTATATTACTAGCATTTATACAAAAAAATATTCATACAAAAAGCTTTCTAAAGGTAGACGGAGTAACCAATAGAATGAAATTACATGTGTAATCGGATGTAATAAGTATGCTTAGTCATTTGTTTCTTTTTATACTAGGTACTTATAACTTTATACTGCATCAGTTTAAGGACGACATTACACGCTAGATAAGTAGTCATAATGAGAAAATACGGATGAAACTGTACATATTATTTGAAACTTTTAAAATCGATGTATTTGACACCTTTAACCATCGATATACTATATCGATGCCTTTAACCTAGCTCTTATGGCAATGTTAATGTAATTTACTTTCTCGTGGGAAAGAGACGCAGATATACGCAATCTATAGCTACGTTTCTTTCTCTCGCGAAAGTATGGTTACAATAATATTGCTCGAATAGACAGTGGTTAATCCCGAAATTACTTGGTATCAAACGATAGAGCACAGTATCTTAATTCTCTTTGAAATTTCGCTTTAACGCATATTTACTCTGGAGTAAGTGACGTTACATGTAATTCAGTCTATTGGTTTCTCTATCTTCAGTTCTAAAACACTAAATAACCGTATACATAATATTACCCATTAGACACAAGCCTCTCGAAATATTAATAGTCTTAATTACTTATTTAGAGTTTCTCTCTGAATAAACATACACACAGTAGGTAGAGGACACTTGATGTGACGTCATCGTGAGGAAACCTTACAATGAGAACATTCTTTACCTGAAATAAAAAATTATATTATTATTAGTTCAAGTTAATGATGAGACAAACGAGACGTTCACCTGATGGTAAGCGACATGCCTACCCATGTACAGTTGCAGGGAAATGTCCCTCATCACTCTCGAGTCGACGTTACCTAACGTCTCGATGTTAGGTAATTAGGTCTCTTGTTTGAGGTCCCGTCGTCAGGGGCCAAATAGAAATGTGACGAAGTATCCCCTTAAAGGGAGCTCGTGAGTCGCGGTTTCACAGAGTGGGGGCTCTGTGAGTCAATACTAAACACGACCTCGAGGCGGGCGACGACGCGGTGTAGGCCCTGCGTCGTCGTGAGCACCGCGGGGGTGCTAATATGCATTTCTTCTCCCCGGAATGTGCTGTAGCGATTGGAGTGAATATGACGAGGAAAAATCCCGGCCTTCACTCCTACAGACACCGGGCACTTTTTGGAAAGTAACCCCCCAACAGCAAAAAAAAACGTCTTGTTTGAGCCCGGCAATTTCATCTGCAGTGCCATTTACACCAGTCGACAGCAAAGTTTACACAGAGCTGCTTTGCGGCAGAGTATTCGACACTGCATTGACATTGACAACCATGTAATTGAATACGCTTAATTAACAACCACGTAGCACGAACAAAACTCTTTACAAATCGAAGTGGAACTAGAATGTAATATAGATTTTAATCTAGAATTATCGTTTACTGTACAAAAAAATTACTAATTATTCTATGTTGAAAACTCCATCACGCATACACCACACCAATCTGACAAGACTAACTCGCCGTGCTAAGCTTGTATCTTTATAAGATCTCGTGTAATATAGATAGACATTAAATATATGTAGAACATATTCCCTTATACCAGACAACCAAATTCTACGGGCTACAATTGATTTTCCAAACCCCAATTAGAATTCCAACTTCCAAACCTAGGAATCAAACACATGCGGGCTAATTGAAAAACAATAAGACTTGCTACGTACTTTCCTAGCTGCTTCTATGAGAAATTTATTAAAATTAACATCTGACGTAACTACTATCTAATTAGGCAATATTTCTCTCTATATTTCAATAATTTTAAAAGGATTAACTTTTTTTCCATAACATTAATGGGAATCCGCATTCCACTAACCATAAGCTAGTTTTAGCCAATCACATCAGTAGATCACTCTCCTCGAACGGCACCGGCAAGTGACATCAGCGCTATCTTAGGGATGACACTCACTTACTCCAACCAAAATCGAAGCATAAAAAAAATATTCTTTCTAACTTTCATAAAGTTGTCAATAAGTATTAATTATAACTTACCTAGCTTTTGAATTAGCAATATTACAACCATCAAAGCCAATTACGACTTTGTACTCTGAGTGAGTAGAGTAATGGAATGGAACATATGCGTAACGGCTTCGGTAGTCAAAATAATTAGATTTAAATAAATGGCAAAGTTGACGCTAATTATCTTCCATAATTTGCTTTAGCGCACGCCATAGTGAGCGTCGGGCTTTAAGCTTCTGAACTGGTTTAAAATAATTTAAATAAAAGTATAATTAGGTATTATAATAGTAGTACGTTATGTATACTGGGGAGTGTTTACAACGGATTTTCCCTTCATAAAATTTTTAATTTACATCATGTAGAGTATAGAAACAAGTTTTAAAATGAGTTTGATAGTGGAATATTTGTTTATTTACATAACTATTACGTAAGTTCTTGTTTGAAAAATATAGTGTGACCTTTGGCGTATAATACCATTCCAGAGTCTGTCAAAGCGTCCTTGGATTTGATTCCTCGTTCAGGCGAAATTTTATTTCAGAAAGCATAATGAAGAGGACATCTATGCAAAGGCTGTCCATATTAGGTAAGTACGTAGAATGAAATAATGCTGTTTACTGCAGACGGATGCAAAATAATGTAAGGGGGGTGAATAAATGGGAAACACTTTAGTTATAACTTTGTATTATTTTTAGTTCTAGCTACACCTTCAAAAAACTGCTAATTAAGTAGATACCTATTTAATAAACTAAAGATAATAATCCAAATAATTTTGATAGTACCAATAACCCGCACTTGGATTAGTGATAAAGTTACCGGACTAACAAGATAAACCAAATACTTAACTGCAAACCCCTCCATATGGGCACGCTGCCTGTACCGAGACGATAAGCGGGTTAATGATTGTAGACATTTTAGTCATGCATGAATCACAGAGAAAAATCATTTTCGCTGGCTATAACTTTACATATATGTGCCATAGAGGGCCGATAATTGTCTTTTAATACCCCGTATAGCGATTTATAGGGCAATTGAAATCCGCAATTAATGAATTTCACACGTTGTGCCTGACAAACAGTTTTAATTAATGACGCGGTATTCAAATCGCAGTACTGACTCATATTTAGTATAGGTTGTACATTATGTATACCATTTGAAGTTTTTACAAAAGCGAATTTAATTATAGTTTTTTGATAATGTTTCGCTTAATATACGATTTTAATATTAATCATGGCAGTGTTGTGGTGATATGCAAACTGTAGTCAAGTAAAAATAAGTATTGTTTAAACGTTTCGAGGATATTTCATGTGCCAATCCTAACGCTTTTTATTATATACTGTATGAAATACTCACGCATGTACAAGGCATATGCAATGCGTTCATAAAGTAGTGTGTGCAATATGTACAATAATGTATATAATAAATATAAATCCTCACAGTTAAATGTTCAGCAACTCGTTATTATCTTAAATTCTCATTTTGCGACAAAATGTATATTAGCTGTTAAACCTATTAATCGAAATTTTGGCAAAAAATAATATGGTCTAACTGTAATGATATAGGTATGATTTTCAATATACACTAATTTTATATAACTATTATAATAAATATTACAAGATTAAAATATCTATTGGTAATCACAACATTAGATTCACACCCACATTAGTTAAATTATGGTGATATATTATGTTTTATGGCTAACGTATAATCATTGGGAAACCCGCCAATAACAAATTTTAAATAGGTACCTGTCACATATAAGGTTTCATCTATGTGAAAACATATATCTCCAAAAGGCTATTAAATAATTTTACATAAAGGAAAATTTATATGCAACAACAAATCAAAATGTTATAATAAGCAAGCAGAGTAATGAGGTCTAAAATGAGTAAATCAGAGATTGTGGTTGTCTGGAAGAGATTGCTTTTAACGATGAGACCGCCATTTGTATCGGCAATGTTATACATAACATTGCCGCATACATAACATTTGAAAGAATACATGTATTCTTTCAAATGTTTTAAACGTATTCTATTCAATAGAATACCAAAAGGAATACCTTTTGGTTAAAAACAGTATGCAATGATTTAATATCTGAATAAGGTCAGGCTCAATGAAGATATCAAGAAATCTTTTTTTAATATCAACTAAGCATTTAATAGAATGTACCCGATATTATGTAGTGGACAGCCGTGCCTAAGGATGTACAATTAATACAAAGACAACTTAAGAGATGGATCTGTATTGAGGCCACATTGGGTCAAAGAAGTGCAATGGGAAGGCGAACCTCAATTACATAGGTAAAGGGAAAAGATACGGAAGAAGACACTTGGAGACTTGTGCTATACATAATTATATAGAACTAGCGACCCGCCCCGGCTTTGCACGAGTGCTATTTAGAAAAGACTTGGTTGCAAAATATTATTATTTTTACACTTACATACATATTTAATTAGGTTTTTTATTTATTTAACCTACAGAGAAAAAAATATCTAGCAGATAATGAAAACCGCTTAAAAATCCGTTGCGCAGTTTATGAGGAGTTAGCGGATGTACAGAAATACACACAGGCGTGGAAAGCGACTTTGTTTTATACTATGTAAAGAAAAAGAAACGAAGAGATAAAGATAAAGAAAAGATAAAGAATGTAAAGATAAAGAAGATGAATAAACCCCATCTTATCATACAATATTTTTGGTATTGTACTGCAACCTATACATATTTTATAGGTATAAAATTAAGTTTTCAATACAGTGCACATCTATGAAAGGAATAATTTCTATTAGATAGGAGGTCTAACCATTGATAACCATTCTGAATAGCAAGTGCATACCAGTGAACGGTGGAATACGTGCATAATAACGTGCCTAGTAATAAATTTAATACTGACATTAAACTCAATTTATAGGTACTTCATTTAGTAGGTACTAAATGTATGTTCAGAACTTTGTAGCAACACGCTCAGTACTTGATCATCACCGGCAAATTCCTGCGCAAATTGAAAATATTATATACATATCAATATTACTGACATTACTCCATTCCTAAAATGTGCTTGTCCTTATTTCAGTGCATAATTAGCCCAAAAGGACTCGCCTATGAAGTTCTATGTCCACCAATGTCGGGGCATTACTGTAAAATGTATATAGGTTTATTAAACCCAAATCAATCAAACTCTACACTGCAGTTTGTGATAAGGAAGGTATAACTTAAACGCTTTTGATTTAACACACCTTTTGATAGTACAGGGTCTGCCTAGTTTGGGATCAGATGACCGTGTGTGAATTGTCCCAGGATATTATTATTAGTATTAACAGGGATGATGCCTGGATATAAAAAGAAAAATCTAATTAGTCCGTCAGTTAGATTATCAAAAAATGTTGGCCAAGTATTATGTATTTATTTAACAAATCAATAGAAAGGAGTTGTTCCAGAAATGTATGGAGCCTGGGCCAACACCATGTACACTATATGTATATATAAATATTCAATATAGTAACTGTTTTGTAATGTTATCTTTTTTAAATATTGCTTCGTTTTATTGTACATTTAAGATATCTTGGTCAAGGAGAGCAACACCAAAGAGAATATAATACTACTGTAGCAACACCACACAATAATATGATGGATCGGAAATACGTAACTAAAATGTCATTTTGACAACTGACTATACCTGCGAT
This sequence comes from Furcula furcula, assembly GCA_911728495.1. Lineage (NCBI taxonomy): Eukaryota > Metazoa > Arthropoda > Insecta > Lepidoptera > Notodontidae > Furcula > Furcula furcula. The sequence continues at coordinate 21,353,011 of OU452244.1, read as the reverse complement.
TGAACTTGTTGCGGATTCCAATCCAAATCACAGGCGATAATCAATACAGTAAAGCCCCGGGTCAAGAAAGAAACAGTCAACGAATGTCCGCAAACATAAATAATCACTAAAAACTCCGAAATACTTTCAGTACTCCACGCGTAAACAATCTTTTACGAAACGTCAACTATAGCATTTACTGTCAAGTAGTAAACCAACGTCAAACGCAACTGTCATGGCTGCCCTAAAAACAGGGTGGACATACTAAATAACTCCATAAGTAATTATTTTTGTACAATTGTACTCTGCTTCAAATTAATTTATAAGTATTTTTATGAAACTCTCCTATGTTTTTACTATTTTTCCATGTAGTGTACATAGTGTTGGCCCAAAATGGAACATCTCCTTTACAAAGATATAGAGCATCGAAGTTCGGGGGCGAGGGCCCGTGACGTCACGCCTAAGTAAAAAGTGTACGTAGGTGTAACGTAACGTGGAATTCCAACCCACATATTTCGTCATTTTTTGTTTAATTGACAAGAGAGAGAAATAAGACTCCAATATTTTATGATAATTTAAATAACGGACTAAATATAATTTTTCAGGCATCTAGCCCATTCACACCTGGAGCTGACTACAGACAGCTAGGTTTGGACAGTGGAGAATATCTAACCCCCTCCCTAATTATTGTAAGCTAATCTATAATTACATTATACAGAATTACTTGTTAGGGACGAGCCTAAGCAGAGATGTTCAACATCGATACTACTGTCAAGCTATAAAATAAAATGTGTATATATGGCTTTTTCCTGGTTTTCTTCCTATGTGTATATACGGGTTGTAAGGGACAACGTACCGAAAACCGATACCAGGGATGAACATTCTAGTGTTGAAAATTTTCATCGGCTTTTTCATGAATTTCTTTTTAATAATATTAGGATAACATCATTATTGGTATAATAATAAAGCCTAATTTCAAATTAAAAACAATAAATTACTTATTTGTGCAAAATTAGCTATCATCAGCAGCCGAAAAGTCCACTGCTGAACAAAGACCTCCTTTTTAGAAGGGCGAGGTTGAAATATCTTCCACGCTTGGCAGGCGGCTTGATTGAAATTAGCAATGTAATTTGAAAAATAAATATTATTCCGCACGTATTCATTACATACTCAAAAATTAACAAGTTAGTCATTAGTCATTTTCCATATAAATGGTTTCTGTAATGTTGTAACGGACAATATGAGAAATCTTATAGAAAAGTTTTCGGTACGTAGTCCCTTACACCCTGTAGATACGACCAAATAAGTAATCAAAATAGCTTACGAACAGCTGTGTATGTAGTGAAAAACAAGGTACTTCATTCATTATTATGCCTACCTTTGAATTTCGAAATCGTTATTACTTACCTAGCTGTAGCGGACATTTTCTTATTATAATATTATTTTACGTCGCTTTTTCTGCGAGATTGACATAAAATCATTGAGATTTTCAACTAATAAATATAATAAAATATAATATAAACCATAACATAAAAGATTAGATAGTTACTGAAATAACGATTTAGCTTCAAGTAGAACGGATGGTATGAGTAATATGATGTATATGCTAGTAATCGACATTAAGCAAAACATTAAGTAAAATAAAATTGTATCATGACGTATGATATTATGAGAGATACAGATTTAAGATGGTAATTTACCAATCTTTAGTCAACATGGCTAAATTAGCCCTAGTATTTTAGTAGAAGAGATATTATGATATACGGTGGCGAATGTAGAGATGAAAACAGAGAAATGTACCATTTTTATTACATGTATAATGATGAATGCCGTCACGCAAAACACTCGAACAAAAGTTTAATCCCGAGAACATAATTTTATTAGAACGTTTCTTTATTGTTGATTTGATTTTGGGTCTGATGAACTAACATTGTACCTACAAATATTATGTAGAATAGAATACTCTTTATATTTTTTTTATTTACCTACCTATTTATAATGAGTCACTGATACTTGAGTAAATAAATATTCTATTCTATTCTATTCTTTATTTGCACACCAAAGAGAAGAGAAAACTTAGAAAATAACTTAAATTAGGTACAAATGGCGGTCTTATCGCTAATAGCGATTTCTTCCAGACAACCAAAACTTTAAAAAGAAGGAACTAACTATTTGGGTAGCTAAACGGCTGCGAGCCAACCGATGCATATTCGGTATTTAATTAGGTTTTGACCCAACATTAAAATTAATATTTACTAAGTAATAAAGAATTCTAAAACGAAAGTGGTTCCTCATTCTTTCGTTTCATTAATTCTAAATTTTAATTGTCCTTTCAAAAGTCACTTTTAAATTAATTTTTTCACACAAAGTATGCCGCTGTAAGTAGAGATTCAGTCCCAGAGAAGTATATGAATAAATCTTCCAAGGGCTTGCGAGCTTAGCTTCACCCCGTACAAAAACTGTCATGTGTGTTATATTGCATTGCAGAAAGGTTTTCGTAAAATGTTGTGCATTATTTTGGTAAGAGTTTTTTTAGTTTGCAAGACGGCATAATGAAATGTTAACACAATTACCCGTGATAATGGTGATAGTAGGTGTGACTCCCGACTGACTTTTTCCCTTTAAGAGCGAGGGCTCCTGCTACCCCGGCCACTGCGCCGGCTTTCGCCGCTTTCAGGCCAAGAGCACCTGGACAACAAATAAAAACACAATTTAAAAAAAAAACGAATACAGTATAGGAAAAAAATAAACTGTAAGGCACAAAATAAGAAAACATTCGTATTCTACTGAATTTTAGTCAGCAGATATGTAAGAACAAAGTGTGCTGGTTGTATTGTAGTCGTGTTTACAAATAGGTTCACATCTTTTGAAAAAAAAATGGGAAGTATCATTATTTTTCCGTCCCCTTTTTTACGTTTAGTCGATTATGATAACATTTTAAGAAACTATACTTCCTAACTAAAAACCTAAGAAAATAACTATTTTACTGCAAAGACGAATCGACACCTCATTAGTTAAAATAAGTTATTGAACGGGTATAATATACGGTATAGGCGGAACAGGACACATACATAAATAGACTGTTCAACCTATTACTCTTCCTTATTCTTACTCCAGTAAAAAACATGAGAAAAACACGAAGCTTCTAATAAACACAAAGGTTTTAAGGAAGAAGTTGTCGAAACTGCAGTTATATGACGTTACATTCGAACGATTGTGTTCTTGCGACGAATAAAATGTCTAAAGTAGACCATCAACAATCCTGCATGCCGGCCGCCACCGCGCAATTCATTTCAGAACTATATATGCGTTTGCTTCCAGCGCGGCGTCCTGCCATTCATTAGGATAATAATCGTTTGCACGAGCCGGCCCAAAACCTCGTTCAAAGGAATTTGATTGAAAACTGGTACACCGTTCGTGTCCGCGATAGTACCTTGTTCATATCTTATTATTAGTGCAAATGTAATAAGAAATATTTCTTTACTGAAGTCACCAGACTTCATGGTTTCATGTGTGAACTGAATTGATGAATTTTAATGGTGAGATTGTAACACTGCCTATCGGACTATATCCTGTCTAGCCTGCGGGGGCCGTTCCATCCATCAGCGGATTAGCGCGCCCTAACGAGCAGGATAATGATTTGCCCACGGAAGCATATCTACAGGAAACTCTATCTTGAAATTATTAACCTATAAACAACCATTCATTTTGATCTAACAGCAATTTTCTAGATGGCATGTTCCTTGTGCAAGGGTGGGAACCACCGCAGTGTCTATTCTGTCGTCAAGCAACAGTGTGTAATCATTTAATTGCGACATCTGCATTTCCGGCTGCTGCAAGTGCGGCAGTTGCAGTTCGGTTCGGAACAGTACTGTTAATGTTTCGGTGTAAAGGGCACTGTAGCTGGTGAAATATCGGAAACAAGAGGCTTACTCGTAACTAACTTCGGGTGCTGAGTGGCAGTGCAATGCAACTGTCTATAGGCAAGCATGACGCTTAGCATCAGGCGAAACTCTTGCTGGTTTTTTCACTAGGGTTGATAAAAAAAAACAATTTAGTTTTATTAAGTGTAAAGTTCCTTCCGCTAAAGACCGTCCTGATAGGTCTACCGGTGTGTGAAGTATTCAGCTTTTCAACAGCAGTATACTGGGTGTCCCGGAAAGGGTATATCAAGCCAAAAGTTATGCATAGTATTGATAGTAAAGATCCCGAAAAAAATATCAAAAACGGCAAAAAATGATTTTTTAATTACGATAAAAATTATATAAATCTTCTTAAAACTGTTTCTAAGCAACCCTGTGTCATCATGCCTACTCCTATGGAGCCAATGTTTTTTATTGATTGCGTACCTGCCTTGATTAACAAGAAATTCATCCAGTTTCGTTTAAATAACGAACAAAATATTGTTCACTGCACTAAGACTGTTGAATTTTTTCATAATTTTATTTCAGAAATTGATTGCTTGTGGGTTACACATTGCGTCATTACCGGCCTGATACCCCTTTCTGGGACACCCTGTATAAACATTGCTGTGTTCTGGTGTGAAGGGTGCTAATACTGGAGAAAGGAATTCAAGAGCCTTAATGACCGAGGTCGCAAATGCGACGCAGCAGTATAGGGAAGGCGTGTCCCTTACTATCTAACAAACGTTTTGCTCGACTTGTCACTAGCTTGCTTAACCATATAAATATTAATTAATTTTATGGAAATATTGCCTATCTACATTATTTCAAAATAGTGTTGCTCAACTCACATACATATAAATGCCTAATTTGTTTGATTACAGAATGAATCGACTAATTGACAAACACTCGTAGCTAACAAAGCCCCCCAAATCAATCGGAATTATGTTAACTTGTAGAATCTGCAAAAGGGTTCTGATTTTTTTCCCACTTCCTCGATATAACCAAAAATCTTTCGTTTTAACACCTCACATGAGTATCGTAAAAATCTACGTAATAATCATTACAAACCTCATAGTATGAGTGACAACGAGAAATCACATGTGTGTCTAATAAACCATATTATAACCATGTATCATGTATTTACAGTCTTTAAAATCTTTTCAATTTCAATTAGTTAGTTTATTGAAATCGAGTTTGACATTCCGTCTGTATTATATGTTAGCTCGTGACTGTAGTTCCATACAAAGTACACACTACATGACGTTAATAGTGACGCTTAAATACTGAATACTTAATAGAAGATATTACTTATGCAATGATTTAAAAACCTAAGGCTGAAAATGTAATATGTATGTTAATTTTAGTTGTTCTTAACTTCGTATAGTAAAAATTTAAGCAAGAGTTTCTAAGAACAGGCTTATTTCGAGTACCTAAAGTCTACAATCTACAGTCTTCTTCAATATTTATGAAATTACTAGCAATTTAATATCTTATCAGACTTTTAATACAATCTTATTACAGAATGCAATTATAGACAGATGATTATGTGTAATTAAATAATTATCTACTCAGTCAATTTTATGCAATGTATTTATAAACTATCGGCTAAACTCATACAATGGATTCCCACACCGATATTACCTCAATATTTTGTATTCATTACTGGTAAGTTGTACCTACAGAATATAAAATTCTTACTAAAATATACACTGCCTTGCATATGAAGTACTAGAAACTTTCGAGCACGCGACAATTATGTCAAAATTTGAATGAAGTTCGGTTCGAAACTGCAGTTGAAAATTCGACCATCTTATAAAGTTAACTTATGCAACACCTAAATGAGGCCAATGTTAAGACAGTCCGTAGAGTTTAACAATCGTCCATGAACCTTAATTACTATTATTGATGGCTTTCCAGAAAACCACGCCTAATCGTGTGTAAAATAGATGAAAGTTTAAAACAGTGTTAGTGTAAATGTTCCATTGTTCTTGGTACCTAAAGAAAGAAGAATGTGAGTTCTACTCTTTCCATGTGAAATATGGCATGCATACATACCAAATTAAACTTTATGACCGCAAACGAGATCTGATATTACTTTGTATCAGTCGATTATTTTTTTTATTGAAAGCGACAAGGACGCTAGGGAGGAACTAAGAGTACTTATACATTTATATTATGTACTAGCTGACCCACGCAGCTCCGCCTGCGCTATTTTTACGTTAACTAAACTTTTAATAACAGACATTCGCATCGAATACATAACCTCCTTTTTTATAGTCGGTTAAAAACGGGGACCCACTTTTTACTTGCTCTCCGAAGCACGAACCCGTTTAGTTCAAATGGCGTTAAACGGTCACCCATCTATTTAATGACCTTACCTAACGTTGCTTAACCCGATCGATTACAAAACCTTGATAACAACTCTCTATGAGTGTTCCCTTACTAATATTTATTAAATTATAAAGAAAATATGATAAAATCTGACCAAGCGTATAACCAAGTACCCATTTTGACTTTAATCCCCTCTCCCAAAAGAACCGTGCTAGATTACGGGATAAAAAGTATCCTATGTCCTACCTCGTAGTAAGATCTCAAATCATGCCAAGTTTCATTTGAATCCATTCAGTAGTTTAGGCGTGATGCTCAGCCGTGATACAGACAGACAGACAGACAGACAGACAAAAAATAAAAAAATTACTTTTTCGGCCTCAGTATCGGTTATAGAATGCCCTCCAAAAATAATTTTCAAAATATCTTCAATGTACAGAATTGGACCTGTTACAGTTTTATTATAAGTATAGATTATTAAATAGTTATCTACGTGACTTCTTTAAATTTCAAGTTATCGCTCGCTCTACGTATGATACATGTATGACCCACATTAGGTCATCTTTACTGATCGTCATCGGCATCGGCCGAAAGACGTACTGCTGGCCAAAGGCTTTAGAAGAGAGCGGTTGCCATGATCCTCTCGCTCGCTCTAAGATTAAACTACATTGCTCAGTCTACTCTAGCCCAGGTTAGACCATCATTACAGATAATGTATAGAGAAAAAATAACAACTCTAGCAAAAGGACTCTGTGTAACCTGTGTTAGAGCCGATCCGGCAACAAGAGGGATGACTAATGGTCCCTCAGCTACAACTACGAAGATTCATTTTGGAGCACTAGTAACTTAACTCACTGCAGGAATCTCTGCATTTAAAAACTAGGCGTACGTCTAGATCTGGACTGACAAAGGATGAACAATGTATGTCCATGACCAGATTAAGTAGATAGCTTGCACTGACGGCCTTCGCGAATGTTAAAGATAAATGTTTGCTAGACGTGTCACGTCACCCACAGTCGCACAGTATTTAGTTTACCATAAACTCGATTAATTTGTTTGCGTTTATCGCTTGCCTTGAGAATTAATACCTTTTGAGCTACCTATTGCGAAATCTTTGTACATATTTGAGTACACTGCCGCTCATCACCTGAGATATTAGTAGTCTCATGAGTCTAAGAAATTTAACAAGTTGCAGTACTTTTTATACCAGGACACAGCAATGTTTACACACTGCTTGCTTTGTACGCGTGCTGGTACACGCTTGCACATGTGAACTTTTATACCCGTTCTTATCAATCAACCAATCTCTAAATATTAGAAAATAGCAATTAAATAACCCAACATTCAAATAGTGTGTATCTTCAGCCCGGAGACGTTCACTGCTAAACAAAGAATAGGGAAGGCGTTTTTCCCCCGGTTCTGTGAGATTTTTACCTACAAAGGCGGCCTTAAACGACACGGTGAGGTGATTTAGGGCACTCCGTTTGGACTTCGCCAGTCTTTTCAGTGCCAGACTCTCACTTGAACTAGTCTTAGGGGAAGCAAAAATACCGCTCCCACGGCACCCTCACAGTACATACTTGTAACGACGCAGCTCCGGTGCCTGGAGCGCAATCCCACCTGACGGAAAGCGGCGACGCAATCAAAAATGGGTAAATCACACTTGCTTTTTAAAAGCCTATTCACTCTAGCCTTGAAGACACCAACGTCATAATCGGGTGGAAAAACCAACTCAAGCAAACTGTTCCTAACCTTAGCTGTACGTATTATAAATGAAGAAACAATTCACTTGGTCCGGACTGAAGGCACAAGGAAACAAACTCGTCAGTTTAAAAAAAAAGCACTTCTTACCAAGAATCAATTTCTTTTTCAACAGCAACAGTCCCCTTTTCGTCCTCGGACTGCTGTCGTGTGTGGGAGTGTCGAGGAGTGACTCTTGCACTGTGTCAACGGGCTGTGGTTCGTGATGCGCACGCGCAACCACCACAGCAACAAGGCATGCGAGAATCACAATTGTTGAGGTCTGCATCGTTATGATATCTGTAATAATAGAAGTTGCAGGAAAATTATACAAATTACGTCATCATCATCATCAGCAGTAACAGCCGTAAGACGTCCACTGCCAAACTAAGGCCTCCCCCGGACAGAAAAATCAAAAATTATGCAAACGTTTTCGATTTTATAAACGGCAAAAATAAGTTTCGGAATTATGCCTTATAGCGTTATCACACTCACTATTTGCGTATTTGAAATGGACCTTAGTGTATGTTTACTTGTTATTTTAAGATACAATTATAATGAAATATAATCTTTATATATATAACTCTACTGTACGTGTGTATGTCACTGAACTCCTCCTAAACGGCTGGACCGATGTTGATGAAAATGTTAGAGTGAGCTCAAGGGGATTCGAGAATGGTTTAGATTCACAAGTGAAAAAGCGCGAGCGGAGCTGCGCGGGTCAGCTAGTTTTAATATGAATATTGTGTAATTGAAAATAGTAGATATTGTTATAGCAAAAGATACAAACTATCCCATCCAACCCAGTCATTGCTCTATCAACTTCATATCTGACTCCTCCATATCTCAAACGAACTCAATAGAATCTTAAATATTATTCAATATCTTAGACGTTACAAGTAACATTTTATTCACAATGTTATTAAATAATCCTGGCTGCGTTGGTCCAAACAGTTCTAACAGAAATATTGTTGATTTCCAATAAGTGATACAAGCAAGTGAGATGGCCGTACCAGTAATTGATTAAGGAATAAATAATATCAATATTAAATTAACATTTAACTTTTGGACACACAACGGGGGGAGACTCCCGTTGTGTGTCCAAAAGGGTGCTATTCTTACCCGGATGGGGTGTCCGAGTAAGAATTCACATAAGAATATCGGTCAAACCCGAAGAAGAACTTGCTGGCCACGAAATTATGCCCTTAATTTTTCTTATTTATTTTATTTTTAAGGTAATATAGAACTCCAAAATTAGTACTCTGAAATTTTGAATAACTGTTGTAGATCGTTTCTGTTTCAAATAAATACATAGTGTTAAATTTCAAATTAAATTTTGTTTTATTATTGCAATGCAGAATGCTCAACATATAGTGGACGGAGCGACGCACAATTAATGCAACTATATTCTCGAAGATCTAAAAAAAGTAATCCTTCATCAAGGTAAGGTTTTACGTTGTCTGCATCTAGCGAATCCTTATCTTCTTTGGGCACACTGCCAGAAGAAGTCCGAATTGCCTAGAGAAGCTCCTCATGACTGGCCAATTGGAAGGCAGAAGAGGCAAAGGACGCATGCCGATGCGTTGGGCAGATGCCATTATGGCAGTTACCGGAGCGATGCTGCAGACGAGCTTACATAGAGCACTAGACCGAACGGCCTTGGAGAAAGGTGGTGTTATGCCAGAATACTGCAGAAGTCACGTCTTTCAGTCATGACTCATGAGGTAATGACTAAGAAGTTTTATCATTAGGTACCTACAATAGCTTAACTTCAGTGATTTTTATTTTAATCTGAAACTAAACGCTTGTATATTTTTCAATAGCTTGGGCTTAAATTGGTTCATTAATTATTTATACAGAGACTAGTATCCTACTATAAATAATTACGATTTCTTGCAACACGCAAATATAAATTTGGACCCTATTTGAGAAAAAGACTTTTATATAGGTTTTGATACCAACGAAAGATGTTTCGGTGGAAACATTTTCAACAAAAAGAAAAGTTGCAATTCCGCTAAGAAGCGTTCCAACGGAAATTGAGACATTTCTATTTGGGTTTCGTTCAACATTTCCCGACCATCGCCTCCGCGATCCGGTTGCGGCTGGCGTACGGAACACATTTTGCTTCTGTCTGTCGACGAGCGCACCTCAGGTATTTACGGAAATATACCTATACTTACCTTGTTTATCTTTACAAAATCGTAGAGATAAATGTATGAACACAGGAGTGATGGCTGATCGGTGGCCTGCCAAAGATAATTAGTAAGATTGATTATGACTTATTAAACCCTAATTGTATTTGAATGGCCACCAGTAGGCCATCAGTTCTGTGTTAATACATATTTAGGGTAAAGAAAAACAGGTAAGTATCTACAAAGATACTTACCTGTTTTTCTTAAAAAGTTTCTTTAAAAGTAACAAACACAACAAACAGGTAAGTAAACAGGTAAGTATGTACAAAGATACTTACCTGTTTTTCTTAAAAAGTTTCTTTAAAAATTTATTTGTTTATTGTTGGTCAAGTCACTTTGAAACTAGGTACGTGACATGAGCGTATATAGTAGCCCTACTCGTATTATTTATTCTTTACACTCATCTACAATTAAAAATTACCCCCGTAGGGTATCCGGATAAGAATAGCACCCACCCATATCCTCCCGTTGGGTGTCCGTAAAAGGCGACTAAGGGAAAACAAGAAGACGCAGAAGCAGCGTCTTTTTATTGAATTACCTACCACCTATACTGCGATCCCCAAGCCGCCTGCAAAGCGTGGGAATTATGGCAGCCCCTCCCTTCCAAGGGGGAGGCCTTTGTACAGCAATGGACGTTTTGGCTGCTGATGATGATAATGAGAATTAAAAAAACCCCTTGCAAAACTTAGCTGTGTAAAAAAATATATTGACTTAGGTAAGTAAGTATAAATTATTCATTTGCCTACTCATAACAATAAAGTTAGATTATAAAAAATATAGTGATTATTTACATTCTAATGAGCTATATATAAACAAACCCATTAAATCTTTAAAACTATTTTTGTGATCAGTTGAAATTCTGATCTCTACATAAATGTATCTGGTATCAGGTAAGCCGACCTTGAGGTTTGAAATAATAATCAACAACGATTTCGAATTAACGGATCCTACTCATTTCAAATTTCCTTTCAGTACCCAAATAAATCAATTAGATAAGAAATGTCCGTAATAAACTTTAATTAAAGCGTTTTAAGAGTATGTTTAATTATCAATTAGGTATCCTTTATTGATACGATCTATTACCACCGGGCGCGATAGCCACGCAATAAAAAACCACTATTATGTACCTTGTGAGGTGTTTAACTTGCACACAATACACTATGGCTGCAGCCACTGACACACAGATCACAATGTACTGATGTTCAATTCTTTTATACGATGCAGTAGCGATGATTTGGGGGAGGGCGGTCGCCGACTCCAACCGTAGGGTTCAAGTAAAATACACGCCGAAGTAATCGTATAGTAAGTATAGGTACATACTACTGCATGGCCTACGACAATATATAGTTATTTTTTATTTATAAATAAGAAGTCTTTTATGTACTTGAAACTACTCGAATTGGAAGGACAGAACAGTCTCTTATAAAAACAATCACTTTGATTGAATAAATAGCGGCTCGAAAGGGAAATAACATTTAGTGTGTATATTTTTATAAATCATAATAATACTTCAACGCATACAACCAGATCAGACCCGGCAGCGGAAAAAATACAAGTAATCTGTTTGTTTATTATGTTTGTTACACAACGTTCAATCTTCACCAGGTACGAAGAATGAAATTTCGAGAAAAACCAAGAGCGAGATTGAGAACAATACATTCATACACGGCGTGGACATTTAAGCAGGGCCAGATTTTGGTAGAGTTTCAGATTCAAATCGATATTAAGATTAAACAAGATACTTGCCTTCCTTTAAAAAAGTATAGCCTAGTATGCTCGTAATAATGCCTGACTCGCAGAGAGCAATACAGAATAAGTCGAGAACAATATTATATTTATTATTTTATAAATTTATATCAAAAACTTTACATTTATTTATTTTTAACCCTTATCAATCAGGCACTCAACATCTGTCAATTACAGTTCTTATTGGCATCCTAAAATTCTCTATACAGGCCTAGAAATAAAGCCTCTCCTTAGAGTGCCTTGTAGCTGAGGGAACAAGACGTGGAAGGTCAGGTGCGATGGACGGATCAGATAATAAAATACGTTACTCAACCGTCGTCAAAATATCTACCATCAACAATAAATAGCGAGATATAATGAGTCGTACACAAACCCCGAAAACTCCACGTGACACAAAGACCGATCTGAGAAGATCTCTACTTAACTGATAACTCGGAAAAATAAGCTACTGTACTAGTGTTGGTAAGTATCGGCACCACGGTCCCGGGAGCACCAGAGTGGGCGACTTCGTTGGTCGAGTAGATATTGATAGGGACCCTCAAGCTATCAGCTCTGGCTTGCCTTAATTGGTCGAACGATGCCCTAGAGCTATGTTCAACGGATGGAAATGATAAAATGTGCAGCCCACCTGTCTCGATATCCCTGTTGCTCTTGATCGTCCTCTATCGGTTATTTTGACAGTTAATCTGACGTATGGCGAGGTATGACTTACCGTATAGATTATTAGCTATAGCAATTGACACCAATTTCTTCAGAAGCCTAGTTTTAGTCATCCATTTAGACATACTTATATGAGTTCCTGCACTTGCTGCGATCAGTTATACCTCTAGAAGGTATTTACCGCTTATGGTTGTCTCCAAGCAAACCTTTTAATGACCCGGACATACAAATCAGTTTTAAAAAGAAAATATAATAAACATAAAAAAAAAAATTAATCTAGGCATCTATAAAACAATATTCATAATTACAAGGAAATAGAGGTTATTTTTCTAGATCGCTTCAGCAATAAACAGAAATAGAACTTTTATTATTCGATGCGGATCTACTTGTAGTCACAATATTAACACTAAGTGATTACGTACTGGCTCTAACTATTACATTAAGGTCAAGCATATATTATTTGCTAGAAAAATTCAGAAGGACGAGGTCTTCGTATCAATGCGAAGAAGTAAGTATGTCTGACAGAAACTTCATGGGATACAAGTACTGTCTACATTCATTTATTAATTTTAGTCTGCCTATTTTCATTGTTTTACTGATATTATTTTTATCGTGTCCATTTTTGCAATATTATTCAATATACTTATATGATAATATCATGATTTTTATGATATCAGTGCGAAAACATAACTAAAAAAAAATTAAGATCATTTAACAGGGAGCAATTTGACTTGTATAGAGTTACACCTTTATGTTACAGTATAAACTGTGATAATGAAACTAAAATTACCGGCAAACTTGTCATGTCCACAAAAAGACAGTAAAATGTAGAGTTAGTAAAATATTGTATAAAAAATTATAATTACCTCTATTCAGGACTTACCCGATCGCGGAAGCTAACGATTTATGTATCCACAATTTTCCAAATAAAGCATTTTTGCATCATCAAGTTACTTCATTACTCTAATTACCAAGTGAACATATCAAAAAAAGTGTTAGCAAAGTTACAGTAAGGACTTTAGTGGTTAATAGAAATATAGATAGAATTCAAAAATATTATACAACAAAAATATTATAATTAAGTTCGTAACTTAATATTTTAAGTTAACGTAACTTAATTATTTAGAGGCCATATTATTAAAAAGCTAGTTATATGTGCAAATGCTATGTAAATGTAGGTAAAAATATCGTACCCTCCAATTTGTCATCAATCCATTGACCGCTGATAAATATTTAGCACCTAGTCTACTTATATTCAGCTAAGTAGTAGATATGTTTTAAAATTTTCCAACCTGTAATAATTATTTTGTCCCAAGAGTCACTAGTTTATGGAAATCGAGCAGATCGACCTTCGAACTGTTTGTCGACTGGCCGTGCTTGTTTCGCAATTATTCATGTGTAGACGCTCCTACACACGGTCATACTAACCGCAAACCTTTTGTTTTCTCGCAAGAAACGTTTTACATTCCTAAAACCTAAAAGAGCAAGTCTTTCTAACGGCCGGTCCCAATACTCTACCGCCGATAGCAATCTCAGTTAAAAACTAACAATATGACACTTGACATTAATTTTCTTATCTCTAGTAAGCTTTAAGGTCTCGAAACGACAGACCTGTAAGGACAGATATTTCTATCTTTGTTTATTGAAACGGAAATATGTCATAAAGCTATCGATGGTAACTATTATAACAGATAGTAAGAGATAGATAGGATATGGGGACTGGCAGTTAGTGAAATGAAGTAGCATTCGCAATCTGTTTACAATCTTCAATATATTTAGGTACACTGTAGACTACACGATTTCCCTGTACCTTTTTACAACCTAATCAATTTCCAAGGGCAATACCACCACCACTGTAATAGTATTATTTTCACCTTACTTTTTCTATAGAAAGTAAAAGAGCTATAAACTATGTGTACATCTACTTCTCATGTCAAGTAACATGATAACAATACTGCTAATAGAGGAGATGGTAGGCCCCCAGGTCTGATGTCATCTTCTTTAATCGTCTTACACCTCTTTTTCATGGATCACCATACCGACGTAATCTAATAGATAGACCATGAAAACACGTTTTCAGAATCTCCCGTCCGAAATTCTCCCTTAAATCTCAGATTTGGGCTACTATAGCATGTATTAGTTCAGTATTGTTTCAGCTCATTGATTACCATGTTTAAGTAACGCACTTCCTAGTATCGCGTGGTTTGATTGCGACCGCTCATGTAACTCCTAATTACGTCATATTGCGTGGCCAAAATGATATAAGGCTATTACATTCTCACTATAACGTATGCAGTTCGTGCACGGCCTGTATGGACTGTTAATAAGCCCTAAACAACACTTCAGCTATACAAATAAGCACGACAGACGAGGAAAGGCACTAAATAATGGCTAGTACGTAATTTTTACTCATTAATCTTATACACGTATTCTATGTTCGAGTGATGAGAAAATTCCTCTCCTTTAAGTTATCACAAGTTCTGAGTAATCTATGGCCACGCTGGTCTCGCAAAGGATGTCTTTGCCTTATATTGTCACGACAAAGTTGCCTCTGGCTAATCGGGGCCACTCAGTCTTCATCGAACATTATGGGGATGTGCAGAATGTGGCATTGATCTCCCACTTTTCTCCCACTTTGTTTAGGATAACGCAGAGTGATGTTTCTGACCCGGTACTATCATTTAAACCCAAGTTTGCTGTGCTCCTTTGCCCCTTGGCGAACCTCTAGATTGCATTTTTGCAAATCCGTCAATGACCAAGTTTGAGTAATCAGGTAAGTAATTACATAATGTACACAACATGTCGAGTATATAGCAAGGTACTCTTCATGAACCAGAAACCTTTCTAGGTGTCTTTTGTCGTCGCCTATCTTTTTCCTTCAATATAGAGTGAGGTCAACCAAGGTATGTTGGATACTTACCCACTAAAACCCCCGCGGTTGTCGCATCGGTACATAAGAGGGGAACCTGGACTCTCCGGTGGGATCTGCGCCCGGAACTTTCAGAGCCTTGCGTTTGAGCCCGCCGCTTGGGGGCGCATTATAGCTCCCCTGGAACCTAACACGGTGCTCTCGGGGACGGGGGTTGCAAACCCGGAGTCATCGCCGTACTCGATGGACGTCAGAGTTATGCTATCTTTTTTTTTTGCTCAAGTTCCAGTCTTCTACGATATATTGTATAACTTGACAGTAATATTCAGTATTAATATGAAGCACGGCAGCTTGTGCGAGCTGTTGGTAGCGACACAACGGACCCGAGTGGTCCAGAATCTTGGTCAGGATCGCCATCTCGATGAGTCTTCGTCGAATGAACGAGAAACAATGGACAGTGTCCGCAGGACTTTCATATCTCAGAGTAGGTACTATTGCGGACACGAACGGTGTACCAGTTTTCAATAAAAATCGTTTGAATGAAGTTACGCGCGCTTACCTAGTCCGCACGTATTTTGGGCCGGCTCGTGCAAGCGATTATCGTCCTAAAGGTGATACACAGCTTGTGACCGCGAGAGTACATACAGTCGTTAGAGCTATGCTCCAGTGGTGAGCAGCGTAACTATGGAGAATGCGCAGCTCATCTCTTGACACCCCTGAGTTACTTACGCATGACAGAGAGCAACACGGGTGTGAGTGGCTCAGCTGACGGCCATTTCAAGAGCCTATTTAATAGGAGGCGAGTCACAACATACCATAATATAATTTATTTACATAATGTCAAGTAAGTGACGACGGCCTTATACGATAGCTCAGTGTCTAGTCTAGATATCAGTCCCTAATTTATAGATATTCTTATATCTAGCATGTGTTACCGGTTGGCGTGGCTCTACGTGTTGAATTCGGCCCCAATGAAGGCCAGAATCAAAAAAGAAATTTAAAAAAAACGATCTAGTCCGCCCGCACCTTCTTTCACGTATGAAAGGTTTTTTGCTATTCACCCACAGGCAGCGCAAAACTACCAAACCGCTCTAAACTTAAATTAATAAAGTTCATTTCGGAGAGTTTTAAAATTTGTACAAGTACTATCTGAATCACTTTTTTGACTAAGACAACAAGCGGCCTCTTGGTCTAGGGGTATGATTCCTGCTTTGGGTGCAGGAGGTCCCGGGTTCAAATCCCGGAGGGGCCCTGTTTTTGTTATTTTATTTTTTTTTTCATTGTCGAGTTTTAAAACTTAATCTGAATATTATACCACATTTTAAATTTTTTTAATATGCGTTATTAATTTTCTGCTTTAAATTATATTTATGAACATGAACTCTTGTTGTAGCGCTCTATCATATTAGAAACACTAATCCCATCGATATAGTTCATATTATATTATATCGATGACTAATCCAATTTATTTATATCGGTGTCATTTCATTTACTATTAAATTGTAATTATTACACAACTTACCTGAACGTGCCTGAACTTACCTCCCCCAGATTTGAAGTAGATTTTTAAAATGTAAAGGTGTTTGATAAGTAAATGAATACCTATTGAATTTTTATTAAATGCTTAGTATATTAATCAAAAACATAAACCAAAATATTCAGTCACTACGAAAACATCAATGTAATCGATAGTTCTAGAGCTAATACAAATACCATTCTGTAGGCGATACATTATTTCAAAATCAGAAAAAAAAACTGGCGTAAAATGGGCGTAAATCACTAGACGATAATAAATTTGTAAATTAGATTTTATATTTATATAGGTAAGAAAACAATCTTCAAAATTTAAATTAATTGTTAGAAAGCGCCATCTGTGATACCATAGTAGAACAAACCGGGTTTTTGTTTTTTGATTGTAATTTATACTTATGTGCTATTGTACCAATAGATGTCACTATAATTAGTATTATTATTTTATTCATAGTTCTGTCAATAGATGTCACTATAAGTGCAAAACAGCTGATAATATTTTGCTTTTCAATTTGTTGCTAACTTCACGCTGCAAAACCAAAACGTCAACCAACCAACCAGCAAGAAGCAGTGCGTGCAGTCAGGGCTGCCAGATTAGGCGATTTATCGCCATTTAGGCTACCTTGGGGGGTCAAATGGCTACCAAAAAATCCAATCGGCTACCAGTAGCCATTTAGGCTACCTAGGAAAAAAGGAACGGGCGTTTTAGGCTACTTCAGGATTCCTTCAAAATTAAATAATTTCTTGTTAATTGTATGCTTAAACGAAACGTAATATGCAGATCCAACGTTCTTTCGTCACTGAGGAAAGAAGTGTGAGGAATCCTCAGGTTCTTTCCATACTACTTGCTATCTTCTATGCAATTGACAGGCCTGTTGGTCTAGTGGTTAGACGTCCTGGCCGCTAGCCAATAGGTCATTGGGTTTGATTCCCACCAAGTGTCTGGGTATTTTATTTATGGAAGTATGTATTTACAAAAAAAGTAAGTATATCAGTTATCTAGTTTCCATAGTACAGGCTCTGCCTAGTTTGAGATAAGATGACCGTGTGTGGATTGTTCTTAAAAAACCTATCCTTGCCTAGAACTGCGCCAATGAGATGTCACGAATCTAGGGTCTGTATTCACAAACCTCGGAAACGTTCCGATCCCGAAAATATCTACAGTACTACTCGGTCGAGTTAAACTTGCACCTTTAGGCGAACACGTTCTAAACTAGCGAGGTGTAAAGTTCCCGAAAAGCTCTAAAAAGCGAAC
Organism: Furcula furcula; assembly: GCA_911728495.1. Classification (NCBI taxonomy): domain Eukaryota; kingdom Metazoa; phylum Arthropoda; class Insecta; order Lepidoptera; family Notodontidae; genus Furcula; species Furcula furcula. The sequence continues at coordinate 21,334,807 of OU452244.1, read as the reverse complement.
TTATGTGTCTGCTGTATGACAGAGACGATTACATGTTTATTTTTTTCAGTTTTTTTACTATAAGTACAAAATTTTAGGTGAATTAGGCTATTTGTCAAGAAAAAATATATTGGGCGATTTAGGCTACTCGGTAGGCAAAATTAGGCGAATTGAGTTAGCAGATATCTGGCAACCCTGCGTGCAGTGAGATTTCATGTTCGATTTTGTAAGTTGTGTTAGTACGTGGACTCATTCAGTTTAATATTTTGTTGATAAATTCTATTGACCGACCAGTGCTATCTGTATTGTTATCCGTAAATATCGAATATATCTAGTGCTCAATCATCAAATTTAAAAATTGTGTGAAAGTCTAGTGCGTTCCATGGACTCCTTTCACAAAGGATAAACGGGAGTTTTGTTCGTGCGCATTTCTGTTCAAGATAATATTGCAAGACGTAAGTAGCTAATATCGTTTTTCATAACGCCTTATTTGTTAAGAAATCAGCCATTCGTAATTCGTGATAAGCTATAGATGACAGAAAGAAAGATGTCAGTCAGTGGTTTAAACCATCTGTAATAATTGTTTCAACATGTTGGGTTTATAGGTACGCTACTAATTTATTTTGTGTTTTAGATTTCAATGCGATGTTTATAAAACTTAAGGATTTGATTTGGTGGCCGAAGAATGGCGAATTCTATTGATGCATTTGAATTTTCAACAATAACACAGCTGTTATTTATTACATCGCAAGCAACTTGCAGAAAAATGACAGCTGTAATAATAAACCGACGTCAATGTTCCAAACAAATGTTCTATAAATATTTTTGATATTTGAAAACAAGGCTTGCAATGTAATATGGATGACCACTCCACTATTACGTATCGCGTTTGACAAATAAAGTGATGATCACTATAGCAAGTGACCATCAAATAACACGTCAATGATTTATTCGGTATTGCCTAACTTGAGTGACCAATAAATACCAATGACAATACACTAAGTTGATATCAAAGTTCGGTGGACAACTGGAGCTTTATAGTCACTTGGGTGGCTAAAGATACGCAATAGCCCTGCAGGTAGAGAAGGCTTAGCTATCAACATTCATTTTTTGGGTACAGATAAGTACTCAAATGACTAATGCAGATTTCTAAACTATATAGGTAGGTATACTGATGTTTGGTAGTCTTTCTTTTAGAGATACCTATAAGTAAATCACACAGAGAACTTTAAACAGTATAGTATGCTATGATGGCTGCAATGACACCAATCTCGTCCCCCTGCTGCTTGCAAAAACTGTTGTCAAATTTATTCCAAGCTACCCTTAGGCCTCTGACTTAACTAAACAACTGCAATCCATATTATTAACAACTGGGACCGAGGTTTTGCATTCCCTAAGAAGCCTGGAGACTCTCAGTCCAAATCCAACTAAACCATCACGTATCTAAAGGCTGATTTACATGATACCATACAATAATATAACTAGTATCCGCATGTAAACAGTTACTTACAATTCTTGAAGGTAAAATGTTGCGCTTAATTTATTGCATTCAATTATTGCTCTTGTATGTACAAGAAAATGGCATAATGTAAATCAGTCTTAAGGCCATATCTTGCCTGACATTGCTCAATCAACTAGTTGTTTACTGAACAGTAAAACATTAGGAAGACATATCTAATGAAAATACCAGATAGTTGATTCTATTACAAAGCGCAGTCTTGAAATGAAGTATTTTTCCTACATGCATATGCAACACCCATCATAGAATGACACTGTTGTTGTATGTCCTATTGTTTTTTATTATTGATACAATGATTAATAGTGGAAGTAGTAGTAATAAACCTTGAATACTATTTCCTCCGAGGAAGATAGAAGATTTATTAGGGGCATGGGTTTATTTGTAATAGAAAATCACTTGTATATTAATTTTAAATTTATGTTAATACTAGCTGACCCGCCCAGCTGCGCCCGCGCATACTACACAATAACCTTACTCTTGAATCACTCGATCTATTGCTGAACACTGCTTTAAAACCCATTGTATAGTTTAAAAGATCTATGCGTAAAAACAGAAGGAGCGACTGGTTTAATACTATGTAAAGACTATGATTGATGGATATTGTAGGATCAGTAGTATAATAAAGCATTTAAAACGACAGGATTTCAGTACTGATTTGGACTGGCCATTATACATATTTGTATGAATGTTAGGTAATTTCCAAGAGTTACTGATATCAATGTTTTTTAAGCATGAAACTGATGCATGCAGAAACCTCAACTCAGTTCTTTGCTTAAAAATTACTGCAAGGTCAATAATTATAGGTGTAATATAATGGTAAAAATAATTATAGAAGAAGGCAAAAAGGAGAATTTATTTGTTTGTATGTAAGTATTATAGATAGTTGGTATTTCATTATAGGTTTTGAAATTTAGGTACCTACAACTTTTTAGATATTTTAAGCTGCGAAACACTACCTGCATTTAGTTTTAGTTACGCTTGATATTTTAAATTGATTCTACTTAGTTGCTTATTTTATCCAAACAACATACTTATTCTGAATGTTTTGAATAAAATATTTTATATTCACGTATAATTTTTACAGTGTTAAAAACAATATAACCCAGTAAAAATATTTAAAATATATTCAACAAGTTATATAACTGACTGTATTGAAACACTGAAATACCAGTGCATTGTTTTTTAATGAATGCTGATTCACCTGCAAGGTTTCAATGCGACAGAGTATTAATCGCATTGAATTTAAATAGTTTTTGTACCAATATAAACTATTTAAAAAAAAAAAAAAACCGACTTCAAAATAAATTATCTAAAAAGCATAAAATAACGAAAATATTATTGAAGTTGGTGTTAGCGTACCTGCTGTGTATATTCTGCACCAACTTCAATAATATTTTCGTTATTTTATGCTTTTTAGATAATTTACTTTGAAGTCGGTTTTTATTTTTTTTAAAATAGTTTATTTAACACTTTTTAGTGACTTATTTTACCAAGATAGGTATCAGCACTATCACGCAACTCGAACGTCTACATTACAGTAACTTACTGAAAAGATAAAAAGTTTATATCTCTTAAACTACTAGACCGATTTTGATGAAACTTGTACTCTACCCTAAGTTGAAAAATACTCTAACTATTGCAAAAAGAATTTTCGAAATCGGACTTGTAGTTTCTGAGAAATCCGCGGACAAAAATACATACATACATACATACACTCGTGAAATTTTGTAAATTTGTTTAGAAGCCCACATAGACTAACATATATGAATATTACGCATTTCTATTAATATTACATACATACGCGTCGAATACAGAACCTCCTTTTTTGAAGTCGGTTAAAAAATAAAGCTATCCCGCTAAATTTAAAAAAAGGGAAAGTAAAAGTGCGATGGACTAATTATTGTTTAAGCCTATGCAACCTCCATAAATTCTAGCGATGATATACTACGAACCGAATATACCACTTGAACTAAAAACTTCAGTTTTAGGTCAATACAAAATATAAAATATCCTGGGGCAAAATTAAAAGTAAGTTGGTTTACAAATTAAAATAACATATTATTTAAAAACAGTGCTGTTTTCACTGATTTGGTCATGTCTAATGGGCTGATTCATGTACAGGTGATTAAATCAGATAAATGTATTACATACTTAGATTTCGGACCTTTTACATGGATGGATGACTTGGCTAACCCTGGTTGCAAGAGATCCGTTTGATTTGCTAGTTATGTTGATATGAGAGCATAGTAGGTCAGTATGTGCTTCCGCGGTGTTCCGCGTAGCTACTTGTCGCCAGCACAGAAATGCGCTCCTCTTGCCAACCAACATGCAAATATAACTTGTTCCTATTTCCCTTAGTCATCACCAATTCATTAAATAACTGATGATCTCGGCATTGTACTAAGTACCTACATATTTGAGAAATGTGTAGGTGCCGTAAATAGTGATGCACTTTGACGGATACTAGTAAGTAGGTCATTTAGATCAACTATGAATAAACTATTTTATAAAAAATAAAAACCGACTTCAAAGTAAATTATCTAAAAAGCATAAAATAACGAAAATATTATTGAAGTTGGTGCAGAATATACACAGCAGGTACGCTAACACCAACTTCAATAATATTTTCGTCGGTGCTAGCTAATCATGTTAACTAACACTATCACCAGCTGACACCGACTTCAATATATTTTCGTTATTTTATGCTTTTTAGATAATTTACTTTGAAGTCGGTTTTTATTTTTTATAAAATAGTTTATTTAACACTTTTTAGTGACTTATTTTACCATATAGGTATCAGCACTATCACGCAACTCGAACGTCTACGTTTCAGTAACTTACTGAAAACATAAAAAGTTCATATCTCTTAAACTACTGGACCGATTTTGATGAAACTTGTACTCTACCCTAAGTTGAACAATACTCTAACTATTGCAAAAAGAATTTTCGAAATCGGACTTGTAGTTTCTGAGAAATCGGTGGACAAACCTACATACATACATACACTCATAAAATTTGGTAAATTTGTTTAGAAGCCCACATAGACTAACATATATTAATATTACGCATTTTTATCAATATTACATACATACGCGTCGAATAGAGAACCTTCTTTTTGAAGCCGGTTAAAAACAGAGTAAATTTTTTCAATCTTTACAAATTAATAAGTGTCATTTTGGTTTTTTCTACTAAAATATTTCACGCGTAACTTAAAAACGGGTTAAATCTTAGTCTGTATTTAATGTATGCTCATTTGAACCGGTAGATTTACACGCATCGTGTACTCTTGACCCAGATGATCGTGTCTTATACGTGTTAATTCAGTTAACCGTCATCAACTGTTGTTGATTGCAGTGTCAGATATACATTGTGCAGTCTTTGTTACGTACTGAACCAGTGTATGAATACATTCAATTGAGACTTATGTGCAATAACAAGGTAATGGCTGATAATATGATATGGCACACATTGCACTGAATAGTTCCAGTTAGGTACTTACGTAGGTAGCATAATTTTTTTTATTGTAAACAGCACACTATACACGGTGCACTTTCGTTATTCTGATGGACTCTCACCATCACAAGCGGTGTATCACCTTTAGGCCGACAATCGCTTGGACGTGCCCAAAATACGTGCGGGGTAAGCGATTTTGATTCAAAACTGGTACACCGTTCGTGTCCTCTATAGTACAGTGAGAGAAATTGTAAAATCCCACTGTAAAATCTTTTAAAAACAAGTACAAAATGCATCTTTTATCACAGCAAAAAATAGCCCAATAGCAGTACTGTGCTTCACACACTACACACACACACACATATCACATTTATTTAAACACTGGATTTACTTTTTATTTGGAATCTGCATTTAGTTGTAATAGTATACCTACAGTGTAGACTGAGGATAATAATAAGATTACTTTTAGCCTAATTTTGCATCTCATTTTTCTTCTTGTCAATTTCTTGTGGTCAATATCTATTGCTTAAGTTGTTTTTTATTAATTGTGTAACCTGTGTTGCGGTGTATGCTTTTGCGCTCAGACGCGCTCTCGCTGACGGGTGTCCACGGAAGATCAGCATCGTTGCGCCAGCTAGGAGCAACGACACATGCTGAGTGGATAACCCTTCAACGGCATTCTTATTAGTAGCTTAAGTGTACTAGGCTGGTTATTTATGTCGTTGAATAAATGATTTTCTTTCTTCTTCTTTCTTTCTTTCAAATTTCCGATTGATCGAACGATAATCGCTTTTACGAGCCGACCCAAAATACCTGTTGGTGGGTAACGCCGCGCCGTTCAAACGATTTTGTTTGAAAACTAATCAAGCGTTCGTGACCGCGACTGTACGATACCGTATTATCGAGTTCATGCTATAGGCACAGCTATAGGCGACTTTCTACAATCTTTTTTTTTTCCATAATAGCTACTCTTCAAGTTGTATTTAAATGCGAGCAGGTAGATACGTATTCAAATTTACATACGGATTGGGCAGTATGTTTTGACGCCTTCAAATCGATAGGAAATACTTTTAGAATCGTATCGTTACCAGTTTTGGCCGCATTGCGAGAGCTGTACTGACTGACGCAACCGCATTGCGTAAGAACAGACACACCATCCGGGCCTCTACCACAGAACACGTAATAATACCCTATACCTAGTACTACTATACCTACCCTCTATCTTATGAAACCTCCTTTTTTCATATCTTTATAAATCGAGTTTAATTGAGATTGGTTTGTAGTTTAACAAACGTTTTATCTACGAAGAAAACCCGCCTTCAAAAAGTAACTAATTAAAGTCTGCAATAGAGGTTTTAGAGGTACACATTTGACGGTGTTTTGAGGGGACATACATTTAAAAATATACATACGTAACAAATTGAGAATCGGTTGAAAAGTAGACAAACAGTGATCAACCATAAAGTTACTAGTTGACCTTTAATCCGAACATGATTAAAACGACGCCAAATTGGCTTTTGTGCTTTATGAATCATACAATATATAATTCCAAGGATGAAATGAAAATACCACAAACGTTAAACTATATGTATAAGAGAAGGGAAAGGCGGTTACTATGCAGTTCCTCTACATGACATTTATTCTCGCCTACCTTTATGCGGTCGCTACACAGTTGCTCTAACAAGGTCAGTTTACACCAAGTCGTGAACTGCATCTTTAAGTAGACGCATTGAAGATAGGGCAAACTAGAAAAATTAAACTTCTTTATGTAACCATCAACCAAGACTCACTCAATACTCACAAAATTACATGTAAAATCTGGTAGCAGTTGCATGAGTTCTTAAGCATTTAAGTAAAAAAACTTAAATTCAATAAAAAATAAAACAGATCTAATAAAAGAGACAAAGCATTAGCAGGCTATACCTTAGAGGAGATACCACTGGAGATAGCATGATGCGCTAACCCCTCTGCCAAATTTTGTTCATATGGTCAGGTCATTCTTTATTTGGGTGCGTATCTTTTTGAATGTGTTGCGAGTTTATTATAGTGTGGGTATGCGTGAAATTGTATCTGTTTGTGTTTACTTCGCCTCCCGCACCCCGCAAAAGTGCCACGAAAAATTTGTTCGGCGAATCGACGCGATACTAGCTCCATTCTAATTACTCTGAGGGCTATACCTAATTTGAAATAAGTATTCGCGTTTGTGACTGTTTTTAGAGTTAGTACCAATAAAACCGATCTAATAAAAGAGACAAAGCATTAACAGCTATACTTACCTAATTTGAAATCAGCATACGCGTTTGTGACAGCTTTTCGAGTCAGTACCAAATAATAAATCGATCTTTGTAACAGACCGAATCGTATCTATCTACCTACAATGCAACCTCGTTTACATTGCAACTTGATGGGATCGCTTCTTAATTTCACATGCCAAAAATTAGAAGTCCACTGCAAGAGGACTTACTCTTGTGTTGACCGACATTGGACATTAAAGTTGCACAAGTGGCACTTATAGGTACCATCTGCCTCCAAGGCTGCTGTGCTTGACAGAGGCATGCTGACCATGGGCTCAATGTCCCAATTGTACACGACGTAAAACAACATTCCTTAATAATTCATTAAACCTTAATATGCTTAGCAACGCACTATAAAATAATAGATAATTAACATTTTATTTTATTAATTTGAGCACAATTCGCACAAGATGCAGTTACCACACACCACTGTATGTTAGGAGCGCTAAAAGGATTAATATGTTTTACTTTTGAACCGACGCCGACGTCATAAAAAGAAGAGATTCTCAATTCGGTACAACCGAACTAAGTCCGAACGACTGCTTTATTTAAAAGTTAAAAAAATTGGTAAAGGTGGAACTAACTAAACCTTATTTGTCTGCATTATTCAAAAGCCAATGTTTGAAACATTTGGATGTGGATCTTGCATACGACGCATTGTCAACTATTATCATCATTCATCAGAAAACTAGAATCGGGCTGTTTCTATTCATGCCGACAGCAAACACAATAGGTAAGACGAGGACAGAGAACGCAAGAAACAACACAGTCTGTTTTACCCCCTTATTGTCCCTACAGCAGCATTGTTTAAAAGTTGGCGTAGACGCCAATAATACATAAATCGATAAACGTAATCTTCTAACGGACACACAAGTTATTCAAGGTCGACTGACTGCTGAACGTACGTTCATAGTTTTGTAAACAGTGAAAGATTTTATATAAACGAAAAGTATTTGTTCAATTTCAGATAACGATGTTTAAAGAGGTTATAATAGCCTAAGCAGTTCCAAGGTGACTTGCTTTAAGTGTCTTGGAACCAATGATATTTTACTATCATTGCTTGGAACGTTTATTTTCTCCGACTTTAATAGACTAAATAGCTAAAAGTGTAAAATAGTATTAAACACACACTATATTATTACTTATTTTAAAAGTTTTTGTATAGCAAGTATCATTTTAGTAAACAAAGTAGTGACGAGATAATCAGGAAGTTTAGCTGACGTTAAGTGACATGGACGGGCGTCCACGGTTTACCCGGTAAGTTTGCGTGCCGTATACCACCTAGCTCGGGCGAGCCCGAAAAATATCTGGCACTGCGATGAAGCCTTCATGGTCCCAGGCCCGAAGGACCACCTAATAAATACAACCAAATAATAAAGTGTATTAGGTATGTCCAATCCAGGTATCCTTCCAATCTGATAGTACTCCTTTAAACAGAGTGATACAAAACTGCTGTCCGATTTGTAATGAGAATCATATTGCAAATAAGTAAAATATTTTATGAGATGTTCAACAAATGATTTACATATATATACGAGTACGTATGATGTACTGCGACATGTAATACCCTCAGCGATCGGCCAGTATGTTTATCACTCTATACAGAGTGTGCAAAAACAATATTAGCAATGATATTATATCATTGAATATTAGTGGCTAAATGAATAAATCTCGTCCAACGTCACGAATCCTACCCTGTCATAAGTGGACAAGGTCAACTTATTTGTATTTTCAGCATACTTACTAAAGTAATTATGTACCTACTAGATATTAATAATAGATTAAAATATTTGTATTTTGCTGCGCTGGAAGTTTTAGGGCTCCCACACATAACTGCGAACTCGCATCGCGTCGCAAATATCTGCGAGAAACAAATTATTTTTTATATGGAAAATTCATTTGTTTCTCGCAGATATTTGCGATGCGATGCGAGTTCGCAGTTATGTGTGGGAGCCCTTATTCATTAATGTCATAATGACTTTTATTAAATGAATGACTCAAGAATAGGGCACAAATAAGACCCGACTTAATAGGTCATGTAATTATCGCTCGTCACCCTCCTCGGGTAATGCATTGCAGCAGGCTTAGCACGATGATGTGACTATGACGTATTATTTCACATTTTTGTTTAGAGAATGACATTTCGGTGTTGAAAACTATGATATACTTCACACTGAACTGTCAAGATTGAAATTCGTGCTAAGCCAGCAGCTATCTAGGCAGGCGTTTCGCGTACCATCCCACGAACGTCTTGCTTGTCTCGTTAACAGGTTTAATAAACAAAAACAAAATAACGAATAAAAAATATTAGTGTAAGAACATAATTAGGGTTAGATTCCCACCAAGTGTCTGGGTGTTTTATCCGTTTATGTATGTATTTCCAAAAAAAAAGTACTTAAGTATTAGTAGCAGTTGTCCGGTTTCCATATTACAGGCTCTGCCTAGTTTGGAATCGGATGACTGCGTGTGGATTGCCGTATAAGATAAATATCAGCACCATATTTTTTAAGACTTAACTAGTGCTAATTTCTGTTTTGATCGTTGATTGGTTGATTTAATGCGTTGCGTGCAATGTCACTAATAAATAATTGAACCATAAAGTGTGGGGCTTCTTTACCGTTAGCGACCGGTAGATCATTAAAATGATCCACACAATGTGGAATTCACATTGATACTGCCAGACTTGGGTGAGGCGACAAGCAAATCTAGCTTTCTAGATTTTGTTTACGTCATAAACTCTAGGAAATCACGGTCTATAGAAGAATCATAAATTATAATGTTATCCACTTTTGCCAATTCATTCACTTTATAGTAAAACCCACGGCTTGATACTGAATATCAAATATATATAAACAAACAGCACCGACCGATTATTAATTTACAGATATTAATTTATCGCCACCATTGTCCCTCTAACAAGAAGACGGACAGCAGCGTTTTTCTATTGGACTACCTGCCACCTATACTGCGATCCCCTAGACGTCTGTCAAGCGTCAGGATTATGGCAACCCCTCCCTTGTAAGGGGAAGGCCTTTGTACAGCAGTGGACGTATTTCGGCTCCAGATAATTATGACGATTGTAACTCTATTAGACTTATTTCAGTTCTTCGTACAGTATTATTTCTTAACAAGGCGAAATTCGCAAATCTAATTAATAAAACTTTAACACTAAGAGATACAGAAACATAACATACCACTTAAACCAGTGGGATCTAAAAGCATGCAATTTTGAACAATAGTTCCCTATATAACGTAGATAAGTACTGGGAAATGATTTTTAAAAACAAAACTCCTATGCTTTAATTTAGGGCCTAAGGGAACTGTGTGCCTAATGGGAAATTCCATAGGCTCACGGCTAGTATCGTAATAAAAATTAAGTAAAACGATCACGAAATGACCGTAGAATTGGTGCGGGGTGAGTAAAGCCCGCGACCTTGCAAGGTCGTTGGGGCTGCTATGCCGTATACGAGGGATATACGCAACGCGCCACCCCTGACAGTAGGGTTGCCAGTTGATGGCCGAGAAATTTGGGATTGTTCCAAAATGTTACGTCAAGTCCCGTGCCCAGTAATTCCTATGTATTGTCCCAGATTTTCCAAATACTATAACTAGATAATGCTTTATTAATATTTTTACTTAAAACGACGATGTAATGAAGCCCATTATCATGAAGCACACGACGTATACAAACCGCCATGCTATAAAAAATCATTACACAACAAAATAAATAGACGAGTTGTGTATAATTTTGGAGCTTTCTGTTTTTATACCCATGATTCGCTCCAGTTTTTTTTAGATCAATAAAGAAATGTCCAGGAAATGATAACTGTATCTGGCAACCCTACCTGACAGTCTGCAGAGCCGCATTGCCTGTCAACTTATACAGGAATAAACTATTTTAATAAAAATAAAAACCGACTTCAAAGTAAATTATCTAAAAATCATAAAAACTCGAAAATATATTGAAGTCGGTGCTAGCACATCATGTTAACTAACACCAGCTGACACCGACTTAAATATATTTTCGTTATTTTATGATTTTTAGATAATTTACTTTGAAGTCGGTTTTTATTTTTATTAAAATAGTTTATTTAACACTTTTTAGTGACTTTTATTTTACCAAGGTAGGTATCAGCACTATCACACAACTCGAATGTCTACGTTACAGTAACTTATTGAAAACATAAAAAGTTTATATCTCTTAAACTACTGGGTCGATTTTGATGAAACTTGTACTCTACCCTAAGTTGAAACATACTCTAACTATTGCAAAAAGAATTTTCGAAATCGGACTTGTAGTTTCTGAGAAATCCGCAGACAAACCTACATACATACATACACTCATAAAATTTGGTAAATTTGTTTAGAAGCCCACATAGACTAATATATATTAATATTACGCATTATTAATATTACATACATACGCGTCGAATAGAGAACCTTCTTCCGGTTAAAAACTGAATAAGTAGCATAGATTTACTGCGGTACCAATAGAGTACTAAATTATTAATTGGATAGCAGCCAAGCAGACATTAACGATTGCTTCGCGGTGTTACTTGTCCTTGCTTGTTTAACCTTTTGCTAACTACTAAATACATATACGAAAATGTGTCAAAGCTGTCTGCGCTTATCACTGTAAGCATTTTGCTGGAGATTGCTTTTGGCCAATATTCTACGACGCGGGTGTGGCGAAACTAATGACACAGCAACGACCTTGTAGACAAGTTGGCTTATCGATTTCCGTGTTACTATTATACTTACCTAATACTTTGCCTTTTAATTATGCTACATTGTTATTATAATTTCCTATTAATAACCTGCCTGCTTCTGCGTTATTGTTGATACTTCGAGTCCTCGCGTAAATGGCGCTACGCCGAAAAAAATAATTAACATTAGTTTCATGAAAGTGTTTGTCCTAGGTGGAAACCGAAATCACACAACCACTCTGGGGAGCCAGGATATCTAACCACTCAACATCCCAATAATAGTTACCAAAGTTCACAATACTAATATTTTTTTAATAATAAGTTTAGGTCAAAAACATCTTGAATTTTTAAGAGCTGTGATTTTGGTAGTATGCTCCTTGGAATATTCTATAAAATCGATTAGATCTTACGTTTACTCTTTGTCTACGACCTTACTAGCTATTTGGCTTGTGCTTCATACGTTATTAACTAACGATTGGGGTAGCAGCGATCCAGCTGCGCAATGCGACGATACTGATAACAAATATATTGAGGTCATTCTCACAATCAGTACTGGAGTGATTTTAATAGTATTTATTTGACAGTTCTGAATTAGGTACTGTATCATTTATCGTTTAGTTTAGTGGGTACTCTAAACAAGCAGTACGGCACTATCAAGACTACTCCACTTCGAATAACATTATCCTTCATTTGTCTTTTTGTCATTCGTCTTTTGATATTGAGTCGTCGTTATATTTGTATAAGGACGTTTTTTGAAAGCTACCCAGCGTTCTTTTGTTCAATGTAGATAGTGCACTGTGCACCACGGACTGGGAACACGACAAGCATTGTAATTGCGTTTATTTTTTACTGCGAAATAACAACTTGACTCTATTTTTTTTAACTCTAGAACGTGGGCACTTAACCATCATTGATTTAAGTTCACTATAGTAAAAAAATATATATAAGTAGTTCCAGGATTTAGTGAATATTTTAACGAAGCTAGCAATAGACCTTGGAAAATGTAAAAACAAGATGAAGTATAATAACTGAATTACTTAACTATTCGAAAGAGAATAGAATAAATTTCTAAATAGGGGCATTTTTTTTATACTATTAAGATATCTTCTATCTAAAATACATCATCTAAATACATATTTAAATAAATATTCAAACTCAAACGTTTATTTGCGAATGAAATGTTACAGAGATTTATGGAGTGCAGTACATAGACCCAATTTCAATCCACCAGTAAGATGCTGGTATGCAAAATTTACAGTCATTAATAGTCATAGTCATTAATAAATTATGTAATATTATATTTCTGTGAAGTATTTAAATTTATTCTATTAAGTATATCAATTTACTCTATACCTCTATGAGTGTTAAAAAAACACGTATTCCATACGTGAGGGATGTATTAATATATCAATACAAATACACATTACTTGTTGTCTTATTTGTTGAATATATGTATGATATTTTTTTCCTAATTATACCAGAAATAATAATAATCTTATTTCTGGAACAATTTAGGAAAAAAAATTGATACTCAACAAATGAGTTATCTACATTTAATTGTGATACACCGAATAATACCCTCACGGATTGGACACGTGTTTTTAAACACTCTGTATAGATATTAGAATTCATTTTTCCACCAGCAATGTTTAATAACATAACACTTAATTAAGTTTGTCTTAGATGATTTAAAGATCGCTCGATCAGTATGAATGTCTAAATTATATGTCGTTATAACACACATTATTATACGGAACTGCTTATTATTCAATCGCTCTACCTACTCAGTCCGACTGCTCGAGTGAGACCGTGTGTTAAGAGGCTTTCATTATCAGGGTATAGTAACAGGCCTTGCCCAACTTTCCATGCATGAGTATAAACAAACCACGCTATTTCTTTTGCTCATTATAAGCTAGTGCTTTACTAAACCATTTATCCATGACTAAACCCTCGCTGCATCCTCTGCAATATAAGCCATGGATGATGCACAGAACTACAAATACAGAATATTCTTATTTCATACAGAAATATTCATTAGTTCATACAGAAATACAAATAGCGTTGTGTTCTTCACAACGCCACTTGCACTAAGCGTTGTTTGGCTGTGATTTCAATAAAATGAAGGGTCTTGTCTAGCTAGTGGCTGCTCCCATTTTGATCTGTAGATTGGCCCGCTTTGCTATGGAAGGCACTAGCGCCTACAACTATAATCAATAGCTTCGTATTACTAAAGGTACTGTTAATAGCGAAAAATACACTCATTAAAAATATGCAAAATAATACTTATTAAAATTAGTGCTACCCAATCAAACTGCACTAACGAACCATTTGTGATAATATAAAATAATCACATGGCACCTACGTATATGACAGCATAATATTTTTAATATAATAAGTGCGTCATTAAATGCTGTATAATTAATTGTTCGAAGTATGGAAACTTCAATTGGATGAGTAAGCAAATAACGCCTCATAACTCACCTTCGGAACGTACTATTGTTTCACGTTTAAGAACTAGTTTAATGTAGCATTGAACTATAACTAACAATACTATAATACATACTACATATTACACTTTTATTGACTATTCAACTAGTGTGTAAACATATTCTATAACATTATGTAATCACTAGCTCCCATATCTTTAGACAAGTAAAATTGACACAATTTTTATTGTACTCCATTATTTACCGAAAGTAAGAACTGGCCATAGTTAGAATTCTAGGGCCGATTATACCAAAATCGTATCAACATCAACCTTCAAAGTTGTACGTTGTTTATAGACAACTAACCATTTACTGTGCAAATAATGGTTATACGATAAAAACGAAACTAAACTTTAACTTAAGCTAATAGTCACTATTTTCCATTACTTAGCATTACATGTGAATTTAAGTTAAGGTTAAAATATGGTAGTGACCTCGGGGTATTCTACTTCTCTACTAGAGAAGATTAGGATTATAGGAAAATGGGCTAGAGAATCTCTAGCCCACTGAATTTTCCGGAATCTTTTAGTTAGAACATTCTGGTGTATGAAGATACATGTCCAAAATATTTTAACCAGTTTTCCAAAAATCGTACATAATATTATGTACCTACAATTGTACATAATATTATGTACCTACAATTGTACACATCACACAAATGTATGTAATTCTACTGTGATTAAAAATATTAGAGCTAAGTATACAGTCGGTAATCCAGATGAATATTATAAGGATTCATGTCGGGCTTATTAGAGTCTATCTAAAATGTCTGAAATGATATCAAATGAAACTCTAGTTTGCGAATTGAATATCGAACAGTCACAAATAGCGACATCAATTAATAGAAGCTTAAAACTAATCATTTAGCATATTGCGCAACTGCGAGATGAATCAGTGCGGGAGAGACGCGGGGCGTGCGCGACGTTGACCCACCAGCCGGTCGCTCACCTCCATTACGACGTGTCTTTCCTACTAGGAGGTCTGTATTGTAACTCTATTAGGTTTGTATCTAAAAGTGTTGAGTGTTCTTTGACTGTTCCCGAGATAGATATACATATTCTATCTGTAGATCTGTAGGATCCTGTATTTAATATCATTGTCGAGATCAGCTTTTAATTTCGGCCATATATCAACTTTAACAGAAGTTTTTTATACTAATATGTGTGTATCTTTACTAACAAAAGCACATGTTGTTTATTCAGGCGTCTGTAAACATTATGCTTTTTATTTACCTTCACACTAAACCGATCTGTTGAGCAAATTGAAGTAAATTTAGTTTTAATGCTTCTACTTTTTTGCCTTGGCATCAGTCTATACCTAACAGACAGTTAATTTTATAAGTTCATGGTCAGACTACCAGCATCTGAAAATCACTTCTTTAAACATTTTTTTGTAATAAAAACTACGTCTACTATATAAAACTAAGCTACGAAATATTATCAAAAGCTATGAACTATGATTTACAAATTATAAAGAAACGTGTTGACTTGGTCCTTTTGTTGACGTATCACATACAGTCGCAAGTTTGGTATTCCAAGTATGTGTCACGAACTTTCACAAGTATGCGGCGACAGTAAAATTGTTGTGACTCATCTCCTTGTTTCAATACATTTTATGGAAACATCTCCACGGACCTAAAGTCCGTGTTGAACTCTTATCTGTAGGATAGTTGCTATCAAAACACTACTAGCAGAGTCTGGTGTATTGCAATTTTAAATGCAGTAGTCTATTAGATAGTATGCATATGAATTTAGATGATAGGTTTTCGTCGACTATACGTTTCTACATCTACTATGCAAACGACACCGCATTTGTGCCACCAAAACTAGGACAACAATTAAAATCTACAAATTAGTTAAATTGGGTGAATTTCGAAAGTATATTTGCATACACGTAACGTAAAATAAAATAATTAACGCAGATGGGCATGTAGGTGCTTTAAAATCTGAAACTTACGTTTGAGAATTATTGTTCCGTAGTCTGGGTGGATTTGGTCTAGCGTAATAATAACGTGTAGGCGTATATAAATAAGGATACGACGACCCTGTTTATTTCGGGGCTCAACGGTGGGGTCTTTTATACAATTGTGGATATTTTAAAGATTCGACGGGAGTGAAAGTGGGACGCCACATCGAAACTCTTAGATGTTTATAAGGATAACCTATCCAAAAACCAGGGTCGTAGATAACTATATCTCACTCAATGGGTCGTAATTAAAATCCTAATTAAACACTATTCACATTTCATTGTTTTTCGAAATTTCGATATAAAAAATAACTATAAGTGAATAGACTCCTATTTCCATTCTTATACGCGTTTGATTGTTATACATACCAATTTACCTATAAGCGTAGTAGTAGTAAGTTTATGTTATAGGAACAACATTATGTTATAGGTATTATTGCTACATTGACAAATAATAATTATGCATTTAATTTTAAGAAATGTACGTGTTTTGTCCGATACCATAAATGTATATCCCTAATTCTACCAAGCAGATTTTGATATGATTTTGATTTTGATGATGTTTATAGTTCCGTACCAATAAAGTGAAAAAGCTGCCCTTAATACTCTCTATATTTTTAACCGGCTACGCGGCTTCAAAAAGAAGGTTCTCTATTCGACGCGTATGTATGTAATATTAATAAAAATGCGTAATATTAATATATGTTAGTCTATGTGGGCTTCTAAACAAATTTACCAAATTTTATGAGTGTATGTATGTATGTAGGTTTGTCCGCGGATTTCTCAGAAACTAAAAGTCCGATTTCGAAAATTCTTTTTGCAATAGTTAGAGTATTTTTCAACTTAGGGTAGAGTACAAGTTTCATCAAAATCGGTCCAGTAGTTTAAGAGATATAAAATTTTTATGTTTTCAGTACGTTACTGTAACGTAGACGTTCGAGTTGCGTGATAGTGCTGATATCTATTTTGCCAAAATAAACGTCACTAAAAAGTGTTAAATAAACTATTTAAAAATAAATAAAAACCGGCTTCAAAGTAAATTATCTAAAAAGCATAAATTAACAAAAATATATTGAAGTCGGTGTCAGCTCGTGCTAGTCTTAGTTTAACATGATGTGCTAGCACCGACTTCAATATATTTTCGTTATTTTATGCTTTTTAGATAATTTACTTTGAAGCCGAAGCCTTTATTTATTTTTAAATAGTTTATGTGCCTTAATGCTTCATGCCTGTCTGTCATAGCGGCATTATTCAGTATCTACTCATTCAAATATATATTTATTTAGGATAATTACTAATTGCGTACCAAACTTCATTCATTTCACTAGATGGTGAAATCCCTTGTGTAGGGGGATCGTCCAGGTGGATACCAACGCAGTTTAAGATATTCTGCGGCCAAGCAGCATCGATGTGTCAGTGCTGTGTTCCAATGTGATGGTCACTGTACTGTCTGTACCACCATCAGACAAACGGTAGCTATACTATCATCAAGCGGAGGTCATGCTTGTCTCGTTACTAGGGAGAGTAAAAATAAAGAAAAGTATTTTTGGAAAAAAAATTGGTTTTGTGACTAGCCGAGCGGCAACATGTCTCGTACCCAAGTGATTATTTAAAATGGTACGGATCGACTCGTGAGGCGCAGAAAGTATTTAAAACTAGGAGGTGCCGGATTTTTGGAATATTCGGATTACTGGATTGTACACAAAAAAATCATAATAAATAAACTATTTAAAAAAAAATAAAAACCGACTTCAAAGTAAATTATCTAAAAAGTATAAAATAACGAAAATATATTGAAGTCGGTGCTAGCACATCATGTTAACTAAGACTAGCAAGAGCTGACACCGACTTCAATATATTTTCGTTATTTTATACTTTTTAGATAATTTACTTTGAAGTCGGTTTTTATTTTTTTTTAAATAGTTTATTTAACACTTTTTAGTGACTTTTATTTTAGCAAAATAGGTATCAGCACTATCACGCAACTCGAACGTCTAGTTACAGTAACTTACTGAAAACATAAAAAGTTTATATCTCTTAAACTACTGGACCGATTTTGATGAAACTTGTACTCTACCCTAAGTTGAAAAATATTCTAACTACTGCAAAAAGAATTTTTGAAATCGGACTTGTAGTTTCTGAGAAATCCGCGGACAAACCTACATACATACATACATATATACATACATACATACATACACTCATAAAATTTGGTAAATTTGTTTAGAAGCCCACATAGACTAACATATATTAATATTACGCATTTTTATTAATATTACATACATACGCGTCGAATAGAGAACCTTCTTTTTGAAGCCGGTTAATAAAATAACGCACAATTTTTAGTCACACTTACTTTTTAATTGAAAACTGTACTGGAAGGTAGACTAGAATCGTTGGAGGAGAGCAGTAAATGATATTGTGATAACTTTGAGGTTGATAAAATGATTTTTTTATATATTCTCTCATCATTCCAAATGAGAAGAAGTCAGATAAGATTGTTAAACTGAGTAGCGATGTGTTACAATTAAGTTTATGTACGATAAATCTACCATAACATTCGCGTCACAGTGAATGTTTACAGTAATGCGTTATTGTTTAAACTTTGATAACTGCAGAGGCACACGACGGGTGTTTTTGATTAATTATTACTAACTACTATTTAGATTTATGTGTATATACAATACAACATACTTGACAATATTTATTTATGCAAAAAAATATATTTGATAACAATTCGATATAAATGCAAAGCAACTGTGAGGCACGAGGCAGTGGGACTCTATTGAGGCTAGAGTACTATAAGCGCTCGCCTCCTATTGTCCGGTGAAGCTGTAGGTAATGGCCATCTGCGGACAGCAGCGTCTATCAGGCCCAAAAAAAAAAGGACTATTGATAAAATCATGTAAATTATACGTACCGAGGAACTTCTAGCAGCATGCAAACAACCGTGACCTACTTGCCTAATATCTCTCTAATCTAATCCCTAAACCATCTTCGCCGTCTCTGGACCACTGCATGTTCAATCTAGTCAAAAATATTCATATTACGACTTTTCGTAGCTGTTGAACCGCAGACCATGCTTCACGCATGAAACCCAGCCATAGTTTCATTACACACCGCTGCTTTGCGATACGAAATATCCGATACCTACAGTGGTACCTGCAGAACGATGTCTTGCACAAAGGACATGTACCACCTAAGGGACTTAAAGTTAAAATTGTATTTTTTTGTTTCAGATATTGGAATGCCTAAAACGTTCATCTTACAACAAACGCGGTGAAGGTAATATGGATTTATTTACAGTCGTCTTAGCTATTTATAGACACGTGAAATAAACCTTTGTCATTTAATACACTGTAAAAGCTTTCACGGTACACCGTGTTTTATTGTGTCCCTCTTATCGAGGGAACTGTTTTCCATCGCGTCATGTCGGGCTTACATTAAAGTCTGGAGAGGTGTGCAAACAACACAGCCACTCGGAGGCTTAATAGCGCCACACACCCACAAAAAGCTTTGTAATCTTAGCTTTTATCATTCGCAAATTACATTTTTACACACCAAATCTAGCCGCACAGAAAGGCACTAGAGAGAGGAAGCATCTTACCCTCTGGTTAGTAAATAGAGTCCACTTTCAAAACGCTCGTGAGGTCTTACTCCTCTATCAGTCAAAATGGTAATAATAGAGACGGTTTACCAAACTTGTGAAATAATTGTTATCAAACCCATTTTTTTTTTGACGCGGTGGAATGTTCGACATATCCCCGGGAGCTATGGGGCTCGACCGGGGTATGTGGGATTCTTACCCACTAAAACCCCCGCGGCTGTCGCATCGGCACATGAGAGGGGACCCTGGTCTCACCGCTGGGATCTGCACCAGGGGTCCCTCAGTGCCTTGCCTTTCAGCCCGCCGCCGGGGTCGCATTGTAGCCCCCCGGGAACCAGTCACGGTGCTCACGGGGACGGGGGTCGCAACCCCGCCGCCGTACTCAATGGACGTTCTAAGGGCCCACACCCCGAACGTACAGCGACTCCGAAGGTATTCTCTAAACCATATACCAACTTTTATAAATTGTTTCGAGGATAATGCTTGTACTGTTCTTAAGAAAGGTTGAGGGAGAATGGTTCTTCGCTAGCTCCAAGCGAGCTCGGAATAATTAAAGAAAATCTGGTCAACTATTTAGGTTCGTTTTCTAGATCTTTAATTTTCAATGTATATACTACTTGTTCCCGTGTAAATAATGATATATCTCGATCCCGAAAATGCAAATGCATCGACCTCGGACCGCCAGTGAGTCATCATTCAACAATTATTATGTTAGTCTGGTTTGGACCAAACCGGTCCTCGACAAGTGGCGGTCGTTCATTGCCTTTGCCCTCAGCCCTGCCTCTTCATAAAACTACTGCTGTACTAGTTTGATTTCTGTTCTCCCCGTTATTCTCGCTCATGATATTTGTAATTTCTACATAATATGTTAAAAGATAGGTGTGGCTTTAGTATTGACTTTTAGTGTTTTTATTTTGCTTAAAGCGGTGACTAATGGGTAATATGAAAACATTTCTTTTTCTTACGTACCTGTAGCAAAACCTGGTATTTTAAGGTTCTAACCTGTAAAGGTCATATTCATAAATTATATAAATATTGTGTTTTATACACATACACCGTTCGAAAGATCTTATGCTAAAAATAGTAGCGAATAGCGTCTGTTTTTTACTGTTTACCTAAAAGATAAAGGTTACAAACCCAACTGTTTTGACGTTTTTTTTTCTAATTTTGAAATATGAGAATTTCCTGAGACTGCCCATTTTGGGATTCATACCAGGACCTCACCATTGCAGTATTAGAAATATAATTAAAATTATTTATTGATACTGTTATATTGTTTTTTTTTTCGTAGTAACCGCAACATTTGGCCTTCACACTTTATTCATATTTTGCGCCAGGATTGCCAGGTCACAGTAATGCAGCGAACCGACACTCGATCAATCTCGTTAAAAATAATGTAGCGCAAAGTTGAAAGTACCTATTGTGTTTTGTGCGAAACATTGCTACACACTGCACCGACTCGTATTATTTTACTCAGTTTAAACTGTGTATTGAGTAAATGAACTTTAAACGGCACAAAAATCGACGAACCTGTAATCAATATTTACCGCTTTTAACGCGATGACTAGATATTTTTTTTTTAAATAAAATATTGATCAGATGCAGATGAGCGGGTGAGACGTTCGGCCGATACTATAATAACAATGAGGTAATGTACTTAATCGGGCTCAATGACGTGTATTGGGGGAGGGACCTATGTCCAGCAGTGGACTAATGTAGGCTAATTATGATGAGGATGATGAATGTAGTAATATAAAATAAGCAACACGTCCACGCACGGTTAAAATGTACTGCCCCTCCAGCTGATTCTCAATCTGAAGTTCCATTTACAACGAAATACAGAAATGCTTACATACTGCTGTTTTGCGGCAGAGTATCTGTCTCTGCGTTAGTGCCTACATGGATGGTCTCTTGCACCAGGGTTCAGTCCGTAGCCCGTAGCGGTCTGACTTTTGCTCGGGAAACAGATCACGACTGTGTTTTTAAGCGTGCTGCTGTAATCCGGTACGTGCTCTCGACCCTGGATTTCCACGAAAGAGTTGTAGCACCTAATAAAAGCACTGACATATACTGAGTGACACTCTTTCAATGGCATAGCTATAAAATAACTCTTAGTGTACTTTTATGTTTTTTCGTACGTTCCTTCTTTCACCTAGTAAATTGTTATCGTACATCGCCATTAAATTAAAGGAATCGATAATGGACTACTCAATATTTTATATCAGAATCAGCATAGACAAGGTTTTAGGTAAGTATATTTGTTAGAATACAGAGCGTGGAATCGCCCACGGGTCGGCCGCAGCCAATGGCCTCAAGTGCCTTTCCCTTGGTGACGCAGGCGAAGGCCAAGCACGCACCAACACGGACCTGCCGTTTCAACCGACCACCATAGTCTATCTTATCACTAAATTGCATAAAAACCAAGTCGCTATCCTCTATTTGCTGGCTTACTTCTAAACCACACAATGCTTTTTGATTTTCACTATAATTAAGAGAACTTCTTACAGTAGGTTTATACGTGTATAGTCTCTTTCCATTTAGCCTTATTTGGTCCATCTCTGGACATAGGCTCCCAGTTTATTAACGTATGTATATAACTCATATATATTACGAACTAATATTATTCTTATTTATTTGAGTAATATGAGTTTTTACATGTAGAGCCTTAAAAGGCGCATTCGCCTGGAACGCTCGGCGGGTCGCCAGATATAGATCGCTAGATACATAATTATACATAATTGACCGTCAGTATATGTTGTATAGGTATACGTATGACAACAAGTAATTTATTTAGTCATACATAATGGCTGCCAGTTCCGGCCCAATTTAAAATTTCGACAGCAAAACGTCGTATAGTCGTGCTGATGCTGTAGTGGTTGTAACATACTAATTAAATAACTTCTTGATACTTGCACACGTTATTATCATAATCTAGCTCTGCTTCTAGGTAATTATATTTTTGCCCTATAAGGAGGGCTTTGTTTTTAAGGTATGTACGTCTATTCCTTTGGCCCGGCCTACATGGCGTGATAGATTTTGACTTATATAATATATCGTTACATTCGCGTAAGTTTTTAAGTTAAGCTATAATATATTTTTTTTATCAAAAAACAATCTGTAGGCCTTCAGCCACCATTTCGTATTTTTTTTTACCTTTGAAAACATCAATATGGATATTAAATGAAAGGTCTTAACGTGACATGTGTATACGTTTTATGTATGTATAATGTGATCATTCAAGATGAGGGGGCTTAGGCCATAGTCCACCACGCTGGCCAAGTGCGGGTTGGCGGATCATCATCCTCATCTTGAGGGGAGGCCCGTGCCCAGCAGTGGGACATAAACAAGGGCTGGTATTATTATAATGTGATCATTCTGTTTAGTCGCAGTCGGGCTTTTTTCGCTTTTATAATTTATACTTCTTTATTTTGAATGCATATCGGTATTGTTAAATGAAACAGTAGGGATTGAATGAATGACGCTACCTGCCAAGCAGTTTTTGGAAAGTCTACTAATTATGTCCATGTAAAATCTTGTCTCGTTACCTGTCTATAACACAAAAGCTTCGGACAAAAGTATTGACAACGTCAAGTCTACAGTCCGTTCATTGGTTATTTAGTGTCTTCTTAAATCATTTCGAAATAGACTCGCAAATATGTTTTCTTGATTTTACATAAACGAGACGAGTTTATGTTTTATGCACAGACCATAAGTCATCAGGGATTATGTACACAACGTATACTTAAAGACCTGATTGCGAACAAAGTGGACCTATATTTCGTTACATTCAGGGTTAATTTTAAAATACTAATAACCTCAGGGTCAGCATCTTTGCATTGTACTGTTTGTTCTAAATGGTAATAACCGTAGCTACCAACTTAGTTGGTTGCAATATCAATCCGTCGTACTGTTTGTATAATCCTCTATTGCACGTAATACAACCACAGCGTAGAAATATTGGCATATCAGGCAATTTTTTTTTTATCTTAGTGAAAAATGGGCAATTACCAAAAGTAGTAGAACGTACTGATTCAGACACCTAAGTGGTTATTAGTATTTTAAACTTAACACTGTGTAAATCGCCGTCGGGTTTTGTGCTTGTATAATTTATATTTTCTGCATATATAACATATATATATATATATATATACTACTATATGTCTACTACTACATATGTAGTGTGTATATCTTTGTACTACCCTAAAATTAACTATTATTATTATTGATCTTTCTTTTTGTTTTTCTTTTTTGTTTATTATTATTTGTGCTTGGCATTCCGTGATGCCATTTTTAGGTACTGCCAGAATACCAGCGCTGCTCTACTTACAATACATATAGTGCAGCAATATGCTGAGGCAGAGCCCTGTTTGTCCCACACACAATTATTGAAGGATCTGTTATTATTTTGTTATTTTTATATGTGTTACGTAAGTGTTGGGCAAATAAATGCTTTTCTTCTTCTTCTATTATGTAGTATATAGGTAACATATATTAATTTGTAATACAATCGATATATCTGAAGTAATACCGAATGGCTGTTAGCTACCGAAATTGTAAGTATGTATACATGAATGTTTTTTCCTATATTAATTTATTATTAAAAAAATATTACTTGAGACTTACGAGTATATTATGTCCTTAATACAAACAACTCAAACAAAAGAACAACGTGCTTATAATTCCTTAATTTGCATAAGCATTGTTTGATTCACTTTCGCTGTTTTGTTTAGGATTGCAGAACTTGCCATTTTTACGCTCCGGTAGATTTCTTAGTTGAAACACTGGCATTTCGAAGACCGGATAACGTCGTAATCTGAGACACCATTATTGGTCATAACGTTGCGGGTAATCCTGCACAAAGGATTTTTGTTTTTTTAATCTTCTTTCTGGTTCGCCGGTTGACATAGCCAACCATAGAACAAACGATGCGTAGTTATAACTGCTAATAGTAATGTGATGGCAGCAAGCAATAATAATTAAAATGCATGGATAAATAACGCAGTACAAATCAAGATTTAAGCTTTGTAGAATATCGTATATCTATATCTATACATATTATAAAACAAAGTCCTCCGCCGCGTCTGTCTGTCCCTATGTATGCTTAGATCTTTTAAACTGCGCAACGGATTTTGATGCAGTTTTTATTAATAGATAGAGTGATTCAAGAGGAAGGTTTTTATGTATAATACATGAATAATATAGTAGAGCAACACTGATAATTTTAGAGGTTTCTAATGTGATGTCGTAAATAAACACATTTTTTTTGCGCTTATATTGCTAACGCTGGCTGAACCCTACGAGATAGATCAAAATAATGTAGTACAGTATTGTACACCTTAATAAGATCTACAAAAAAGTCCGCGATGGTATATATTTATCTCTTATAGATAGCCCACAATAACCATTTTTTATCCTTTACGTTTTATGGGAAATACTTAACTAATAATAAATTGTTGTTAGCATGAATTTGTCTCTTCTTCAATGTAACGAAAACTTCACTAATATTTACACCAATGACATAAAATCTGTGAACGTTGTTCATACCACTAGGTTAAGGTTAAGCAATATTAGGCAAGGTCATTGCCCGGTTTCTGAAGATCTCAGTTAACTGTTCATTAGCTATTGGTTCAATAAAGTTATGTATAAGATAAACTTAGTTTAACTGTGGCTGAGTTTCTGAGTACACCGAAAAGCATTCAATAACTATGAGACCGATAAGCAGTGCAATAATTCGACGCTAGATGGGTCTTTTTCTCAGATCAAATTAAAAATTGATTTTAAAGTTTTATATAGCCAATATTACCAGTTCTTATTTTTATTAACATTTTTCCGGTATAAATAAGTGCTTAAGAATGATAATAATTAATTAATAATCAATTAAATTCACCGTAAGTAGTATCACCTAACGCCGTTAACTCTCGTAGCGCTAGTGCTGCGTAACAAAGTGACATACAAAAATTCAATTTTCCCTGCGCGCGCACGCTGCAGCAGTGTCAACCTCAAAAACGTCAATTTTGATGTTGAAAACAATATCATTGGTTGAAATCGTCAAATAAAGTTATCGAACCAATAAACTGCACACATTGGTCAGTTAAATTGAGCCAAGTTTAAACGGACTTTATGTGACAATTTGTGGTTCGGAAACGCAATGTGTCAAGTTATCGAACCAATAGCGCTAACGAATAGATAAACTATTGATAAAAGTACCTCAGAAACCGGCCAATAGTCATATAGGTCAATAGACGATTTGTATGAAATTTTGTGTGCATATCGGATATAATCAGAGAATAGGTTGTAAAGTATATTTCATGCCGTTAGGTTAACACATTTTTGTAGTGGCATGATGCCTGACGGCAGTCTAAGGGTTAAGCAAGGTCATTACATAGATGGGTGACGGCGGCGACTCCAAGGAGGACGGTGACGGGGATGCGAGCCCCGTCCCCGTGATCACGATGCCAGGTTTCCGGGGGCTGTATTGCACACTGAGGGGTATTTGGTGCAGATCCCACTGGAGGGCCCCCCTCTTATGTGGCGATGCGACAGCCTCAGGGGTTTAAGTGGGTAAGAATCCCAGATACCATGATTGACGAGGATATATAGAACGAGAGGAGGGTGCAAGAGACGAGAGAGAGGCGGAGGGGGTGATGAGGTGAGGGATAGGGGGATTAAGGTGGAGCAAAGGGCGAGTGAGGGGGAGCAAGGTGGGAGAAGAGAGAGGGGGGAGGGGGTTCAGAGAGAGGACAACGGGGAGAGGAAGAGGGGGAGTGTGACGAGGACCTAAGCGGGAGGGGCAAAGAGAGAGGAGAGAGAGAGCATAGAATTAGACTTTTTTAGAAAGAGATGGAGAGACAAATAAATTAAGGGAGGACGGAGAAAAGGGGAGCAAAACGTAATAAAAGCGCGGGCAGAGCTGCGCGGGCCAGCTAGTTATTAATAAATGAAAGTCTTGCTAAGAGATATAATAATAATGAATGTGTCATCGTGTTGCATCTTGCATGATGACCGCCACTACCGCCGTGTAGTTCTAGCCTTCACCTTGATTAGTTAGAATTAGAACAAAAAATATTAGTAGCCATTATGTGTCATCCTACAAGGTTAGGTTGGCCATCCTTGACCATTGACTAGAAGAAACAGAACAACATCATGATGCCATAGGTATGTACTATGCGTTTCAACTAAGACTGTGACCGCCATGATGATCGCATCTGCGGAACTTCACCCGTTTTTTTACGATTTTTGTACCGGCAGCAGAGTAAACACAAAATGAAAATTTTGCCCCGGTTTTGATTATTTATTGTAATGTTTTATTTTGCTATCTATTTTTGTTAAATCGTCATTTTTAGTAATTATATATTTGAAATGACAAGATGACGGCCACATTCTTAGTTGAAACGCATAGTAATTAAGTAAGTGTAATTATTTTATACCGTGTCGTCGTCCGTTGGCTGTGTTGAAAGCGAAAAATATGCGGTTATTTAACATCTACGTTAATTTTGATCTTTATCACACAGGCGCGTGTGGTCAGTATTAACACATCGTACTAAAAAATAGACCATATTACGGTCTCTCAGTGAATGCCACAGAATGTAGAAGCACTGTGGACGCGGAGCGAAATATTGGCATCCGTCCTACTCTGCAAGATTGTTACATAATAATGCAGGTATGGCGCACACGTTAAAAGACAGGATGTTATGTCGATTCACCATGCATCCGTGTCGCACGCTGCACATGAATCGATCTCAAACAACCCCGACCTTCGTGGTAGCTGGTAGCTATTAGGGTTTGTGCCAAGATACGATACATATGAATAGTCCATGTTTTATTAACTAGAGATTATCCGGGTTGTAAAGGACTGGTCGACGGAGAATCCTAAACACTTATTACAGTTCATTTTAGTAATAACTATAATAGTGATAAAATATATTCCAGTCAGTTCCGTTAAAGCTAAAGTGGTGAACGTAAGGTTGTCACGATTCCGCGACACGTCAAATCGGCGCGTCGTCGATACCCTGTCCTGGCATCGTAAAATTAACTGTGCCGGTATCGTTGTGAAGCTGCCACGGTCACAGCTAGCGGCTCTCTGTTCAGATCGGAACTACATCTCAACTTCGGGCAGAGTATTCATCTACCCGTTGTAGGCGCCCTGCGCCATTACTGATAGTGGAACCACTCGTGCCCACTTCGATGCGGCCACTGCAGTTACCTGCTGCGCGCATTTGTCACTGTAAAGGTACTTAATGATGCCATTCTAACATGCCAACTCTTTATACAATAATAATATCCTGGGATAATCCACACACGTGGTTATTTGATCCAAAGTTAGGCTGAGCCTGTACCCTGTACTATGGTAACCAAACGACTTATATAAATACATATATATACTTATCCCTTTTGTTTTAAGTAAATGTATAGGTACTTAAATAGATAAAATTTACATTATTCTTTGTTACATGATGTTTGCAGGTACTTACCTTAATATAAACCAAACCAATGATAACGCTAAATATAAAACTTTTTTATAACAATCTGGTCTTTGAATAGATGCTTCTAACAATACTAATAACTAATGCTTCTAACAATAATAATAAATGATCAGACCAAACAGGTATGCTAATTGAAAACAGACTAAAACACAATTTTGGCATAAAAAAAACCTTGATATTTTTAACACGTTTTACAAAACTAGTTTCGATAGCACGCCATTAACCGATTTAATCTAGTGATGGTTGATCCGAATCTACAATATTCGAAAATAAAACCACTGCAGTTTCAAGTTAATTGAATAACTTCACCGTACGTTATGTGTCAAGATTCAAAAATCAATATATCGATATACTATACCAACGCTTGAAACGAATATTCATATTCACAAGCAATTTTCAGATGAAAATACAAGGTTTTACAACAGTACAATACAATTTATGTCCAATCAATCCTTTCATTAAACGGTAGTGAAACATTTAAGAAAAAAATATTTTTCAGGTTTCGTCACGAACACACTGGATAAAACCAAGTAGATATAATTTGCTATGGAAATGAATAAGTATAAATTTACTTAGTATCCTAGCTATTACAAAAAAGCAAATGGGTACGTACAATCTTCCTAAAGGACTGTCAAACGTAAAGAAGCGTGACTTACTAATGTGATAATAGAAATGGAACGTAAGTACCTCACGTACCTACCTGCAACGTACAGTTAGTTTTAAAGAAAAAATATGACTAGAAAACAGCGAGGTAGCAATTAAAATATTATGTTTTATGATTGTCCTCTGCGGCCAAGTGTTTTCAAAGATCGCTCAAACACACTTTCCAATTTTATTGTACACTCCGTTAAAATAGCAGGCGATGACCTTAAAGTTTTCCTAAAAAATACCACAGACAACAATTTACAATGAATACCAATAAGTTTAGACACGGCATTTTTGCTAACTGCGCAGTATATTTCCCGTTATGTTCAATACAGGGTACAATCGGGTGATTTGACCGCAATGAATTGAAATATTCTTCGAAATGATAACGACTTTCAACAGGCCGCCAACTCGGATATAGTATACTAGAAACAACCAATATAACAGCTTCTATTGCTGCAATAATAGGTAAATATACAGATATACTTAGATCATTTGCTATTTGTCAATTTTCCAAAACCATATTTTTCCCTTATATTATTTTATTTGAGGTCCTGTTGGAAGCATTAAGATAGAAAATTAATGAATTCGATATGATTGTAACGTGATGGATGTGGATGACATTAGGATTATCCGTTATGGTGCTCTCACATAGCAGTTACATATATAACGTTATAAAACATTGTGTAGCACGATAACATTTTAAATAATAAATAAACAATATTTATTTTCACATCTTCTTTGTGGTTCTTTTATTGTATCTGATAATTTTCGATTCTTTATCTTAAGCCTATTGTTTCGTTGTTTTAATATTTCCTCATAGTTGGTCTCATTTTAACAACATTGGTTCAGTAATTTTTGGTTTATCTTTGTAGTTCTTCTATTGAGTCTGATAATTTTCGATTCTTTATCTTAAACTTATTGTTTCGTTGTGGTATTTTTTAGTACATTTTAATCTATTTGATTGTATTTGGTGGACTATGGCCTAAGCCCCCTCATATTGAGGGGAGGCCCGTGCCCAGCAGTGGGACATAAACAAGGGCTGGTATTATTATTATTATTATTGATGATACAAACTTTCAGTGTTTAATATTCTCATTTTAAGTATTCGAGGTGTTTCTAATCTTTCATGCATTTCTTCATCAGTGTCCACATTTAAATCCTTTTCAGTTCCCATTGGAGATTCGGGAATGTCTTAAAAAATAAATCAGAAATCAGCGTGTCCTCATTTTAAAATACCTACCTAATATCAACAACACCCCACTTGAGGAGGTTAAGTAAAAAAATGTTTACACTCCCCTTTCCCAAGTACGAGAGGTAGCCTAGAATCATTTTGCTTTTAATAATATTTGAATAAGCGTCCTTACACCAAAAATCTGTGTCAAATTTTAGCCTTTTATCCTTAGGGCTAGTAAATAGTCTCTGAATAAAATGGTTATGACGTTCAACGAACAGACAGACCGAGATGGTGAAACTATCGGAGTTCCTAATTTGACTATAACTGCAAAAATTAAACCTAAAAATGCAAAAATTTGCGAATAGATGGCAATTATGGTACTTATGTTCTTTAGTTTTTTTACACTAATTGGCACTTACCACAAAATATTTCTTCACTACCCAAAGGTAGACTGTTAGAAAATGCCTAAGGAATAAGACCACCTTGTACTTTATGTGCATCAAATTAAATAAATAATTATGTACGGACGAGCAGGCAACAACTAACAAATACATTATAAATAAATAAAATATTTAAATTAAAGAATTGAGTCATACATCATGAAAAAGGCACTGGAATGACCATTGCAAGGGGCTATTGGTCTAGTGGTTAGACACCCTGGCCGCTACCTAATAGGTTGTGGATTCGAATTACAGTCTATGTCCTGCCGCGGCGGGACGTTTAAAATCATGTCTGAAATACGGGACGTCTGGCAACGCTAGTTTTATTATTCCCGACTGTTTATTATTCGCACAAACACGTGTGATGGGTGCACACCAAAATATCATCGGTGCACACTCTGCTCTAACAACGCTGGGGGTCAACCGACACCAAATCATTCATACCAATAATAAACCCGCCATCCCGCTGTGTTTCAAATGTAAAAAGACTTTGCAATTTAATGATTTTGTCAACAATACCATTGTCACTATTAATTATTATTACTTACTAGCTGACCCGCGCAGCTCAGTTCGCGCTCATTTTACCAATTTTACTCAGAAACCTTTTGGGCTCATGCACAACACTTTGCTGAAGATCATGACATAATCAAATGCATGGTTTACGATTCTATAAAGGACATACAGACAAACTTTCATTTTTATTTAAGTGGATATCATTTGCGTTGAATACATAACCTACTTTTTTTGAAGTCTGGGACGGTTATGTCGGTTAATATCTGGTACCCGTTTTTTACTTGCCCTCCGAAGCACGGAGGCGCTTATTTCAAATGACATTAAACGGTCACCCATCTATGGATTGACCTTGCCTGACGTTGCTTAACCTGATCGATTGCCAAAAATTGACAGGAACTGTCTATGAGTAACTTCTTATTTTTATTTATTATAATTATAATGAAAAATGGATATAATCAGACCACTCGTATAACCAAGTAAACATTTTGATTTTAATTCCCTTTCCCAAGAGAACCGTGCTGAATTACGGGATAATTAGTATCCTATGTCCTACATGTATCCTACCTCGTAGTATTAACTCAAATCGTGCCAAGTTTCATTTGAATCCATTTAGTAGTTTCGGCGTGATCCGCGGCCATGATACAGACAGGCAGACAGACAGATAGACAAAAATGAAAAAAATACAGTTTACGAGCCCCCTAAAAATAATATTCAAAATATCTTTAATATCATATAGTATATCTATACTTACTTATAATAAAACTGTAACAGGTCCAATTCTGTACCAATACTGAAACACCAATACTGAAGCTCGTAAACTGTATTTTTTAAGAATTTTATATTTATCTAGATAGATGATATAAAATTCTTTTGAATCAAGGAAAAGAGTAATTAAAAACTGCGCACTAAGTCTACGACTAGGTAACAGTGATGATCTGTAGAATGAAATGCAGCATTATATCTGAATAACCCCTGAATTTGAACTAATTTCTCAGGCACATAATACATATCACATATCTAAATACCAAGTCGAAATTTAACTGTAAGATCATCAAATGGATAAGTTTTTCTTACTCAATATCTGCAAGAGACAAAGACTTTGTTGTGGTTATCGTACATACGTACAAGGTGAAAAATTGTAGAAGCTATGTTTGTGTACGTTAGGCTCGGAAGTTTTAAGCTGGGTCCACACTTGTACATATCATCGAACAAGACTCCGTGACATATCTCCGGACTTGTTACGCTAATGTGGACGTATGACACGGCATCAAACCATGTCACGGCGAAACACGTTCGGTAGGTATTCAATCCGGATACGGTAACTGCCCAGTCATATCATGAAACTGAAATAAGTTATTTAAAAACTTGTGCTGGTGCATCCTTCATGATACTATGTGCTTTAAATAGGAAAAAACAAGAGACGATGCGATTGGTGACAAAGTAAGGTTTTTAGAAACAGAAATGCTCATAGTGGAAATATGTTATTAAAGGATTTTAATTTCAAAAAACAAATGGATAAAATCTTTTTAAAAAAAAATTGAACCGACTTCAATATCACTGAAAAGTATAAAATAATTTAAATATTATTGTAGTTGGTGTTAGCGTACCTGCTGTGTATATTTGGCACCAACTTCAATAATATTTAAATTATTTTATACTTTTCAGTGATATTGAAGTCGGTTCAATTTTTTTTTAAAAAGATTTTATTTTAAACTTTTTAGTGATATTTTCATATATAAAGATTGAACCATCGAAAACCGTAAAATTATCTAGGTAGGTTATGATCACATTATCGTCTACATAGTTTTACATAATTCACAATAATTCATGTTTCTTCAGAAAAAAATATCCGGTCGTAATGAAATTTGCATGAAAACTTCATAGTAGTTTACTCTCTCGAATAAAAAAAGAATCATCGAAATCGGTTCATAATTGTCAGAGCAATGTAATGGAGAACATCAGTTTTATGGTTTTTACCAGATAAATTCCTCCACATCGTTCATGGTCCTCCAGGAAGTTCTTATCCGGTTGTAATAAAATTCATACAGATTCAATACAGTGGTTTCTTCTTTCGAATAAAAAAAGAATCATTGAAATTGGTTTGAAAGAACCGACATTTATTGGATCGGCCCGTGACACGTGTCACAGTACAGCGATAAGCGTCCACGCTTGTAGCATGTTACGCCGTACATCGTTTGCCCGTTATTTATAGTTGGAGCCGTTTCTTCGGAAGGTCCTATCGTAACATTATAAAGTGACAGTGGTTCGCGTGACCAATAACGTCCACTGACACGCATTATTTACACGATCAGGGACGAGTCTTCATCGATAAAATGTTACAAGTGTGGATCCAGGTTTACGTATACGTATGATTCATAATTGACTACAGATTTGGAGAGACTCCAAAGTATTAAACGACTCAGGTATTTTAATTATTGATAGGGATATTACCGTACCCATATCACATTAATGTTGTTTGTTACTCACTACAAGATTTTCAAAATATTGAAAAATCGATTGAACACGATTAACGGATCACAATTAGTAGTGGTACCAAAAGGTAGATGTAGAGCTTAGCTAATAAAAATGTCACGGTTGTTGAGTTGCCTTGGATATATTTTAAACTAGCTGACCCGCGCAGCTCCACCCGCGCTTTAATTACATTTTGCTCCCCTTTTCTCCCTACTCCCTTGATTTATCCCGCTTCGTTCCCCGTCACACTTCCCCTCTTCCTCTCTCCGTTGTCCTCTCTGAACCCTCTCCCTCCTCTCTCTTCTCCCAACTTGCTCCCTCTCACTCCCCCCCCCCCCTTGCTCCACCTAACTCCTCCGATCACTCACTCCATCACCCTCCCCTCTCCCTCTCTTGCACCCTCCTCTCGTTCTATATATCCTCGTAAATCATGGTATCAGTGGCATAAAATATACTTTATAACCTATTCTCAGACCTACCCGCAAAATTTCATACATATCGGTTCACCCATCTATTTAAAGACCTTATGTTGCTTAACCTTAACCTAGCGACATGAAATATACTTTACGACCAATTCTCAGACCTTCCCGAAATGCACACAAAATTTCATACAAATCAGTTCACCCATCAATTTAATGACCTGGCCTTATGTTGCTTAACCTTAACCTAGCGGTATGAAATATACTTTATGACCTATTCTCAGACCTACCCGATATGCACAAAAAAATCATACAAATCGGTGCACCCATCTATTTAATGACCTTACCTAACGTTAACCTACCGGGATAAAAAGTATCCTATGTCCTTTTCCTGGTTCTAAGCTACCTCCCCACCAATTTTCAGCCAAATCGGTTCAGCCGTTCTTGAGTTATAAATAGTGTAACTAACACGTCTTTCTTTTATATTTATAGATTAAAATTCTATAGTGATTGTATGTTCAATTTCACCGATAGATGGTACCGGTGGTAAACTCAGCCCTCTCTTAAGCGACAGCCCAAGCCGAGGCCGTGCCTCCCTGAGGTGCCCTTGTGCTCGTCGCTACTTCTGCCGTAAAGGCTAGAGCGCTTCAAGCGCTCGCCTCCTATTGTCCGGTGAAGCTGCAATAGCCATCTGCGGTTAACAGCGTCTATCATTCCCAAAAAAAAAAAAAAAAATTCACCGATAGATGGCGCTGCTCATAATGTAAATCACGCTAACATCGTAAATTATTGTCTAATGATATTCGATAATGAAAGTTTTAAGTTTTTCGCATCTTTTATTGTTGCGACTGTAATATAATACCTATACACTACCTGGACTTGGGGAGTTTCATTAAATTTCAAGAAACCCCCCGCCCACCTGAGCCTGACCTTGAAGAGTTTTTTGGGAGCGCTGTTCATTGTGTGTAGTGTGAAATTTGTAGATTTTATTGCGTTAGATTAGATCATTTCGAGTCATTTTAGGTCTTTTACCTAAGTAAAAATTTAGCAATTTCGTATTCTAAATTTCTACCTACCTATACAAATGTAGCCTTGGTAGTGCAGCGGACCTAACCGCTGGCTTTTGAATGAAATGAAATGGTATTTTTCCGTTGCTTATTTATTTCCTAATCTAGTTTGGACTCGCTCGGGATTTACAGATTTTAACTTTTCAAAGATATAATGTCATATTGCTATCATCAAAGTACTTAGAACAATACAGAAACCTAATGAAAATGTCCTGGGTGTACCGGACCGACTTACCCCTTACAAAAATTGACCCTTCGCCACTGCCATATCTTATGCAAACTAAATGTCTGCTCAGTCCCTATTGTATATAGCGTAATAATACGTATCTTAATGATTAGCTGATCAAACTTTATTTTTATCGGGAATTAACGCGATTTACCTTATATTTTGGCTTGACGTTTCGGCCGGGTTGCACCAGCCGTGGTCACAAGCAGACTGGTTCAGCGAGACGGCTCCGTGCGGGAGGCAGAAATATCTTCATCTACCCCCGTTCTTTCACTTGTAACGTTAAGCCCACTACACACTACACTCACAGTATCTGTATATTTAACCGCCGGCAAATAGCGAGGTTTTATCATTTTAATCACTGGTTCCCATGTTGCTGATAACTTAAAGCCATCTTCCCGGTTGAAATTTTTATATTTTTTAATTTCAATCGCTTCACGAACAACTCTAGAATAAAAGTGTCGATCGTGTTAATTCCCGATAAAAATAAAGTTTAACAATGGAACGCGAAAGTCTAAAAGTATATATTAGCTGATCAGTCTATAATTACCCTATTCACATACAAAGGAAATTACGTGGTAATATATGCAAGTAATGTTTCACTGCTTAGCCCCTATGAAACATAGCGTGATGTTTTATATACCAATTTATACCCCTACTTCTACACAACACATCAGTGAAAGTCCTATCAGAATCCATCCACGGGTTTTCAAATGATACCTGGACAAACAGAACGACAGACAGACAGACAGACAATAATTCCAAAAAAAATTGTTTCGGCCTCTATGTCGATAGTATAGTATACCCACATAGAAATTTTGGAAAAATATTCAATGTACAGAAAAAGTGCTCTTTGAGTTTTATTATAGTATAGAAGATAATATTTAAACCTATTTTTAGTTTTAAACATTTTGAGTTACCTTTGATACCTCTTGGATATATTTTAAGGTGTTTCCATTTTTCCGAATAGTAGCCAACCGAAAGTGGCACTCTGAGTCAAATTGCTTTTACCAGAAAACAGGCTTTCGATATTAAGGCGATGGCATGGCCTTGTTGTGTCAGCTAGATGTATCGTTCGTTTTGAGGCAATAAATGCCTAATGCAAAAGTCAGCTCGAATTATACATATTTTATTTCAGTTAACACTAGTTATTGATTACGTCACGGTATCGCGGTAAAATTTAAAAGTTAACCATGTTTAATGGGACCCGAAATATTTACTGTACTTACGTAAGGCAACAGTTATTTATGACATTACATTTATAAATTAACAGAAATATTTCCATGCTCTTTACATACGTTTAATTGATAATTCCCAACAAAAAGCTGAGCAGATTTTCATTAAGTATCCCGATCACAGATTAATAAAGTTAATCCGTCTGTGATCCCGATTAAACAAGATTTCAACTCAATAAAAAATGCATACACATTCTCAGACAGACAAAGGTGGCAAACTTATAAAACCTTCCTTTTTGTTTTTGCCTTCGGGGTTTAAAAATATGTTACGTATTTATTACGTTTGTACACTCGCAACTTGCAGCCGTGTTATGACTAAAGTATTTATAGTTCTTTCTTCGCCAGCCCACGTAACATTCCTGTAAAGCTTTTCCTGATGAAATCTTTTGAATGCGGCGATAAGATAACTAATGAAACAATAATTTGTGACAGGTGGAGGAGAGTAGTGAGTGACAACTGGTATGGGCGTGCGGTGAGATCAAAAGTGTTCCAGCAAGATGACGGAGGGAGAACGGCAACAGAACGCGGGCGGCACCAACGCCGCCCCTCAGCACAGAAAAGGACACAGGTAAAGCAATTGTTTAATTACAAAAACAAACGATTGTGGAACCAAAACAATGTATAAATCATTGATATAAGACAACAAAACTAAAGACAAGTGCAGACGCCAGCCCAGCTGTGTCTGTAATTCCAAAATACAACTGTCATAATTACAAAATCTTGTAAATTTTCCTAATGTGAGTTGAAGATTGAACGTCTTATTCTTTTACAAGAACTGCTAGCCCGATGCCAACAATAATAATTTTGGCCACAAAAAAACATTCTATTTTTATGCGTAAACTTTTCAGCGAACGTAATTACGTACATAGGCACGTACATTATGTACGTTGCGGATACGTCTGTACCGAATCGTAATTTATACGCCACTCATTCCACTCAATCCTAATACAACGTCATACAAATATCCAGAGCATGCTATTTCTGCATGTTTATCAGCTGCATCAAATACCCTGTTGTATTCTTTAAATGGATGATTTGAAGTACTTAACTGTTACAATTTCAGTAAATTTATTCATGATCTTATTATGAACGTCTGGCTTTTCATTCGATTGCACGTTGCTTCAATTTTTCAATAAGCGTGTATATTTATTAGGTTTGGCCTTTCATGTCAAGTGTTCAATGAACTTTCGGGTCATTTAAATGTGTCATGTTTGTAAGTTTTCATTGTCGCAACCTCAGAAGTCGCAACATAATGAATTCAAATTTTAATCTTCACTAACGTAATTTTATAACTATGTATTATGTAATTAATAATTATGTAATAAAGCACAGCAGCGGTCTACTTTAAAAGCAACATAGTAATCAAGTAATATTGTATTACGTATTTTAGTTAATTTGTATCCCTCTATCACAAAAGCACATCATTACCATGTATAAGTTCAAAAAATAAAAACCCGACTACGGATAAAATCGCAGTCTAATAATGTGATATTATTAGCCTATAACCAGCGAACAATCAAGACGCTTCTAACGACACCCTACTTGTCAAATTATGTTATGTAAATTAGAAGATATGCGGGAATAGATGAACATACATACATACTTGTTAAAATCATAACCCTCCCTCCGTTCTGTAGTCGGGTAAAAATAACATTATTTTACAAAAATCAAATGGTACATATATACAAATTGCAACCCGATAGCAAATTATATTTTTTGCTAAACGACAAACTTTACTGGTAATTCCTTGTTCGAATTACTTCGCTGGAGCTAGTTTAGGCTTCCGTGAAGCCTCTTTAAATTACTATTGTGGGAATGTTTATTACATCTAAGTTTTCAGTTATGTTATGTGATGTTATTATTTCTTTCAAACCTGGCTATGGCGATTATAATGCATGCGTTAAAGAAATAATTCCGCTCAGCTAATTGAAACCACAATATCAACATAATGATTGTATTTTGTGTGGTTGTTGACCAGTTTGTCAATACCAGAATTTATTCAATAAAATAACATGACAAATGCCCTGGATTTCGTGACACAATTCATTTTTCATTGAATACAATCACTGGTAAAAATGTCTCAGTGCCTTGTGAGCCAATTTACAACAATCTGCACACCGTGTACACAGCATTCAGTTGTGGTGGTGGGCATTGTGTGCACGGCACTGCATAATCTTGACCGTACAACTGCGACACAGATTTTGTTAACGCTGGTTATTTTTGTTTATGGCGCGCCTCGACTCCGATTACGTCTGATGAATTAATTCCGGATGATCATGAGTAGGATCTGGAATGCACAGTTCAGACATCTCGTAAATGTGGATATTTTTGTGTTGTACCTAACAGCTTCTCGGGGGTTTTGAGGACCATTTTTATCAGCACACACACCGTAACATTACCTCATGTCCGCGTCATCATCTCCGCGAAACAAACAAAATTGGACGGTCTCTAACGATGATAAGAGTAGTCGTATCGCAGATAACACGGGTTTGCAACACCTAGCCCATATTCGTAACAGCTAATCGTGCGCTATACTGATATGGCTCTCGGCAGACAAAGCTTAAAGTTTAGTCATCGTAGTGCAAATGTTTTGTGAAGCGCTACGCGTGCTCTCGTCGTATGTTACGAATATTTAAATCGGTGTGTAAAATTTATAAAAAAAAATTGTCACTCGCCGGCAATTAATTCTTATATTTATTACTCACCTACATGCCGGTATCGTTCCTTGTACGATATTCCGTAGGTGATTTTATTATCAGTTGTTAAACAACTAGACCACAAAGACTTATATATCGCAATGGAGGAGGCCTCGAAATCGGAGCAGCACCTTTATTTATTACAAAGGTATTTGATAATTATTTTATTGTATTTCGTTATACAGTCAAAGAACTTAGAAGGTAG
Organism: Furcula furcula; assembly: GCA_911728495.1. Taxonomy (NCBI): domain Eukaryota; kingdom Metazoa; phylum Arthropoda; class Insecta; order Lepidoptera; family Notodontidae; genus Furcula; species Furcula furcula. The sequence continues at coordinate 21,295,220 of OU452244.1, read as the reverse complement.
GGCGTGTATAGTAGTAATATAAGTGCCACTCTGTAGTGCAATTGTTTACACTGTTTGTTTACAGATAGATGATTAGTTGCCTGCAGTTGAATATTTCCCACACTTTTCTTTACACTTTCTATTACTTGAACTGCTACTTAGGAAGCAAACGACTAATCGTAATAATTATTCCCCCAACATGGGGGGATAAAAAATAATCCGGAACAGGCAATGTTCCGCTTCTGTTAGTAGCTCGGTATAATCTCGTGTCTTCTTTCAGAATACTAGGTATTCTGTTATATAAATTAAATCATTGATCCCAATTTTACGGCCAATCTTCATGTCTCACACGTAAACCTTGAGGATAAAGGACTCGTTTCCCACTATTGAAAAAATATATTGTTTACAATATTGGATGTAATTGTGAACAGGAGGCAAGAGTCAATGTACGCGATGACTGGTTTGTATGCGGAGTCTGCTGGCGCGGATGCCGGCGAGGACGTCGCGGGCCCGAGCACTCCGCCGCACCCTTTTCACCCTCCGCGGGAGTCCATCAAGTGTCACAGCCGAAACCCATCGGCGGGTATATGCGACAGGTATATAGAGTATAAACCCACTGCAGATTATTTTAAATAAAGACACGTGCGTACTATGAATTCTTAATCTTGTTACCGTTATTCGAGTTTTCACACTTCAAATAATAAATTGATGAGTGACCCATAAACATTCCCAGAAATGTACCTGAAAGATATGTGTCCTTAATTTAACTTAAGTGGTAATGATCTTTTTAGGATTCTGTACCTGTTATCACCTGTTACGACGCCTTCGTGCCAATAAACACACATAATATGGCGATGCCTATTGAAATTCCGCTCGATACATACATCCTAATACCGTTTTTGTACATAGTACCATTTAAATACCACGCTATGGACATTTTAAAATAATATTTATTACTCTTTATTACAGAGACCGCGACAAGGAAAGGGAAAAAGAGAAACCTCGACAACTGTATCCAGAAATATTAGACATTCCTCATGACACAAGAGATTGCGGTATCTTGTCGTGGAGGCCGCTTTTCATTCAGACATTTTCTAGTATCAAAGTAAGGAACAAATTACGTATAGATGAAATATCACCTTCCACTCTGTACTGTACTAACCAGATGTCGTAATTTCAGGTGTTTGTATTCTTCCTTTCGTGCCTGGTGACGCTACAGCAGGCGTTAAGCTCCGGCTACATAAACTCTGTGATCACAACAATCGAAAAACGCTTCGAAATCTCTTCGAGCCTCAGTGGTCTGATAGCGAGCAGCTACGAGATCGGCAATGTCATTACCGTGATTTTCGTTTCGTATCTTGGCAGTAGGAGACACATTCCAGTTTGGATTGCAGTCGGTAAGTACAATCCGGATTCAAACTGGGAATACATTTAAATCGTATGGATAATCGCGTGTGAATGCATAATTGTTTGAAATAGCCGATCCCAAAATCTTATGACTCAGCACACACAGTATATCACATAATATTCTAATCAACTGTAGAACTCATTTGTTAAACAAATCTTCATTGTTCTTTTTCTTTTGCAAACAATTCAAACATACTTATTACTGGTACACAATTTTGTATTAACAAAAAATGAAATAAAACGCTGTTCTAGTTAAAAATGGGTCAATTTATCCAATAGGTAACTGACCTATGTGTATCAATGAATATTTTCCAGTTCATTTAGCGCGACTATTCTAGAAGTCGATATTGACGGGAATCTTTACGACCTGTGCTATTTTTATTTTAGGTGCTGTGATTATGGGCATCGGTTCGTTGGTGTTTGTCGTTCCGCACTTTATAGCGGAAGTGAACAGTGCAACCTTGGCGAACAATAAATCCGATGAGAACGTCTGTCGATTGAAACAAGACATTACCGGCTTGGGGCATCTGTCCCAAGGATTGCCGCCGAGCAATCTCAGACCCGACAATTGTATAAAGGTAAACATAAATAAAATATCCATTTCCTGATCAAGTCTTTCTAGTCATATTAAATATCGATATCAAGTAAGAGCCTTCCTTTTTGGGGTTGTATCGACCTTATGTTCATTCATTGCTTTAAAATGGGAAGTGGAATATCTACATTACTAATACGACAATAAATAACTGCATATTACTAATCGGTTCGTAGTCGCTACTCGAAACCTTTCCATCAATTGAAAGGTTCTCGAGTAGCGACTACGAACCGGTAGACACAATGTAAGCAGGCCTCCCACTAGCTGAACTGACGACATTATGCGAATCGATGGCAACCGGTGGATGGAAATAGCCATCGATATCTATATCTATACATATTATAAAACAAAGTCCTCCGCCGCGTCTGTCTGTCCCTATGTATGCTTAGATCTTTTAAACTACGTAACAGATTTCGATGCGATTTTTATTAATAGATAGAGTGATTCAAGAGGAAGGTTTATATGTATAATACATTCATAATATAGAAGAGAAACACTGATAATCTTAGAGGTTTCTAATGTGATGTCGTAAATAAACACATTTTTTTTGCGCTGTCATTGCAAACGCTGGCTGAACCCTACGAGGTAGATCAAAATAATGTACTACAGTATTGTACACCATAACAAGGTCTACAAAAAAGTCAGCGACGGTATATGTTTATCTCATGAGGATAACCCACAATAACTATTTCCTATCCTTAATTTTTATGAGAAATAATTAACTAGGTATTGATAAATTGTTGTTAGCATGAATTTGTCCCTATGTATGTGTAACGTAAACTTCACTAATATTTACACTAAGGACAAAAAAGCTGTGAACGTTGTTTATACCGTTAGGTTAAAGTTAAGCAACATAAGGCAAGGTCATTAAATAGATGGGTGAACCGATTTGTATGAAATTCTACCAGATATGCTCACAAAGAGCATATCTGGTAGAATCTGAGAATAGGTTGTATAGTATATTTCATGCCGCTAGGTTAAGCAACTTTAGGCAAGGTCATCACATAGATGGGTGACGGCGGCGACTCCAAGGAGGACGGTGATGGGGGATGCGAGCCCCGTCCCCGTGATCACGATGCCAGGTTTCCGGGGGCTATAATGCGCACTGAGGTGTATTTGGTGCAGATCCCACTAGATCTAGGTCCCGCTCTTACGTAGCGATGCGACAGCCGCAGGGTCTTAAGTGGGTAAGAATCCCAGATACCATGATTGACGAAGATATATAGAACGAGAGGAGGGTGCAAGAGAGGAGAGGGAGGGAGAGGGGATTCGAGGAGGGGGTGATGTGGTGAGGATAGGGGGGATTAAGGTGGCGCAATGGTGGAGTAAGGGGGAGCAAGGTGGGAGAAGAGAGAGGGGGAGGGGGTTCAGAGAGGGGACAACGGGTAGAGAAAGAAGGGGAGCATACTCCCCTTATATCCCCGGGGACCGAAGCGGGAGGGGGAAAGAGAGAGGAGAGAGAGACCTTAGAATTAGATTTTTCTTATAAGAGAGAGAGATGAAGAAAGAAATAAATCAAGGGAGGAGGGAGAAAAGGAGAGCAAAGTGTAATAAAAGCGCTGGCGGAGCTGCGCGGGTCAGCTAGTAATATATAAACTAGATAAACATTCACTAACAACATGTCATCTAAAATGTGGTCACGAAGGTCGCGGACTTATCTGTGTTAGTGGCGGAAACGTGAACTAACGGTTTTCTTATAATAATGACGTGTAGTTTGACAGTTTCATATAGACAGTAGCGACACTCCTATTGGCAAAAATAATTTTGTCAGCATATTTGGCTTGAAAAGAAATACAACAAGGGCGCTATTTCTGTGTGCCACTTTTCGGACCATAACACCTAATCTAGTTTAGTTATTATATCGATGGAAATAGGCAATAAATTGTCGTTCACTGTTGCGTTCCAAGGGGAGGTATATGTTCAGTAGTGGACGTCTTCCGGCCGATGATGAATCAATCGGTGTTTATTTGTCAGAGTCCACCGAGCACGTTCATGCCCGTCATGGTGTTCGTGGTGGCGCAGCTGCTGCTGGGCTGCGGTGGGTCACCGCTACTGACGCTAGGCACCACATACGTGGACGACCATGTGCGCCCAGAGTCCTCCAGCATGTATATCGGTAAGTAATATTTCGAGGCTGTTTGTTCATTCATGAAAATACGAAATGAAAGGAGCGGGCAACACTTTCGTCACGACACTACACATCAAAAGAAGAGCGCATGCACACGCTACCAACGAGAACCCTTCTATTAAATTTTTGCCTATAAAACATTACACCTATAGTTACAGTCCGTCTGGTTTTTGTTTTACACTGAGTTAGGACTCATCATATGATCCGGCTCGAAGGACCATTTTGGGGAAAGTGTTTGCCGCTCCTGTGATAACGTTTCTTATGATCATGCATAAACACTGTCCATAATTTTAGTTGTTCTTTCGGGTTATGATGATGCATGCTGATCACCGGGTGGGCTGGTGTGCAAGATGATCCAAGCGTCCGATTGTCATCTAAAAAGTTGGTCCTGCGACTGAGCTTTTTCCGGTCGCGTGTCGGTATTCCATCACATCCGATTGTGTGTGTATCTTAGAGGAGATACCACTGGAGAGATCATGATGCGCTAACCCCTCTGCCAAATTTTGGTCATATGGTCAGGTCATTCTTTATTTGTGTGCGTAACTTTTTGAATGTGTTGCGAGTTTATTATAGTGTGGGTATGCGTAAAATTGTATCTGTGTGTGTTTACTTCGCCTCCCGCACCCCACAAAAGTGCCACGAAAAATTTGTTCGGGGAATCGACGCGATACTAGCTCCATTCTAATTACTCTGAGGTGTGTATAGAAAGATATATCTCCTGCGTACTTGGCTGATCTTGTTGTGCATGATTTGCCACAGTGTCAGAGATTATATCGCAAAGCAACAGTGTGTGAAGCCTTGGTCTGTTCCGGTGTGCAGTGCACTACAACGGGTGATATCACTACGTAATTTTTGCCCCCCTAAAGCTGGATAACGCAAAATTTAACTGCAATATTAATTTTATTTAGTTGCAATAATAAAATAAATCCAGATATGTGTTTAAATCGATCTTAAAACTTGAATACATGAATAGTGTATCTTGAGTTAGGTGGCTATCAAATTAGGTACGTATCTATACTATAATAAAACTCAAAGAGCACTTTTTCTGTACATTGAATATTTTTCCAAAATTTCTATGTGGGGATACTATACTATCGACATAGAGGCCAAAACAATTTTTTTTGGAATTATTGTCTGTCTGTCTGTCTGTCTGTCGTTCTGTTTGTCCAGGTATCATTTGAAAACCCGTTGATGAATTTTGATAGGACTTTCACTGATGTGTTGTGTAGAAGTAGGGGTGTAAATTGGTATATAAAACATCACGCTATGTTTCATAGGGACTAAGCAGTGAAACATTACTTGCACATATTACTACGTAATTTCCTTTGTATGTGAATAGGGTAATTATAGACTGATCAGTTAATCATTAAGATATGTATTATTACGCTATATACAATAGGGACTGAGCAGACATTTAGTTTGCATAAGATATGGCAGTGGCGAAGGGTCAATTTTTGTAAGGGGTAAGCCGGTCCGGTACACCCAGGACATTTTCATTAAATTTCTGTATTGTTCTAAGTACTTTGCTGATAGCAATATGACATTATATCTTTGAAAAGTTAAAATCTGTAAATCCCGAGCGAGTCCAGACTAGATTAGGAAAGAAATAGGCAAGGGAAAAATACCATTTCATTTCATTTAAAAGCCAGCGGTTAGGTCCGCTGCACCATCAAGGCTACATTTGTATAGGTAGGTAAAAATTGAGAATACGAAATTGCTAAATTTTTACTTAGGTAAAAGACCTAAAATGACTCGAAATGATCTAATGTAACGCAATAAAATGTACAAATACAATTCACACTAGACACAATGAACAGCGCTCCCAAAAAACCGTAGACAGAATATAATACAGACATATACCAAGCGTGCCGCCGATAAGGACAGAAAAATAAGTACATACTAAATTTAGAGTTGCCACGTAAGGGAAATTTTACCCTTTGTGTAAAGCAAATACGGAGGTTGTTGTAAATTATATTTTTTGACACAACATTTACTTTTCTTACATTATATCGTCTTAATCTATGACAGTCTGCAAAAAGTACGAAAGTGATTATTATAATAATGTCCTCCTAGCCGAAACGACCACAGCGGCCAATCTTTCACAAGATCAGCCATGTACGCAGGAGATATTATAGTGCACAAGTGCTTGCGTAGACACAAGTGCACTCTCTCTTCCTTTATATAATAGGTACCTCCCATAATCCGATGGGACGGAAGACAGACACGACTGGGGAGAAGTTAAGCGCAGGACCGACTTTTTACATGCCCATCCGACGCATGTGTGGCGTATCTCGGATCACGGTTTCGGAACGCCAAAGGGGCTGTCAAAAAGATGACAGCGCGCTAGTATCTATGGCAGAGACATGTTTTAATTATTACGATTACTCCACTGTATTATAAGTTGTTCTCTCTCAATTTGATTATAAGTGTTTATTACCAAAGCTCGGTGTTTTAATTTGACGGACAGGAGTCGGGCATACGTCCTATCGCAAATCCCGACACATGGATCATCTTACTTTACAGACAATCAGGTCATCGGCCTGCATTGTCCTAGCCAGTAAGGAACAACTACTCAAATTTGTTGCCCTTCGCAGGATTCGAACCCACGACGGAGGCTACAAAGTGAATGTACACTTAATATCATATATGATGTAGCTAAGGTTTATTCCACATTGTTCACCTGGGTGATATCACGTGGTGATTAAAGTGACTAAGAGCTGTAGATAATTATTAGCCTCATACAAAAAAGTTAAGAGATAAAAACAATAATATGCTATTTCCCAGAGAGGTAGGCAAAAATTGGCTTTCTTATAACTTAATATAATACATACTATGGCCATTTACCGGGTAAGTTTTAGTAAATTTCTCCAATATACAAATCTATAGTACTAGTATCTTGGGACAATCTACGCTTGACCAATGACCACCTGATCTCAATCTACGCAGATCCTTTAGTAAGGTAACCAGATAAATGATTACAAATACTTGTAAACTGTATAAATACATATTTAAATAGATAAATAACACCCAGACAATTGTTCGGAATCCTTCGGAATCGAACCCATGTCCTATTGGGCAGCGGCCAGGTCCCTCAGATCGTCGAACAGCCGTACATCGCCGCCGTCCGCGGCATGTACTGCTCGACCCACCCGACACGATGTCCGTCCTCCTGGACCATGACACAACACCAACACCGACAACGATGTCAAGAGTCGTAAACACATCAACACACAGACACCGGTCTCGCCGGCGAGGCTGAAGGGATCTGTACGCATGCGACCTCGACATGCATCCCCTCGCTGAGTTTCTTGCCGGTTCTTCTCAGCGGGGGCGCGTTGTGAACCGGTGGTAAACTCATTTTCTCTAAGCGGCAGCCCAAGCCGAGGCCGTGCCTCCCTGAGGTGCCCTTGTGCTAGTCGCTACCCAAACCTTTCTGGCTGGAGCGCTTTAAGCGCTCGCCCTCTTGTCCGGTGATACAGTACTATTCCAACAAAAAAAAAAGTGATGATCAATAAAGCAAAGTGACTATCAAGCTTCAGTTGTCCACCAAACTTTGATGTCTACTGAAAGTGTGTTTGGATTTTATTGGTGATTCAAGTTAGGCAATGCCAAATGAATCATTTGATAGTTATTTAATAGGTAGTCACTTTGCTTTATTGATCATCACTTTAGTTGTCAAACGAGATAGGTACATAATAGGGGGGCAAATGAAACAAACTATTCAACGTCGGTACTATTTATTTATAATTCAGATAAATTTACCAATAAATTGTAACCAACAACATACATACATATATTTAAACAACATGCATATAGTAAAAGCACGATTAAATGTACAATGACCATTGTGCCTATAAATAACGAATGAATACGTCCTGCGCAGCCTTGGACGAATTACTTGAGCGCTTACGTTATTTCTGAATATTTAAGCATTCGGGAATAACTTTTAGCAACCTAATTAATTCTTTTTGTTGCTGCTATCCACAGTATACAAATATCCATATATTCAGGAAATCATAAAAATAAATTCGGGAAATCTGAGAAATTCTTCGATGCACCCAGCATGTGGGATCGTGTATGATGCACTTAATAATAATTTACCACTTATTTATGGTAGTCTCTCTTTTATACACTGGCAACACTGATAATGGCGATCAATAAACTGAAAATTTTAGGTTATGGATGAAAAACAAGAATTTATCGATCTTACACGTAACTTTCAAGTAAAATCGTAACTAATTTAGAGCAATAAGATCTAAATAAGTCGTTTACATGTATTAGTTTCTAAATGTAATCTCTAAATTGGCCATAATAATTCACGTTTACCTGTGAAACGATACTTCACTAATTTTACGTTCACTGTCACTTTTACAGCCTATAATACTGCACTGCACGATTCTTATAGGATTTCCACAACACACAGTAATGTCACAGTTAGTTTTTTATTGAATTTTAACTTATTTATTTAATGTTAAAACCACGATAAAATTGTTACGGAGCAAAGTGGGAGCAAATGTCAAATTTGTTTCGCACCCACGGCGCGGAAAAATCGAACACATGCTGAGGGACAAAAAATCATATACACTGTTTCTTTCTATCACACGTAACCGCATTCTTTTCTTGCGTGAATGAGAAAGAAAGTGTCCAGCCCTCTATTGTTTTCTTCCTCTAAGCAAAAAACGCTTCAAGGTCAGGGCTCAGGGGGGGTGTTTCATGAAATTTTAATGAAACTCCCCAAGTCCAGGTAGTGTATAGGTATTTTATTACAGTCGCAACAATAAAAGATGCGAAAAACTTAGAACTTTCATTATCGAATATCATTAGACAGTAATTTACGATGTTAGCGTGATTTACATTATGAACAGCGCCATCTATTGGTGAGATTGTTAGTTACACTATTTATACTCAAGAACGGCCTAACCGATTCGGCTGAAAATTGGTGGGGAGGTAGCTTAGAACCAGGAAACGGACATAGGATTTTGGGGACTTTATATCCCGGTAGGTTAAGGTTAAGCAACGTTAGGTAAGGTCATTAAATAGATGGGTGAACCGATTTGTATGAAATTTTGTGTGCATATCGGGGAGGTCTGAGAATAGGTCATAAAGTATATTTAATGACGCTGATACCATGATTGACGAGGATTATATAGAACGAGAGGAGGGTGCAAGAGAGGAGAAAGAGGGAGAGGGGATTCGAGGATGGGGTGAGGGATCGGGGGAGTTAGGTGGAGTAAGGGGGGAGTGAGAAGGAGCAAGTTCGTAGAAGAGAGAGGGGGAGAGGGTTCAGAGAGGGGACAACAGGGAGAGGAAGAGGGGAGTGTGACGGAAACCGAAGCAGGAGGGGGAAAGAGAGAGGAGAGAAAGAGCATATAATTAGATTTTTTTTATAAGTGAGAGAGAGATGGAGAGAGATAAATCTAGGGAGGAGGGAGAAAAGGGGAGCAAAATGTAACAAAAGCGCGGGCGGAGCTGCACGGGTCAGCTAGTACAATATAATTTCGCCGGTTTCTCATGTAGTCTAGCAATATCTGTTAGATAGGATGTCGATCTTTGTTTTATTTGGTACATACTCGTATCTTCTGGCGTATGAAGTTTCGTAGCGATGCGCAACATATTCCGATAAAGACAAAATCGATAGGTTCTCTGCTCGATAAGATTTATTACTAACGGGACTGATTGTGACTGAGTAGTGTTATCGTGGGCTGACTCATCATGTCGGTTGCCAGTGATTGCATCGTGTATAAATATGTTTTGTTTTCCTTCCTAAACAAAGTGTACTATTTGTTTGCAATTGTAATGTTATTTTGTTCTAGTACATCACATGTAAACAGTTTTGAAAAGTCATTTTAACATTGAAGCTTGTAAATAAATTTACCGATGTTTAGCGGGTCTAAAAAGGCCACTTTCGGTGAATCATAATATTACGAGTAAGTTACGGTTTAATTTTTATTCTTTTGGCAGCATTAACACGAAATAAGAATCTGATAAGAAATAATAAATTGTGTATGATTCACTCATGATTCACCTAAAATGTGTGACCGTTTTATGGATCTGCTGAGAATGCAGAATATAAATTCCTTTTTAACCGACTTCAAAAAAGGAGGAGGTTCTCAATTCGTCTGTATATATGAAATAGATGAAATGCTTAAGTTGCCCGCAGATGGGTACAAAACGATAAGGATTGCCTGATTTGATTGATTTGATTTGTGACACCTTGTTTTGCAATCATCTGTTAAACTCAGGAATAATATTGCCATGTTTTAGTTAGAAACTACATAGATTTATTCATTTTCATAAAGTCTGTATCGTTTTATATTCAGAGGGCCTAGACAAGATGCAATCGCTTCATAGCGATTCTATTTCTTCATTCGCTAACAGTGTCAATTCCCTATAATTTGTCACGTGATTTTTCTATGTCTTATGCCATTCTCATACATTTTTATACTTTCTATTCGCGTTCACGCTTATAGAATGTTACATTGTCTAGAGGGCCAGGTTTAATGAATTGCCAGAGCGTGATACTAGCTAGTTGTAGTTTACGATGTCCTCAGGCGACCTCTTGCTTGATATTGATATACACATCGTGTTGCATGTCTTTATTATAGTTATATGCTCCGAACGTGGCCGTTGGTCGCCAGTCGTAACCGTGCGTTACCCCCACATATACTATTTGAGAGTCGCTGAACTTGATAATAACCAGACAGACCAATCCAATAAAGTTTGCAATGTTAAATCACGCAATAAATTTATTTTTCATTTTATTTTATTATTTACTAGCGACCCAGCCTTTCGTTTCTCTTGGGCTTTTAAAGCTTTTATGTAAATATTTTTTTAAATATATTATTATTGTTGGTCACCTTATTGCAGTCAAGTCCACTCATGAATAGAATAGCAATTCAGTCAATAGCATTCTTTCGGCAAGAATTTTCAGACTAATCAGTATAGTTTGAAATGAAATTAAATTTTATAGACCATCAGAAATGATTATACACATCATCATCGGTTTCAATATTATTTGATTTCCACAACAATAGAGATTACCCAAAAATTATACTCTGCTCTGTTAGCTAATGACGGTAATGACATTGACCATGTTTAAACCTTTTTGAATATTATAATGGCAATGGAATAAGTGCACATTATTTCATATTTTACCTTGTAAATAAGTACCTGCCATTAACCTTATATTTAGGTTCGAAATGTTTGTTTTTTTTTGTTTCTGAGCAAGTTATAGGTAGGTATGCCCAATTTAAATCAAGATGCTTTCTTCTATCTATGTATATGTATAAAAATGAATGTTTGTATGTAATATGTCCTTTATAGAATCGTAAACTATGCATTTGATCATGTCATGATTTTCAGCAAAGTGTTGTGCATGAGCCCACCAAGGTTTCTGAGTAAAAAGAGCGCGAGCGGAGCTGCGCGGGTCAACTAGTTACCTATAAATCAATACACTGAACCGATACACTGTCAAATTCAATACAGATAAGGTATTATCATTTGGGCTCCTATCACGCAGGCTACAAAGACACAAACATGTATTCTACATGGTGTCTTTTAATACGTGTGAATCATCGTCTCTGAATATACTTACTATAAAATTGCAGGATCCATTTGATAAGTCAATTCACGGGACAGGTTGTTGAACTCACACTTTATGTCGGGTCACGACGAGAAATTGCTACAAATCCGCTTTAGTTGAACCCCGAATTAAATGGATTTCTTTAACAGGTTTAGGGTAGCTCTACTTCTTTATGTCGTTATCCCAGGCATAGACTTAACTTAAAATAATCAGAAAAGGTTTCGGACAAAAGGGTGGATAAGATAAATAAGAGCATTTTTTCTAATTCACGAATTAATTTTTACTAAAGTGGGTTAAGCCGAAAGCTACGGCAGCTAATTTGAAAGAAGATATATTGAAAATAATTATACAGGAGGGCTACTCATAGACACACACGCATTCAGACACACATACCCTCATGAGCACACACACCTACACATTCGCGTACCTCGCATTAACACACACACTCAATACAAATATCGATTTAATCATCCTTTTTGGTTCATTTAGTAATGATTCTTTTTTACTCATTTTTTCCACATCACTTCTTTTGACTGTTTTATATTAATTAGCTAGCTGTAATTTTGTTTTGGCTGTATGTAGGGTAAAAGTGGGATAGTTGCCACACTTTTTGAAATTACTTTATATCTTTCAGTGAAAAAAAGCATAATTCTTTATTTGTAATACGGGTAGGTACTTTGATTTATTATCTTCAAACTTAGGAAAGGAAAAACCATCATCTTTGATATTTCCAGAGTATTAGCGATTTTTGCGGACCTCTAAATTTTGGGGCATCTATCCCATATAGGGGATAATTGCCTAATCTATGTAAATTACGTATAGGATAGATGCCCCACTGAAAAAGAGGCCATCTATCCCGCAAAAACTTTGATTTCACCTTGCCCTACCATGCAATCGCACAGAGACATGCAACACGGTCAACTTAGTGGTAGTTGTAGAGTCTCTGGAAAGATAAATAAAATAACATGTGATCATCCGCCAAACTAGAGAAATTACAATCGAGGCAACTATACCCCTGGGGCAACTCTCCCACTTTTACCATATACCTACTAAACAAGTTAAGAATGTACATCTTAGTAGGTTGATCTTCTCGAAAATAGGCCTCTGTATCGACCAGGATCACTAAATCCTTATACTTATCAATAAATAAATTACTCTCAAAAACAAGTTTAACCTGCGACCTACTAGTCACCTACCCGAGACTCCACGTCCACAAGATTTCGAATTCCATTATTTGTTTGAATTTCGATTTATAAAATATAAACATCCTCTAAGATGGACTTTCCTTCAACTTTATCTTTAAACACTGGTATTTTGTTTGCATTGTGTTCATATGTTTCCGATTATCGAATTACCGCAAATAATAGTGTCACATTGAAATGAAACTATAGGATGCTACGCTATTAGGTCTGCGGCAGGCACAGTCGCTGTGCCGTCTAAATGCCGCCGTGCCTCGGTAAATTTCACTCCTGTCCTGAGCCCACGCCCTTGACCCGCTTACTGTATCACAGTCGATAAACATAACCACATAACTGTACCCAGTTTGAAGAACGCCATTGTTTACGAACGGCAAAAAAATAGTAGAAAAGTACATACAAATATAAAAACTGAAAAAAAAGTTTTTGTATAATATTTCCTTTAGTATATCAGAATCGTTTCAGATTGGCAGAAAGCAAAACTTATACAGGGTGTAAGGGACTACGTACCGAAAACTTTTTTATAAGATTTCTCATATTGTCCATTACAACATTACAGAAACCATTTATATGGAAAATGACAAATGACTAACTTGTTAATTTTTGAGCATGTAATGAATAATATTTATTTTTCAAATTACATTGCTAATGTCAGTCAAGCTGCCTGCCAAACGTGGAGATTATGGCAACCCCTCCCTTCTAAGAGAAAGACCTTTGTTCAGCAGTGGACTTTTCGGCTGCTGATGATTGCTAATTTTGAACAAATATGTAATTTATTGTTTTTAAATTGAAATTAGGCTTTATTATTATACCAATAGTGATGTTATCCTAATTGATCCTAAAGCCGATGAAAAATTTCAACACTAGAATGTTCAAAATCATGTACTGGATCCCTGGTATCGGTTTTCGGTACGATGTCCCTTATACATAGATACAGATACTTAACTTTTAATTTTTTTATTCAAAACAAGCCCGTGTAGCATCGTTGAGTGGAGATGTTTTAATAAGGCCCTTATGTGTTAAGACTCGTACCGAAGCGGCTTGGATTGAAGTGCCTCTCCTAACGTCAGAAAGAGGTCTTGGTACCCTCGTGCCTCGTATCGCTTCCTTCCCGTTCTATTTTTTCAGGTTTTATAGGAGTGGAGATGTGTATTTTTAATCAAATATTATTGCAATGTTATTTTAGATGTGGTTATTTGGATTTCAGATTCTTAGTTAGAATAGAATAGAATACCTACTCTTTATTGTCACACCAAAGAAAAACATACAGAAAAACTTACAAAAATAACTAGACTTCAAGAAATGTTTACAATGGCTTATTAATAAGAAATAAGTAATAGTGTTGTTTTATAATTTATTATAATATCATCAGAGTAATACTTAACACGAATAGATACCTCTGAAATGACATATATGTATTTATTTTTTAAAGTGAATAAAACTTATTAAAATCTAAGAATAAAACCAACATCGTTTTAAATGTGTTTAAATTCGACAGAATTAAGGTTGCCAGATGGCAGGACCCTAAACTATTAGATAACCCTGGTTTTCCCATTCCTAATACATAACGCTTCTAATAGGAATGATAACCAAAAATTTACATCTTGTCCTAAGTGTGTTTTCAATTATTTTTCATTGTCATAATTGGTGCCTTTTATAAAAATGGTTGTATTGTTAATTTGTTTCTCAATATTTCTCACGCAATTTTTTATTCTGTCACAACAATTCTTTGCCGATTATAGTATTTGTATGAGCAGGTTGTTGAGTTCATCATCTCAAGATTCAAGGAGGTGCATCTGCAAAATACACTAAAAAATCACACCCATATCGCTAAAAAACAGTTCCTTATTTTTTGACTGGTACTTTTTCTTTAATGAGTTAGAGGTGAGGCTTAAATTAACCTGATAGCAGTCAATAACCTACCTCGTTCATCTTTGTTCGTAGCGTGTAGGTTACAAGTACTGTCGATCTGTGTGTAGGGTAACTCTGCCTAATGAGCTTCTGATTTGAACATCGTGGATGTTTTTAATGAACGTTTACCTTAACCTCACTGTGGCTCATTGGTGTATGCCCATTTACTGTGATTCAGGATAGTGTATTTTTAAAACATGTAGTGCCCCACTAACGAGCAAAGGTCTCTTCCTACCCATATCCAGTATAGGTACTCTATTAAAAGGCAGTGGTAGAAGCACTACCTTAACTTACCAAAACTTCCATCAGATTAAGATTACTTACTTGAGCATGGTTTATGGCTCAGGACAATTTACTATCGTTCCCTGCAAGACTAAAAAGCTAGATATATGACAGTTACTGTAGCTCCGATTAGGTGTCATTAGTAGAATAAAATAGAAGAAATAATAGCCGCTAATTACGCAATATTGAGTTGAAAAATATTAACAATCTGCTTACTGAGAATAGTAATTTGATCAAGATTTTTTTATTTATCCTAGTGACGACACAAGTAAGACGTCATAAGCGACACACATGCCGATAGGCAAGCTGTATTGCACTGTACTACAAAAAATCGGACTACAACAGATGTGGGAGTCGAGTTGTTGAAAAATATTTATGAAGCCTGGGAGGAATCACATGGTGCCCTTGTCGTATTCTGTGATTTATCTAAGGCCTTTGATTGCGTACAATATGACACGCTAGCCAGGAAACTACACAACTATGGTATAAGGAATAGAGCTCTCAACCTTCTGACCTCATACCTGAGTAACAGAATTCAGAAGGACAATCAATAGAAAATGATCTGCTGGATCTGAGGTCACCTTAAGTGTTCCACAGGGTTCAATACTAGGCCCTTTTGTAGGGGACAATCATAACATTGTATTGTTCGCAGATTATACATCTTTGTTGTTTAAAATTAAACGTAAATTGCAGGACTATGACGATGTGGACAGTGCGCTTTCTAGGGTGGTCCATTGGTTCGACGTTAATAATTTAAAACTTAATGAAACTAAAACGAAATGTATTAAGTTTACTACACCTAATGTTAGACAGGTGGGAACCAATATTCAAATTAATCGTGCGGTATTGGACCCTGTGATCTCTACGACATTCTTGGGCATTACTATAGACGCAAAGTTACAATGGGGCCCACACATTGAGAAACTGTCGGGTAGGCTTAGTTCAGCGGCTTATGCAGTTAAAAAAAATTACATCTTTCACCGATGTCGAAACCGCTAGAATAGTATATTATAGTTATTTCCACAATGTTATGTCTTATGGCATATTGCTGTGGGGATATTCTGCAGGCCTTAACACTAGTTTTATTCTGCAGAAAAGAGCTGTGAGAGCTATCTACAATCTGGCTCTTACGGATTCACTAAGACTAATATTTAAATAAATAAACATTCTAACGGTTATATCACAATACATTTATGAAAATTTGATGTACATATCTATGTAAAAAAGAACATAAGTGCTTTCACTAAGCTTAGTGATCGACATAATACAAATAATCGGAACAAACACAATCTTGCTGTACACTCCACGCGTCTCCACAGAATTATTCATCCATACAATTCCTTTATGGGCCGAGGTATACGTTTTTATAATAAACTGCCCCAGGATATACGAGATCAACCAATCAACAAATTTAAAACTACCATTAAGAGCCATTTGTCTAAAAAAGGCTATTATAAAATCTCGGATTAGCTGGAGGATAAAGCTGCGTGGGCTTGAACTGCAGTACTCTTACAAGATTAAGATATATTTTTGTAAATTTGTTTTAAGAAAATCTTGTTATATAATAGAAAAAAGACAAGCCCGCTGAGTTTCTTGCCAGAACTTCTCAGTGGAGGCCGCGTTACGATCCGGTGGTAGTTGTAAAAAATGTCAATATGTAAGAGACCCCCGGCCTATGCATACGAGTAATAAAGAATTTTGAATTTTGTTGCCCGTCACCCGAGACATTAAGTCTCTTCTGTCCGGTAATTTCACCAGCTACGGTGCCCTTCGCACCGGAATACATCAATGTTTACACACTGCTGCTGATGGAAGACACTACAGTAGTACTTAATGGTCCCTTTTTTAGGAAACCTTCAATAGGTGCCAGGACCTGTGGGGGTCAACCGGGGTCTGTGGCATTCTTACCCATTAAAACCCACCACACCCAAGTAAAAATTATACTCAAATGTATGGAAAATACAATTATTTCTCTCTGTTTATTGTTATAGGGTGTATGTACAGCATGGCTGCTTTCGGCCCTGTCCTCGGATTCTTGCTCGGGGCATACTTACTATCATTCCACATGGACTCATTCTCCGGTAGCATCATCTCCATAGGTAAATCTAAAATTATGATTTTATTACTCTAAAATTATTCTTTACTATGCGTTTTAACTAAGAATGTGACTGTCATGTTGCCATTTTAGATATATAATTACTAAAACTGATGTTTTAACAAAAATAGATAGCAAAATAGTGTTTACTCTGCTGACGGTACAAAAATCGTAAACAACGAGTGAAGTTACCGTAGTTGTAATCATCATGGCAGTCACATTCTTAGTTGAAACGCATAGTAAATTCTTACATAACGCAATATTTTAAGTTATTCGTTGTTTTCAGAACGCTGATTAATGTTTATTGTTCAATTATCTTTTTCAGATCCCGGCGACCATCGCTGGGTCGGCATGTGGTGGGGCGGTTTCTTGTTGTTTGGACTCCTTTTGATACTGGTCGCTATACCGTTCTTCTCGTTCCCAAAAGTACTAGTTCGGGAAAAGGAAAAGATCAGGCTTGTGGAGAAGGCAGCTGCCGCTAGCGGCTCATCAACTTCTAAACCACCGCCCAAGACTCAAACTGACATCAGGGATACTGGATACGGGAAAGATATAAAAGGTAACGAATAAAAGTTTGATTCATTTCGAGAATGCTTCAAATAAACTCGGTGATAACACCTACTCATCTCTAGCTCCACCTTGACCTTAATTGGTTAGGTTATCATATTTGAAAAATACTCAAATAAGCTTGTATTATATCTGCTACAATATTTATAGTGAGTGTAATTTTTGTAAACTTACCTACATATATGTAATACAAAAAGAATATAATCACGACTCAAAATATAGGTGGGATGAATATTATAACCTTAAAATGCATTAAATAGCTTTTGACTATTATTTGTCGGTTTAAGGCCCTTAGCTAATATGGGATAAATTGAAACAAAGTTCCAGTAACATTGTATTTATTTCATTGCAATCGAATAACTACCGAATAGCAAAATAAAATTTGTTGGTTTTTACAGATATACCGGTGTCGATGTGGCGACTATTGAAGAATCCAGTTTACGTGGTGACCTGCCTCGGAGCATGTATGGAACTTATGATAGTGTCCGGCTTCGTCGTATTCCTGCCTAAATACCTGGAGACGCAGTTCAGTCTTGACAAGAGTTGGGCGAGCGTATTCACTGGTGAATATATATATCTATAATACGTACATATAATATAAGCCCTACTAAGACTATTATAAGCGACAACCCAAACCGAGGTCGTGCCTCCCTGAAGAGCCTTGAAAATCATGCTCCTCGGTATTTAAAGTTCGAGTGCTCTAAGTGGATGTTGGGGTTTACGTTTTTCTTACAATGGTGGCATTTTCTATCTGTGCCATCCTCTCGGGCTGTCTGCGATAGTATATGTGCCGTACAAATCTCTCAGAGTTTTAATTTACCAGTCCTCAATCTTTAAATTGGCAGTACCGCTAACATGGTCCTTCGAGCCGGATATGAACCAGCACGGGTGGGGCGTCGCACGTTCAGCATTGTTTGCTCTGGATTTTTTGGAGATACAGAGCAAAGTGATAGCGCCCGCTCAAAACATTAGGGCTGTCGCAACTAGACTGGTACAAATAACGCCGCCTTCTGGAGGCATTCAGTCCCTACAATGATAAAGGTTGCCAGTGGGAAGTCGCTTGACTGCCGGTTGAAAGACCGCTACGCCGCTTGGTCTCTTTTGCTACAAGCTCATCTATTCCGCAGACACAGGATCCTTGCGTTGTTAATAAGCATAGTGTGCTTTGCAGTCTACGACTGCAGGATCGCTTACCTTCAAGCGAGTATGCGTTTAAGTACCAACTAATATTAATTTATTAAAAAAAACAATACATACGCGACGAATTGAGAACATCGTCCTTTTTAAAGTCTGTTATAGAAAATGTCAATTACTTTCTTAAGTGAAACTTTTACGGATTATATCGCCGTATAATATTGATTATATATTCTTTCCATCCCAACTTTCTACAACACTAGAGCATCCTTGGTCACGGATGGACTAAGATAGTACTTAGATGTCATGGTAGTCTCAGGGTGCCCTCAGTTCTTCTGATTATTATTGTTAGTACGATCTATACAGAAAAAGCTTTCAGTGTCTTGAGGTCTTGCAGTGTAGTGCCAGGCACCGTTTACATACATACTTTTGTACGATAGGATCGGTTGCCATTCCTGGGGCGTGTATCGGCATCTTCATGGGCGGATGTCTGTTGAAACGACTTGAACTCCGACCAAAGGGCGCGGTACAGTTCGTGTTAATATCGAATACCATCTGCTTGTCGTGCTATGCGTTGCTGTTCTTCCTCGGCTGCGACAACATCAAGATGGCTGGCACCACCATACCTTATACGAATAATAGGTAAGTACAGATTTTAATATAGAAGTCCTTATTAAATCATTTCTACTTTCGTTACTTGACTGTCTATACAATTAAGCCCATAAACTGCTACCAAATCCTTGGCATTCATTAAAATTATGTAAACATTTTATTCACAAAGTAAATAAAATTTTAATGTGTAACCAAAAATCTGGAGTTACTACCTAAGATTCAGCGCACTATTTGTATAGAAAGGGCGATTATTGTAACATTAGGTACATGACAGACAGACCCAGTTTTAATATTTCATAAGTGCACCATTTACGTTTTACCGTGGATGCCGCCGTTACGCAGGACATTTTGTATTTTATTTTACTGAGCCACATTGGAAGCAAAGCCCATAATACGTAGAAAATGCGGTCCAGCTTCGATGTGATGCCACGCACGATGGCTGGTCGGCAGAATGGAACACTTACTGCCGGACCTACAAACGTCAATTATAGTTAATTGAGATTAACTCATATTTTGTAAATGGATTATTTCGACTTAAGAAGCCAAATAATACTTCATACGCGCACAGTGAGTAAAATATCAATAATCTCGTAATTAATACTAAAAGATAATCCTAAGAGACTCTGAGAGTCGAAATAAATAGATTACAAAAGATTACTTAAGTGCGATTAAAGTTAATTGATGTCTGTGAGTGCGGCAGCTAGTCCTCAGTACTGGAAAACTTTTTTAAGGACTTTTGAAAGCGACGCTTTTATATTCGACTGTATGTTGCCCTTCGATTTGCGGTGTAATGCACTGTATCGAATTGTACCTCAGTTGATTGTATTGTAATTGATTCATAATTGGAACACTACAACATAGGATTTTGTTAAATGCAGCAACTTGGAGCCGTTCAAAGTGAACCTGACGGCGGCTTGCAACTTCAACTGCCTGTGCACCGAGACGGACATGGAGCCGGTGTGCGGCAACAACGGACTCACCTACTTCTCACCGTGCCACGCCGGCTGCGCAGACTTCTCCTCCAGATCCAACTTTACTAACTGCGCATGTGAGTTTATATACTTTTAACTACTACACACTACATACACATACACACATCGCCGACTTAAGGTGGCTCGGGCGATGTGCGGGTATGCGGAGTGTCCCCACCCCTGCGTCTTGCCATGTCGACCTGTCACGAACTGTAGATTTTATACGTAGAAGATAGCATACACTTGTTTCACTTCATTGTTCATAGTTTTCTCAATATGTACCACTCAGTGTATGACTGCAAATCCACCTGTTGAAAACTAAGATTCTATTGTTGGTGTATATGAGTAGGGCCTGGTAACCACTTGAACGGAATTCGAGCCAATTGGATCAATTGTGCATGCCCTGGCCCATATTCTGTTGCTAAAGCGTCGAAAGGATCCTTAAAGTAAGTCACGATTGCGCAAGTTGAAACTGTACTTAATTGTCTGGTGTATGATAGGCTACCTACCTCTTGCAACAGCAGACCTACGTCTTGCAACAGCGACGCAGCCACACAATATATGTTGCATTTACTTTTTTTTACCTTCACCAAGTATCTACATAATTAGACTTAATCTATGCAGGTGCTTGTTAGTAACAAAAGGTCTTGTGAGTTTGCACCTATTCATAATCATAAATCTTTATTTCAAATAGGCTTAACACTAGCACTTTTGAATGGTAAATTTGTTAAAAGCTACCACCGGATCACAACGCGGCCTCAACTGAGAAGATCCGGTATTAGGTGCCCAATATGTGAAACGTTAACTTAAATCGAAGATAAATAAGCACTAGCTTTCTATGAGATTACTAGGGTAGGTTTCTTGTGTAAGGAACAGTCCAGGTAGGTATCACCGTATCAGATATTCTGTCGCCTAAACATTTTAGCCAAGAATTTCACGCGCTTAACGCAATAATAATTATAATTGGCGTGGGCGTCGAATAAACAAACCGTTTTTTTCGACTGTTTTTAGGCGTAAACGAATAAATTCGTTTAACACTCCAATAACACACACGAACACACGAATTTTAAATTATTCGCGTATTTGCCGCTGCATGATACCCGCAGCTATGAGTGCCGAAACACTTATAGCCAACGAGTTGTTGGCATTTATTCAGCATGCCATCGATACCATGGACGAGGTTAGCATCTTGCAAATCTGCAAGACTAACTTTAAAGAAGATGAGATCTGCAGTGCAAAGGTGCTACTGTATCAGACGCTCGGTATGGCCGACCGGATGCCGTCCCGCAGGAGGGATGAAAAGGGTGAGAGAAGTCTCCAGAACATCATCAAGCTGTTGAAGGAGACCGATCCTGACGACGTGCCCGCATTCGTGGCGAAGCAGCTACATAAACTGCCTCCTATCAACTTTGACCACGTCGACGTGAACAGGCTGCTGAAGGACATTAACACGCTGAAGGCAAGTCTGGTAGAAGTGCAGTTCAGGTTGGAGGCTTCAGACACCACCATAAGTGAACTGCGAGCCGAAATAGTGTCATTGCGTGGCGCTGTTTCAGAAAGTAGGTCACATGAGGCATTGAATGTGAACACACGACGCGGGGCGCAAAATGCGTCCATCGGCAGTTTTATTGCATCGCCGGCTGTTGCCAAGGCGCGCGATGCACCGCGCCGCGCCGCCCGCGCCTCCGTTCCGCCGGAGTCGTCCCGCGTGAGCACGTCGACTCCTCAACGTGCTTACGCCGCCGCTGCTGCCACGCCACCACCGAAGCGGTCGACAATACAGGGGGAAAAGCAGAGTTCACACGAGCCTATTCGTGGGACTGCGCCAACGGGTCCAAGGAGGGACCAGTGCGACGAGGAAGGCTTCGTCAAGGTGCACAGGAGGAAGAGGAAACCAGCCAACCGTAACAAGTGCGGCATCGCACCGACGGGACCAAACCATCTGCTGCGTCCGGCTGTCCCGGCGACGCTGCTGTATGTGTCCAGATTGCACTGCTCTACGAAGGTCGAGGAGATTGTGGAGTACGTGGGGATTAAGACCAAGCTCAACCTGAAGGTCGAACGGTTGGAGTCTCGCCACAGTGTGAATTTTAATTCCTTTGTGGTGAGGGTGCCGACCGATCAACTGTCGACCTTCACAAATGAAAAATTTTGGCCAAGGGGTGTTGTGTTCCGACGATTCCGAGGACGGATACCCAACACCGCGCGCGACACGTCAACAGTTTTACGTGTCAATTAATGTTTAGTATGTTAGTCTGTAAGGTATTTGTTGTATGGGCCATAGTAGCCTGAAATAAAGGATTTATTATTATTAATAATAAACTAGTCTAATGATCAGTTTATCTGTAGACTATAATCAGAACGACATTCGGCATCCAACGTGTCATCCACTTTTATCGTAAAGGTATAAACTAGTTTAACTTTAGACGGCCGCGTTACGATCTGGTGGTAGTTTGTAAAAATGATTTTTGTGTAAGTGCCTCCTATACATAATAAAGATATTTTGATTTTTGACTTTGACTTTTGACTGGTTTATCGTGGCCGATAAACGGTCATGCGTCGACGACCCATTACTATAAGACGCAATACACACCAAGATAGCAGCGGCGCGACGCGCACTTTCAGTGTCAAAGAATTTTAAACTTTATCTACAATACGTAAACTACCAGTATCGCTTGAAAAGATTAAAAAGGCGCCGCGAGCAGCCGCGCGTTTGGTCAGAGTGGCGGCGCGGCTTTGGGAGCAGAGTTTCCTTGTAGAATGTTCGAACTAGACTCAATGCGGGGAGCGGCCGCGTGGAGCCGCCATCTTGGTGTGAATAGAGCCATGTTGTTGTCTGCAGGCGTGCACGAGTCGAGCATGGAAGCGGGCGCGGTGGGCGGCGCGGCGGTGGTGAGCGGAGCCAGTGCGGCGGCGCTGCGCGCGCACTCGTTCGGCGACGTGACCGTGGTGCCCGTGGCCACGGCCGGCGCCTGCGTGCCGCCCTGCACCACCATCTTCCCCTTCCTGGTGCTGCTGTTCTTCATGACCTTCATCGTCGCCGTCACGCAGATGCCGCTGCTCATGATCGTGCTCAGGTATAGACATAATGCAGCGTACTGGGGGAAAGTTGGCGCACGTGGAACGTACACTTTCTTGCAAAATAATTACCACATTTAGAATTTGTTTTTGCATTAGTCTAGGAATAATATGTAATAATCTTGCAATTATAAGTATGATAATTGCATTACCTTGCATGAAAATTTTTACTCAAATCGCGAAGACTCGTGCACCCTTTGATCCTCCACACGGTACTAGTGTCAGATATTCTGCCGCTAAGTAGCAGTATTCAAATGTTGGATTATCATCACCAGCCGGAAGATGTCCACTGCTGAACATAGGCCTCCCCCTTGGAACGCCACAATGAACGACAATTGGCGATTTGCATCCACCGGTTACCTGCGACGCGCACAATGTCGTCTGTCCACCTAGTGGGAGGCCTGCCTACGCTGCGTCTTCCGGTTAGTGGGCGCCACTCGAGAACCTTTCTTCCCCAACGGTTATCGATTCGCCGAGCGATGTGGCCTGCCCATTGCCACTTCAACTTGCTGATTTTAAGAGCTATGTCGGTGACCTTGGTTCTTCGGCGAATCTCCTCATTCCGGATTTTGTCGCGCAAAGAAACTCCGAGCATCGCTCTCTCCATAGCTCGTTGTGTGACTCTGAGCTTATCCAGAAGGCCAACAGTTAGGGACCAAATGTTGGATAATTTCCAATAATTCCATTGAATTTTGGTTGCTGTGTTCCGGTGTTAAGGGTGCTGTAGCTGGTAAAATTTCCAGACACATGAATGTGATATAACCTCTTGAATGTCTTGTCTATAGGCAGGCGTGCCGCTTACCATCTGGCGAACGTCCTGCTTGTCTCGCACATTACCTCTATATACATATTCTACTAATAGTTTCCCCTTCGTAAAATAAAATCCATCAAATTACAGATCTGTGAGCGAGGAGGAGCGTTCGTTTGCGCTGGGTATGCAGTTCGTGATATTCCGCCTGTTCGGGTACATACCAGCGCCTATAGTGTTCGGGAATCTCATCGACTCCACGTGTCTGCTGTGGAAGCAGTCGTGCGGCGGAGAGAAAGGCGGTCGATGCTTGCTCTATGACATCGAACAGTTTAGATATAGGTATGTACTTTTGCATCATTCATCAGCCGGAATATAGGCTTCCGCCTTTTCCATGATCCCCTAGCTTGGCAGGCGTTTGGAGATCCTAGTATACGCGCAGATGAATAATAAACAGAAGACTCGTCTTCTGATTTTCACTTAGTCGCCTCCTACGCTACAGTATAAGATGAGACGGTTCACCCTGCCTGCACTCCCCTCAACCATATTTGAGGGAAGGGGGTCACCCCCTTCCCTCCAATATGGTTGAGGGGAGTGATGGCTGCTGCTCGAGTCAATTCGTGCGCGGGTGCTGCTTAGGGGGAACTGGTCCGACTACTATCCCTTTGGCCTTTTAGTTTGTTGTACTTTCGTCGTATTTTTTTTCGGTCTTATTTAATCTTTTGAACGGCACACTGTCGCTCTGATCTAACTGTAGCATGACAAACTGCTTAAAAAAAAAGTGAAAAAATGACAAGCCCGCTGAGTTTCTTGCCGGATCTTCAGTTGAGGCCGCGTTGTGATCCAATGTGATTGTTTTTTTTTTTTTAAATACAGGACCATAGTTTATTTCAAATAAGCTTAACGCTAACATTTCAAAAGTGTTAGCGTTAAGCCTATTTGAAATAAACTATTTTTGACTTTTGGTTCTATTCTTGCCCAGACATCCCATGGGTCATTTAATTTACACTTACGATGGAGTGAAAATCAATTTTTCAGCTATATTTTTTGTTACAGGTACGTGGGTCTCTGCGGCGGTATAAAGATAGTCGCTCTAGGTATCTTCATGGCGGACTGGTGGTTAGTGCGCCGTCGGAGACATCTAGAGACCGTGCCGCCGCTCGACCCTCACAAGGATATAGCCGGTTCCATCATAAGCCTCGACAAACGTGAGTCTTCTGAATTAAGCATTTGATGCTGAGGACGCGCGGACGGTAATCTCACGATTCGCATCGTTTCGTAACCGATCATCGCTATCTATCTACTATAACACTATACTTAGCTTTGGTAAATACTACTTCACTGTAGGACAGTAGGTACATCAGTCTGGACATATTCCAAATCGTCCAGACTGTTTACAATTTAAGGTATATGTAAAGAGAAGAATGTATCGAACTTGTGACCACATAAAGCACATAACTTGTTATTTGTTGATTAAAGCTAGAAACATACTACTATGTCGTGTATCAGAAGCATATCGGTTGCTGCACTGCGATACACACTGCTGCATAATTTTTTGTCAAAGTAGAAAGAAAACTGAAATATTTTTTTTTTATACTTCTAGTGTTCGAGGAGCTTCCGTCAGCGGACAACGCGAGCGGTTTTCGTTCCGGCGTGACGTCCGGCCTGAGCTCGGCCGTCACCACGCCCATGGAGCCGCCGCCGGCCGCCGAGCCCGCCGGCTCGCGGCTACACAGAACCGAGTCGCAGTACTCGCAGGAGTCGCAGCCGCGCAAGCAGTCGCGCGTGCTGGTCGCGTCGCGGCATCTGCGCAACGACTCCAAGACCATACAACTGGAGCCGCGGGCCCGACAGCACTCGGCCGACGCGGCGGCCGGCGGCCTCGAGCCGCTGCGACAGCTCGCGCTCGGCCTCGGCCTCGACCCGGCCGAGGAGAGCGCGCGACTCATAGAGGGCGCCGGCGAACTGCGACATCGTCGCACGGTGTCGCGCGATTTTCGCCCGCCGACTAACTCGCGACACAAGCGCACCTCCTCGCACCACCTCACCCTTGAACCGCACGACCTCGGGCTACAATTGCACAAGGGTCGCAGCGTCGACCAGCTGCCCACCGCGAGGCTCGACGCGTGCGCGTGAGGGACGCCCCTTATCCCGCTCGGTATAGTGAGCGTCGTCAACCGGCTGCCCGCCGCGCCGCGCGGTTAGATTCGAGGCGTGCACATGAGCGACGCCCCTTATCCCGCTCTCGGTTGCTAGTGAATCAGTATGTTTAAGATTAACGTAATTTAGAAAATTGATAAATAAAAAATTAACGAGTGATTCGAATCATATCCTAATTGTAGTTTTGACGCTTTCATCGAGTGAATGATGTCGGTGGCCTCCGAGCGATGGTCACTCGGTGCCGCGAGCTCCGATGCATTGGGTCGGTTTATATTCAAGATTAATTGATTAGTGTGATAGTTGACTGTTGTTCAAATGTTTTAAAATACTCGCAATATTATTTTTTTAGTTGTGAATTAGAAATTAGTCAATTTATACATTCTAACATTGTTACGACACATAATTAGTAATAATGTTATTCGCGAACGTTTTAGAACACACTACATTTAAACACGAGATTCTACATTATGGGTATCAATTATCTTCTCATTTTATTGTACTTAAATACATACTAATTAAATCTGAGAATATAATTTGTGAATGTTATTGTATTTAAATTATATATTGCTATGTAAAAATGCCATAGCCTATTTTACCATATGTTTCACAATACCTGTTAAAATTTGCATAGCATCAACATTTTAACATCACAACAATGTAGACATGTAGTTACAAAACCACAATTAGGTTGTAAACACAAAATATGTGTTTTAATGTAAATAATAAACATTTGCCTATATATTGTTAATACAGCACTCAGTAGTGTTCTATACCCTGCCCGTCTGCACAAATTAAACATTATTACTTTGTTTTTCTCAATTGTCACATACAGAGCTTAAATTGTTACACATAATTTGTAAAGAAAATGTTACACAAGTATACCAACGTGTTTGACGCATTATTACATTAATTGCACATGTACTCTTTATTTACTTTTAATAATATGTATATACAGATTTTTCTTTTTATATAATTAATTTTGTATACTTAAAGATTATTGAAATATAAAAAAGCATATTTTCGATAGAAATATCGAAATAACTTCACTTGAAAGTACCCACAGCAAGGGCCATAATCATGGTCACACATCCTTTCACTGTACATCTGTTCACTGTTCCTGAGTTAGGTACTTGTACTATGACCGATGACACCGGAATATTTCAGATGAAGCAAACTTTCCTTCATGAACATAGGTATTCCGAGCCGCATGTAAACTTTCGCCACATACATAATTAAAAATGGCAAAAAAAAATTAGGTACAACTGATCTATAAAACTCTGTATCTATTATTGATCTCAAATTATATGTATGCCTTTTGTGACAGAAAAGTGTGTAATGTAACATTAAAAAAAATGTATATACTTATACAGTCGAAGTCTCCTTTTTTTGAAGTTGGTTAACCCTTTGACCGCCACGTAAAATTTCACGTGCCGTGCCCCCAGCGCCGCGACCATATTACAAACCATTTATCGTACGATTGCCTAGTGATGTGCCACGTAAAATATACAGTCATCGATAGAATGTAGTAATATTAAATATTTTGAACTGAATTGATGGTTAACTTACATTTAATCCTTTTAATATTTGGAAATAAAACATTGTGTTTTTATTTTTAGAGACCTATAACAAGAAAGTTGCTTTTTCTTTTAAATTCGAAGTAACATTTTAGTAACTTTTTTTTAAAAGCATCGAACTTTCGGCGACACTATTGGACGCTTTAAAGCGTCATTGGCAGCAGCAACAAGTCTTTTTATGAGATTTACTTAAAACTACTGGTGTTGTGAATTTTAGCTATCGACTTTTATAATATGAATGTATTATTTAATTTAATTAATAATAGACAGATATATCAGCACAACATCACGGTCAATTAAGTCAATGATTTTATTACATAAAATGAAATGCATATCAGGGTTCATTTTATGTTACAACTAGCTGACCCACGCAGCTCCGCATGCGCTATTTTTACGTACACTAAACTTTTAATAACAGACATTCACATCGAATATATAACCTCCTTTTTTATAGTCGGTTAAAAACTGGGACCCACTTTTTACTTGTTCTCCGAAGCACAGACCAGTTTAGTCCAAATAGCGTTAAACGGTCACCCATCTATTTAATGACCTTACCTAACGTTGCTTAACCCGATCGATTACAAAACCTTGATAACAACTCTTTATGAGTGTTCCCTTACTAATATTTATTATAATTATGAAGAAAAATTGATAAAATCGGACCAAGCGTATAACCAAGTACCCATTTTGACTTTAATCCACTCTCCCAAAAGAACCGTGTTAGATTACGGGATAAAAAGTATCCTATGTCCTACTTCGTAGTAAGATCTCAAATCATGCCAAGTTTCATTTGAATCCATTCAGTAGTTTTTGCGTGATGCGCAGCCCTGATACAGACAGACAGACAGACAAAAATTTAAAAAAAAATACATTTTCGGCCTCAGTATCGGTTATAGAATGCCCTCCAAATATAATTTTCAAAATATCTTCAATGTTCTGTACAATGGACCTGTTACAGTTTTATTATAAGCATGGATAAATTAGTTCATTTATCAATGTTATAAGTATAGATTAAACAACGTGACCCACAGTAACGGTAACAGCAGCAAATAGTCTAAACGGTCTATTTTAGTTATAGGATATGGGTGGCAGACATTAAATATTAAAGTAAATACAATTAGAAATCTACCCACATGTCACAACACTAGTAAGGATATAAAATGCGCATATGACGTCACAAGCGGACGCCTTAAGGCGTCCATGGCGATCGAGAGTACGATAAGTGTCTAGGACATAGTAATGTTTGACACTTATATCGATATTTTCTTAATTACCCTATTTATTCATACACCAGTTTTAAAAAAATACTATTTTTGGTTAGATAAAGAAAAGGTAGATTAACTTTATGAATAACTAAATACAAATACCTTTTTATTGATTAGTTTAAACAATTAATGTACATAACCCATTCCTGTAGGCATACAAAAGGAATTAGTTTATCCATTATTTTTCACAAATTATGTGTAACGATCTCACAAATGCTCACTATTAAAACAAGATAGTAAGAACTTTCGAGAATTTAATTAGGTAGTACCTAGGTAAAAAATAATCATCTAGCCACTTTATTCCCATCACTAGTCGACTCTTTAAGACGTCCGTGGCGGTGAGAGAACATCTTTTTTACTTTAAATTTCAGAGTTTATGTTAAAGGTTCTGCTGAGTTAAATGGCATTTTTTATACTTTATATTTAACTGAAAATGAATAAGGAAAAGTTAATACGTCTATGTATGTAAAGATCAAGTTTAAAAATCAATTCCTTTTTTATGTATTTGACTGTCAAATATTTTGACGTCCTAAGTCGTCGTCGGCGATGGTGCCTAGTTTATCATTGACGCTTTAAGACGTCGTTGGCGGTCAAAGGGTTAATTACTACTCCCAAATATGCGTTTGTTTTGTAAATATTGTTTATGTTTGTATTAAATAACTATTATTTTGTGATGAATATTTGGCCGATGGCCGAGTTCAAATAAACCAGGTTGGTCCATAGTATGCATTGATCTTGCGCGATTGTAGTAGGATTTCACTGTTTTTGTTGGTCTAATGTTAGCATATGTAGAAGACTGTTTAAGCCAGAACTACAATCTGGAATGCATATAGCATGCATTTTGGGCTACCTTACATTAACCTTTAACTACACAGTAAGTGTTGTGGATAAAAATACATTGTATTGTAATTTTATTTTAAAATGTTTTGTTTCTTTAAATTTCGGACAAATTGTCAATTCAATGCTCTTTTAGATAGAGCTCAATTATTACTGTAAAATATTATTTTAGTATATAAATAAACATGTATTTTAAAGCAATATATTTATCAGAAATTAATAAAAAGACAAAAATGTTAGTGTCAATTTTTGTCACATATTTGTTAAGAGAGGTTAATAGTTTGATATGAAAGAGTGTTTTATCGAAAATGCCTTATTACTACAATAGCTCTTAAGACTTGATAATATTGATACTGACTAGATGTATGTAAGTTGTTATGTCAGTCACCCCAACATGTTTGATGATAGCAACTCCCTAAACTAATTTGTTGCATTTAGTGATTAATAAAATTGCATACTTATTTTAAAAAGATTTTTATTTAATTTGGTACATGAATGTTTGAAACTACTTTGAAGTATCACTGTGCAGTCTTAATAGCAACTTCATCTTCATATTCACCTATAAAAACATTAAATTACTTTCAATATCAATCTTTTTGCAGATTGGTATGGTTTCTCTTTTTTATACTATACTATGACAATAGTAAAAAATCACCCTTGGTAGAAATTGATCTTTGTGAGGTTTATAAAAAAATGGGGGTGATATCATGGGTGTGACTGCATATGTTCACACAGTCCATGGATACCAAGGATAACTAAGGCTATTGAAATCAAAAACATCCTAATTTTGATAGAGGAGATAGCTTAGTGTTACCACAAGCTTGGGATTCTGTGATAAATATAATTTACATATATCAACTAACCATAACAGTAGAGGGCCAGAAAGATACTGTAAGCTCTTTCTGCATAGATTGGATCAACAACAATAACTAAAAAGACATGAGTGTACATGGGACATTTAAAACCTCATTCCTGTGAATAGTCACAGGTGCTTCAAATCATAAAATTATAAATAAACTGCATAGTAATTCAGAAAAGTACTTTCATTTCAATTTGTAGATCTATGTGAATAAAAGAGAACATTACATAACAATGTTATTATCACCCAGCCACAAGAAAAATGGAAATGTTAACACTTGCAAATGTTTGTACAACTAAGACCATTGAGCAACAGTCTAGAAATCTAACAACTACCCAATGGGCCTATAAATTTATACGATTTGCACTGTTATTTATTAAAAATAATTAATTTGTTTAAGGAGTGAACCACATTTAAAATGCTATTTAATTATATAAATAGCCATTCTGAGGTACTAAATAAGATTTCAACAACCGTTTACCTTCTACAAGAAACTTTCTACTGCTGAAAACCACATGAAATTAATTTAGAAGTAAGTAAACATACAGGTCCCGATTGTGACTTTGGCTTATACTTTTTAGAAGAGATGGTGATGGCGTAGCTTGAAAAGACTAATTAATGGTGAATAATGTTTGAATAAAAAATACTAACATAGACATAAGATTAAAATACTATGTCTAAGCAACTTCATAATGATAATGTACTATAAATATGAATGAAGGATACATAAATAATACCCCAATTATTGATATTATCTACAACTATATTCAACAACAATATCTTATTTAAATCTACATGATAACAACTTAAGGCATTATTCTAACTCACCACATTCAGAAATAACAACTTTCTTTAAAGGTTTACCACTTTTTGAGCCAAGACCTTCCATTTTCTTCACAACATCCATTCCTTCTACCACACTCCCAAAAACCACATGTTTTCTGTCTAGCCATGGCGTCGGCACAGTCGTGATAAAGAATTGTGATCCATTTGTGTTAGGGCCTGCATTAGCCATTGACAACATTCCTTGACTAGTATGTTTCAGCTTGAAATTCTCATCTTGAAAAGTACGTCCATATATGGACTTTCCTCCAGTGCCATTGTGATTTGTGAAGTCTCCACCTTGGCACATAAAATTAGGTATGATTCTATGAAATGACGATCCTTTATACCCAAACCCTTTTTCACCGGTGCATAGGGCTCTAAAATTCTCTGTCGTTTTGGGCACCAGATCTGATTCCAACTTCATTACTATACGTCCGAGGGGTTCGCCGTCTGCAGTTACATCGAAATACACCTTCTTTTCTGGTTGAGTCGACGCAAAACGCATTGCAGCAGCGGAGTAGAGGGTTCCATTAATCAAAGAGCGGCGTAACATTGCCGATACAGCCATTTTTGGGGATCTACAAAGATTGGAAATAGTATATTTATTATCTATGATTGGAAAGTTGCTTAATGGTTTACTCGTGATTACTTCTACTACTTCCAAGCAATACTATGTACATTATGTACTACTAATTACTACTTCTATTAAGCAATAGACTCATTTTAAAGTAATAATCATAGGGTTATTTTTAGGTAAAACATGAGGTTGAACTGCAGGGAAATGTAGGTATGTAATATAACTAATAACTGGATATTGCATTTTTATCAAATATTATGTACGTAAAGAAATAATAAGTTCATACATACAGTATTTTCCAAGTATTTTCTATATTGCTAGAAAATAGAAAAGTTGCAATAACATTTGCGAACAGGATTTAAAACTACGAACCAAACAGGGTCTCCAGGTTATGCATGTGAAATTTCCCCGAATCAGGTTTTATTTTTCCCCAAAAAGATACGTTTTTGTACAATTTTCCCCAAATTGATTTCGTATCTTATCCTCCTTTAACTGCAACTACTTAAGTACGACTTTACATTAACTGCTGTCGAATTGAGTGGTGAGAGGGGGTTGGGGGGAAGTGGGGGTAGTAGTACTGTGGTAGGGATTGAAATAATTAAAAAATTATAATTGCAAAATAATTGATTTTCAATAATATTTTTCTCAAAAACTACGCGTCTCCGCGTTGTTGAAACTTTGCGTGTGTGCTTATAATGATGTAACCTTTCTGTATAACAAATATCAACCCCCAACTCGTTGGCAGTCAATGGAAAGCTAAGCCCCTACTAATGTTATAAAAGTAAAAGCGTGTTGGTTTTTCTCTAATTTGAACTTATAGATGAGGCTACTTTTTGTAAAAAAAATATTAAACTGTTCCAAAGGGACAACAGGAAGCGAAATTCACATAGCTATTATGAAATGAAACTATAGCGGAGATTATTTAAATAAGATCCTGTACTTTACCCATCAAAAAACACACCCTCACCCGCCATTCTGACCTTTGGCCGTAAGGGGAACATTATCGTAAGAGTAATGTTGACAGCATTGTTCATTGTATTGTTTTAAGTGAGAGATAGTGAAATATTTTCGATTTTAACCTTTCTGAATTAGACTTTTGTTTCTCCCCAAGCTTTCGCCAAGAAAAATTGTGTTCCCCAAAATTTTCCCCACAGTTTGCGTTTCCCCAAAAGTTCCCCGAAGTTTTTATTTTTCCCCAAAATGGGGAAAAAAACCCCCAATCTGGAGACCCTGGAACCAAAGAGGATTTAACACTCAGTGTTGCCAGCAGACAGTTTAAGAATGGGCCGCATGCCAGTGGCACTCTCCATAAAACACTTAGAGGAAGAAAACAATAGAGGGCTGGACACTTTCTTTCTCATTCACGTAAGAAAAGAATGCGTTTATGTAGGTTACGTGTGATAGAAAGAAACAGTGTATATGATTTTTTGTCCCTCAGCATGTGTTCGATTTTTCCGCGCCGTGGGTGCGAAACAAATTTGACGTTTGCTCCCACTTTGCTCCGTGACAATTTTATCGTGGTTTTATTAAATAAATAACTTAAAATTCAATAAAAAACTAACTGTGACATTACTGTGTGTTGTGGAAATCCTATAAGAATCGTGCAGTGCAGTATTATAGGCTGTAAAAGTGACAGTGAACGTAAAATTAGTGGAGTATCGTTTCACAGGTAAACGTGAATTATTATGGCCAATTTAGAGATTACATTTAGAAACTAATACATGTAAACGACTTATTTAGATCTTATTGCTCTAAATTAGTTACTATTTTACTTAAAAGTTACGTGTAAGATCGATAAATTCTTGTTTTTCATCCATAACCTAAAATTTTCAGTTTATTGATAGATTGATCGCCATTATCAGTGTTGCCAGTGTATAAAAGAGAGACTACCATAAATAAGTGGTAAATTATTATTAAGTACACGATCCCACATGCTGGGTGCATCGAAGAATTTCTCAGATTTCCCGAATTTATTTTTATGATTTCCTGAAAATATGGATATTTGTATACTGTGGATAGCAGCAACAAAAATAATTAATTAGGTTGCTAAAAGTTATTCCCGTATGCTTAAATATTCAGAAATAACGTAAGCGCTCAAGTAATTCGTCCAAGGCTGCGCAGGACGTATTCATTCGTTATTTATAGGCACAATGGTCATTGTACATTTAATCGTGCTTTTACTATATGCATGTTGTTTAAATATATGTATGTATGTTGTTGGTTACAATTTATTGGTAAATTTGTCTGAATTATAAATAAATAGTACCGACGTTGAATAGTTTGTTTCATTTGCCCCCCTATTATTAAGTGTCTGGGTGTTATTTATCTATTTAAGTATGTATTTACAAAAAAAAAATTATATAAGTATTAGTATCAGTTGTCTGGTTTCCATAGTACAGGCTCTGCCTAGTTTGGGATCAGATGACCGTGTGTGGATTGTCCCATGATATTATTATTATTATTATGTACCTATCTCGTTTGACAACTAAAGTGATGATCAATAAAGCAAAGTGACAATTAAATAACTATCAAATGATTCATTTGGCATTGCCTAACTTGAATCACCAATAAATACCGAACACACTTTCAGTAGACATCAAAGTTTGGTGGACAACTGAAGCTTGATAGTCACTTTGCTTTATTGATAATCACTTTTTTTTTGTAGGAATAGTACTGTTTCACCGGACAAGAGGGCGAGCGCTTAAAGCGCTCCAGCCAGAAAGGTTTGGGTAGCGACTAGCACAAGGGCACCTCAGGGAGGCACGGCCTGGGCTTGGGCTGCCGCTTAGAGAAAATGAGTTTACCACCGGTTCACAACGCGCCCCCGCTGAGAAGAACCGGCAAGAAACTCAGCGAGGGGATGCATGTCGAGGTCGCATGCGTACGGATCCCTTCGGCCTCGCCGACGAGACCGGTGTCTGTGTGTTGATGTGTTTACGACTCTTGACATCGTTGTCGGTGTTGGTGTTGTCTCATGGTCCAGGAGGACGGACATCGTGTCGGGTGGGTCGAGCAGTACATGCAGCGGACGGCGGCGATGTACGGCTGTTCGACGATCTGAGGGACCTGGCCGCTGCCCAATAGGACATGGGTTCGATTCCGAAGGATTCCGAACAATTGTCTGGGTGTTATTTATCTATTTAAATATGTATTTATACAGTTTACAAGTATTTGTAATCATTTATCTGGTTACCTTACTAAAGGATCTGCGTAGATTGAGATCAGGTGGTCATTGGTCAAGCGTAGATTGTCCCAAGATAATAGTACTATAGATTTGTATATTGGAGAAATTTACTAAAACTTACCCGGTAAATGGCCATTGTATGTATTACATTAAGTTATAAGAAAGCCAATTTTTGCCTACCTCTCTGGGAAATAGCATATTATTGTTTTTTATCTCTTAACTTTTTTGTATGAGGCTAATAATTATCTACAGCTCTTATGCCCGGTTTCTGAGGATCTCAGTTAACTGTTCATTAGCTATTGGTTCAATAAAGTTATGTATAGGATAAAGTTAGTTTAACTGTCACTGAGTTTCTGAGTACACCGAAAGGCATTCAATAACTATGAGACCGATAAGCAGTGCAATAATTCGACGCTAGATGGGTCTTTTTCTCAGATCAAATTAAAAATTGATTTTAAAGTTTTATATAGCCAATATTACCAGTTCTTATTTTTGTTAACATTTTTCCGGTATAAATAAGTACTCAAGAATGATATTAATTAAGTAATAATCAATTAAATTCACCGAAAGTAGTGTCACCAAACGCCGTTAACTCTCGTAGCGCTAGTGCTGCGTAAACAAAGTGACATACAAAAATTCAATTTTCCGCAGGCTCCCTGCGCGCGCACGCTGCAGCAGCGTCAACCTCAAAAACGTCAATTTTGATGTTGAAAACAATAATATCATTGGTTGAAATCGTCAAATAAAGTTATCGAATAGATAAACTGCACACATTGGTCAGTTAAATTGAGCCAAGTTTAAACGGACTTTATGTGACAATTCGAGGTTCGGAAACGCAATGTGTCAAGTTATCGAACCAATAGCGCTAACGAATAGATAAACTATCGATAAAAGTACCTCAGAAACCGGCCATTAGCCACTTTAATCACCACGTGATATCACCCAGGTGAACAATGTGGAATAGACCTTAGCTACAGCATATATGATATTAAGTGTACATTCACTTTGTAGCCTCCGTCGTGGGTTCGAATCCTGCGAAGGGCAACAAATTTGAGTAGTTGTTCCTTACTGGCTAGGACAATGCAGGCCGATGACCTGATTGTCTGTAAAGTAAGATGATCCATGTGTCGGGATTTGCGATAGGACGTATGCCCGACTCCTGTCCGTCAAATTAAAACACCGAGCTTTGGTAATAAACACTTATAATCAAATTGAGAGAGAACAACTTATAATACAATGGAGTAGTAGAGTGACAGCCCCTTT
Organism: Furcula furcula; assembly: GCA_911728495.1. NCBI lineage: Eukaryota > Metazoa > Arthropoda > Insecta > Lepidoptera > Notodontidae > Furcula > Furcula furcula. The sequence continues at coordinate 21,258,394 of OU452244.1, read as the reverse complement.
GGCGTTCCGAAACCGTGATCCGAAATACGCCACACATGCGTCGGATGGGCATGTAAATAGTCGGTCCTGCGCTTAACTTCTCCCCAGTCGTGTCTGTCTTCCGTCCCATCGGATTATGGGAGGTACCTATTATATAAAGGAAGAGAGAGTGCACTTGTGTCTACGCAAGCACTTGTGCACTATAATATCTCCTGCGTACATGGCTGATCTTGTGAAAGATTGGCCGCTGTGGTCGTTTCGGCTAGGAGGACATTATTATAACAATCACTTTCGTACTTTTTGCAGACTGTCATAGATTAAGACGATATAATGTAAGAAAAGTAAATGTTGTGTCAAAAAAGTGGTTTTTGGTTAGGAAAGAAAATATAATTTACAACAACCTCCGTATTTGCTTTACACAAAGGGTAAAATTTCCCTTACGTGGCAACTCTAAATTTAGTATGTACTTATTTTTCTGTCCTTATCGGCGGCATCGTAGGCAGAATATAACAAGACATCTAGCTAGCGTGCCGCCAATAAGGACAGAAAATAACGGAAAATAATCATTCGTACACACACTAAGGATATTTATTCAAATGCGCCTATTATGTAGTATTAACTGATATCTGGCTGGCTGGTGAGTGTGAGTGGTGGTCTCAGAGTAATTAGAAGTGGTGGTGGTAAAATCTGAGGGTAGAATATTTATTGACAATATTATTGACCGTGTGTGGCTAGCCTTACATTTATGATATACTCTTATCTATGATTTATGTAAACAAAAGAAAAAGATAACCTTACCTTCTTGTTCTTACCTACCACAGATTAGATACTAGTAGCTAGCTACAGATGCGACAGCTACTTTTGGGCTGTGTTTGTCATTGTTCCGTTTTGGCGCTACAATCGCACTGTTTGACATTTGCCGGTTACACATACAAAGTAATATACGCATTGCGTATGTGTGTGTGTACTGTACGTAGAATGTTTATAGATATGTATATAAGTAGTGATTAGAAGAAACTATCGATATCGACTACTAGTGATGTTCCATTTTGACGATAGTCTCTTACATGGGACATAATTTTTAAATTTTGTTTGTAATGAAACGAACTTTACTGTGTCAGTGATTTATTTACTTAGGCATCGTTTTCTTAATCTAAATCTTTTATATTTATCAAGGGCCCGTTTTTGGGGTTCTCCCATTTTAGCTATATACTTAGCCTCCACATCACCTTTTAATATTTTATTTATTATATTGCACCAATTATGCACTTGTAATCGAATTAAAACTTGTATAAACAAATTCTTTACTTCATTATTATGTTTAGAGCACCCTAACCAAGAAAACCTCATTGTGCTCAATATTTTTCTCACCAAGTTGCTTTTGATATTATTTTTATAGCAATTATCATTTAAATAATTATGCACTAATTGAGCTACGTCCCTGTATAAGATTAAAAGTCTTTCAGTAGGATATGATAAATTATTATTTTTCAAAGTTTTGTATTCCCTAAATTGTATATAAGTGTGAACTTTTTCTACCGAGCTACTTGTGTACGTTTTCAAGCATGAGTTGCACCTTATGGACTTTGATATTTTTCTGCATATGTACCCAGCAGTGTAAGCTGAGCAATGCACTTTAATTTTTTCCATCACCACCTGATCGACTGTTAATTTTTCCCTTGGGTAATCTTGTGAAGAGGATGGAGGTGAACTTGTGTAATTTTCCTTATTTTCGTTATCAGTTTTAAAAAGAAAACCGACATCTAATATGGTTTCCCCATTATCCTCTTCACAATTTGAAAATTTTGAATGAGGACTAAGCACATTAGACAACATTAATGATTTGAATGCATATATAAATGTGTTTGCATCTGGATTAATATTTCTGTAATTGAGGGCCCTTATACGACCGAAAAAATTTTCAAGTGGATCTTGATTTATAAGCCTGGGATAAAAATAGTCCACACTATATTTGTCAAATAATAATTTAGATATTCTAATAAAACTTTCAAGACTTGTAATCCAGCCTTGCAGGGATGGCACTCGTACGAGTCTAGGTTTTCCTGATTGTAGTGCAAGTTTACTACATTTGTCTAGAAAATGTATATTTTTAATCTTTTGAATAGCTTCTGCCCAGAATAAATGATGTGGTGTATTTTTCTTCACAGCTCGTCTTAGTTTCCCTCTTTTTGAACCACCAGGATAGCCATTGACACTATCAAACAAAGTGTCGAAAAATTCAACAACTTCTGCTGTTGTGCCCATGGTGTTTTCTGATTCATTATTCCGTAGATTATCTGAAAATGATATTGGGTATATTTATATTTATATCAACATCACATGATAATTTAATACTAGGTGCTATTATATTTATCATTAGGATGATGTAGTAGTACCTATATTCAGTCTATTTTCGTATTTAAATTATAAACATTTTTACAATTAACGTTAATCATTTAAAAACAAATTGTTGAAAGGCCAAATACCTAATTAATACTATGAAAATACAAATGCTCAGGATGTATGTTAGAAGATGCAGTAACTAGTTTATAACTATTTTTAATGCTAGTATTAAACAAGTACTCTGTACAAGTATTGTTTATGTTCCAAATAAATAGAATATAAATTATTTACCCTACTTTACTTAGGGTATTTATCTATACTTATAATAAAACTGTAATAGGTCCAATTCTGTACATTGAAGATATTTTGAAAATTATATTTGGAGGGCATTCTATAACCGATAATGAGGCCGAAAATGTAATTTTTTTAATTTTTGTCTGTCTGTCTGTATCACGGCTGCGCATCACGCCGAAACTACTGAATGAATTCAAATGAAACTTGGCATGATTTGAGATCTTACTACGAGGTAGGACATAGGATACTTTTTATCCCGTAATCTAGCACGGTTCTTTTGGGAGAGGGGATTAAAGTCAAAATGGGTACTTGGTTATACGCTTGGTCCGATTTTATCAATTTTTCTTTATAATATAATAAATATTAGTAAGGGAACACTCATAGAGAGTTGTTATCAAGGTATTGTAATCGATCGGGTTAAGCAACGTTAGGTAAGGTCATTAAATAGATGGGTGACCGTTTAACGCCATTTGAACAAAACGGGTCCGTGCTTCGGAGAGCAAGTAAAAAGTGGGTCCCAGTTTTTAACCGACTATAAAAAAGGAAGTTATGTATTCGATGCGAAGGTCTGTTATTAAAAGTTTAGTTAACGTAAAAATAGCGCAGGCGGAGCTGCGTGGGTCAGCTAGTTATTTAAATAAAGTTATATTTAAACATGATACTTTTAAAAACGCATACTCACTAAGTGCATTAGTGTATTTCAGCATTGCAGCAGTTCGGTTGCTTAGTACTTGAGCAGCAACACTGACTTTCATTTTTTTTACTTTCTTGGGATCTACATGGTGGGCTGTCAATTTCGGCAAGGTTCTTGTGTGCCCTAATTTACTATCAATATCATAAATATATTCAATATCTTTCCATTTTGCAGTGCTTCCATTCCAAATGATATCTTTGGTTAAAAAATTATTTCTTAACCCTTTCAGAAGATGTGGTGGGTCATAAAATAAACTTAAATCATGTCCGGCAATATTAATTGATCCATCTGAAAAAAAAAGTTTACTTAATACTGTTATTATAAAAAAGCTTTGTTCTAAAGTAATTAAAAACTCGGGGCCCGTTGGCTCGAATCGTATCAACAAAAAACCGCGCAAAAAAAATAGGCCCGCGCTCCAAAGGGTTAAAACCATAATTTACTAACCATCATGAACACCTTTTAGATTCCTTAAATGAATGGTATCTTCTCTAAATTGCCTCATTGCTGTACGAAATGTGGACCCTTGGTCACAAACAAGACCCAAGGGAATTAACCCAGTTAGAGCTACTTGTGATACTATTTGTTTTAATATATTTTGTAGCTCAGCTGATGAGACTGTGCCTTCACAGAAATAATATGCAATGCTCTGTCGCCAAGGAGAACATATTCCCCTAATCATAAAAACCAAAGCATGGTCGCAATAACGCATTTTTCTTTCTCCAGCTACGTCCACAAATCCGTGAATTTTTTCTTTCTTTTCATTAAAAGTTAAATGAGGAGTCAATGCAACCTCATCAAATACTATAGTGCACAGTTTTTGTTGCACATCCCAATTTTTGCAACTGTGAGCAATATAGTCAAATATTTTATGATTTAATCCTGGTTCCATTGAAACCTTTTCAGATAAGCGCAGCAAAGTCCTCTTGTTAGGTAAGGCAAACATTTTTTCTAATAATTTATATCCTTTGGGACTTTGTTTCATGAGGAGCAATGCCATTAATTTTTCTTCAACAGTAAACCTTCTGGCCATTTTAGGTTTACCCACTTGTTTACACTGCATTAACAAAAATGTTTTTGCTTGTTTATTTAATAAACTAAATTTGTCCAACAGTTCACTCTTATTTAATAGAGTTTGTGCTTCAGTTAGCCTTTGTGAGGCTGAGTCATGCAAACTATCTGCTGTTATATTTAAAACTTGTTTTATAAACTTCCTTTTCTTTGATCCAAGCCTCTTAATTGAGGGACCTGAAAAGAAATATAAACCTTGTTAAAGTCATAACACTCATTATAAAGATAAACACAAAACCAACATTAGGATAAGAAATAGGAGAGGTTGATCCTTTTGCTTTTCTTATTTTGGGAAAAAGAGCTGGTTTTTACTCAGTATCACTGATTAATTTTCTAAAATTGTATATAAGGCTACATTTATCACACCTACATAGTCTTCGTGGCGCAGCTGCAAACCAGAGATTCTGAATTAAAATTGTGTTGTTGTTCCTTACAGGCTATGACAAAGTAGGCCAACCAACTGATTGTCTGGAAAGTAAGATGATCTACGCATTGGATGGGCATATAAAGTCTGCCTGCACTTGATCTCTCCCCAGTGGTGTCGGTCTTCCATTCCATCGGATTGTGAGAGTAAAGGAACAGAGTGCACTTATGCATTATAATATCTCCAATATAGTTGACTGATCTTGTGAAATTTTTGCTGCCGTGGTTGTATAAGCCAGGAGGACATATTTTTTGTTATCATAACTACCTTTTTGCTCTTGAGATTGAGATTGTTCTGTTCTTTGCATGGTGTCAGGCATTATTTCTATATTAACCCCTATGCCTGAACATGAAGGCTGTTCCAATATTACATCTGAAACATATAATTATGGTATATTATTCTGAATTAATAGATGGGCCCATGGGGCTAGTGGTTAGACACCCTGGCTACTATCCACGCAATAGGTGATGGGTTCAATTCCTACCATGTGTCTGGGTGTTATTTATCTATATTTTATCACCTGCATGGGGAGACTGGTCCCACTACTATCGCTGATGCTGATCCAATTGTAACAACACAAACACTGTTTAAAAATGACAAGCCCACTGAGTTTCTTGCCGGATCATCTCAGTTGAGGCTGCGTTGTGATCCGGTGGTAGCTTTTAAAAGAAATTGACCATTCAAAAGTGCTAGCGTTAAGCCTATTTACAATAAAAAAAATGAATTTGAGTGTGATGGGTTTTGTTACTTTGACTTGTCCTGTCATGACAAAATTCATAGGGAATCACTATAATGGTTTACTCATTCTAATAATAAAAACAAAATCTTCCATTATTTTTAGTTGGGTAAACTACACACCTGCCTCTGCAGTCACTAATGATGATTCTATAGCAATACTCTCATCTTGTTTTTTGGAGTAATTATGCTCCAAACGATTTGTTTCTAAAAAAAATATACATATTAACATCAAGAAATACAATAACACAATTAGTACATAAGTGTATCAGTATTTTGTGCTGTTCACACATATGTTTACCTCTACCTGGCATAAGGCAGGCAATCATTTAGCCTAACTATTAGATATTATAGTAACCAATTAGGGATTTAATATACACACCAAACTTTAATATTGCTGGCTCAGGTCCAATAACATCCTCCTCATCTTGCTCTTTGGTGTAATTGTGTTCAATTTTGACATTCCATTCTGAAACATTGTATTTTTATTTTTAGAATACTTAAGCTAAAGAACCTGAATGATTTCTTTTTTTTTCTACTGGGACAATCCAAACACATTCATCAGATCCCAAACTAGGCAGAGTCAGTAAGTACTATGACAACCAACAAACTGATATAAATATTTATATAGATAAAGATAAGGTTTAGACACAAGGTGAGAATCGAACCCACAGCCTATTGGGTGGTGGCCGGTTGTCTAACTACTGGACAATGGTCCCATAAATTTCTTATGTATAATGTTCAGCTGCTCTGTTACAGAACGCTTATGAATGCTGTATGTTTCTATCAGCTGTACATGAACATTATACATAAGAACATAATGGGACCATTGTCTAGTATGTATTTACACTGGAGTTTGAAGATTATTGTAAATGTAAGTTATTTGTTACTACATATTTATTTATTTGTAGTTCAAACACATACACTTGCAATGGGAACGCTGATAGCTACTATAGTATTATAAGAATACTGTATTATATATTATAGTGTAGTATATTAGCGAGAAGCCGGACGGAGGCATAAAACCGAACCGCATAAAACCGAACCGCATAAAACCAGAGGAAGCAGGTTTAATTTCTGTAGGGAGCAACCAATTTGTTTTAGTTATTCCTTACTGGCTAGGGCCGATCCACTGATTGTCTGAAAAGTAAGATGATCCATACGTTGGATTGGCATATAAAATAGATCCTGCGCCTGCAGTTGGTCTTTTATCCCACCGAATTGTGAGTAAAGGACAAGAGTGCACCTGTGCCTGCACAAGCATTTGTGCAGTATAATATCTACTGCATAGATGTTTAATAATGTTAAAAAAATAGACCACGATGGTTTAATACGATCTGGGAAACATTAAGTATTCACAATAATATAGTGAAATAATAACTCACCTGATGTACTAAGAGGTGCACCGTGGGCTATTTCTTTACTGGTAAGCAGATAAGGGTAGGAAAACCGAAGTCTTCGGCCTTCACCGTCGAACTGATTACTATCAAAATGTTTTTCACACACACGTTTTCTTAGTAGCTGTTCTTTAGTAAGTCCAATGAGGAGGGAGTTTGTGGGCACTAGGTAAGATAGCCAAACATTGCGAAGCTTATCGTTCTTGGGTAAACAAAAAAGCCGGTGGCTTTTACTTGTTGCATTGCAACCACCAACGCAACATTTATATTGGGTTCCCATGACGAAAGTAACACTATCACCTGCACAATCGGTAAATAACGGAGGAGAATTTGCGTCTCAAGGATCTCAACTCGGCAAAATGCAAGGAAATTCACAAGAAACAAACAAAACGCTCAACTCGGCTATAACACAATGACAAGTCGATAAAGTATGGTATGGCGGACTCAGAGCCGGACCGCGCTTGGCCACGTGACCAAAATGGCGTCCAAGATGGCTGTTCTTATTGCGACATTAGCGCCAAAACCGTAGACAGAATATAATACAGACATATACCAAGCGTGCCGCCGATAAGGACAGAAAAATAAGTACATACTAAATTTAGAGTTGCCACGTAAGGGAAATTTTACCCTTTGTGTAAAGCAAATACAGAGGTTGTTGTAAATTATATTTTCTTTCCTAACCAAAAACCACTTTTTTGACACAACATTTACTTTTCTTACATTATATCGTCTTAATCTATGACAGTCTGCAAAAAGTACGAAAGTGATTGTTATAATAATGTCCTCCTAGCCGAAACGACCACAGCGGCCAATCTTTCACAAGATCAGCCATGTACGCAGGAGATATTATAGTGCACAAGTGCTTGCGTAGACACAAGTGCACTCTCTCTTCCTTTATATAATAGGTACCTCTCATAATCCGATGGGACGGAAGACCGACACGACTGGGGAGAAGTTAAGCGCAGGACCGACTTTTTACATGCCCATCCGACGCATGTGTGGCGTATCTCGGATCACGGTTTCGGAACGCCAAAGGGGCTGTCAAAAAGATGACAGCGCGCTAGTATCTATGGCAGAGACATGTTTTAATTATTACGATTACTCCACTGTATTATAAGTTGTTCTCTCTCAATTTGATTATAAGTGTTTATTACCAAAGCTCGGTGTTTTAATTTGACGGACAGGAGTCGGGCATACGTCCTATCGCACATCCCGACACATGGATCATCTTACTTTACAGACAATCAGGTCATCGGCCTGCATTGTCCTAGCCAGTAAGGAACAACTACTCAAATTTGTTGCCCTTCGCAGGATTCGAACCCACGACGGAGGCTACAAAGTGAATGTACACTTAATATCATATATGCTGTAGCTAAGGTCTATTCCACATTGTTCACCTGGGTGATATCACGTGGTGATTAAAGTGGCTAAGAGCTGTAAATAATTATTAGCCTCATACAAAAAAGTTAAGAGATAAAAACAATAGTATGCTATTTCCCAGAGAGGTAGGCAAAAATTGGCTTTCTTATAACTTAATATAATACATACTATGGCCATTTACCGGGTAAGTTTTAGTAAATTTCTCCAATATACAAATCTATAGTACGTTACTAGTATCTTGGGACAATCTACGCTTGACCAATGACCACCTGATCTCAATCTACGCAGATCCTTTAGTAAGGTAACCAGATAAATGATTACAAATACTTGTAAACTGTATAAATACATATTTAAATAGATAAATAACACCCAGACAATTGTTCGGAATCCTTCGGAATCGAACCCATGTCCTATTGGGCAGCGGCCAGGTCCCTCAGATCGTCGAACAGCCGTACATCGCCGCCGTCCGCGGCATGTACTGCTCGACCCACCCGACCCGATGTCCGTCCTCCTGGACCATGACACAACACCAACACCAACACCGACAACGATGTCAAGAGTCGTAAACACATCAACACACAGACACCGGTCTCGCCGGCGAGGCCGAAGGGATCCGTACGCATGCGACCTCGACATCCATCCGCTCGCTGAGTTTCTTGCCGGTTCTTCTCAGTGGGGGCGCGTTGTGAACCGGTGGTAAACTAATTTTCTCTAAGCGGCAGCCCAAGCCGAGGCCGTGCCTCCTTGAGGTGCCCTTGTGCTAGTCGCTACCCAAACCTTTCTGGCTGGAGCGCTTTAAGCGCTCGCCCTCTTGTCCGGTGAAACAGTACTATTCCTACAAAAAAAAAGTGATGATCAATAAAGCAAAGTGACTATCAAGCTTCAGTTGTCCACCAAACTTTGATGTCTACTGAAAGTGTGTTTGGTATTTATTGGTGATTCAAGTTAGGCAATGCCAAATGAATCATTTGATAGTTATTTAATAGTCACTTTGCTTTATTGATCATCACTTTAGTTGTCAAACGAGATAGGTACATAATAGGGGGGCAAATGAAACAAACTATTCAACGTCGGTACTATTTATTTATAATTTACCAATAAATTGTAACCAACAACATACATACATACATATATTTAAACAACATGCATATAGTAAAAGCACGATTAAATGTACAATGACCATTGTGCCTATAAATAACGAATGAATACATCCTGCGCAGCCTTGGACGAATTACTTGAGTGCTTACGTTATTTCTGAATATTTAAGCATTCGGGAATAACTTTTAGCAACCTAATTAATTCTTTTTGTTGCTGCTATCCACAGTATACAAATATCCATATTTTCAGGAAATCATAAAAATAAACTCGGAAAATCTGAGAAATTCTTCGATGCACCCAGCATGTGGGATCGTGTATGATGCACTTAATAATAATTTACCACTTATTTATGGTAGTCTCTCTTTTATACACTGGCAACACTGATAATGGCGATCAATAAACTGAAAATTTTAGGTTATGGATGAAAAACAAGAATTTATCGATCTTACACGTAACTTTCAAGTAAAATAGTAACTAATTTAGAGCAATAAGATCTAAATAAGTCGTTTACATGTATTAGTTTCTAAATGTAATCTCTAAATTTGCCATAATAATTCACGTTTACCTGTGAAACGATACTCCACTAATTTTACGTTCACTGTCACTTTTACAGCCTATAATACTGCACTGCACGATTCTTATAGGATTTCCACAACACACAGTAATGTCACAGTTAGTTTTTTATTGAATTTTAAGTTATTTATTTAATATTAAAACCACGATAAAATTGTCACGGAGCAAAGTGGGAGCAAACGTCAAATTTGTTTCGCACCCACGGCGCGGAAAAATCGAACACACGCTGAGGGACAAAAAATCATATACACTGTTTCTTTCTATCACACGTAACCTATATAAACGCATTCTTTTCTTGCGTGAATGAGAAAGAAAGTGTCCAGCCCTCTATTGTTTTCTTCCTCTAAGGCCAAAACGGAACATTTGGAACTAATGCCACGCCCGGTAATGTATGAACAAAAGAATTGGTCCGTATAGATTGACAGTGCAGGCATTCATATAGACGTTCCGCGTCCCTCTCTCATCTGCTTCACCCCCGGGAACACCAGGCGCCATTTTTTAATGTTTGACAGCTAAATCGCCGGTCCTTCCCGTCCGTCCGCCATTGCTTATTTCGTGTTGATGAGAAGTGTTTGCGTCGATTAAATTCCGCCTCTTTAAATCCACAAATACAGCGATATCGGGTTAAACTTCGGCATTTTTAACAATGTTTCGAAAGTGTTGTATACCCAAGTGCAAAAGTTTACGACAGGACGTTAAATTGCATCAATTTCCTGCAAAGGAAGAAAATAGGATGCGGTGGTTACAGTGCATAGGTTTTGGAAATAGTGAAGTCACCGAGAACAAGTTTGTGTGTCGCAAACATTTTGAGAAAAAGTTAGTCAACACGGCGACAAATCGTCTCAAGAGTGACGCCTATCCAAGTTTGTTTACAGACATGGAGATTTCTTCAGGAAACCCAACATCGGTCAGATCAGAAACGGGTAAGTTATCCTTGAATGAAACTAAATTATGTTTTGACCCATAGCCAACAAAAAAATAATATTTCTATTTGTTTCTAGTTTCCAAGAAGACACACTTTGATCACACTTATGCACGTAAGCGCCATATTGATCATTCATATTCAAAACCTATGGACTGCACACCTCATAAAGTGGCCCGCTCTGAAGTGAATGGTATGTAGTATTAAAAATATATAATTTTGCTCAAAGACCTCCTTTTCCTTCCATTGCACTGGAGTATATTATTGTAGTCTATAATACTAATTAAACTATTTTACTAGGTGGTAGATTCCTTGTACAAGTAACCGTCCAGGTAGGTACCATTGCAGTGTCAGATATTCTGCCGCCAAGCAGCAGTGTGGTGAAATTACCGGACACAAAGACTTAATATCTAATGTTTTAAGGGTCGGCAGTGATTATTCTGGTATTGCTAGCGTCTATAGGCTGCGGTGACTGTTTAAATAAGGCCGCACGCTTGCTTGCCACCTTGGTAGTATAAAAAAGAATCCTTATGTACGCTGTCATTTTATTTTGAATAAATAGTTAATATTTGTATTAATGTAGTTTTTGATTCACTATCAGCAAGATAATTGTAGATTTTTTCCCTGCAATATAACTTAAATGTTATAAGATGTATGTATCTTGTCTGGAAGAAATCGCAACTAGCTATAAGACTGCCCAATGTATAAAATGTTTGTAATTTGTATTTCCTGTTCTTTTTAGTGTGGAATTAAGAGTGGTTTATCTATCTTTATTATTATTAGTATGTAACCATGTTTATATCACTGACTACCAAGAGACAATGTTATTTATTCATGTATCACTAAAGAATTCAATTAGTTACTTAATTTCTTTTTCAGTTACTTTTAACGTAACTACAATGGAACCTGCTAATGCAACTACCAGCACTGGAATCCCTGATACACAAGGTAATAATTAATCAACACTGTATTATGAACTGCTTGAAGTTATTTCTGTATATTGATAATAAGTAATATTTTTATGTTCACTTAATATTTTTTTGTTTACAGTTTCATCTATTAAAACCCCTAGAAAGTTGGTTAGAAGGAGATTAATAAGAAACATAAACGCATTATCTCCAAGATGCCAGTTATTTTATAAAGAATATAAAAAAGCAAAACGAGAAAACAATTATAAATCTAGGGCCAAAAAGGCATTGAAGTTTAGTAATGAAAAATCTTTAGAGGAGTTAACTAAAAATATGAATCCTCTGACAAAGAAAGTTTTGTGGATGCAAATTAAAATGTGTTCGAAAAACAAAAAGGCCCGCAGATTTACAAGAGAGGAGAAAATTATTGCCCTTGCCATATATAAACAAGGCCCTAAATCATATAAGTTTCTCCAAAAAATATTTATTCTTCCGTCAAAGACTACATTAAAGAAAATGATAAGCCAGTTAAATATTGACACTGGGATCAACACCAAAATTTTTGAACATATCAGACAACAGGTAAAATACATTTTTAATAACTTTTAATTCTTTATATGGGAAATGAATATTCTTTATTGTTTAATTAATTTAATATAATAATGTCATTAATGTAGTAATGGTGCCAATTCTGTTGTCACCACTACACTAAACTAGACTAAATTTTAGTTTAGTGGTATCAACAGATGATTAAGTGCTTAATTTGATTTCGACAGCTACTAAATTGAGTTGATAGTGAGGTTTTCATTGGTCAAATCATGTTAGTTGAAAACAATTCTCTTGTTCATCTGATTACACTAAACTAAAATAATTCTCCGGCTACAATACTTATATTAATTTTAATATTTGTTTAAATATTTATTTTAATATTTGTTTAAATATTTATTTTAATATTTGTTTAAATATTTATTTTAATATTTATTAATATTTATTTTAATTTTTATTAATATTTATATTATTTTAATATTTATGTTAATATATATTTTTTATTTATTAATATTTAATTTATTATTTATATTTTTTTAATCGTTATTAATATTTATTTTATTGTAATATTTATTGTTATTAATAAAAAATATTTAATTTTTATTTTATTATTTATATTAATATTTATTCTAATATTAATTTTAATATTTATTTCATTCTATATTAGTCTATTCTATTTTATTTTAATCGACATCTTTTAGATGCCGACTATTTTGATCTAATTTTAGTTTGAAGTTTCTAATATTAGGCATAAATGACGTAAACTGTGCACAACAGAATAGCAAAATACGTTTAAAACTAAGTTGAGTAACTAAAACCATTATATTCTATCAAACTATACCTAATTTAGTTTAATTCATGGATCTCTGAATAGGAAAGACACGACTAAACTAAAATTTAGTCTAGTGTGTGACAACAGAATCGGCAGCATTGTAATACAAAACACAAAATGAATACTAACTGTAATTCAATTACATCAAATGCATATACAGTTAGTATATTTTTATTACTTTATTTTATTTTACTTTATTGATATCAAAGCAAGTAATAATTAAACTTTTTGAGGGAAATTAAACGTAAAAAATACATTTCATTGTGTTATTGTGAAAATTATTTATGTGTTATTTTACATATGTATTTAAAATTTCTACATTATGTGGGAATCTTTATTTATACTAAGTAGACAGCTCTTAAGATCTTAGTATGCTCTCATATATTCATCCCTATTTGTTATCTACAGTGAGTAATAAAAGAACACTAGCTTAAAGTCACTGATATCGCAGAATAATAAAGTTGATACCACTACCTTTTTTGTATAAGTGCACTACTCTAGACGATAATTTGAAGAATTATTATGTATGTTACAGGTAACACAGTGGGATAGCAGAAAAAAATTATGTACAGTTGTATATGATGAAATGACAATTGAAACAGCACTAACCTATGCCGCCAATAAAGACAACATTGTGGGCTTTGTTGATTTAAATAAAAAGATCAACCAGTTCGCTGATCATGCCCTCGTATTCATGTTACGGGGTGCTGTTTTTAAATGGCAGCAACCAGTCGCTTTCTATTTCTGTGAAGGTGCTACTTCAAGCTTGCAATTAAAAGGAATAATAAAAGCTATTTTAGCTGCAGTGGCAGACACGGGGCTTATACCAATTGCCCTAGTGTCAGATCAAGGATCAAGTTTTCAATCTGCTATAAACAGTTTATTAGATGATACCAAAAAAGAACAATTACGTGCAGGAGACTCCATTGGTAAGTTGAAATTGAGTAGTAGATATGTGTAATGATATAACTTGATTTAGTGCTAAATTAAGCTAAGTATATTATTTTATTGTTTCAGATGACACTATTCATTTATATGGCAGTTCCTTAAGCGTGATATACGATCCACCTCACTTGCTTAAAGGTATTAGAAACAATCTGTTAACAAAAGATATGATGTTCGAGGGAAAGAGGGTGACATGGAATGATATTCTTGACGTTTACAATGCTGACTGTAAACATGGCGAATCGCGAATCCTACACAAATTGACAGATCAACATGTTATTCCAGAAAAAATAAAGAAAATGAAGGTAAATATTGACCTTAACTTATAACTATTATATGAAAAAATATTTTAGTTATGTACTCTGGTGGTCACGAACGTTGTACCACCTTAAGGACGACAATCGCTTGCACGAGCGGCCCAAAATGCACGAGGGCGGGGTAAGCGCACATAATGGTATTCAAACGATTTTGATTGAAAACTGATACACCATTCGTGTCCGCTATAGTACACATATAACAAAAATATTATTTGGTTTGAACTTTCTGTCTGTACTGGGTACCAATCTTGGCACCACCTAGAGAAATGTTTATTGACCGAATGCCCCAAGAAGAGTACTATGTTGGTATATCTCTGGCATGGCCTACAGCCTAAATGGCTTGATGGACTGTGACTTACAATACATGGTTAAATTCGATTAAGTTGTGGGAGTGACATTTATATTTTTTAACAAAAACTAATATGGCGGCTGCCATTTTTTACTTTTTCTTCCGAAAACATCACTAAAACATCAACTTTCATTTGATACCCATATCAAATGAAATGTCTTAACGAGACCAGCTGAAATATATAGGAATTTATTCAATGTATGTATAATTTTATCTAAGCCCACTTTTTTTGTTCGCAGTCGGGCTTTTTGTACTTTCTTAATGATATAATAATATGCTGTTTAAAATGTTGATGAATGCAGATAAATAATATTTGATTCTGGCACTTAAGATATAAGCATTTCCTCATTTGGAATTATGACTATGAGTACTTACTGTTTACTTATTGTTATGCTTTGTTTTAGGTTAAGAATTGTGTACGTGTTTTGAGCAATTCAGTGTCAGCAGCATTATCATACACTGCCGCTTTTCGTAAGTACTTACAGAATATATTAATATAACATTTCAGAACATGTGGACGAAATTGGCATGTTATTTTTTTTTAATATTCAGTTAATTGCTTAAAAATAGTGGTAAGTTACTATGAAACAGTAACTGTATTTAATAATTACCATAGAAAAGAATATATATTCATCTACTCATTGTATATTCCATAAAGATGCTTATGTGTCCGTTCACATAGACCAGACACAGATATTGATTGCAATTAAAATAGTGTTCGGACCCTAAGACAGATAAGTGAGTATGACATCACTATGACGTAGTATTTCAAATTTTGGTATAAGGAATGACGTTTCAGTGTTGAAAACAACGTCATCCTCCAGACTGACCTGGGGAGTTCCTGTCATACTCCATAAATATATTTATTTATGTCACTCTATTCTTCGCCTTTTTGTGTCTAATGATTTATTCATGTAATATTAGTCAGTGGAATTACTAGTCAGTCAATAAAATCTGAGGCTGGTTTTCCTTGGCGCACCCGTCGAA
Organism: Furcula furcula; assembly: GCA_911728495.1. Taxonomy (NCBI): domain Eukaryota; kingdom Metazoa; phylum Arthropoda; class Insecta; order Lepidoptera; family Notodontidae; genus Furcula; species Furcula furcula. Next base: position 21,242,603 of record OU452244.1, on the reverse strand, counting down.
CATTTTTCAACATTCGAGGAGTCTCTTTCCATGTAAACCCTCTACGTCCTAAACGTTTATACTTATATTTTATATTTATACTGTACTTTTTTATTTTAGCTGTATATCCTGATGGAAGGCCTGTAAGTGAGACTATGAAGAACACAGCAGAAGCAGTGTCGTTTTTCGACTACTTATTTGACAGTGTCAATGGCGCAAATAGTAATGAAAGGGCATTAAAAGGCAAAAAATTACGTAAAGCTGTAACATCAAAATCAGCACATCATGAATTTTGGAACAAAGCCATAAAAATTTTGGAGAATATAAAGTTTATTGCCAAGGATGGGACACTTAAAAGTGTACCCTCTATTAAAAATTGGATCATTACTCTAAAAAGCCTTAAAAGAGTGTGGCAATTGTTGGCCTCAAAAAACATTAAAATTATGAGGCCCAGATACTTCAACTCAGATATAATTGAAAATTTTTTTGGCCAAGTACGTGCTTATAATTATAGGAGTAATGATCCAACTGCTTATGCATTTATAAATACGTTTAAATCATTATTAGTGACGAGATTCATAAATTTTCATTCTGAAAGTTATAATTGTGAGGAAGATGCCAGCCAAGGCATATGAAACATACAATCCCTTTTTGAAAATGTAATCACTGCACCAATATCTCAACCTATACCAGAGGAAATACCTGTTTTAAAAGATATTGAATTTAATGAAGAAAATATTCAAGAACAGGCAAGACGAGAACGCCTTAACATTCATTCAAGGGCGTATACGGCTGGATGGGTAACACGCAAAATACTTAACAAAATTAATTGTAAAGAATGCAGAAATAATTTACTTACAAAAGATAGCAGTATTCACGACTTTATTAAACAAAAAGAATATAAAACAAAAACCCTTAGAAAATTAAACTATCCATCCGAATGTATAGTTACCAGTTTTGGAAATATTATTAAAACTACAAATGAATATTTGGAACAAAAAGGTCATGAAACTAATGTAGGTGAAAAAATTAAACAAGAAATAAGTTCCAAATATTCATTTGCGTTTCTTGATTGCCAAATTCATAAAAAAATTGTTCTTGAATATTTCTTGAAAATATCTATCAAACTCTGCATCTTTAATTGGTGCAATGTAATTAATAAAATATTAAAAGGGATTGATGTTATTAGGGCCGAGAAATGTAAATTGCAACCAATGCAAAATAAGGCACTACATAAGTTTAAGAAAAAATATAAAAATAAAAAGAAGTAATTATTAAAAGGCTGTTTTATTTATTTTTTAGATTCTACCTAGTTCCTAAGTCATAAAATTAAAATAATAAAAGAAGATGGAACCTAACCCGATAAAATAATTAGGCTGTATGATCGTTAAACCTTTGCCCTAGCTAAACGTGCAGAAAGAAAAAAAAACAAATGTCAAATTGAAGTTTAAATGCCTGCATTACGGTTCAAAGGCAATGTACCCGACATGGCGGTCTGAACGTAGTTCTTACTGAGTAGTCTGTGACTAATGCTGTCACTGGCCTGTTACCTACTCAAAGTTCTGTTCTGCACAGACCCCTCTTTGGCACAGACTACTGACTGAGTAAGAAATACGTTCTGTTCTGTGTTATTCAAACCTCAATCCAAAGAAAGAGGATTTAAAACTACATACAACCAAATGCTGTTGCTAGCTGACTGATTGCTGTTTAGTCAATCCAAAAGCATATCAAGAAAGAAGAAACGTTAACTTACTAGTGATTTTATACTTTTGTTTACTATCATAGACATACTAGGGCTTACTATGCAAAGTTTTTAGGCCTGTAGTTCTTGTAGCTTGTAGTATTGTTCTGTGCTGTAGTTCTGCGTTAAATTTATCTTGTGGGTATTTTTTTTACTTGGTCTACTATTACAAATTATTTAGTGAGGGATAATTTAAATTTTTTGCAATCAACTTTCATTGCTTCACTCAAGCCGCGATAGACAGGCTGTTGAAAAAATACCGTAATATTCGGAGAAATGATTTATATTAGATCATTATTTTATCACGCTAGAGTTAAACCAATTTCCATACAGAAAGCACTAAGTATAAACAAGCATGCCTTTAAACAACCACAACAATTTTTCTCCCAATCACTGGATGATACAGGTATTTATTATTTAATATGTTACTAAGCCATGCACCAGAAACCCATAATAATTGAAATGGTTTGTTATTTCAGATCAAATTGTTAGTGAAATTTGCAATGGTGATAAAGAGCTCGAAAAAAAATTAAGGATTTTGATGCTAGAAGTCGAGGTGATGCGACAAGATGGCAGATATGCACCTGACTACATGAAAAAAGATAATTGGATACATCTACTGGATCTAACCAGTAAAAATCAAAGATCTAGTTATCTTCGGTACTTATTTAAAACTGAAAAAGCTAGAGAAAATACAAAGGTTCTTTTTCTCCTATTTTATTATTATTATCACCTTGGTTACTGCATAACCCATTCAAGAATATATTTTTCTATTTAGGCAAAAAAAGAAGCTAGAAGGAATGAAATAAAACCTGACATTGTCAAAGAATATCCAGATGATCTTCTGTATGGCATACAACATCAATCCCTATTCTTACGCATTAGAGACCAGTCCATGAACCAATTTGATAATTATCGGTAAGTGAACTAAAAGTTAGAATATTATATTAGACATAATATACAATATGAATGTAAAAATATAATCTACATTTTTTCTAGAGCATTACAGGCCATGTCTCATGGACAATCAGTTGTTATAGATTGCTCGTATGAAAACAAAATGGTTTACAAAGAGACACTAAATGCTGCTAAACAAATGACATTTGTGTTTGGAGACAATCGCATTCATAGAGAACCATTCAACTTGCACATGTGCAATGTTAATATGGAAGGACAATTTATGAGACAAATGAAAAAAAATATACCCTCTCTTGATGAACCATGGTTTCCTTTGAATATTCATACCACAAGTTACATGGATGTTTTTCCTAAAGACAAACTTGTGTATCTTACTCCTCATTGTCGTGAAGAATTAACAAAATTTGATCATGATGCTGTGTATATAATCGGATGTATGGTTGATAAGGTAGGTTAGAGGGTTGATTTATAACATCCACATTGTGGTGCAGTACAATAACTTCTGTAGTTTTCTATTTTTATTTTACAGGTTAACAATGAACCATTGTCATTGGCTAAAGCTAAAAGGGATGGAATTAAAATGGCAAGATTGCCGCTTGACAGATATTTAGAGTGGGCTCCAGGTTCAAAGAAAAATCTCAACATAAATCATATGGTGCCCATTCTCTTGGATTTGAAATGTACCAATGACTGGGAATTCTCATTACGTCATATCCCAAGGAGGAAACTTATGGAAACAAGGATATTAGCAATGCAGAAATCAATACGGGATCCAAAGTTGCGAAAAGAAGTTTCAGAAGGTTTTAATCTTTCCAAATTTAACTCACTTTCTTTCAGAGAAAAGAGAACAAAATCTAGGAGGACTTTGTATGATGATGACAATTAGGATATAATAAAAAACAAACTAAGCTTTTGTTTTTATTTCACCTATCAGCTTTGAAAATGAAAAATGTAAAATAATTGTGATAGATCTAACATTTATAAACTAGTTATTTGTACACTAAGTATTATTACTTCAATATATGTATAATTATGTACCTAAGTACAATCAGTAATGCATTTTAATTTACAAAATAACTGATTCTTGTACACATTCCCCTGATCAATTAAACGTATGGGAAACATATTGCACAATTTTAAATATGCTTTGCACATTTTAATTATTTTTGAAATACCTTCATTCTTATATATGTTACTTTTATTTTATTCATAATAAATTTTAAACAATTCATTCAAACATCTTAGTTCTACAAAACTATAAGTATTAAGATAAAATTTTAATACTAAATACCGTCCTGTCTACATAACTCTCCAATCAATCATAACTGGTAAAATGCAAATATTATTAACACAATTATTACTTCTGCACTGCAAAGTAACCATGTGCTTGTAAATTACTAACATTAGTATTCAATATTTACATTATATTCTTACAAATTATTTATTTACTAAGGCGGTAAAGGCAATGTGCGCATGTCAACATCGGCAGCGGACGTCTCCGACCGTTGTTTGATTGTAGCGAGGATCTCTTGCAAGTTCGACGGCAGAGCAATGTCAGCGAGCGGCACAGTAGACACCGGTGGCGTTCTCATGCCTCGAGTGGGCGAGTAGACTTCGTCCTGTTAAAAAATTTACAATATTATATCAAGACATTGCGTATAATGTATTTTGAGAACCACTCGTGCTGATAAGAAGTACCTCATCTCCAGCAGAAGAATCAGCTTGTGCCATTTTGCGAATCTGTTGTTTTTGCTCTTCGATTTGTCTATTAAGCTCCTCCATTTTATTCCGTAACGTGTTGGAAGCGAGGTCCGTTTCAACACCGGAAGCAGTCACACTGCCACTACTGCTCGAGGATTCTGGACTGAATGCTTCTTTATTATCAGCAGACACTAAAAAAGTAATATCTTTTAGTTTATTGATCCAAATCCCTACCGGTATGGGGTACCAGCTTGTTGATACGGCCGCTTAACGAGGGTAATTAAAAATAGGTAATTATCTGTTATGCCGCGGTCCCACGAAGGACATTGCAAGTGTTGCAACGTCTGGCGCGGCCCGTGCTAAGTGTTGCCAGGGCGCGAGGCGGCCTACCGGCCGCCTTTGGGCCTGTTGGTCTTGTGATTAGACACCCTGACCGCGACCCAATATAGGACGTGGACGCGTTTCCCACTAAGTGTCTGGGTGTTTATATATTCAAGTATGTATTGAAAAAATAAACAAATATTAGTATCGGTTGTCTGGTTTCCATAGTACAGGCTCTGCCTAGTTAAGGATCTCCAAGGCCTATCGGCCCGGCCTGGTGCGGTCTGACTTATCGGGTAAACCGTGGACGATTCGTGGGAATCTGTGGCATTACACGTATCACAGTTATAGTATGTACTAGCTGACCCACGCAGCTCCGCCTGCGCTATTTTTACGTTAACTAAACTTTGAATAACATACATTCGCATCGAATACATAACCTCATTTTTTATAGTCGGTTAAAAACTGGGACCCACTTTTTACTTGCTCTCCGAAGCACGGACCCATTTAGTTCAAATGGCGTTAAGCGGTCACCCATCTATTTAATGACCTTACCTAACGTTGCTTAACCAGATCGATTACAAAACCTTAATAACAACTCTCTATGAGTGTTCCCTTACTAATATTTATGATATTATAAAGAAAAATTGATAAAATCGGACCAAGCGTATACGCTTGGTCCGATTTTATAACCAAGTATAACCAAGTATAACCAACCTTGGTTATAACCAAGTACCCGTTTTGACTTTAATCCCCTCTCCCAAAAGAACCGTGCTAGATTACGGGATAAAAAGTATCCTATGTCCTACCTCGTAGTAAGATCTCAAATCATGCCAAGTTTCATTTGAATCCATTCAGTAGTTTCGGCGTGATGCTCAGCCGTGATACAGACAGACAGACAAAAATAAAAAAAATTACATTTTCGGCCTCAGTATCGGTTATAGAATGCCTTCCAAATATAATTTTCAAAATATCTTCAATGTACAGAATTGGACCTGTTACAGTTTTATTATAAGTATAGATAAGTACTTATATTGTCATTTATTTACGCGAATACTACACGTTGAAATCGTCTGTACCAAATAAACCTGAAAACGTTTACAGCTTTATTATGCGGTCGTAAAACATGCGCGCCGTATACTAGACAATGCGACGCGGCAGCAAAAAAGGCTTGTTGGCTTGGTAATACAAAGTTGTATTTGCGGCCACGCGAAGTCAACAATGTAGGCGTTATGTAGTAATTGAACCGCAAACGAATTTGTATTCCTTTACAAATTCATTTGAAGCGGAGTATACCACAGCTATACGTCGGGATAATAAAATCTAAAATAAATCGCGATAAAATCCGAAAAAGTAGTTTGATTTCAAGGTTTATATTTTTTCTAATAAATTAAATGGAAAATATTTCAAGGGGTGTGTCGCTAGCTGTATATTTTTTATAGTTACGCTTCATAACACAGGGTCACTATTGTCACATACAACTATACATATTTGCGGCACGCTATGATGGCCGTTCTTTCGTCTCTTTGTTGTTTCGCGAAAGTTAGCAACTACGTTTAGTTATCAATTTTTACGAAGTAGCTAAGAGAAAGGAACAGCTATGAAACGAGATAGACGACGGCGAATCGGGGCGGCTATCACAGCGTACTGCAAGGACATGGACGTGTAAACTTCAAGAAAAGTCAGACTAAAAGATCTAGAGCTCCACACCAAAAAGTCACATTTCCACTTCAGACAAAATACCCTGAGTATAGGAATCGGGTGTCGAGAATAAAATCTAACTTTCAATACACTAAAATTGTATGAAAATAGAATAAATAACGTTACATTTTTGCACCAAAACGTAACATCTTGTGAATTTAGAATCGTCTAAGAGTGATTTATGACTTTTTGGTGTGGAGCTCCACAGATATTGTTGTACCTAAGGAAGCAGCAATTTGGTCCTTTACAGAAGTTGATAGAGCCGGCGTAGAGTACGCAGGTATCGGCAACGCGCGCCGGGGAGGCGTGAACGACCGCTTGCGGCCCTCGCGCGCCACCTACACATGAAAATATTACATTCAAATGAAACCAAGACGGGCAGCAGGGTTTTCTGTTGAATATATACTGCGATCTTCAGGACTCCTGCCAAGCGTGAGGATTATAGCTTGTCAAATTCCAGCTACTACGGTACTGTATTGCCTCTTTGGTGGGCTGACGCCGCACTGCATTCTACTGATAAGTCTTCTTAAATTCATTCCGCAGAGCGTCTGGTATTACTAGTATTCGTAATATTTACCGTTACTCGTGAGTCGAAAAGCATTAGTACCATACTTGTACATAAATGGTTGATAGCTCTTAAATACATTTTGACATCATTCCAGATCGACAGGAACAAATTACATAATTAAATTCAATTTTATCGTCATTATCCGTTTCACTATTTTTCTCAAAGGTTGTATGCAGATAGTCAAAGGATAGAACTTTTTATCTTTTTGCCCTTCTACCCACATTATATATGCTTGTAAATAAATAAATGCACTATAGTAAAATAATTTATTATCTCAACGTATATTTACAACTCTCAGCATCTTAACTAACCTTTGCTGGAATAATATCTACGGGAATGTTGGCTGTTGCCGGCGAACGTTTCTTTCTGATGACGATTCCGATCAGCAGATGAGTTTTGACTTCTCCGAGGCCCGGACCGTCAAGTGGCAGTAGCACAAAAGGCAAAGTAGTGTTCGCGGGTACCGGTACTATGTAGAAATCTTTCACCGTCATCATGTTCGAAGTCTTTATTACGCCTAACCTAAAATATTAAAATCAACTGTAGTTTGTAGATTGGAATAGGAAAATAAAAAACGTGGTAGGATATTTAGGATACGGATGGGTTAAATTTATTTCCAAATCATAAAATACTAACCTATTACGACTACTAAGGTAGCTATATAAAGCAATGTATTGCATCTTTTCCTCATCATTAGCGGTTTGCAGTTTTAATATAACGATATCTTTATTGCTATTTTTCTTCATCTTGGCTATGTAATCCCATACGGTGTCGGGGTTTATTCTTCCGACGATGTCTAGTTCAGCACTAAGGTCGTCCTCCAAGTCAGTAGGGGTGCCGGATACCTGGAAATTTTCAATTATTAGCAATAGTATAAATTACTCTTTAATGTAAAACATGTGATCTTTATTTACATATTATTGATATACCTCATATGCCGCAACATAAAATCTAGCAACATCAACCATGTTGATGCATCCACTCCATACGGTTGCCGCCGAATTATCGACCGTGCTGCTTGGTTCTTGATCACTTTCAGCTTCTGGAGAGAAATTTCATAAAAAAAACGATTGGTATACATGTTTAACACGATAAAATAGTGCAACTCCAGTTGACGGCTAGTAATGATACGGCCATAAATGGAAGCAAACTAGTTTGTTAAAAGGAATGTGTCAGAGATTCGTTGTGCCGGCTACTAAAGGGTCATCCCTCAGCAGCAAGCACGAATGCTAAAGCACTGGCCACCATCACAGAACCACTCGTAGGATTTATTTAGCTGCTATCTTTTGAAAGATTTAAATATATACTGTAGGCACAGTAGGTATACTTTTTTGTTCGCACGGGGAAAATGTCCCCAGAACCCTGTGGAAGTCACCCAGGGTATGTTGGACTTTTACTGCTAAAATCTCTGCGGCTGTGACGTCGTCACGTGAGAGGGGAACCTGGGTTATCTGCTGGAATCTGCACTAAGTGCCTCTCAGTGCCTTGCTATTGAGCCTGCCACCGGGGGGCATATTATAGCCCCCATCTGTCACGGTAACGGGGGTTGCAACCCCGCCACCGTCCTCTTCGGAGTCGACGCCCTACTACGATGGAGGTCTAGGGCCCACACGCCAATCGTCCAGCGACTCAGAAAGACGCCAAATAAACCTGCGTCATTACCTCCTAATTAAACATATATTAATAAGAAAAAACAGTAGCGGTTACTCTGGTAACCAATTTTAATTTCAATCTAATCCAATTTTCAGATCTACTAACGAGTGGCGCCACACCGTCTTGACAGCACGGTTAGAAGCTAAAATGGGAATTAATTTTAATAAATTAATATTGATTTCCAGAGTAACAAACACAGGAGAAATATATACCTGATGTTTTGTGTTGTTTCTTTGTATATGTCGGCATAGGCAATATTTCAGTAGTGTCAATTATAGTTTTAGAGGGATCATATTCGGCGGCATCATATTTGTCCACCTCGTTGTTGTAATTCTCTTCAAAAACGTCTTCCCTGGACTTCCTCAAGTCTTCCTCGGAGAATGCGGACGTTATCATCGGTTCGTGCGGATCATACTCCGGATGGATCTCCTTCTGCATGGCGGACTTTGGCCGTTCTATTGAATCGGAATCTGTGGAGCTGGAATAAAAATACGAATCGTGATTGGGTTTTGAGAAACCAACGGTATTGAGAATAGACAGGGTGCGCACAGTACAAATACGTAAAGCCTCCTTAAGTAATACCAAATCGCAAAGTAGAGACCACAGTGTAAATTGAAGCACTAGGAGAAACGGCTGAGTGTTAGAGCTTTTTCTTTGTTTGTATTGTACTCAATTGTACCTCTGAGTGTTGTTTTATTTACACTTTGAGATTTGGTATTACTTTAGATGGCTTCGCTTAAGAATGCTGTGCTTAAGAATGAAAGGAAGAACGTAGGATGAGGCATCCTAAGTTCGTTCCTTCAGTCTAATATGAATAAAGATAGTAACAATACTAACTCAATTTTAGTATTGGTGGAAGTGTTATCTTGCGATCGGGATCGAGTTTGTGGCACGTGATCGGAGCTGTTAGTTCGTCGGGAGCGGTCGACGCGGGCAGGCCGCGAGCGCGAACGCGAACGTCGTCGAGACCGCGAACGTTCGCGATCTTGCGACTTCGAACGACTATACTCGCGCGACTTGGATTCTCTTCTAGCTTTGTCCCTCGACGACGATCGGCGCCGGGGCCTCTCGATCGGCTCGACTTTATCTTTGGAGTCCGGCTTGGATCGATCCCGCGACGAAGGTCTCGCTCGGATCGATTTCTTTTCAGATCTACGTGTTGATCTTCTATTTTCTTCTTTCGATCTATCCTTCAATTCTGACTTCCTTCTAGATGACCTAGATTTTCTGTCCAAATCGTGCTTTGAATCTTTTCTCTTTCGTTTGGAATGACTAGAATTAGCATCTTCTCGGCTCCGTTTTTTGTTATTATGTTTTTTGTCACCTGCACCTTTGCTTGGGCTGTAGGATTAAAAAAAATTAAATAACGTGTTCGAAAAACGACGAAAGTATGTATCGCCCACTTTCATAATGAATAATGGACATTACCACACTAATTTTGAAACTTACTTTTCTGGTGAACTTTCTTTCACTTCTGGTCCAACAGCTTCATCATTTAGTGCAGTCACTACATCCTCCACAGGTACAACATTTGGATCCAATTCTGTTGATACTGACTCTTTAGTTTCCATTACCTACACAAAGAAAAGTGAAACAAGTAAATTAAAAAAGAACAAAACCCTACAGAGAAAAAATATTATTTAAAAACCTAACATAACAATGCCTTATAATTATGTTAAAATCAACATGCTGTTTAGACTAGGCACTCTTGTGAATGTAAGAAAAAAAAGTTATTGTGAATGTGAACAAGTTGTTATGAATGTTATTAAAGCAATATTACCTCTTCTCCTTTGTGTGTTTTCAGAACATAAGTTTTGCTGGCCGCCAGAAGGTCCAATTCGGATTTCTTAATTAATTCTAACTGATGTTTAGCTTCTTTGTCTCTCCATTGTGCCAACTCTTGACTCGCAAGCTCTTCTGGGGACAGCCTTACCTGGAAAAAATATACATTAAATTTTTTATAATAGTAAAATATTTGTGGACAGGAATAAATGCGAATAATTAACAATTATAATTAGGTACACACCAGTTGATGTGCAGATATTTCCCGTTCACATATTTTCTGCCACAAAGTTAGATTCTTTCTATCCTTTATGTTAAACATTAGCGATCTGTATTTAGCCTTATATTTCATTCCGACGTCCCTAAACAACTCGTGTAACTCATTTTCAGTGTCGTTCGCGAACTGTTGTATGTCTTCTTCGCTGAACCTCGCTCCCGTAGTTTCCGCCATGCGAATACTCAGTTGCTCTTGTAAAGCTTTCCGCACATTATCACGTATCGGTTCACCACTGGACATTTTTACTTTACTATCAGTATCTTTCCTCCTTGGCGTCGATGGCGAAACTGAAGGAGCCTGTAATGTAATAATTATTATAAACATGCGAAACTACACATTGTAATCAACATGTAAACATGTTCAAGGCCATTGTTCGTCTATATTAGACAGTGTTCTTTTAACCAATTTGAAAAGTTAACGTAATCCTAAATTTTCATATTAACGATAAATTACAATTTTTTGCTGAACTGTCTAAAGTTTTATGACCGGAAGCTAACAATAAATTTAGTTTATACCTCACTTTATGAAGAATGTTATATCAATTTGGAAAACTTTACTGCTACTGAATTTATTTTTATAAAAATTGATGAATCTGACAGGACATAGTTTGGTACTGTACGTGCACCGCGTGCAAGATATAATATTCGAGTGTCGTACACATAGCAAGACGGCGGTTAACGACGTTAAAAACAGTCGTAAACCGATGATACTGTATGACATAATTTTGGTTACAGCACACAACGCAACTAATGATGGTCTAAGGAATTCTCCACTAACACAGGCCTTGAATATTTCCGATATAGGCGAGTCATAAAATATTAGGAATACAACTTTTAAAAAGACTGTGCAATCTTTTGTACAATGCAATTAATTACATGAAATTTTATAAGCCTAATATATTTACGGCGCGCCTTCGCCTGGAATTTTAAGATAACAAGGTAATAAGAATTTAAAGGTAAAGTACTAGGAATTTTGGGGATAATATTCTCTAAAGAATAAGTTTAGTGAAACCAGTATAATCAAAATGTGTACATAATTTAGAAGTATGCAAACAAACATTATATTTTATGCTATTTAGATCATATACTTACTTTATCATGTAGTGACTGTGAGCGACTTGTAGTAGCACGTACAAGCTTCCTAGGCTCGGTCATTGGTCTGGCGCTTGATGTGCTAGCCTTTGGCGTGTCAATAATTTGCATCTGCTGCGATTTCAAGGATACCGGCGATTTGAGTTGCGGCGAGGGCTTCATATCATGGCTAGGTAGAGGTATTAACTTCATGGTCCTTTCTTTCACCTCTGTTTGTGAGGTTGGTGTTTTAGGCGTCAATTGATCAGCTGATTTTTTAGGTATTCTTTCAAAAGGAAGAGTGGTTTGTATCTTAGTGGTTTGTATCTTGTTGGTTTCTAGAGATTTTTTCTTAACCGATGGTTTTATTGTACTCAAGGTTCCAGGACGCACCACCTCAAAAGTTGGATTGCTTTGCAACCATGACTTCAAATTTTCTGCAGTGGGAGCATTGGGGCCAGCCAACAATCTGCCTGTTTTCCTTTCATAGACAATAACCTAAACCAAACAAAATTGTACAGTTTCCGAAAATGAATAGTAGACTGCTAAAATTAATCAGGTTTTGTCTAAAGGTCAAGTCTTTTGTGACAAAATAATTATATTATCTGTACTATATTAAGGGAGCATAAAGAACTTTGCATGTGGATGTGGTCAATAAATAAATAAATGTACCGATCAAGCTTAACTACTCAACCTGCAAAATAAATTATGACAGCATAATTATCTATACAACTTACCCTAGATTCAGACTTCTGTTTTTCATTAGACTTGCCTGGTTCATCTCCTTTGGAAGAACCTTGGTTTCCTAATGAGTCCTGAGCATGTTTCCAAATGCAAGAATTACTGCAATATATGCTGCTTACACGGGCTGGTTTCTTGCATACAATACAACTGGTTTTTGAGGATTCCTTGCCACTGGTTGATTGTACTGGTGATTTATTTTCAATGGCAATTGCAGTTTCAGGTTCAAATTTATTTTGTACTGCTACAACCTAATTACACATACAAGGAAATATTTTTTTTTAAGCCTTTAATTATTTACACATAAAATAGTGTTATAAATAAATTGCAACACTTACTTTACTATGACTTTTAGGTGTTGGTTTTGCTTTCTTTATGCAGTTTGGACATCTCCATTCAATACCTTGTTCCTCCATTTGTTGGCCCATTGCTTTTGTGATGTTAACACATTTCCCATGAAACCAATCCTCACATCCATCACAACATATCATGAAACGGTTATTATGAGGTTGTTTGCAAATACACCATAATCTGAAATAGGTATTTTGATTGGATAATAATTTATTGTTCTTTATGTATAAAAGGATCTTATGTGCACAGAGATATAAAATACATATTTGTAGATGTACAAGGGACTATCCTAAGTAGGTGGGACTACAGTGTCAAAATATACTGCCACCTAGCAGCAGTGTGTAAGCATTGTTGTGATCCAGTTGAACTTTGGAGGGAAATGCAATTGTATATAATATAGGCAGGCATCTTACTGATCAAGCATTCTTTGATGTATCTAATTTATTTACTCATTGCTAGTACAATAAACATACTTATAATCACAATGTGCAATATAATTTGTTATATTATTATTTGTGGATGTTGGTTTGTCCAAATAAAGAGTTTGGACAAAATAATCATTCAGCAGCTAGACTAATATTTTGAACAAACATCTTAGATACCACTTCTGTGGAACAGAAGCAAAATAAAAATTACACACTGATCAAGTTGCATTTGTATTATACAAATATGGAATTACTTGACTGATTGATCTTAGATTTACATGATGAAAACATCTTATATTAATCTGACACACATACCTGTTAGGATCATCTTCAGAGTTCCAACTTTCCTGTGACTCAGCTGATATTTTATCTAAAATAGGAGACTGTAGCATCTGTTCCTGTTTTTTAGTAGTCAATTTTTTATTAATGTACTGCTTTGACACAGCCTGCAGCTGCGGTTCAGGGGTTGTGGCAACAGGTGGCGCAGGAATGGGTACTGGTGATGGCCTTTCAACATTGTATGTAGTTTCTATCTGACTTTTTCGTTTCGATGATCTAGTTGCCGGCGCTTCGATTGGCGGCAACGTAATAACACGGCCATCGCGGCGCACTATTTCTATTGGGTCCTTTTTAACTGGAATATTTTTTGGCACAGTCTTTGCCAAAGTCTGTGTGTAAAGACTAGATGCTTGGGTCTGTTGTGGTGTTGAAACAGAAGTTTTACCAGTTGCAGGATCCACTTTACCTAGCACCTGCTTGTCTATAACTTCTTGCAAATTCTCTGAACTTTCCACTAATTGGGCTACAGACATTAAAAAGTCTTCTGTCAGCCCTGCCTCTTCAGGGTGCAGTCCACCCAACAAGTCTAATGTTGGTGACAATGGTCCTGCCAGTCCCGGACTGCTCATAGTATGAGTTGAAGGGATAGGTGGTTGACTCTTTGCAGAATTAGTTGATATACCAGATGTATCTTCAAGAATCTGAGCTAAGCTTGCATCATCAAGCTGCGGTATTGAATCATAAGGCTTTGTGTTCTTATCAGTTGAATTTACTTTTTCCTTAGTCTTCAAATATGTTTTATGAATAACATTCTTTGATTTATCTCCATTATCCATTTTAGAAGGATCTAATACTTTACAATTATTAGAATCCAATACTTTTGGAGCAGGTTGTTTATCAATAAGTAAAGATTCTTTTTCAGTTTTAGGTGGAATTTTACTGTCTGTAGAAACTCTCCTAATAACATCCGGTGTTGAAAACAACGAGGTCATATCTGTTAATAATGCAGTGACATGTGCAGGAGTTTTCTTCTCTTTCTTGGCTGGTTTTATAGTTTGTTTTAATACAGACTTGTTGAGATCATGGCTAGGTGTTCCAGAAGTTGATATTTTAGAGGAAGGTAGAATGCTCTCCAGATCTATTTCCTCATCTTTTCCCTCAACAACATTTTTATGCTGCATCCGATCTTTATTATCTTTTTTAACAATATTTCTACCTTGTTTTAGTCTGGATATTATTTTGGGATCAAGTTTAGGTCCTTTTGGTGTAAGAGTTTTTAATATCCGAGGCTTTAACTTGTTCTTTTTTAACTTTAATGCACCTATTCTATCTTTTGTTGTATCTTTGTAGTCAGAATCAGAATCTCTGTCAGGGATGCTATCACCAGAGGAGCTTATGGAGGAAGACTCAGTATTATCCTCTACTTTATCATGACCATCTATTGGTTTCACTTTTTTTGCAGATTTCTGCTTTATTATAGGTAGTGGTTTGTTCAATACATCATTCCCCTTCAATATAACCGGGCTTTCCATAGGATTTATTATAATCTTTTTACCTTTTGGTATAATTTGTTGTTCCAATATGGTAATTTTTTTTGAACTGGGCACAGGTTTTGGTGGTGGAGTATGTGTGATCTCAATAACTGATTCATCATAAGGAGAGAAATTATCATTTTGTTGAGGTAAAGATTGACTGGGCGACTTAAGTGGGGTGTAACAATGATCATTTTGGAATCCAAGTAGACTGTTTTCTCTGGTTTCTATCCTTAAGGATTGCAACATCTCAGCCCCACTATCTAAAAAAAATATACATATTATAGCTAGGATATGTCAGAAGTTTGAAACGTCAAATTATCTGAATCTAACAAATCATACATAGTCAGGACATACATGGAGAAGACCCCTCACTGGAAGTACACTCCACATTCTAATCAAGCCTACACCCAATCTGCTTAGTTTTTGAACTGATAGCTGATACAAGAACAAAACAAAAAGTATAACCAGTATGGACAGATGTCCTATACTCCATGAATTTGTTCATCATACCAGCTAAGTGCGAACTAGTGGATCAGACATCATAAACACATTTTTACTTATTAAATTCACTATATTCTTTAATAATTATTGTAATTGCTCACCATATTTTATGATACTGTTAGGCTCATCATAGTAGCTGTCCACAGAAAGAGTAACATGGGGTATTTTATCATCTTCAGTTTCTGAATCTGTAGCATCATCAGGTTTACCTTCATGTCCCACACGAACCACACTGATGCCAGCGCTTTGGGCACCATCAGTACCTTAGTTTAAATGAAATAAAAGAACTACAATTAACTACGTATATTAATAAACAATGCATTCTTCTTAGTTATTGGTGGTTTGGCGCCAGAATAATTAGGTAATAATATGTGGAATCTATTGATAGGATGGAATTATATACATTTAGCAACCTCAAACTCACGAAATTATTAATAATATACAACCAATACCGATATAGGTAAAACGCGCGTCTAGTTCAAATAGGTTAGCTAAAGTGGTAAAGTGGTGGTAAGTGGTTAAATAGCTGTATTATAATACAATCGCTTACCCATCAAAGTCCCGAGTAATTTCTGATCAACTGATAGAGATCCATCCTTGTTTACAATAACAACAACAGAACTATCAGCCTTTGTAGAAGGACCATTTAGGTCCGTATAATTAGTTATCACTGTGTTTGACATTTTTCATGGCAATTTATGCAACCATTGTAATGCAAGTCCTCTATTTTTAGCCATTCGAGAATCAAGAAGCTGGACACATGCACCGCGCGCGTCTATTTTATGACGCATCTAAATCCAACGCGCTGGACGCCATTTTGGAATCCTGGAATAGCCACTTGCCCCCCCAAGCCGATCTATCAATGACTATTATAACCTTAATTTAAATACTGATCACTATTTTAATTCACTTTGAAAACTTGCACCTCATCAATAAATAACACATGGGGATACGAGTAATTCACGAAATAAACTGCTATCAAACAACGAAGATATTTTTTACCACAGACAAACCATCCATTACTATTTTTCTCTTTGCTCTTCTTTCCCACAGATTCTTTAGTCCTTCCTCCATCCAAGTCCAAGACCACAGAGTCCACTAGCTTCATGGAGTCCACCTCCACCATAGACGACTTAAGCCAGAAACACATTAGGCTGACGTGTTATGACTCAACGCGTCAGCAGCATATCGATTACATACATTTTGTATGGTTAGAGCTGAGGGTTAGAGAAATCTACCTTCTTGGGTTAGAGACATACTAATATGGCGTGTCGTGGTCGTGGCGCAGTTAGAACTATCCGATTAGCTACTGACGCATTGAGTCACGACACGTCAGACTAATGTGCCGGAAAGAAAGAAGCCTAAAGGTAACTTATTTCAATGATGGAATCATAGATTGAATCAAGGTGTTGCATGCTCAGAGTAAGTACTCTAAGTGTTGCATGTGCGTGTGGTGTGAGGGCCCGTTTGTTAAAACTCTTTCAAAATGAGCTTAGGATTTAGTGAACATTCCCAAAGAATTGTGAAAGTCGGAATCAGATTTTGTGAAAATCAAATAAGCGAGATATAGCCTGTAAAGTTGGGCCCTCGGTTCTCACATTGAGGATTGAGGGCCCACCTGTACCGGATAAACTATGAACACTACAGATAAAGTCTTTATGCCAAAATCTAAGCGAATGCGAATCAAAATTTGTGAAAACAAGATATTCTCGCTCAACACTGTCGTACTTTGTATATCTTCGTTCTAAATGGGCCCTCAATCCTCACACTTGCAAAAGTTTACTACGCAAATAAAATGAAACCACAGGTACCGTTTGAAATACAAAAAAAAAAGCTACAAAAAATAAAAAAGGTACTATTTAATTTCACTATAATCTGTGTTTAATTTGTGAAAATTTGTGAAAGCAAGAACAGATCACCACTTCTTGTTGTTTGGAACTTATGACCTTTATAAAATTCGGGCCCTCAGTCCTCGATTATTTTTGCTTTCGTGTTTTATCTCATTTTGTATGAAATGTAAGACAAATACAAAACTGTCTCTTTTTGTGAAAAAAATTGTGCAATAAACTTGATACCAGAAAGAAATTAAAAGATACTTTATTGTATAAGAAAATCAAGTTTTATTTTTGTTCTTTGAATAGGAAAGTAGGTTGACCACATTTTTTAAATAACATCATTTATTCACCATAAAATAGAGGACATAAGTATTTAAAAAGTGCCTACCTTTTTTTTTAAACAGATATTGGCTTTATTATTGTAATGGTAGATAATATGGAACGGCGTGTGTCAGCAGACAGTCTCGGTTTGACCGGCATAATGAACACGCGATTATTGTAAACTTTTTATTAAATATAATAGACATTTATTTACACAAGACTTTTTATTATCTCCGGTCACCACGTTTTACCTTGGCCAATATATCCCACAGATATATATGTACATAGAGGGTAGGCAAAGAAACGTATTCGGCTTATTTAACCTATTATATGTACTTACTAGCTGACCCACGCAGCTCCACCTGCGCTATTTTTACGTTAACTAAACTGAATAACAGACATTCGCATCGAATACATAAACCTCATTTTTTATAGTCGGTTAAAAACTGGGACCCACTTTTTACTTGCTCTCCGAAGCACGGACCCGTTTAGTTCAAATGGCGTTAAGCGGTCACCCATCTATTTAATGACCTTACCTAACGTTGCTTAACCAGATCGATTACAAAACCTTGATGACAACTCTCTATGAGTGTTCCCTTACTAATATTTATTATATTATAAAGAAAAATTGATAAAATCGGACCAAGCGTATAACCAAGTACCCGTTTTGACTTTGATCCCCTCTCCCAAAAGAACCGTACGGGATAAAAAGTATCCTATGTCCTACCTCGTAGTAAGATCTCAAATCATGCCAAGTTTCATTTGAATCCATTCAGTAGTTTCGGCGTGATGCTCAGCCGTGATACAGACAGACAGACAGACAGACAAAAATTAAAAAAATTACATTTTCGGCCTCAGTTTCGGTTATAGAATGCCCTCCGAATATAATTTTCAAAATATCTTCAATGTACAGAATTGGACCTGCTACAGTTGTATCATAGTATCTATTTTATAGATTAGTAATGGGAACCCCATCAAACATGGCAACAGTGAGAGAGTGTGATTGGTCTTTGGTCTAGATTGTACAAGGAATGAAGGACTTAATAAATAACGTGTTTTATCTAAATACAAGTGTTTAATTATAATACATGGCGCAGCCAAGGTTTAACTTTAAAAAAGTTCTTTAGTCCTTCCGCTAAGATAAAAAAGTGTGTGTGTTTCATAATGTCAACGTTCAATTTGCCGGAAAAATTAGTTGTATCGTCGGCAAATTTAGCCGAAAATTGGAAATGTTTTGAGCAGTCATTGAATATCTATTTAATTGCTTCGGGATTAGATAATTCCGCAGACGAGAGGAAAATAGCAATCCTGCTGAACGTAATTGGGGAGGATGGCCTAAAAATTTATAATAACTTTAATTTAGATGAGAAAAAGAGCAAGGTATATTTGGAGGTTTTAAAGTGTTTTCGAGAATTTTGTGAACCGAAAAAGAACATATTACACTCAAGGTTCTTATTTTACAATCGCAAGCAGGAACCAAATGAGCCGTTTGACCAATATTTAATGGACATAAAGAAATTGGCTAAAGATTGTAAATTTCATTCAATTGACGTATCAATACGTGATCGATTAGTGCTTGGTACCAATGATTTGGATACTCAGAGAAAGTTGATAGTCGAAGGTGATGCAGAGTTGGACCAAGTGATTACAAAGTTGCGTTTGGCGGAATTGAGCAGGCGACAAGCTACAGAGGTCCAGGGAGCTTCTGAAAAAATAGAAAATGTTGACAAAGTTGTGAAGAAGGACCTAATGATAATAAGATGCAAATGGTGTGGGCAGCATCATGAGAGAAGAGTCGAGTCATGCCCTGCTCGGGGAAAATTGTGTTCTAAATGCAATAAGTATAATCACTTTTCTACTGTATGCCGTACTCGTAACAAGGCAGTGAAAGCTGTCAGTGACCAGCAAGATAGCGATGATATGGAGTTTTACTGTAAGAGTGTGCAGGTATGTTCTACAGAGTGGTCACAAAGAATATTATTAGAAGATACCAAAAGTGTTAAATTCAAACTAGACACTGGATCAGATGTTAATTTAATTCCACTGACTGTATATCAATTATTAAAACAAAGAAAAAAATTGTGTTTAGAACCTTGTAAGTTTAATCTGCGGGCTTACAACAATACAGGGATTAAGGTCTTTGGAACTGTACTGTTGGAAGTCAAGCTAAAGAATTTATCCTATTTTATGAAGTTTAATGTTACTGATTCTCAATTTCAGCCAACCCTTGGGAAAGATGCCTGCTTAATTTTAGGTTTAATTGAAAGAAAGTTTATAAATAATGTTGATTTGTCACAGAAAAAAATTGTTACAAATAATACCAGTAGGCAAAAAGTATTAAAAAACTATGAAGATGTTTTTACTGGTACTGGCAGGCAGATTTCCAATTGAGTACCAAATTTTGTTGAAGGAAGGTTCTCAACCAGTTTCAAAACCACCGCATCGTGTTCCTCTTAAACTTAAAGAAAAATTAAAGATTGAACTTGATCGCTTATGTGATAAAGGTATTATTTCGAAAGTTGATAATGCCACTGAGTGGGTCAACAGAATTGTAATTGTTGAAAAAGATGAGAATGCAATTAGGATTTGTTTAGACCCTCGAGACCTGAATAAATGTATTCTTAAAAAATATTTTGAGATACCTACTATTAATGACCTTAAAGCAAAAATTGGTAATGCAAAATATTTCACAGTTTTGGATCTTAAGGAATCATTCTGGCAAATTGGTCTTTCAGAGAGTAGTAAAAAACTATGTACATTCTCATCTGTCTTTGGAATGTATCATTTTAACGTTCTACCATTTGGCTTAGATATTTCTGCTGAAGTTTTTCAAGAAAATTGTGAAAATTGCTATAAGGACATTGATAATATTTTCATATATATTGATGATTTTTTAAATTTTGGAAATACTATAGAGGAACATGATCTTGCCTTGGAAAAGGTTTTGGATAGAGCACGTGAACTCAACATAAAATTTAATCTTAAAAAATTTCAGTACCTTCCTGAAACAGTTCATTATTTTGGTCATGAGATAGTAAATGGTTGTTTGATGCCTGATAAGAACAAAATTGAGGCAATAAGAAGTTATGACTCACCTAATGATAAACAAAGTTTACAACGTTTCTTAGGGATGATCAACTATATGAGAGATTTTATACCAAACTTGTCTGAACTTACAGCTCCATTGCGGGAACATTTAAAGAAAAATGTACTTTTCCAATGGTGTAAAATTCATGAAGATTGTGTCGATAGAATTAAAAGTAAACTGGTTAGTCCACCAGTACTGAGAAATTTTGATCCAAAACAACCAATTACTATTCAGACTGATAGTTCGAAAAATGCAATTGGGTGTGTATTGTTACAAAATAAACAACCTGTTGCATTTGCATCTAAGAGTTTAAGTAGAACTGAGTGTGAATATGGGCAAATTGACAAAGAGTTTTTGGCAATATTGTTTGCGTGTAAAAAATTTCATTATTATATATATGGAAGGCATACTATAGTCCAAACTGATCATCAACCGCTGGTCTCATTAATGAAAAAAAGAGATTTACTCTATTGGATCTCAAAGACTGCGTAAAATAAGATTAAAATTGAATATTTATGATATTGATGTACAATATGTTAAAGGATCTCTCATGTTAATAGCTGATGCAATAAGCAGAGCATCATCAAAAGCTGATTGTGATACGTTGGAACAATCACTAGATAGAGTAGTTCATACAGTTAATGTGAGTGACTACCTAGTTTCGGAAATTACTCAAGCTACGCTTAAGGATATAATTTTAAGTAAGATAATTGAATTTTATAACAATGGTTGGCCATCAAGTATAGATAAAGTTCCAGATGCTCTAAAATATTATTGGAAAATCAAGAATAATATTGTTGTCGAGAATAATTTAGTGTAGTTAAATCATAGGATCATTGTTCCCGCATCTTTACTAAATACTATATTGTTACGTGCGGGTGGGTTATTAAATGCCGATTAACGTAAAAGAAGATTTTATTCCACGTACACTCACACTGTATACACTATACACGCAGTATACACACAAGGCACAGTAGTCCGAGTCACACAGTACTTCACAATAGTCCAAAGTCGTCGCAAGGGTCGCTGGTACAATTCTCTTCGATCGCTTCCTTAAGATGTTTCCGCTATCGCTTGTAAACACAAACTGTCTGGGCGCCTCTATGCGTCGGCTTATATACCTAAATTAACAGAGGGGTGGAAACTTCTAGATCATTCACGTATATACCTACTTCTAGTGTTTTCGCGAGCGGATACAATAGCGCACTTGTTCGAGAAAACGAACAATAGGCGGGGTCAGTGAACCGAGAGCGAGCGAGTGGTAGGTACTTACACAAGTACTTGCCGAATTTGAGGGAACTACTTTCTATTGAGAATTCCAGTTTTTTCAGTACGAATCGATAGTAGACCTATAGACTAACAATGCGTTTTAAGATCATTGCAATTAAGTAATAATTAACAGAGTAATTAACATTTTTATGTCGCGGTCGTAACACTACCCCCCTCTTAGTTATGCTCGTCCCGAGCATCATTAGCTCCATGATAACGTGCCAATCTATCCAGGTGAACTATCTTAGGTTTGCCTCGGGGTCCCTTCTTGATGCGGTAGGTGACGTCGTTGATCCTTGTAATAACAGTAAAGGGTCCTTCCCAACGGGCTTGTAGTTTCGGAGACTTCCCTTTTCTGCGAAGCGGATTGTGAAACCACACTAGCGTTCCTTCATCGAAACCAACGGTATTCGCATTTCGATCATAGCGGGTCTTCATCCTCTCGCTGGTCTTCAGACTGTTCTCCCGCACTCTCTTGTGCACTTCATCCAACTGATTTTGAAGATCGTACACATAGTCCGTAACGGGCTTAGGGCTGTCAGGTGGGGTACCCGTTATTGCGTCCACCGGAAGTCTCATCTCTCGCCCGAAGTTCACCTTGGCTGGCGTGTTCCCCGTACTATCATGTACTGCAGAACGATAGGACATCAGGAATAAAGGGATGTACTGATCCCAGTCCCTTTGATGATCATCCACTACCTTGGCCAAGTGATTCTCTAGAGTTTTGTTAAATCTCTCGACCATTCCGTCTGATTGCGGATGTGCTGGTGTCGTACGGGTCTTGTGGATTCCAAGAAGTTTGCACATTTCTTGAAATACGGCAGATTCGAAGTTACGTCCTTGGTCAGAATGAATATCCATGGGTACACCAAATCGACATATCACCTCCTGGACCAGTTTCTTGGCTACCGTTATTGCTTCTTGGTTGGGTGTTGCGAACACCTCAGGCCACTTACTGAAGTAATCCTGCACTACTATTATGTACTTGTTCCCATCGTCAGTCTGTGGAAACGGCCCAGCTACATCAATCGCGATGCGCTCCCATGGTGCCCCAACGTTATACAGCTTCAGCTGTCCCTTACTTCTGGTTTGCGGGCCTTTTACCGAGGCACAAGCAGTACATTTACGGCACCAATCTTCGACATCTTCACGGCATCGTAGCCAGTAGAACCGCTGTCTGACTTTAACGAGGGTTTTCTTGACTCCAAGATGACCACCAGAGACACCATCGTGGACGTGCCGTAGAAGAGGGGCCACCATGATTCGTGGTATTACCACTTGCAGAGTGACTTCCCTTCCGTCGTTGGACTCCCATTTCCTGCACAGCAGATTGCCTTCCAGAACTAAGCTGTCCCACTGAGCCCAATAACTTTTAGTAGTCGCGCTGTAAGCAGACACATCCTTCCATTGGGGTTTGTTTCCACTTTGCTTCCAGCGCAGTACAAGGTCATCATCTTCTTCTTGGGCCTTCCTCATATTGGGTCCAGTCCACTTATCGTCCAAGCCATGCGTCCTTAAAAGGTTTACTTCTTCTCGGGCTTCATTTTTACCACAGTGCTTGCAGTCATCAGCGCACGGTCTTCGTGACAGAGCGTCCGCGTTATTGTGTCCTTTTCCACTGCGATGCTCGGTTACATAGTTGAACTCCTGCAATTGCTCTATCCACCTTGCTACCTGTCCTTCCGGATTTTTAAACTGTAACAACCACTTTAATGCCGCATGATCGGTTCTAACCGTGAACTGTCTTCCTATAAGGTATTTCTGAAAATGTTGTAAAGTCTTTACCACAGCAAGTAATTCACGGCGGGTAACACAGTAATTTCTCTCTGGTTTTGAAAGTGCTTTGCTGAAGTATGCAATTACCACCTGGCGGTCCCCTTGTGTTTGCGACAATACTCCACCGATTCCCGTGTTACTAGCGTCCGTGTCCACAGTAAATCTTCCTTCCCTGCTTGGGTAACCCAATATAGGAGCTTCACAAAGTCGTTGCTTAAGTTCACTAAAAGCATTCTCGCAATTCGAGTCCCAGATGAAATCGCGTTTATCCTCTGTTAATTGACGTAATGGTTTTGCCACGTCCGAAAAATTCTTAATGAAGCGCCTGTAGTAAGTGCAAAGCCCAAGGAACGCTCGCACTTCTGTTTTATTTTTCGGGACAGGCCATTCCTGAACAGCTTTTATCTTTTCAGGGTCGGTTTTTACTCCATCCGCCGAGATGACATGTCCTAGGTAACTGACCTCCTTCTGAAACAGAGCACACTTCTTTGGACTCAGTTTCAGATTCGCTTCTCGGATCCGGGTGAACACTTTCCCTAGGTTCTTCAGGTTCTCCTTGAAGCTGCGTCCCATCACAATTACGTCGTCGAGATAGACCAGGCATACGTCCCCAAGGAGGCCTACCATCACCCTCTCCATAAGGCGTTCGAAGGTTGCTGGAGCATTACATAAACCGAAGGGCATGACATTGAAATGCCATAGTCCGTTCCCAATTCCAGTGCTAAATGCCGTCTTCTCTTTATCTTCTGGACTCAATTCCACCTGCCAGTAGCCACTCTTCAAATCAATGGTCGAGAACCACTTCATGCCACTGAGCATGTCCAGCGTATCATCAATTCTCGGCAGGGGATAGCTGTCCTTTTTCGTGACATTATTTAACATTCGGTAGTCAACACAAAACCTCGTACTTCCGTCCTTCTTCTTTACTAGCACCACAGGTGATGACCATGAGCTTGTAGAGGGTTCGATGATCTTGTTTTCAGCCATGTCTTTAAACATTTCGGCTACCTCTGTTTCTTTTGCCCACGGTATACGTCGAGGTCTCTGTTTAATAGGCCTGGCATCGCCTGTATCAATCTGGTGCTTTACAAGGCCTGTTCTACCACAGTCATTTCCGGTTGCAAAAATGTCCCTGAATATAACCAAAAGCTCTTTGGCTTGCTGCAGTTCCAGTGGTGATAAATTTTTTGATGAGATATCCTCACTTCCTTATGAGAAAATTGGTTGTGATTTTCTCAATTTTGCTAATGATAATTATCGAATTATTGCTGACTATTATTCTAAATGGTTTGATTTAATTAAAGTGACATCTATGACTGCTGCTAATGTCATTATGATATTAAAATGTTTATTTGCTACCCATGGCATACCAAAGATTGTAAGGGCTGACAATATGCCATTCAATTCATTTGAGTTTATGAGATTTGCTAAAGATTATGCATTTTCTATTGTAACATCTAGTCCTATGTATCCAAAGTCTAATGGTTTTATTGAAAGATATGTGGGCATTTCAAAGTGTATGTTAAAAAAATGTGAAAGTGAAAAACTTGATTTTAACCTAATGTTACTTGAGTACCGGAACAGTCCAGTGTTAGATTCGCCATATAGCCCATCGCAATTATTATTTAGTCGTGTAACACGTTCAGTCTTGCCAATTCACAGTGAAATTACTTGTTCCAAAAGTTGTAAATGATTTTAATTGTTATCAGAATAGAAGGAATTTTGTTAATAAGTCAAACTTGTAGCCTAGTCGGCGAGCACAAGAAATAAAACAGTAAGAGAGGGCTACACAAATTTATTAAAAATACGTAAAATAAGAAGAAAGTTACGTTACAGGGGGAGGTCGATTACTAGTTAGCTTGTTCGCACGTATAACAAAAATAGCTGTAACTTAACTAGGGGTCGTTAGGGAACGCAACGGCGATTCCCGCGGTCTTCGGCGTCCTCCTTCTCCTTGGAGTGGCCAGGCACGCCACGGATGCGGAGTCTGGACTAGACCCGGTCGTCAGCAACACAGCCACGAAGTTGTGGCCGGAAAAATGCGAAGCCTTTCGCCCGAAGGGGGAAAACTCTTGCCCGAAGGGGAGAACTTTTCGCCCGAAAGGAGAAACTCTTGCCGGAAGGTAGAATTTCTTGCCCGGAAGGTAGAACTCTTCGCCCGAAGGGAGAAACTCTTGCCGGAAGGGAGAAACTCTTGCCGGAAGGTAGAAACTTTACGCCCGAAGGGTGAACTCTTGACCCGAAGGGAGAACCCTGGAACGCCACATAAGCGTTCCTGTAGACGCCGTTCCCTAACGCGACACCCTCCAAACCAGCTTTCAGTTGGTGGAGGCTGCCTCATTATGGAGACGTCTACAGGAATAAAAGTACACCCTAACATATAACGTAAAATATAGGCTTAATAGTACCTATTCACATATGGAAGGATTACAATTAAAAAATCCTACAGCAGCGATTACAGAATTTAAACAACTTACCAGTAAATACTGGGTTCTCTTCGAATTTATAAATATACTCTAACTTAATAGACTGTTACTATAGTTGCACTATATATCAAAACCGTCGACAGAAAATACAATACAATTGAAGTGGTGATCGGCGCTCAGCTAGATGGCAAATGGCTGGCTCAACTACTGAGTCAAAAACGAAACCTATCGAGTGGAGATGGCGTCGAACCGTCTAGAAAAACCAGTACCTAATTCGGTGGCCGCCTACGATTGGTCGTCACTTTTAGAATACGGGTACTGAGCATTTATCGCATCGTCTCGCCCTCGGTAGACTCCGCCTATTTTAAATCAAATACCCCCTATTAAAAAATGCCCCTTACCTAGGTATCTAAATTTTACCTATGGTTCTATCAATGAAAATAATAGGAATGCCTGATGCAGCTTTCATCGCCTATTACCAGAAATAACTAAAATAAGAGCATAGTATTCCCCAATCAATATAGAAGGGCCGTAGGTTAAAACAAAACGCCTAGTCAAAAATTATTAGTAATAAGTAAGATTACTATGCGTTGCTATTACATTATAGGCGTAATTCAACGTCCTGTTAAAACAGCTGTCTATTACCTATTTATTTATTGAAATAAGTTTAAAACAATGTAGCTATGCTACAAACTATGATAAATCTGTGAGATGTTGTAATTATAAGTTTAAGATAGGACAGGAGGTGGTGTATCATAAGAATAAAGTATGGTATCCAGCAAAAATTGTTGATTGTCATAGCTCACCTAGATCTTTTATTATTATGGATAGAAAAGGCAGTATTTTAAGGAGAAACTCATCACAGCTAAAACCATCGTTTACGTCTAATACATCAAATTCAAAGAGTTTTGTTCCTTCAAATACACCCCAATGTCAACAAGGCTTTGTCCCATATGGTAAACCCACGAATTTATATTTACTTCGTGGTAAACCCCATGAAGCTATTAGGGTCAAAGTGGAGGAAACACTCCCAAATACATGCCTGAGGTCAACGCTATCCCTTTCATTGAGGTCGGATCTCTCTTTCTAAGAGGGCAACCTTAATGTTTCATGAAAAATCAGGACATCTTTTTAACTTCGTCGCATAATACGACTTACTTGGCTTGTTTACCAAGTGTCTAGGTGTTTTATCTACATAAGTATGTATTTACAAAAAAAAAAGTATATAAGTATTAGTATCAGTTGTCTGGTTTCCATAGTACAGGCTCTGCCTAGTTTGGGATCAGATGA
Source organism: Furcula furcula (assembly GCA_911728495.1). Taxonomy (NCBI): domain Eukaryota; kingdom Metazoa; phylum Arthropoda; class Insecta; order Lepidoptera; family Notodontidae; genus Furcula; species Furcula furcula. The sequence continues at coordinate 21,215,055 of OU452244.1, read as the reverse complement.
CCGTGTGTGAATTGTCCCAGGATATTATTATATTATTATTATGCTTTAAGTTTAAACCGATTAAATATGTCTAGTTGCTTAATCAGTCTGATTATGGGTTGGAGCAGCCCAAATACGGAAGAACTGTGTACAAGAAGAACAAACTGTGATTGATAGGGAAACAGATGATAAATAAATAAGGACCTCCTTCTGGCCGATATGACCACAGTGGGTATTTTGAAAGATCTCAGTCTACGCAAAATATATTATAGTGCGCAAGTGCTTGCGTAGACACAACTGCACTCTCTCTCTCTCTCTTCCGTTTACCTCTCAAAATACGATGGGATGAAAAACCGACACGACCGGGGAGAGACCAGGTGCAGGATCAACATTTTACATGCCCATCTTACGCATGGAGCATCTTACTTTACAGAAAATCAAGGGATAAATAATAAGCTAATGGTTGTGAAAATAAAAGCATATGAAGTTATGATAAAAAAAAAAATCGTGCTATAAAATCATTTATTCAGTACGTTTAACGATCTCCGATTAATCACAAGATACTGAATAGCAATTAGCATTATATGCAAACAACTAAAACACCTTTTAACCAACACATTAGACGATAGAAAAAGCATTCGCGGTAAATTTTGTTTTCCATTGGACCAACAGCAGATCATTGCAGCTTCATCAAATTTATTTTCCAATGGGACAATGGATAGTCATAGGTACATTCCTTCACTCAATATTTTTAGGAAATCTACAAGAAAATAAAAAATGTATTAATATTGACCAGGGGTAAATAAAACAGTATGTATATTTATGGAATGATATAGGTACTCTCGCCGATACGGCCAATCCAACCACAGCGGCTAATCTTTCGCAAGATCAGCCATCATCCAGTGCACAAATGCTTGCGTAGACACAAGTGCACAAGTGTACTTTACATGCCTATCCGACGCATGGATCATCTTACTTTACAGACAATGACCGGCCTGCATTATCCTAGCCAGTGAGGAACAACTACACATAGTTGTTGCTCCCCGCAGGATTCGAACCTGCGACCCCCGGTATGCAAGCAAGCGGTTTCCCACTGCGCCACGGAGGCTACTAGACGCGACAGGACTAGGAGGCGACAAGAATAAATATGATTTTAATAATATGTATCTAATAAGTTACAAAACTAACTGTACCTAAACTTAACCTACATACCTACACACTTGTAAAATGAATGAACATACAATATGTTTTCAATATCAATCCTTTGAACTAAATACATCGTTTATTTTTTGATCATAAAGTGGCGGTAAAAAATCCCCAAAACGGAAAGTCTTCAAAAAATCTTTACCATGGTTACTCTATTAAAATAATGTGAAATATTTTAAAATTAAATAATTCAAGTACAAATTAATATAAACTTAAACCCAATACTAACAAACGAACTGAAAACGTGTTATGTGCCTATCGAAAGAAGAACTGATCGAAAATATGGTGCATAATGCACAGGGATCATCGGTAGGTAATTATTGAACAAAATCGAACTTACGAGTGATATTCGGTATTAAATACTGGATACAACATATTTTTGCAACCAAGTACTGCACATTTTATCACCATTTTTATGATTTTAATTCACTTTATCGTGAAATTATGGTATTTAAATGTTTGATCGATTTATATGACAGACAGTTTCATGCTGACAATAAGCGACAGTGTTGCCACAAAATACGAACCCTTAAAATCGGTAATTAAAATTGCATTTGAGTATAATTGGCGAAAACACAATAGAGCATTATTCTAATCGAACCTCAGAGAAAGTACCAAAGGAGTTAGTATCGCGTCGATTCCCAGAACAAATTTTTCGTGGCACTTTTGCGGGGTGCGGGAGGCGAAGTAAACACACACAGATACACTTTCACGCATACCCACACTATAATAAACTCGCAACACATTCAAAAATACACGCACACAAATAAAGAATGACCTGACCATATGACCAAAAATTTGGCAGAGGGGGTTAGCGCATCATGCTCTCTCCAGTGGTATCTCCTCTAAGAATCGAACTCGCAGAACAGTACCAATAATTTTTTTATTAGACATGATTGTCATCGTATTTTAAGTTTTCGGGTGGAAAACATTCTTTTGATGTGTAAGTAAAGCATTTCTATAATAGGGTATCCATTTCTCGGGTAATTTCAATTATAACATGGACCACACATCGGACCTCAATGAAAGGGATAGCGTATGCCTCAATCAAGTATTTGGAGTTTGGGCTCCATTGTTGACCTACTAGCTTCATGGTAAACCCCAATGTCGACAACGTTTTGTTCCACTTGATACTGAACTTCTTATTGATCAGCCTAGTACGCTAGATACTTTACCATCTCAAAATGTTATAGGCAATCGTGAGCCTAATACTAATAGACCTAGTAGAAATGTCAGACCTCCTGCTTATTTAGCGGATTATGAAACATCTTTTCCTGTTAGAGGCGAAGATGTATCATAGTATCTATTTTATAGATTAGTGATGGGAACCCCATCAAACATGGCAACAGTGAGAGCAAGTGAGAGAGTGTGATTGGTCTTTGGTGTAGATTGTACAAGGAATGAAGGACTTAATAAATAACTTGTTTTATCTAAATACGAGTGTTCAATTATAATACAACAGTTATTATAAGTATAGATATTAGCATACTCGTACCATTTTAGATATACATAATTTAGCAGATTCTGTAGACATATTAATTTGCATTTAAAAAAACTGTAATAACATTATTCAGAGGGTCCATACACACAAAAAGACTTTGCCTACCCTGCGATTTATCTAAATAGTCTTAATTTAAAAATATTTATTATATATTGTACTGACATGACATGCTTCGTGGCCTTCCTGACGTGGCACTGCTTAACAGCAGAAGTTAAATGTTAAACGTGGGCCAGTGTGATTTCGGATCGGTTATTCTCGCCATCGAAAAGTCTTTGCTTGTGGCGGCTTCATGTAGCGGGTCACCCCCTTCCCTTCAATATGGTTGAGGGGAGTGATGGCTGCTGCTCGAGTCAACTCGTGCGCGGGTGCTACTTGAAGGGACTGCTCCGACAATTATCCCTTTGGCCTTTTAGTTCGTTGTACTTTCGTAATATTTTTTTTTCTCTCTTATTAGATCTTTTGAACGGCAAGACACACTGTCGCTGATGTTGCTCTAAATACAACATGACACACTGTTTAAAAAAAAAAGTGAAAAAATGACAAGCCCGCTGAGTTTCTTGCCGGGTCTTCTGAGGCCACGTTGTGACGTAGTATCTCTTACTAGTCTGTGCGTTGTGATCCAGTGGTAGCTTTTAAAAAAATAGACCGTTCAATACTGCTAGCGTTAAGCCTATTTGAAATAAATTATTTTTGTTTTTTGACATGGTATTATCGTGATGATTTTAAATGTAAATCGATACGTCTGTAATGTTAGTTAATTTTAATTAAGAATATTTATGATGGCACACTAACAAATAGCTTAGAGTACAGATAACTTGCTGATATTTTTGTCTACTTTCTGTTACTGTATACATGTATACATTTAATGCATTTGATGCGTCGACGGTGGTGCTAACGGAAGGGTCCTCCAGCCGAGCGAGTTGTGATGCTCGGTCAAGGCAGAAGCCCCCATAAGTTGTTGCCGTGATGTTGTACATATTGTCCAAGTTGGAAAAACTTCGTTTGCGAGATTCATGATTCAGTGGTGGCGCCATCTATCATGTTCGATGTGATACTACTTGCTTTTCATGACGTCGCTCTACCACATGTGGCACCATTCAGTTATATCGAGTCGCCACTTATATATTGGTAGTTGTTGGCTCCAAAATTGGACAGTGAAATTTGGAAATGTATTTATTAGGAGGTAGAACCGAGGTAGAACCTTTTAAATCTGGCATCCTAAGACATAGTCAACAAGGATAAAACCGTAGACAGAATATAATACAGACATATACCAAGCGTGCCGCCGATAAGGACAGAAAAATAAGTACATACTTAATTTAGAGTTGCCACGTAAGGGAAATTTTACCCTTTGTGTAAAGCAAATACGGAGGTTGTTATAAATTATATATTCTTTCCTAACCAAAAACCACTTTTTTGACACAACATTTACTTTTCTTACATTATATCGTCTTAATCTATGACAGTCTGCAAAAAGTACGAAAGTGATTGTAATAATAATGTCCTCCTAGCCGAAACGACCACAGCGGCCAATCTTTCACAAGATCAGCCATGTACGCAGGAGATATTATAGTGCTCAAGTGCTTGCGTAGACACAAGTGCACTCTCTCTTCCTTTATATAATAGGTACCTCTCATAATCCGATGGGACGGAAGACCGACACGACTGGGGAGAAGTTAAGCGCAGGACCGACTTTTTACATGCCCATCCGACGCATGTGTGGCGTATCTCGGATCACGGTTTCGGAACGCCAAAGGGGCTGTCAAAAAGATGACAGCGCGCTAGTATCTATGGCAGAGACATGTTTTAATTATTACGATTACTCCACTGTATTATAAGTTGTTCTCTCTCAATTTGATTATAAGTTTTTATTACCAAAGCTCGGTGTTTTAATTTGACGGACGGGAGTCGGGCATACGTCCTATCACAAATCCCGACACATGGATCATCTTACTTTACAGACAATCAGGTCATCGGCCAGCATTGTCCTAGCCAGTAAGGAACAACTACTAAAATTTGTTGCCCTTCGCAGGATTCGAACCCACGACGGAGGCTACAAACTGAATGTACACTTAATATCATATATGCTGTAGCTAAGGTCTATTCCACATTGTTCACCTGGGTGATATCACGTGGTGATTAAAGGGCTAAGAGCTGTAGATAATTATTAGCCTCATACAAAAAAGTTAAGAGATAAAAACAATAATATGCTATTTCCCAGAGAGGTAGGCAAAAATTGGCTTTCTTATAACTTAATATACTACATACTATGGCCATTTACCGGGTAAGTTTTAGTAAATTTCTCCAATATACAAATCTATAGTACTAGTATCTTGGGACAATCTACGCTTGACCAATGACCACCTGATCTCAATCTACGCAGATCCTTTAGTAAGGTAACCAGATAAATGATTACAAATACTTGTAAACTGTATAAATACATATTTAAATAGATAAATAACACCCAGACGATTGTTCGGAATCGAACCCATGTCCTATTGGGCAGCGGCCAGGTCCCTCAGATCGTCGAACAGCCGTACATCGCCGCCGTCCGCGGCATGTACTGCTCGACCCACCCGACCCGATGTCCGTCCTCCTGGACCATGACACAACACCAACACCAACACCGACAACGATGTCAAGAGTCGTAAACACACAGACACCGGTCTCGCCGGCGAGGCCGAAGGGATCCGTACGCATGCGACCTCGACATGCATCCCATCGCTGAGTTTCTTGCCGGTTCTTCTCAGCGGGGGTGCGTTGTGAACCGGTGGTAAACTCATTTTCTCTAAGCGGCAGCCCAAGCCGAGGCCGTGCCTCCCTGAGGTGCCCTTGTGCTAGTCACTACCCAAACCTTTCTGGCTGGAGCGCTTTAACCCTTCGGGCCCGGTAAGGCCCGGCCGCTTTTCGCGCGCGCACGTTTTGTGATGACGTAATTGTTTATGTTATTCGGCGGCCCGCCGTGGTTTCAAATTACGAACGTTATATAAACACAACCACTTAACCGATTTGCGTTCTGTAAACAGAGTCCTACTGAGACAAGTATAAGCTATCTAGTATATGCTTTTTTAGAGTTATAAATATCGATTTTTTAAAGGGAAAGTCTAAAATAGGTGATTTTTTGGCAAAGCTGATTTTACCTATTTTTGAATTCGATTTTGAGGGTAGAATATTGACTGAGGCACTAAGAAAGATCCATTCTTTGCATCCAAACTCCTTTTTTACAAGTTTTAAACAAAACACTACCAAAAAATCGAAATGAACACAATTTAAAAAAAAAATGACGTCACTGCGCGATATGACGTCATGGTATGCAAAATTTTCGATAGTTAGATTGGATTTTATGACTTTATCTTTGAGTTGTTATCGTTATGATGTAATTACGATGTATTTACAACAACTACATTACAAATAATAACGGAATTATACCAAAAGTAAACAAACAAACAAAAAAATCACCTGGTGATTTTTTTTGTTTTTTCAGTTCGAAAATATACAATATTTTGACAAAATACGCACTAACTACCCTCTACACAGCTTTATTATTACGTTAAAACAAAAAAATAAAACATTTCACCTGAAATAAAAGAATACTTACGATTTAAAACTAACATTCCGTGACCACAACTTTTACTCCGTCCGACCGAGACCAGCCGACTTTCGTAACTGAATTTATGACTTAAAATGTCAAAAGAACTAATGAATAACTGGTCTATTTTAAAGATGATACTATGATGTAACCATAAAGCATAGGGTTCCCATACAAAAATTAAATTTCTACCATGAAAAAAAAATTGTGAATTCCGTCAACGGCGGATGATACAAATACGTATCACCCGGGCCTGAGGGAGTCATTGCGGTGCGTTATGTCATGATACAAATACGTATCACCCGGGCCTGAAGGGTTAAGCGCTCGCCCTCTTGTCCGGTGAAACAGTACTATTCCTACAAAAAAAAAGTGATGATCATTAAAGCAAAGTGACTATCAAGCTTCAGTTGTCCACCAAACTTTGATGTCTACTGAAAGTGTGTTTGGTATTTATTGGTGATTCAAGTTAGGCAATACCAAATGAATCATTTGATAGTTATTTAATAGTCACTTTGCTTTATTGATCATCACTTTAGTTGTCAAACGAGATAGGTACATAATAGGGGGGCAAATGAAACAAACTATTCAACGTCGGTACTATTTATTTATAATTCAGACAAATTTACCAATAAATTGTAACCAACAACATACATACATCTATTTAAACAACATGCATATAGTAAAAGCACGACTAAATGTACAATGACCATTGTGCCTATAAATAACGAATGAATACGTCCTGCGCAGCCTTGGACGAATTACTTGAGCGCTTACGTTATTTCTGAATATTTAATCATTCGGGAATAACTTTTAGCAACCTAATTAATTCTTTTTGTTGCTGCTATCCACAGTATACAAATATCCATATTTTCAGGAAATCATAAAAATAAATTCGGGAAATCTGAGAAATTCTTCGATGCACCCAGCATGTGGGATCGTGTATGATGCACTTAATAATAATTTACCACTTATTTATGGTAGTCTCTCTTTTATACACTGGCAACACTGATAATGGCGATCAATAAACAGAAAATTTTAGGTTATGGATGAAAAACAAGAATTTATCGATCTTACACGTAACTTTCAAGTAAAATAGTAACTAATTTAGAGCAATAAGATCTAAATAAGTCGTTTACATGTATTAGTTTCTAAATGTAATCTCTAAATTGGCCATAATAATTCACGTTTACCTGTGAAAAGATACTCCACTAATTTTACGTTCACTGACACTTTTACAGCCTATAATACTGCACTGCACGATTCTTATAGGATTTCCACAACACACAGTAATGTCACAGTTAGTTTTTTATTGAATTTTAAGTTATTTATTTAATATTAAAACCACGATAAAAATGTCACGGAGCAAAGTGGGAGCAAACGTCAAATTTGTTTCGCACCCACGGCGCGGAAAAATCGAACACATGCTGAGGGACAAAAAATCATATACACTGTTTCTTTCTATCACACGTAACCTACATAAACGCATTCTTTTCTTGCGTGAATGAGAAAGAAAGTGTCCAGCCCTCTATTGTTTTCTTCCTCTAAGGATAAAACTAATAACAATAAAGGACTACATTCCGGATGTTTTTTTTATACCTACTTACCTTGCACAATAACAAAGACTTTTTTGGAGTACGAAATAATTTTTAAAAACTTTACTATTTATCTTAGAGGAGATACCACTGTAGATAGCATGATGCGCTAACCCCTCTGCCAAATTTTGTTCATATGGTCAGGTCATTCTTTATTTGTGTGCGTATCTTTTTGAATGTGTTGCGAGTTTATTATAGTGTGGGTATGCGTGAAATTTTATCTGTGTGTGCTTACTTCACCTCCCGCACCCCGCAAAACGGCCACGAAAAATTTGTACGTTGAATCGATGCGATACTAGCTCTATTCTAATTACTCTGAGAATACTACTGATATCATGAAGCTATTGACCTCATGAAGCTATTAGGGTCAAAGTGGAGGAAACACTCCCAAATACATGCCTGAGGTCAACGCTATCCCTTTCATTGAGGTCGGATCTCTCTTTCTAAGAAGGCAACCTTAATGTTTCATGAAAAATCAGGACATCTTTTTAACTTCGTCGCATAATACGACTTACTTGGCTTGTTTACCAAGTGTCTGGGTGTTTTATCTATATAAGTATGTATTTACAAAAAAAAAGTATATAAGTATTAGTATCAGTTGTCTGGTTTCCATAGTACAGGCTCTGCCTAGTTTGGGATCAGATGACCGTGTGTGAATTGTCCCAGGATATTATTATATTATTATTATGCTTTAAGTTTAAACCGATTAAATATGTCTAGTTGCTTAATCAGTCTGATTATGGGTTGGAGCAGCCCAAATACGGAAGAACTGTGTACAAGAAGAACAAACTGTGATTGATAGGGAAACAGATGATAAATAAATAAGGACCTCCATCTGGCCGATATGACCACAGTGGGTATTTTGAAAGATTTCAGTCTACGCAAAATATATTATAGTGCGCAAGTGCTTGCGTAGACACAACTGCACTCTCTCTCTCTCTCTTCCGTTTACCTCTCAAAATACGATGGGATGAAAAACCGACACGACCGGGGAGAGACCAGGTGCAGGATCAACATTTTACATGCCCATCTTACGCATGGAGCATCTTACTTTACAGAAAATCAAGGGATAAATAATAAGCTAATGGTTGTGAAAATAAAAGCATATGAAGTTATGATTAAAAAAAATATTGTGCTATAAAATCATTTATTCAGTACGTTTAACGATCTCCGATTAATCACAAGATACTGAATAGCAATTAGCATTATATGCAAACAACTAAAACACCTTTTAACCAACACATTAGACGATAGAAAAAGCATTCGCGGTAAATTTAGTTTTCCATTGGACCAACAGCAGATCATTGCAGCTTCATCAAATTTATTTTCCAATGGGACAATGGATAGTCATAGGTACATTCCTTCACTCAATATTTTTAGGAAATCTACAAGAAAATAAAAAATGTATTAATATTGACCAGGGGTAAATAAAACAGTATGTATATTTATGGAATGATATAGGTACTCTCGCCGATACGGCCAATCCAACCACAGCGGCTAATCTTTCGCAAGATCAGCCATCATCCAGTGCACAAATGCTTGCGTAGACACAAGTGCACAAGTGTACTTTACATGCCTATCCGACGCATGGATCATCTTACTTTACAGACAATGACCGGCCTGCATTATCCTAGCCAGTGAGGAACAACTACACATAGTTGTTGCTCCCCGCAGGATTCGAACCTGCGACCCCCGGTATGCAAGCAAGCGGTTTCCCACTGCGCCACGGAGGCTACTAGACGCGACAGGACTAGGAGGCGACAAGAATAAATATGATTTTAATAATATGTATCTAATAAGTTACAAAACTAACTGTACCTAAACTTAACCTACATACCTACACACTTGTAAAATGAATGAACATACAATATGTTTTCAATATCAATCCTTTGAACTAAATACATCGTTTATTTTTTGATCATAAAGTGGCGGTAAAAAATCCCCAAAACGGAAAGTCTTCAAAAAATCTTTACCATGGTTACTCTATTAAAATAATGTGAAATATTTTAAAATTAAATAATTCAAGTACAAATTAATATAAACTTAAACCCAATACTAACAAACGAACTGAAAACGTGTTATGTGCCTATCGAAAGAAGAACTGATCGAAAATATGGTGCATAATGCACAGGGATCATCGGTAGGTAATTATTGAACAAAATCGAACTTACGAGTGATATTCGGTATTAAATACTGGATACAACATATTTTTGCAACCAAGTACTGCACATTTTATCACCATTTTTATGATTTTAATTCACTTTATCGTGAAATTATGGTATTTAAATGTTTGATCGATTTATATGACAGACAGTTTCATGCTGACAATAAGCGACAGTGTTGCCACAAAATACGAACCCTTAAAATCGGTAATTAAAATTGCATTTGAGTATAATTGGCGAAAACACAATAGAGCATTATTCTAATCGAACTCGCAGAACAGTACCAATAATTTTTTTATTAGACATGATTGTCATCGTATTTTAAGTTTTCGGGTGGAAAACATTCTTTTGATGTGTAAGTAATGCATTTCTATATTAGGGTATCCATTTCTCGGGTAATTTCAATTATAACATGGACCACACATCGGACCTCAATGAAAGGGATAGCGTATGCCTCAATCAAGTATTTGGAGTTTGGGCTCCATTGTTGACCTACTAGCTTCATGATTGACCTATTAGCTTCATGACTGATATTCTGTCTGACAATGACAAGGTCTGACAGTCTGCCTGACTGACTTCGACTGACTAACACATTCACATCTCTCTCTAATAACTGCTAAATTTATAGAGGCTTGGCTTAAAGGCATAGGTTGCATAGAACCAGCCAAAAATAAAACTATAAAAAAAATGTTTTGAGGTTATATTTATTGCACGTCACACATAGATAGATGTGCCTGATCCGCCGCATTTCCTTTATTTTTAGCATAAGAAAAGGATAGAAATATATATTTTTCAGTTTGTGTGTAGAGCTAAGCAATATTTCAATGTAATTTTAACTTAAACTGTAAAGTTGTCACTTGCTTGGCCTGTTGGCCATCTGTGATTTTCCTTTTCCAGGTTGTTACTTTCACGACTTGTGATTTTAATTAATTAAACTGACTAGAATTGAAGAATACATAAAAATGAGTTACTCGAAGTTCGATTTAACGTTTAAAATAGGACAGTATTTAGATCGACACTTAGTGTTTCCACTGCTTGAATTCTTGGCTGCTAAAGAGGTAGGTTATAAAGCTATGTTGATTTTACGAAAATACCGTATTGCAAAGCTTATTCTACCGTTTAAACATGAACTGCCTTTCAGACCTATGACCAGTCAGAGCTACTACAAGCCAAGTTGGAAATGCTGAGTAAAACTAACATGATAGATTATGTTATCGACATAAGAAAAATGCTTTACCCTGATGAAGACACACCCGAGGTATGTTTTAAAATCCTATTTTAGTAACTCATTAAATGTGGGGAGGTAAACAATAAATATGCAAAGTAATGACCTAAAGGACCAATCTGACTGGGGTCACCATCGATATAATATATAAACTAGATTTGGTGTCACAGTTCAAAAAGTGGCAGCGAGAAATAGCGCCCTTGTGTCGCTATTTATTTACAAGCCACATCCTGACAAATTTATTTTTGCCGATAGGAGTGTTGCTACTGTCTATATGAAACTGTTAAACTACATGTCATTATCATTATAAAATCGTTAGTTCATTTTTCCGCCACCAGCACAGATAAGTTTGCAACCTCCGCAACCACATTTTAGATGTCATTTTGTTCGTGAATATTTATCTAGTTTATATATCAATGGGGGTCACAGACAATCAGCCTCACATGAGAGCTACAAAAATCAATCTAGTTTATATAAAGCCATTTATGTGTTCAGAATGGTCACAAATTACAGTGTAAAAATAAATGAAGAGCAAATTTTCCTGCTGCACTTACAAACATTAAGCAATTAGTATTAATTCATATTGTCATGTTTATAAATCAGAATATTTCGACTGTTGTAGTCACTCAATGACCGAGACCTCAATGATGATGCAAAGCGTGCAAGATGCCAACTGCCAACAAAGCTTAATTCCCCTTGATAAGAACATAATATATGAATATTTCAATATAATGAATATTTCTACTTACAAAGTATTCATTAGCTTCAAGTGTTGAAATATTCCGATCATAAAAACTGGATATAATATCTGGTATTTCTGTTAATCATATTTTTATTTAATTATTTATTTTATTTTATAATTTTTGTACACACAATGAAAGTACAGGAAAATGGAAATATAGAATATATTTTAATGATAATCAAATACAGAAATACTGTCATGTGTGAAATAAGGCCACTTAAACCAACAGCATAATGTTAGCCATCTTCACTCCCTATTGTAACAAACTCCTCTTTATAAGACATGTATCATGTATGTAGTGCTATTTAAATGAATATTAATTAACTGGCACAACTAATAACATACTTTAGTATGAATAGGGAAAATTTATAGTAAAATATCTGAGTAGGACTGTTTTTATTTTTGCTCTTCAGGAAATCAAAGCCAGAAGAGGAGTAGTCCTATCACAATTGCAAGAACTACAGGATGCTGTGGAGCCTGTACTAAGGCTCATGCAAAGAGATGATGTGATGAAGACAGTTGAGACAATGAGAGATCCGAAAACTCTTATTAACCATTTAACTACTAATAAGGAGTTTGAGGTAGTAGAATATCTACAACTTATTTAGCCTCTATTATTTTATTTGTAGCCTCTGTGGCGGAGTGGGAAAACACTTGCTTTGCAAACTGGAGGTCATGTTCGATTTAAATCCTACAGGGAGCAATACCTGTGTAGAAAATAAAATACAGGCTGATAACCTGATTGTCTATAAAGTAATATGATCCATGTGTCGAATGGGAATGTAAAAATTCGGTCTTGCGTCTGATCTCTCCACGGTTGTATCGGTTTTCGATCCCATTGGATTGTGAGAGTTAAAAGGAAGAGAAAGTGCACTTGTGTCTGTGCAAGCACTTGTGCACTATAATGTCTCCCGCTTAGATAGCTGAACTTGGTAAAGCTTGGCCGCTGTGGTTATATCGGCCAGGAGCGTTTGTTGTCCGTGGTACCAGCAGTAGTACCACCAGTGGTACCACGGACTAAAATAATTGTCCGTGGTACCACTGGAGTACTACGGAACACTCCGTGGTACCCATAGATATAAAATTTTTCACTACGGTAGTACCACCAGAAATAAATTAATTATATTTCAATAATATTTTATTATTTTCGTTCTTTTTGTAATCGTTTACTTGGTATCTGGGTTGGACTGTTTGTATTGCACAACATTACACATGAAATTTCAAAAATGTGTTTTTTGTATACTAGACCAGAATATACTAGAGACGTGGTATTGAGTAACAAAATCGACAAATTATTAACGGAAGTAGTACTAGGGTAGCATAAAACACAGGGAGGTGCATAATCTTGTGCCTTAGCATATGAATGTGCTTTAGAGCTAACAGGTTTATAGTAGAAGTACCAGGGAAGTATAGGACATAAGGAAGAGTCCTCAAGTCCACCTACAATACAATTTCCAATGTGATTTTTAATTAAGTCCAGGATATACCTACTTAATAATATTATTAAAATCTAATTAATTTATTTCTGGTGGTACTACTGGTGGTACCACGGACAACAAACGGCCAGGAGGACATTATTATTTCATAAATAATAAATAAATAATAATACCAGCCCTTGTTTATGTCCCACTGCTGGGCACGGGCCTCCCTTCAAGTTGAAGGGGCTTAGGCCATAGTCCACCACGCTGGCCAAGTGCGGGTTGGCGGACTTCACACGTCTTTCGAATGCTAGTTAGGCTTTCTCAGACATGCAGGTTTCATCACGATATTTTCCTTCACCGAAAGCTAGTAACAATCGCACAAAGACAATTCGCACATGATTAATTAAATAAATCAGAGGTGCGAGCCGGGGTTCGAACCTGCGCACCTTGTTTCCAAGGCAAGCGCTCGCCCACTGAGCTGTTACAGCTTATTATTTCATACTATTACTTTATAGCACAGAATATAACATATGAATAACACAGAAGACACTTTTTTATTATTGGAGGGCTAATAATGTCATAATAATAATTTTTTCAACATATCATTATTCCATTCCATTATATGCCCGGGGGATGCCGGCTAAGACTTGCATCCTCCCCCTTTCTTCCCGTGGGTGTCGTAAGAGGCGACCGAGGGAAAACCAGAAGATGAGAAGCAGCGTCTTCTGTATAATATCCATCGCTTCCGAAACTGCGATCCCCAAGACGCCTGCCAAGGAGGTTTATGGCAACCCAAAGGTGGAGGCCTATGTTCAGCATTAGACGTCGACAACTGGTTGTTGATGATGATATAGAATATAGAAAGGCCTCCCCCCTAGAATGGTGGGGTTGCCATAATCCCTGCTTTTTTAACCGACTTCAAAAAAGGAGGAGGTTCTCAATTCGTCTGTATATATATATATTTTTTTTTCTATGTATGATCGCGCATAACTCTGGCAATTATGAACCGATTTGAAAAAATGTTTCTTCCATCCATTCTTTAATCCGTTAATTGGGTCCCATAAAAAAAATATTGCTTAGTAATAAGTAGTTCCTGAAAAAACAAGAATGGTGACTGCGCACTGAGAGCTGCAAGAAAGCCTATATAGATGACGTTTTAGTCGCTCGGACTCGCTCGGTCGGACAAAAATAGTCATAACTCTGGCAAATATTAACCAATTTCAATGATTCTTTTTTTATTCGAAAGAAGAAACCACTGTATTAAATCTGTATGAATTTTATTACAACCGGATAAGAACTTCCTGGAGGACCATGAACGATGTGGAGGAATTTATCTGGTAAAAACCATAAAACTGATGTTCTCCATTACATTGCTCTGACAATTATGAACCGATTTCGATGATTCTTTTTTTATTCGAGAGAGTAAACTACTATGATGTTTCCATGCAAATTTCATTACGACTGGATATTTTTTTCTGAAGAAACATGAATTATGTAAAACTATGTAGACGATAATGTGATCATAACCTACCTAGATAATTTTACGGTTTTCGATGGTTCAATCTTTATATATGAAAATATCACTAAAAAGTTTAAAATAAAATCTTTTTTAAAAAAAATTGAACCGACTTCAATATCACTGAAAAGTATAAAATAATTTAAATATTATTGAAGTTGGTGTTAGCGTACCTGCTGTGTATATTTGGCACCAACTTCAATAATATTTAAATTATTTTATACTTTTCAGTGATATTGAAGTCGGTTCAATTTTTTTTAAAAAAGATTTTATTATTTATCCTGTAAAAAAAATATTTACTAAAAAAAACTTTAGTCACCAGTTGATTTAAAAACACATTTTTTTCTTTTCTAGTTTAAAGTCGAGATGATAGATAGCATGTATCGACTAGCTAAATACCGCTATGAATGTGGTAACTATGTAGAGTCTGCTTCATATCTATACTTCTGTCAGTTGGTGATGTCGCCTACTGATAAGGTAAGTCCAAAACAAAATAAAATTAAGTTCACTTGCTTATTTATTATGTGTTGTAATAAACTAGTCTAAAAATAAGTTAAACAGAATGCGCAGGCGTAGCTTGGCGTTGGTCGGAGTCTATTCAAACTTGTGCATTGCATCGAAAATGCAACCTGTAACATTTGGGAGATATGGGTGCTCTTTACGGCTATGCTTAGCGCTTTATTACACTAAGGCCTCATTTACGGAGACGCGGGGCGTCGCGCGTCGCGTGTGGCGTGCCCGCCGCTGCACCCGCGCCCGCGCCGCAACGGCGCACTGTGGGCTGGATTCCGGCTTTCATAGACATCCGATGGGTAATATCGAAAATGGTGACTTTTATGCCTGAATATGTTTCGGAAGACTAAGTAAAATAAGCATCGCACCTCTGACCATCCTATGCAGTATATCAAAAAATTTCAAATAATTCAAGGATTGACTCCCTGAAAAATAATTAGGGCCAATTGTGCGAGACCAGAGATATTTAATTTTTTTATGTCAGCTCCATACAAATTTTTAAATAAAAAATTCTCATTAAGCCGTTTATAAGTCTGTATTGTAATGATATAATTTTGGAGTATGTACTTAGTCTTCCGAAACATATTCAGGCATAAAAGTCACCATTTTCGATATTACCCATCGGATGTCTATGAAAGCCGGAATCCAGCCCACAGTGCGGCGGTGCAACTCACTTTTTAACATACAATTTTCTTCTAAAAAAAAATCGGTCATATCATACTCCATTGCGATGGTGACTACGTATGTGTTGCACGATTACCAAATAGACTGGCAGAAGGTTCCGCCACAGGCATCGCTTCATCGAGAATCGCCGCTGCGTGCGCCGCCGCGATTAACGCCGCGTGGGACGTGACGATGCCATCCGCGGGCTCCGCCGTAAAACACGCTCCATTTCAAGCAAACGCGTGTACAATCGCTTCTCCGTAAACGCACTCACACAACGCCCTACATTTGAATTTAGTGCGGGCCGCGCCGCCACACGCCACGCGCGACGCCCCGCGTCTCCGTAAATGAGGCCTAACGGTTAACCGCGGGGGCGGCTAACCCCGCGACTAGCCTCTTTTCCAGTTTAATATGCAACTGTTTGATAGTTGTATCAGCTGCTAAGGCAACCGTGTCAGGCGGCTAGCCTATAACGTACTAGCGGTTAACCGCGGGGGCAGCTACCGCGTCAGGCGGCTGGCCGCTCGAACGAACCGCCTAGGCGGCCAACCGGTAGTGCGTTACGGGCCTTAGGCATTTGATGAAACAAAATTACTGTAATATTCTATTAAAAAAAATAACAAATTACTTAAGTTAAAGTCTGTACTTTAACTGAATTTATTCATTGTGGATATCATTTTCAGTTTCATTCAGATAGTATTCATTTTCGGCTGGAGTGTAGTATCCTTGATTTTCTTTATAGTTCTTCTCCTGAATAAAAACAAAACAAAATTATGTTAACATTGAATAAATATTAATCAATTACAATAATCCCTTATACCAGAAAGATTGTTTGAATTAATTTCTTTTTAAAACAATATCACGCTAGTCTGCCTAGCACAGCAGCCTAGAGCACGCTCTTTTCACAAAACTTCACTCAGAGTCAAAAATGTGACGTACATTTATTGGCCAAAGCTCATTGAGCGAGGATGTTCGAAGTTCGAGCTAGCATAAGTACACTATCGTAGAGAATAGTGGTGAGCTCGCTACACAAGTATGTATTCGCGACTTCGACGGATCGCCATGCTGGAAACATGTACACGAATTGCTAGTGTGATATCACTTTATACAAAAACAACGCAATGCGGCGCAATCACTGCGCCGCCATTAATACTAAGCGTTCGCACCGTGAAGGGTCCGTCGAATGTTGTTTATGCATAGGGTTGTCAGTTATGGTATTATCTTTTGATACCACCAAATTTTCATTCGAGTTCGAGTGTTATACATTTTATTACATTTGAGAAACGAATTTAACAGTCTCTATGTAGAGATATTGCCATGCACATACCGTCCCGTAATGAATAGCCATGTCGTGTCTTGGATGATGTTGAATTTTATGAGCTTTTAGCAGCATAATGGATGGATACCACTGTCCACATATTTCACATTGGTAAACCAATATACCCACGGATGTAGCATTCTCTTGACTACAATGTGTTTTGGTCACGAAATGGCCCACTTTGTACCTATAAAACAAAAAAATTATTACTTATAAAAAAATGGTTCCAATGCCATTTATCATCAAAAAATACTTCTACACCCATTTCTTGCCGTTATGCGATGATAAGTCCCAGGTTATATTATACATTATCTTCACACATACATATCCTGCTATAGAGAATTAAAAAAATATCCACCAACATTGATTCCGATGTAAAAACCGAATCACGACATCACGATTGTAGGCGCACTTTGCGACTTGAAACTGGGGAAGTCTAAATAAATAGGCACAATGAATGTAGTTAAAGGTTACTTTTTTAATTGTTGAAGCTTGTTTAAGCAAATGAGGAAATTGGGTAATACACGGTAAATATTGTAAATTATTACTTCGTACCTGTGATTATATAATTGTTCATAATTTCTGAATTTACGATCACATGCATGACACAGCAACAACTTTGGCAGTGAAAAACTGTAATACATCTTTAACCATGGGCATACCACCCAGTGTTGTTCGGCCATCTTATAAGACGAAAAAGCAATTCCACAGGCGTTGCACTCATAATTATTAGTTGTTGTATGTATTTTAGAGTGGCGTAATAATCTTGGAATACTAGTATATACTTTCTCACAAAATTCACATTGCAGAAGTGACGATGTTTTAATCTCTCTAACGCAATCTGTGTTATTTGATTTACAACATTCACTTGAATGTTTTAATGCCTGATCCTGGTGTGGCCAAACCTGAAAGCACTGAATGCACGTCCACACTACTTGCCAACGTGGCTGTATTTCCGTCACCGCATGCCTCAGGGCGAAGTGCCTTCTAAGACCAGTCTCATAAACAAAACATTTTCCACACGCGTTACAAGGATAGGATCGCATAGACTTTGGGCAAACAATGTCAAGTATTTCCTTCTTTTTGGTATAATTTAGAGTTCTGTTGAGCATTTGTATATTCTCCATTATGCGAGCATTGTTTTCTTTTACTTTTTCAAGACTGTGTTCTAGTGGGCTTAAATAATTTTCTTTGCTGTTAGAATAGTGTTCTGGAATCAATCGCTCCTCATAGTTCGTACTGCTTTGTAATGGAACATGGAGATTGTTCAAAGCCTTATCTGTCGAGTCCTTTACATAGTATTTCTGATCATTATTACTTATTTTGTAAAAAAGTTCATTCAATGGTTTCTTTTGTATCGAGGGTTCGGAAGCGTTAATTGCATAATTATCTGCATTATCTATTCCTTTTGCACTGAGATCTAAGTTAAATTTATCTAAATCATTACCTGATACAATTTTTACTATGAGGCGTGATGATTTTTCGAAGTCTTTGTTCTTTTGATTCTGTATTTT
This sequence comes from Furcula furcula, assembly GCA_911728495.1. Taxonomy (NCBI): domain Eukaryota; kingdom Metazoa; phylum Arthropoda; class Insecta; order Lepidoptera; family Notodontidae; genus Furcula; species Furcula furcula. Next base: position 21,196,114 of record OU452244.1, on the reverse strand, counting down.
ACTATTTTCCCATTCGCTATACTTAACGTGTGGAGAGGAGTTACCTTCATCCTCAAAGTTACCACACATATACTTAGAACTTGCTACACCAGATTCTATTTTACGAATTATTAGTTTAGAAGCTGACATTTTTGTTGACAAATATAAGAATTAGTTTATTTTTTTTTATAAAACCTAATGTCATGATTATTTTGTCAAATGTAATTTATGGAATGTTTAAAGAGTTTTTATTTACCTCTTAACTGGTTGATGATATTGTGAATAACTTTTTATTAGTTAATAAATTAGGTTTGGATTTTTTTTTATTTTATTACAGAATTACCTCCCCGTTTTGTGGGGTAAACTGGCCAGCGAGATCCTAGTCCAAAACTGGGACGGCGCGTTAGATGATTTGACTAAGCTGCGCGAGTTTATAGATAACGGTGGTGGTGGCGCCACCACCAACAACATGCAGGCACTTCAGCAACGCACCTGGCTCGTCCATTGGGCGCTTTTCGTATTCTTCAATCACGTTAAAGGCAGAGACCTTATCATTGAAATGTTTTTGTACAAACCTTTGTAAGTGACCACCATTATTCCTATTTTAAAACTACCCGCATCGCGTCTTTTTACAATCGATATTTTAAATTTATTCTGCGATCGCAGGTACTTAAACGCCATCCAGACGATGTGCCCGCACATTCTTCGTTACTTGGCCACTGCTGTGATAATAAACAGGTCACGAAGAAATGCGCTCAAGGATCTCGTAAAAGTTATACAGCAGGAAGCATACACCTACAGGTACAACTTAAGGTTTAAATTATCGACAACCCGATGTCTATATAATGTGTTTCGTTGTGTTTAATAATGTCATTCAACCCGAATATACTGTATAGTCTTGAGTATATGAATTTGAAGCTTTAATCTGGCTTTAAGAAATGAGTCAAACATATTATAATTCTTAAGCGCTAATTTTCAAGCGCAAAAGTTTCAGAGTCAGTCCTAGTTTAATAAATACCTATTTACTTTATTCCATAGGGATCCCATCACAGAGTTTATCGAGCATCTCTACGTGAACTTCGACTTCGAGGCAGCTCGTCGAAAGCTTAATCAATGCCAAGCTGTGCTTTTGACAGACTTCTTCCTTATCGCTTGTTTGGAAGAGTTTGTCGAGAATGCACGTCTTATGATTTTCGAAACTTTCTGCCGTATCCACCAAGTTATTAGCATTGGGTATGTATTGTTTTCCTAAATAATTTCTGTTATCTGGTATTTTTACATAATAAACGAATACTCTTGCAGTGTGGCCGGTAAGCTACCTCGTTTAATAGAATGTACCACCACAGACCACTGATACACATACAAATCTTTTCTGGAATATTAACTCGAATAATTTATCCTTAATGTAAATTAACCCACGGTGTATTAGCCCCGGCCTTTAAAGGGTTATTAAAGCGTATGGGCATACGTGGATTGAGCACTACACTGGACCATCCCATGATCGTGTTAAGAATAATCAATCAGTCAGACATTTTTTATGGTACTATTCAGTGGTAAAGAGATACTATTTTCAAACTAAACTATTTTTTTCCCACCAAATACATAGTTTATTTCCGGTCGAAAGTGTTTTACTGATTTTATTATCCCACCAAATACATAGTTTATTTCCGGTCGAAAGTATTTTAGGTACTGATTTTACCTTTGGTGAGTGTGTGTTAAGAATACGTTTCATGTCGCCAGTAATTTCAACTGATTTCGTAGCCACTTTTGACCGGTACATGTCATTATTATTAAATATCAGCCCTTGTTTTTGTCTTACTGTTGAGCACGGGCCTCCCCTCAATAGTCCACCACGCTGGCCAAGTGTGGGTTGGCGGACTTCACACGTTATTCGAAAGCTAGTTAGGCTCTCTGAGACTTGCAGGTTTCCTCACTATGTTTTCCTTCACCGAAAGCTAGTGACAACCTCACAAAGATGATTCGCACATGATTATTTAAAGAAATCAGAGGTGCGAGGCGGGTTTCGAACCTGCACACCTTGTTTCCAAGACATGCGCTCGCCCACTGAGCTGTTACTGCTTGTTAATAAAGCCATTATTATTATACCTTTGTCCCCTTTGTGACATATATCCACCCGTGTCCACCCGTGGGGTGCCGGGTTAGAATTGCATCCCCCCCCCCCTCCTCTCGTTGGGTGTCGTAAGAGGCGACTAAGCGAGAACGGGAAGACGGGCAGCAGCGTCTTTCTGTTGGATTTATCTTCCACCTATACTGCGATCCCCAAGCCGCCTGCCAAGCGTGGGGATTATGGCAACCCCTCCCTTCTAAGGGGGAGGCCTTTCTTCAGCAGTGGGCGTCTATCGGCTGCTAATGATGATGAATTATTCTAGAATGTTGGCCGAGAACTTGAACATGCAGCCGGATGAAGCGGAATGCTGGATCGTGAATCTGATCCGCAACGCCCGACTCGATGCCAAGATTGACTCCAAGTTGGGCCACGTGGTGATGGGCGCACAGCCATTGTCTCCGTACCAGCAACTGGTGGAGAGGATCGACTCCCTAGCCGTGCGATCCGAAGCTCTTACGTCGTTAGTCGAACGCAAACAAAAAACCCGCAATCAAGATGTAAGTTTTTATTTAATTAATATTTTAAAAATAAAGTATCAAACGGCCTCCGTGGGTTTATCCTGCCTTTTTTAGGTTCGTAGGCATTAATATCCATTGTGTAATTTCCAAGTAGCAAGTGAATAGACAGATTTGAAAACGTAGTATTCATTATCTTGGAACTTTATACTAAGGAGTGAGATGATTACTGTAATGGACTCAGTGTGAAGTGAAGTCAATTTTATTGTGAAGAGGGTATTTTCAAATGACTGACAGGGTTACAATCTTATTTTTAACAGACTTAAAAAAAAGGAAGTTCTGTATTCGACGCGTATGTGTGTAACAAGTATTAATAAAAACACATAAACAAATGCATCAAAGTTTTGAGTGTATTCTTCCGCGTATTTCTCAGAAATTACAAATCCGATTGTTACCTACCTCTTTCAACTTAGGAACGATAAAACTTTCATCAAAATCGGTTTAGTAGGTTAAAAGATAAGACCTGTTTGTTTCCACGAAGTTACTCTAGCATTGCCAATCGAGTTGCGTAATCGTTTCGCAAGCATTCGGATAGTAATAATGAGTTACTAAAAAGTGTTAAGAGTACAAGCATATTATATATATGCTATTTTTAGCACCAACTTCAATATATTTTCGTTCTTGAATACTTTTTAGATTGGTTTCTTTGAAGACAGTTTTTTTGTTTTTATTAATAGTTTAATTTAATTTGAATTGAATTAAAAACAAAGAGAAATTACGATTTCGGGTCGTTTTTGTATATTTGCATATTTATTTCGCTAGGATTTAATGATCGCATCTTTGTTTCAGATCCGTTGGGGAGCGCAAGAGTTTTAAGTATCTAGAATACAATGTTTATTAAGTCTCAAAAGATTAACAAATTGTTTAATTTCAGACTTTTTATGAAACAGTTTGTATTAAATATACATATTTACAACACATAATGTTTTATTGAACCAAACCAACAAAACCTGAACATCGCATTGAATTCTGTAATGGGAATTTCGGGTCAGCAATGACGAGCGAGTCGCAGATTGTATGTGTTGTGCGATGAAGTTGATAATTAGAGAGATTTTCCTTAAAAAATACTTACAAAATGCGGATTATTTTAGCTGTAAAGTGAATTAAAGTAAAACATTTTGTTACCTACTCAGGATTCGAATCGGCGACTTTCGCACACAATATAAATACTTTCATGTCCATTTATGAAATAAACCTAGGCCTACACTTTGGAAATTTCTTCGAAAAACCCCTCTGCCATGAAAATATGTGCAGAAAGATAGATAATAGTAGTAATGGCATCTCCTGTACAAATCCACTTGGTCCAGTCATGAAAACATAATATGGGAATCTCGTTTATTTTTGCTCCTCAGTGTTACGGTGGTGGTGGGAAATAACAAGCCCGCTAAGTTTCTTGCTGGATCTTCTGAGTTGTGGCCGCGTTGTGATCCAGTGGCAGCATTAAGCCTATTTTGAAAGAAATAATTTAAATTTGGATTATGTAGCGCGAATACATGGGGCTGCAAGAAATAAATATTCTGCATGATATGGAAAATTACTGGTTCAAGTAATCAAGAGTGCAGAAAATGCAATTTTCTAAATAATAATAATATCTTGGGAAAATCCACACACGGTCATCCGATCTCAAACTAGGCAGAGCCTGTACTATGGAAACCAGACAACTGATACTAATACTTATATTTTTTTATTGTAAATACATACTTAAATAGATAAACAACACCCAGACACTTGGCGGGAATCGAACCCACGACCCATCGGTTAGCAGGCAGGGTTTCACCACTAGACCAACGGGCCCGTCAATAAATTACAGTTAAATGAATAGAGATAAAGCAAGAAATAAAAAAAAGACTTCAGTTCACTTTCATGTTTTATTTTCCAACTACATACATAATAGGGCTAAATCATCAAATGCATTGAAGCTAAATACTGCACTTATTTAGTATCTTACGGCCGCACTCACAGACATCAATTAACTTTAATCGCAATAAAGTAATTTTTTGTAATCTATTTATTTCGACTCTCCGAGTCTCTTAAGATTATCTTTTAGTATTAATTACGAGATTATCGATATATCTACTCACTTTCCGCGTATTAAGTATTATTTGGCTTCTAAAGTCGAAATAATCCATTTACAAAATATGACTTAATCACAATTAACTATAATTGACGTTTGTAGGTGCGGCAGTTAATCTGTATATTTCTATGTTAAATGGTCAGCCCCAATAGTTCTCTGACCTGGTGCACCAATAAATACTATTGGAATAGTAACCAACATTTTATGGTACCTTGATGGTAATCAGGAGTGGCTTTACCTTTAGTGCAGGGTGTGCGGTGCACCCCTGTTTTAGGGGGCGCCGTTCAGGGGTGCCCACTAAGACCTCCATTTTCCAATTTGACTATACCTATACTACAGGGCGCCAGGGAATTGATTGCACACAAGCACTACATAGGCTAGAGCCAGTACTGATGGTAATAAGCTTTTATTCATTTCCCATAATCAACAGTCAGTTTAACATCAAGACTTAACAACATGAAGGCATTACATTTACCATGGAAACTTACATAATTATCTAATACTCACTGAAAGTATTTGCCTACATACCTCTGATGTAATTTATACAACTACCTACTCTACAGGCTTGATAGTAATGAATCTGGACAAAATAAAGGCCACCAATATTGTAGACAGAACAAAAAATACCACAAATATATAAAAGGTATCCTCAGAGAACACATCAGTAAATGCTGGGATCTGGTTATATATTTCTTCTACAACATGAAGGTTCCCTTTATTTGAACGAGTCATATTTAATTTACTTCCTTTTTGTTTTCTTTGTTGTCTTAGTGTCAATGGGCGTTGCAGGTTGTTCGGTTGGAGCCAGTGACGAAATGTGTTTATTTAACAGCTGCAAGATTTCTAAGCAGGTAAGATTACCACTTTTTAATGTTATGCTTTTTATCTTGGCAGTTTCTGTAAAGAATAATATAGTAATAACAGTCTAAATTGGATAGGATTTAATCAACCATTCAATAGCCAGTCACATTGATAGTATTCAGTTTTACCTGCTACTGCCGGCACAAGTGTTATATCAACGGTAGGCCCGCTGCGGTCACAGACAATTTCTGTTTTGAGAGCACAATTAGGATTCGTTAGACTTATTTTTGGTGAACTTATATAGTGTAGAAAATTCCTGAAATAAATCATATCTTATTATCTTTTATTCTTCGCTCATAGTAGAATTAAGGAGTGAGTTATTATTTCTTTACTATTTTGTTTCAGACAAACTAACCTATATGCGTGCTTACCTTGTATGAGTGACATTATCAGCAAATGGGTCAAATTTAACAGTAATTCTCTTTGCAGCTTTTAAATTGACTCCTCTTAATTGTTTACTAATTGCGGAAACGACTCCCGCGGACCTTCGAAATGTACCACTGTACGGAATAGACATACCTACTTATTTATTTCTAAAATAAACTCGTACTATGCGTTTCAATTAAAATGTGATTGTCAATGTCAAATGTGTCAAGACGCCATTGTGTGCAAGATAAAAGCTTCTTGATTGTTTGTGTGAGTAAAGCCAGAAACACATTAGGCTGATGTGTCGTGACTCAAGCGTGACCGCGTCAGCGGCATAGTGTTTTTATAGCTAGATTTAGCTATAAATCAACTTCATCAGCTACAAATAATTCGATCTAGCTATTATGCTATTTTTATCTACAATTTTTAGCTTTTTTATGTATAAGAAAGATACAATCATGACTTAAAGCGACAAGTGAAACCACAGACGTACTACAGTTGCTACGCATCCTAATGAAACTAACAGGGTGACTGTAGGTAGATTAACGTAATAGGTAACTATTCAATTCAACCGGCAACTTGCCGGATATGTGGCGGATAGTTCATTATCTATTCTCCGAAAACAGAAACATTTGTAAGTTTGGAAGTTTAAATAAGTGTTTACTAAAGTAGGATGAATTAATTGGATCACATTTAGCACTTCATCAAAATTTAACAACGTAACCTTGTAACGGCGGCGGGCATAAAATATTATGAATTTTTCAAAGTAAGAACTGCCCAATTGCTTTTTTTTTGTTTTTTCAATTACGATTACATATTTATTGAAACAGAATAAAGAAACTGACAGATGTCAAATGTGATCTATTGAATTGGGCCTACAGTAGCTGGCCTGCACAGCTCCACCCACACTTTTTTGTACGTTTACCAAAACAAAAAGTAGTGTATAATAGTACTTAGGGAGAAAGGCTTAATCTTTCTAACAGTGAAAAAATAGAACCGGAGATTGCCCCAAACATCGTAATTCACAAACTTATAACAGATATAATATATTACATCCATAGTCACGAAACAGTTTGGAAATTGTTGTGGTTGGAATCGCCTGTGAATGTTTTTTGGTCAGTGAGTTATTTTTTTATTGTACTGGCGCAAAGTACGCCCTTCACACAAAAGTTCAGACCGGAATGGTTTTCTGAACCTAAACTTCCTGAAATCAGAAATTGTAACTGATTAAAAACCCTTCAAAAACTGTTGGCTTTATTTTTTCCAAACATCTAGCTATCTTTTAGCTATTTTTATCTGCTGATCTAGCTTTCTTTTAAAAATTGAGTTGGCAACACTGGCTGGCTGCGCTGGCTGGGGTGGGTGAGGGTATGAAGCTAATACGTCAACAATGGAGACAACACTCCCAAATACATGACTGAGGTCAACGCTATCCCCTTCATTGAGGTCAGATCTCTCTTTCTAAGAGGGTAACCTTGATGTTACATGAAAAAAAAATCAGGACATCATCTTAATTTAGTGGCCTAATACGACTTACTTGGTTTGTTTAAACCTATTAAATAAGTCTAGTTGCATAATCGGTCCAAATATACGGAAGAATTTTCCGCCATACCTATTATTGGAAACGAGTTAAATAGTAGAAATCTAAATATAGGCCCCTTCAAATCTAGTAACTTCCGTGGTGTCTTACAGGTGGACTAACTCTAGGTGGTAAACCTGTAAGAATCTTTCGTTCTGAGGTTATATCGACCTGTGTGATTTTTACTTGTCTCCCGCTTTGCAAAGGAGAAAAGTGGAATTTATATTTTTCTTACTCCTCCTATATAGATTTCTAATTAAATTTGTTGTGGGTTCCAAGACAATTTAGCGTTTCCACGGGACTCGCCGAGGGTCAAACCTTGGTGTCTTGGCCTTGGTGTCTGGTGACCACTGTAGATCAGTTAATTCACCTCGTCCACTAATGACTGTACTTCAATAAAAAATGGTACTGCTGTTGCCTTTAAACGCTTTGTAAACTTATCATAATGAGACTCATCAAAATGTATACTGCAAATTCTTGCAGCTGCATAAAATTTATTTTAAGGTGGGCCTTTTGAGGTGGGCGTTAATAGCTGCGACACAGTTTTAACTAATGTAGCTATTATCGTACTTATGTAAATGTTAACATCTGTTTTAGTTCCAATAAAATATGATTTGATTTGATTTTTGAACGGCACCTTGGCTATCTATAAATTTCTTCGTTCAATATCTTTAGGAAATCTACAAGAAAATAAGAAATAAATTAATATTTACCAATTTATTTCAAATAATTTACAATCGTCAAGAATACATAGGGTCATAATAATGTAAAAAAAAATACACAAACAACCTTGTAAAATTAATAAACATTTTTTTCTGTAATATCACTTCTTTGAACTGAATACATCGTTTATTTTTTGATAATAAAATAGCGGTAGACCAAAAACTCAGTCGGAAAGTCTTCATAAAATCTTTACCATGGTCACTCTATTAAAACAATGGGAAATATTTTAAATCAGTTAATTCAACTACAAATTAAAAGAAATTTAAACCCTATACTAACAAACGAACTGAAAACGTATTATAGTACCTATCGAAAGAAGAAGTAATCGGAAATTTGGTGCTTAATGTAAAGATATCTTCGTCAATTAATTATTCACCAAATCGCACTTACGAGTGATATTTGATATTACATCCTGGATACCACTTGCTCGTACAACGCATTGTAACACCATTTTTATTATTTTAAACCACTTTATCGTGAAATTATAGTATATTGTTTGGGAACGATATAAATAGCCCGCCCTGACAGGCAGTTTCTTACTGACAATATATATATTTTTTTAATATTTATTTTTACGGCTCTGGGTACAAGCCCTTTTATCAAGCGTCAGTATTGCCATAAAATACTGACCCCTATATGCGGGATTTAAACTAGCATTTGGGTGCAATTGGCGGATGCGCAATACAGCATTATTGTAAGAAAACTCGAAGAACAGTACTAAAAATGTTACTACATTATTGTTATTGCTTTTCATATTTTCGGGTGGAAAAACAATCTTTTGATGTTGAAGTAGAGCATTTCTTTAATAGCGTATCAATATCTCGGGTAATTTCAATTATAACATGGGCCACACATCGGACTTCTTAGAAAGAGATATCAGACCTCAATTATAGGGATAGCGTATGCCTCAATCAAGTATTTGCTTAGAGGAGATACCACTGGAGAGATCATGATGCGCTAACCCCTCTGCCAAATTTTGGTCATATGGTCAGGTCATTCTTTATTTGTGTGCGTAACTTTTTGAATGTGTTGCGAGTTTATTATAGTGTGGGTATGCGTAAAATTGTATCTGTGTGCGTTTACTTCGCCTCCCGCACCCCGCAAAAGTGCCACGAAAAATTTGTTCGGGGTATCGACGCGATACTAGCTCCATTCTAATTACTCTGAGAGTATTTGGAGTTTGGACTCCATTGTTGACCATGCCCATGCCCTCACCCATGAAGCTAATAAGCTTCATGGGTGAGGGCATGGGCATGGTGAGGGCTGAGGTTTTGTGTGCGTCAAGAATCTTGTATCTAAAGTTCTGGTCATTTGAAGTTACAGATCATGTAAACAAAACCATTTTCACATGTTTTCTCGACAACTGTTACGCGGGGTTATTACGTATCTCGTTTGACAACTAAAGTGATGATCACCACAGCTAAGTGACTATCAAATAACTGTCAAACGATGCATTCGGTATTGCCTAACTTGAGTGACCAACTGAAATGACGTCATGAGCACTGATTCTCGGTGATTATCACCGTAAACCTTATTTGACAGATGTTTCTGTATCGATAACCTATAATTGGTATTATGTAAGTAAAGTGTACATCAAACTGATGGTCACCCAAGTTGCGATGACCATCGTGAAAGCAACTAATAAGGAGCAGTGTTTTATACTGTTGAAAGTGATCGACACTATTAGCCGGCTATTTGAAATGTTGACTAAAAGCATTATCAACGTAGGTAAAAATGTGTCAACTATTTTCGCAGGATTATAACTTTTTTTGTGATCTAAAGAAAGTATTTGGTTGGAGTGTATCCTTGGGGGCCATGGGGAATCGTTGGAGATTTTTTTTTCATAATCTAGGTACTCTCGCGGTACGAACGGTGTACCACCTTTAGGACGATAAACGCTTGCACGAGCTGGCCCAAAGACCATGCGGGTGGGGTAAGCGCACGTAGGTAACGACGTCCAAACCATTTTGATCATATTTTGATTGTAAACTGTTACAGCGTTCGTGTCCGCGATAATACATTGAGCTCTAATGTACTGAAGTAGGTACATACTTATTTTTGATTAATTTTGGATGCTGCTTTTCTCTTGTCACTGACCTATAGCTTAGCGGCAAATGGCATGAAAAGATGTAAAACCCTCTAACTTCATGTGTAAAACACCTAAAATTTCTTGAAAACTTTATTTTCATGAGTTATATTTTATTCATAGTTTTAGGATTTTTCACAATATCTTTGGTTTTTTTATTTGTCTATGCTCCCAAATATCCACTAGGCGAAAATACCTGCAAATCAAAAAGTACCTCTAAATGTTCTTTGTCTAAAAGGTTCGGGGGATATTGAACTTGGTCGCATAATGTCGATAAAAAAGTAGAGATGGCTAAATTACAAGTGAAGAGCACCGTAACACACCGTAGGTTGATATCCACCGAAGGCCATACGTAATACCAATGTTAACGCACTTTCGGTTGACATCAAAGTTCGGTGGACAACTGAAGCTTGATAATCACTTGGGTGGCTAAAGATACGCAATAGCCCTGCAGGACGACTATAATACGACGAAAGGACAAAATAGTGTTTGTGTTACAGAGTGTTGTGTTTTATAGTAATATATAGTTAAGTTTTATAACTCTGCGATAGTTAAGAGCCTAGATTTAATTTCCTAATAAATTACAATATAGTTTTGTGTATAAGCTCACTATCCCGAGGAGGGGTGAGCTGAATCAGTTATAGATAGCCTAGCCTAGGTCTCATAGTACTTGCTATTTGTAATTAGCGTAGGGTAATAGTATAATAGAAGTACCCACATGCCCTAGATGTGCTAAGCACATATATGAACGGCAAATAGCTATTTGCAGCTAGGTCCCAAATCTAGGAACCAACTCAGGACCTAGATCTGGGTCCGCCTTGGTGGGTCTAAGTGCCTAAACAACACTGATGTACATATTTCCATAGTTATAGGCAGTTGTTCTATCGCATATCATGTTTTCTAGGGTTTTCGCTATGACCTAGGTCCCTAGGTGGTCTAGATCATAGATATACAGATAGTACACATCGCAGGCTACCTATCGGTACTATTTGTGGGCATGTGGATGCTACGGGCAGGGCGCAGGCGAAGTGACAAGCGGCCAAAGCATAGTCGTCGCGCCCCTATTACAGTATTTATCGGCCTGTAGTTCCCTAACAGAAATAGATAGATAAACCCTATGTACACCGTTAGAAAGCTGCTTACACGCACTTTCTAACGGTATAGGTATCATGTATGTGTCTAGAATAGCCTAAGTAGAATAAGTGAAAATGTACAGTTTTGATAATAAAAATTAAACGTTAGTGGCTGCCTCGGTGGGGCTCTCGTTACGGTAAAGTTCCCTGCAAGGATAGTAAATGCGCATTCGGCGCCACTGTCGGTGAACAAGCAAGCGGTCGACGCGGGAACTAAAAGCAAGATATAAATAGAAGAAAAGAATATTCAGTACGAAGAGCGCCACCGTCGAAGCCACTATCAAGCTTGCTATCAAATTGGGAGTTCTTATTTCACGGACACCTTGTAACCAACCTACATTGTAACCAACAGCGTCAACACTCTTCGGCGGGTTCATACCGTACCAGCGATAGCTACAGACACACAGGACGTCAGTGGCTCGTGCATTCGGGTCCGCCCGTCCTGCACAACAACCTTCCGCAGAATTTAGCTGAAGTTTATTTTAATTTATCTAGCACTATATCACGTCCATCTGGCACTGCATTTAACTATGAATTATATACGAAAAACTAACAAAATTCACCAAAAATGCACAAACTAGGTAACGGCGTCAACACGAGCTGTGATAGTTTTTTTTTTCGATACTCTATTTGTCTATGGAACGTTAGTGAAGTTATGAAATACGCGTACTACCGATACCGTTATTATAACAATAACCATTATTATACAATGATCGTTTTTCTAACAAAAACTTCAATACCGAGCAGCAACAGGGGAGTGAAAATATTATGAGTTCAGTAGAAATTGAATTGTAATTATAACAAAATGGGAACAATAATGCCGGTATTTTGTTTTGTAGTTTTTGGGGGTGCGTATATTATAGTGCGCCAGCACTTGCGCACTATAATATATTTTGCGTAGACTGAGATCTTTCAAAATACCCACTGTGGTCATATCGGCCAGATGGAGGTCCTTATTTATTTATCATCTGTTTCCCTATCAATCACATTTTGTTCTTCTTGTACACAGTTCTTCCGTATTTGGGCTGCTCCAACCCATAATCAGACTGATTAAGCAACTAGACATATTTAATCGGTTTAAACTTAAAGCATAATAATAATATAATAATATCCTGGGACAATTCACACACGGTCATCTGATCCCAAACTAGGCAGAGCCTGTACTATGGAAACCAGACAACTGATACTAATACTTATATACTTTTTTTTTGTAAATACATACTTATATAGATAAAACACCCAGACACTTGGTAAACAAGCCAAGTAAGTCGTATTATGCGACGAAGTTAAAAAGATGTCCTGATTTTTCATGAAACATTAAGGTTGCCCTCTTAGAAAGAGAGATCCGACCTCAATGAAAGGGATAGCGTTGACCTCAGGCATGTATTTGGGAGTGTTTCCTCCACTTTGACCCTAATAGCTTCATGTCTCCTACAGACATGTATCCATAGAGTTTCTTTTGAAAGTAAGCAAGAAGCTGTATCATTTCATTTCCCATTATTTCCCTTCCCCTCATGTAACTTTGCCCCTCCCTAACTAAGTTTTTATCATCTGTGTTTTGTAAACTTTTGTAGTCTATGGTTAAATATGGGAACATGGCCGTCTGTCAAATGGAAATGTTTCTATAGTGGTTATGATTTACATCAACGAGCGAAATCAGTGACACAATTCGATCACATTGTGATAATTTTTCTCCACGACAAAACCACATAAATCGACACTTTATAATTTTAATTGATTTGGATCACCCGCCGATATGTACCCCGTTGGTCAAGGTAGGTACATTCATATAAATGCGATCGGGGGCATCGCTCTTTGTTCGAACGCCCTAAATATTATTGCTGGACATGTATTCTTTTAAGTGCCTCCAGTAAAGTGTAACTTGATGTCGTAAGCTTACAGCTTATATATAGCAGAAAACTTGAATCTGAAAAACAATCATGTTCCCATATCAAGTTTTTGTAACATGCTTAACAGTAAGTTTTGCCTATAAATCAGACAATCTATAAACGCACACCGCTCGGCAATATTTGCTATCGTTCCAGGAGAGGCAGATTAAATTTTCGAATGCAAATTACAATATTCAAAGTTTTAATCATAATTGAATAATCTAACCTTTATATTTGTTTATCTGTTTATGTTATTTTTTTTACATTGACCAGTATTATTGAGCTAGGTATATTTAAATAAACGGTTTAATCGAATTTTGTGTAAACTTTAGAACCTTTATAATATACCTTTATACCTTGTTTTAATTTACTAGATCAAAAATGAAACAAAGTATGAAGGCGTAATGATTAAACGGTGGCCAGCCAAATAGGACCAGTAGGGTCATATATAATATATTCAACCCTACCAATTGTCTTTGGCTGGCCATTGATCAGCCATCATGCCTGTATTCACACATTTACTGTTCAATTATTTATCTTTTAAAGAAAAACAGGTTATAGTTCAGTGAAGTTTCACTTGTAGAACTTTATACATAAAATATGTGAAATGAACATACTCAAAACAAATATTTTCTTAATAAGAACTCCAGTTTGGACACAGTAGTGAGAGTGTTGAGGTTGTATAAGTGTATGAACAAGTTGTATATATGGATGAATGTGTCAAGTGGGTGTGAATGGCCAAATCTGAAACAATAGTAAGGTAATAAGTAGGATGTAGCTCTATTCCTTTACAAACTTTAACACAACCTTCCCTTGATGTTGTTGGTGATTATATACCTGTAAGTAAGCACTCTGTTAATTATGTAACCTCAAATCCCACTGAAATTGTTATGTTTAGTGATGAAATTGGTAAGGACATGGGCCACTATTTGTCAGATATTATGAAGGGACATTCTGTCATAAATCATTGTATGCCTGGTATGACCTATGCCAATTTAATGGACAAAATATCTAGACATATATTTAGCCGGGATTCAACATTGATTATCTTGATAGGAAATAGAGGAAATGTGTCCAAAAAACTGTTATATAAATATCAAGAGATGTTATCAAATATTGACGTTAAAAAAGTTGTAATGTTCACATTTCCCTACAGTAAGGGTTTGCCACAGGATGAAAATACTAGTAGATATAAGTTAAACTTGACATTACACACATTGACACACTGTAATGTTTATGACATGGAAAATAAATTTAATTTAATAGACATTAATAACTTTAAAGTTAATTTTTATATGACAAAAGATAAATATTATCTTTCTAAATATTGTAAAAGAGAGATAGCTATGTCGCTATCATATTATTTTTACACATCAGCCAAGAACTTGGCTACACAGGTTGCTTCTTTTGAGCAACATAAATTTGACATTCATGTTAATCCAGCCAAGAAGTTGGCTATCAATAATGACAATCTAATTAATTTAAATTAGACTATACGACAACAGAGACCAACTCTGGCATTTTTGATAAAAATAATTGCAATATAAGCATTATGCAAAGCCCATGTAATATTAATACTAAGTTGCATCAAAATATAGTACCATGTATCAACCTGGTGCATCAGAACATACAAGGAATGTTGGGCAAAGACTTAGAAATTGAATTGTTCTTGAACGGTCACAACATAGATATTTTTTGTGTTACTGAACATTGGCTAAAAGATGACCAGTTCATGTTCAATTTTAACAACTACCAGGTTGCCAGCTCGTTCAGCAGAGTAAACATGATACGCGGGGGCTCTTTAATTATTATGAAAAATAATATTAAATATAAAGAACGTACTGATGTAGTGAGCCTTTCTGTTGAACGTGTTATTGAATTAGCTTGCATTGAGACTGGGCAGTTTTTGGTGCTGAGCGTATATAGACCCCCTTGTGCATCATATGATGTTTTTGAAAATATATTAGAAACTGTTTTACACAAATTGTCACACACTAATAAATCTATCATTGTCTGTGGAGACTTCAACATAAATATACTGGAAAATACTAATGTAACTAGTAAATTTATAACCTTATTTAGATCACACAATTTGTATAATATTTTCTTTGAGCCAACTAGGATAACCTCTTTTAGTGCAACATGCATTGACAACATTTTTACAAGTTTGAAACCCACACACAAAGAAATTATTAGTAAACTGGATTCCGACCACTGTGGTCTAGTTGTTACATTTCCTAGTAAAATCATCAAATTTCAACGAAACATAACATTTGTTCCTATAAATAAACACCGCTTATGTCAGTTTAAAGCCGCCTTGACTGACAGCCTACCTGTGTTGCCCTGTCATGGCGATCCGAATATATTATACAATTCTTTGTTCCGAGAAATCGATAATCGATTTGTAAAAATTTTTAAGCCCAAAACTGTATCGATTAATAATTGTGTATCGTTTAATGACTGGGCGACTGTTGGTATACATACCAGTCGGAGAAAACTGTATGAGCTTTATAATGAAAAATCTGTTAATTCCTCTCAGCTCTTTAAAGAATATGTAAAAAAATACTCAAAAGTTTTCAAGCGAGTCTGTTCGATAGCTAAGTCGAATTTTTTAAAAAATAAAATCCGAAATGCGGATAATAAGATTAAAACTACATGGAATATTATAAATAGCGAGACTGGTAGGTCATCAGTAAGAAATAATGATTTTTGTCTACATGTTAACAATAAAGATGTAACAGCGGATTTAGATGTAGCGACAGAGTTTGAAAGGTTTTTTAGTGATGTTCCTATTAATATAACGAAAACTCTGAATTCCTCGTCCACTTCCGCTGAAATAATATTAAATGAAAATGTACCACAGTGTGACACAGCTTTTAAATACTCTTTTGTGACTGCTAAAGACATCATAAAAACTTTTAAACAACTTAACCAGAAAAAGACGGCTGATGTATGGGGGCTTTCTGTCCAAATAATAGCTTATATAATTGACATTATTGCTCCTCAATTAGCAGTTATATTTAATAGCTGTGTCAAGAATGGAGAGTTTCCTGACCTCATGAAGCACAGTAAAATAATACCTTTATTCAAGTCTGGTAGTACCACTGAACCTACGAATTTCAGACCAATTTCGGTGTTGCCAGCCTTGAGTAAAATTTTTGAAAAGCTTCTTTTGGATCAAATGTTAGGTCATTTCAATAAATATAACTTGTTTCATGATAAACAGTTCGGCTTTAGAAAGAATCGGTCCACCACTGACGCGGGAGTCGAATTAATAAAATATGTATATGAGGCTTGGGAGGAATCACAGAACGCCCTTGGTGTATTCTGTGATTTATCCAAAGCTTTTGATTGTGTAGATCATGATACGATGGTCAGGAAATTACGCCACTATGGTATAAGGGACAGAGCTCTTGACCTTTTAACTTCATATTTACATAATAGAATTCAGAAGGTTGACATTAACGGTAAGAGATCTCCTGGTTCTGTGGTCTCCATGGGCGTCCCTCAAGGTTCAATATTAGGCCCATTTCTGTTTTTAATATATATTAATGACTTACTCTACTACGTAGGGGACAAACTAAATGTTGTATTGTTCGCTGATGATACCTCTCTTTTATTTAAAGTCAGGCGTAAACTCTATGAATACGACGAAGTAAACAATGTACTTTCTAAAGTTGTCCATTGGTTCAATGTTAATAATTTGAAACTTAATGAGAGCAAAACCAAATGTGTGAAATTTGTAACACCAAATGTAAGACAGGTGGCAACCAATGTGGAAATTAATGGAGCGAAGTTGGACCTTGAGGAGTCGACTGTGTTCTTAGGTATAACAATTGACGCTAAACTACAATGGGGCCCCCACATTAAGAAATTGTCAGGTAGACTGAGTTCCGCGGCTTATGCAGTTAAAAAAATAAGACGTTTAACTGATATTGAAACCGCTAGAATTGTTTATTTCAGCTATTTCCACAGTATTATGTCTTATGGTTTATTACTGTGGGGATCTTCTGCAGAACTTAATACCATTTTTATTCTGCAGAAAAGAGCTGTGAGAGCCATTTACAATCTGGCTCCTACTGATTCACTAAGGGAAAAATTCAAAGAAATAGATATTCTAACGGTTGTTTCGCAATTCATATTTGAAAATTTAGTTTATATTCAGAAAAATAGTGTATCTTTTAAAAAGTACAGTGCGATTCATAGTGTTAATACCCGGAACAAACACAATCTTGTTTTACATTCCACACGTCTCCACAGAACAAGCAAATCGTTTATGGGCCAAAGTATACGCTTCTATAACAAACTGCCACAGGATATCCGAGATCTTCCACTGAATAAATTTAAACCTTTGATAAGAAGCCGGTTGTCGAAAAAGGCTTATTACAAAATCTCGGATTACCTAGAGGATAAAGCTGCGTGGGCTTGAACTGCTCAACTCATGCAAGCTTAGAATTGTAGGCTTACAGTTTGTAACACCTCTTAATCTGGTGGATTACTGATGGCTGTTTCACAAGTCAATTGATTGATAATATAAAGATTATGTGAAAGTGTTTTGTGTCTTGCCTGTCGAGGTACTACTTAACAGCAGAAGTTAAATGTGAGCCACTGTGATTTTGGTTCGGTCATGCTCGCCATCGAAAAGTCTTTGCTTGTGGCGGCTTCGTGTGGCGGGTCACCCCCTTCCCTCTAATATGGTTGAGGGGAGTGATGGCTGCTGCTCGAGTCAACTCGTGCGCGGGTGCTGCTTGGGGGGACTGGTCCGACTTCTATCCATTTGGCCTTTTAGTTTGTCTTAATTTATTGTTTTCTTCTTTTCTCCCTTGCTTTATGTTTCGAATGGCAGGACACAATATCGCTAATGTCGATTCATTTGTAACAAAACAATGTTTAAAAAAAAAAGTGAAAAAATGACAAGCCCGCTGAGTTTCTTGCCGGATCTTCTCAGTTGAGGCCGCGTTGTGATCCGGTGGTAGCTTCTAAAAAATGACGATTCAAAAGTGCTAGCGTTAAGCCTATTTGAAATAAAGATTTTTGAGTTTGAGTTTGAGTTTGAGTAGTGAAGATTACTACAAGGAGTTTCAAGCCCAATTTTCAGGAATACTAAAACTGATATAGTGAAAAAATAATATAGTGTTTTTTTTTAAATCCACGCATTTGATTCCTGAGTAGGAATATTAATTTTTTGTAAAAATTCAGTGTTGCAGTTTTAGTGTTCATCCAAATTTTCCTAATTTCTAATATCCTTTGTTACTGGGACTTGTATAGGACTGACTTATTACCCGTGTAATAAATTTTTGGGGTAATTGCTTTGTTCCATTAGGCCTCTAATATCTTGAATCTCTTGAATTAAAACTGAGTAATATTCATTAAATTGCGATTTGGAAGTTTGGATAAGAGTATTATCTTTGTTAGACTAAAATAGCCTATTACTGATACTTAAGCCCCCCAAAAAAAACTCCATTCTATGTCACTGCATTGTTGCTATGTTAATACGGCCATAATCAACCCTAAGCCATATACTCATTTAGTCTAAGGATAAATATCACCAATTATCATTAGGTAATATTCATAGGGAAGGAAATATATGCATTATTAATATTAAAAGTGTCATTTAGTTTAGGTAAAAATACATTTGAATAATCTTTACACTCCATAGGAGCCGTTACACCATAATTATCGGGTGTAGCGGTCTATGGGCACGTCAGTTATGTGGGCTCGATAGATTGGGGATCGGATGGGACAGGTCCAGCGGGGGAGACGAGCGCCGGCGTGGGCGTGGGCGTGGTCGCTGGCGCGGCGGCGGTCGCGGGCGCGGTCGCCAGCGCGGGAGCGGGCGCGGGTGCGGCCACGGGCGGCGCGGCGGGGCAGGCGCTGAGCCTGGTGTCGCCGCCCGTGCCGCCCGTGGACCTGCCGCTGCTAACCTGCCCGCGCCGCCCCAACCTCGGCCACGAAGGCCGCCCCATCATGCTGCGTGCCAACCACTTCCAGATCTCCATGCCGCGTGGATTCGTCCATCACTATGACGTCAACATACAACCCGATAAATGCCCCAGAAAGGTGAGGAAGGCGATCGCACTTAATATATGTGGTGCCGCCATCGAGTATGGTCAGACTTTATCTGGAGCTCTCTTCCGAGATTTTTCCTTGAATTTATTTGTGTTGTTTCCTTCAAAACTATTTAATATAATGTCCAAATCTCTCCATTCAAGGTGAACAGAGAAATAGTCGAGACCATGGTAAACAGTTATAATAAAATATTTGGTGCGCTTAAACCCGTGTTTGATGGCAGAAATAACCTTTATACGAGAGATCCCCTACCAATTGGCAATGATAAAGTGGAGTTGGAGGTAATATTGCCCGGTGAAGGAAAAGATAGAGTATTCCGGGTAACCATCAAATGGGTGGCTCAGGTAAAGATTTAAACAATATCTACTGTTAAAATCCAATAAACTAGCTTTTACGCACGTAAACCACATATAATTTTTAGGTATCATTATTTGCATTAGAAGAGGCACTAGAGGGTCGCACGAGACAGATACCATATGATGCTATACTAGCTCTTGATGTGGTGATGAGGCACTTACCCTCCATGATGTACACTCCGGTTGGTCGTTCGTTCTTCTCATCGCCAGAAGGATATTATCACCCTCTTGGTGGTGGCCGAGAAGTGTGGTTTGGTTTCCACCAGTCTGTGAGACCGAGCCAATGGAAAATGATGCTTAATATTGACGGTAAATCCTTGAACCTTTAATTCCGTCTTTTTTTTTGTGTACAATAATAAGACTAAAGACTAATTATTTTTAGTGTCCGCAACTGCGTTTTACAAGGCTCAACCAGTCATAGAGTTTATGTGTGAAGTATTAGATATTCGGGATATTAATGACCAAAGAAAGCCATTGACAGACTCTCAGAGAGTTAAATTTACTAAAGAAATAAAAGGACTTAAAATAGAAATTACACATTGTGGTACCATGAAGAGGAAATACAGAGTATGTAATGTGACCCGTAGACCTGCACAAATGCAATCGTAAGTTTATACACACCAATAACATGCAATACCCAACACTTTAACATATTATGTACTTACCTACCATGTATCTATGTGATACACAATGATTAACCACGTAAAATTACTCACAAATCGGAATATATTAATGGTGTTTTGTTTCAGGTTTCCTCTACAATTAGAAAATGGACAAACTGTAGAATGTACTGTAGCAAAATATTTTTTGGACAAATATAAGATGAAATTACGATACCCACACCTGCCGTGCCTGCAAGTGGGGCAGGAGCATAAACATACATATTTACCTCTTGAAGTATGCAACATTGTACCTGGTCAGAGGTGTATTAAAAAACTAACAGACATGCAAACCTCAACCATGATTAAAGCAACGGCGAGATCAGCTCCAGACAGGTAAATCTAAGAATGAGAAGCTACAAATACTGTGTGACCACACTGTAGTCAGTGTGGTCACAGCACTGCATTGTGATAGATAACGATTAGCAACATGCTTGCCTATGGACTGCCCCTTGTCACCTGATCCATTGGTTATTAAATCTCTTGATCCCAGTAAAGGAGATTGACCATTTTTTACGGACATTGGGCCAAATGCTGCCCAGGCATGGGAATACTTTTATTTTTTTGGACTCAACTTATCTTGGAATTGAAAATCGAGACTACAAAGCTGTCACTTTCATATAGAGCTTACAAAAAAAAACTTGTTTCGAGCGAGACTACCAAGGTCGGGACCGGACTCGGGAGGTAGAATAAGTAAGATAATAATATTGTTTAACATAAAGGTTAAAAAAAATCAAAGTTAAAGCACCACAAAGCCATATAGGATAAGTTTTTAGGTAGGTAGTATTTATAGCCCCGTGGATGTTTAATTTTTTTTTCTTAATGTCTTCATGTAAGGAAAAACATAAAAGTATTCCCATGCCTAGGCAGCATTTGGTCCAAAATGGTCAATCTCCTTTATTAGCTGCAGTGCCGTTTACACCATGTTTACACACTTTGGCAGTATATTTCACACTTCTGCCTCGACAGCCAAAATTATTGTTAAAAAAGTATTTTGAATAATTAGCTTTCTCGTGAATCAACCCCTAACTGGTTGATGCTAATGTGATTTCCACTTTGTGTAATAAATACTAATTTAAACATCATTCGCTTACTATTAGCAGCTTCGCATTATCTTACCTTTAGGTAACGGAAAAATCATGTAAGAAGTAGTGTTTTAAACTTACATGGCGATTTACAATACTATTTTGACTCACGGGTAAATAAATCATCCAGGCAGTAAACCCTTGAGTTAAAATATTTCATGTAAGAAGTACGTAATTCAAAAAGTGGTAAATATTTTAGTTACGCAAGTAGAACACGCATGTGACGGGCCCGTTGGTCTAGTGGTTAGACGCCTTGGATGATACCCGATGGGTCGTGGGTTAGATTACCACCAAATGTTTAGATGTTATTTATCTAAGTATGTATTTACAAAAAAAAAATGTATATTAGTGTCAGTTGTCTGGTTTCCATAGTAGAGGCTCAGATAGTTTGGGATCTGATGACCGTGTGTGGATTGTCTCAAAATATTATTATTATTATGTCGAGTACCCGCATACGATGGACAAAATCTTTACAAAATTAGTCGCAAATATTCTAAGTGCTAATCGATTCTCGCTTTTTTAAAGGGAACGAGAAATCAACAACCTTGTACGCCGCGCTAACTTCAACACGGATTTATACGTGAAGGAGTTTGGTCTAACAATATCAAATAACATGATGGAAGTCCGCGGACGAGTGCTGCCGCCGCCCAAGCTGCAGTACGGTGGCCGCGTGTCCTCCCTCGGCGGTCAAGTAATTATATTCTTTTTAAATATTTTTTGCACACTTTTCTTTACTTTGATCATTATATTATTATTTATACGTAAAAAATATCTTCACTTACATAAAAATAAAAAGTAGTGTTAATGTGTAACATAGAACAAGGATCATCGGAGATCATCCTTGAGATCATCGGAGAACTTGATGTTAAGCATGCCGGACCATTCCACAGTATTTTATGACAAATCTTTTGCTGTTCAAGCCGTCAGACTGTGGAACGCATTGCCTATCCAAGTCAGGAAAGCTAAGTCCTTGCCTAGTTTTAAATATCTAGTTAAAAAACATTATCTCTCTTTATAATCGTAATTAAAAAATGTATTTTCTATTTTATATTATATACTACTATTATACAGGGTGTAAGGGACATCGTACCGAAAAAAAATTATAAGACGTCAAATAACGTCCGTTACAACATTACAGTAACCATTTATATGGTAAATGACAAATGATTAACTTATTAATTTTCGAGCATGAAATGAATATATGCGGAATAATGTTTATTTTTCAAATTACATTGCTAATTTTCTAAAATAATAATAGTTAATTGCCTATTAATTAATTGCCTATGTACTGTTTTTGTGAATAAAGAATAAATAAATAAATAAATAAAAATAAAATAAAAACACAAATAATTAATTGATTGTTTTTAAATTAAAATTAGGCTTTATTATTATACCAATAATGATGTTATACTAATTTTATTTAAAAAAAGTGATTTTTTTTTTGGAAATTCATGAAAAAGCCGATGAAAAATTTCAACACTAGGATGTTCAGAATCGTGTTCTGGATCCCTGGTATCGGTTTTCGGTACGATGTCCCTTACACCCGTTATATATTTTCTATTTTTTTCTTCTTCTCCTATTCAACAATAAAATTTTAGTTTTATTGAAGTGCACCATCAACTGCCCAGTTTCTCTTTCTCATTTTCTAGTTAGGTTGCCTGGAAGAGATTGCTTTTTAGCGATAAGGCCGCCTTTGTACATTGATATCATCAACGTATTGTTCAATTTACATGTAACTTTTGGTGTACAATAAAGTGTATTTATTATTATTATTATTAACATAGCTACAATACGTGCAAATAAGCACTGAGATTGAAAGGCAGTGTTATGAAGGTAGAACAACAAACTAGGTGGTAGGTTCCTTGTGCAAGGAACCGTCCAGGCAGGTACCACCGCAGTGTCAGATATTCTGCCGCCAAGCATCAGCGTGTAAACATTGCTGTGTTCCGGTGTGAAGAGCACTGTAGCTGGTGAAATTACTGGACACAAAAGACTTAATATCTAAATAATAATAATCTTAATATCTATCTATATCTACTTATCTAAAGGGTCGGCAACGCGATAGTGATTCTTCTGGTGTTGCTAGCGTCTGTAGGCTGTGATGACTGCTTACCATCAGGCGGGCCGCATGCTTGCTTGTCACCTTGGTTGTATAAAAAAATAACTCTGCCGGGTTCAGAGTTCCGTACGGGTTTGACACTCAGTTTCTTTCATATATTTCACACCAGTGCGCTTCTAGCGGTAACCAACAAGTAAAATTTACTGGAGAAAAATAACAGTGATCGATTTGGTAGTAGACTATGTAGTGCGTACTACAGAGGAGACGCTCGTTTATGCGAAGCACGTCGGCTGGCTTACGCAACGTATAGGCTTTTAATGGTAACTAGCTGACCTGTGCAGCTCCGCCCGCGCTTTTATTACATTTTGCTCCCCTTTTCTCCCTCCTCCCTAGATTTATCTCTCTCCATATCTCTCTCTCTTATAAAAAAAATCTAGTTATATGCTCTTTCTCTCCTCTCTCTTTCCCCCTCCCGCTTCGGTTTCCGTCACACTCCCCCTCTTCCTACCCTGTTATCCCCTCTCTGAACCCTCTCCCCCTCTCTCTTCTACGAACTTGCTCCTTCTCACTCCCCCCTTACTCCACCTAACTCCCCCGATCCCTCACCCCATCGCCCCCTTCTCGAATCCCCTCTCCCTCTTTCTCCTCTCGTGCACCCTCCTCTCGTTCTATATATCCTCGTCAATCATGGTATCAGCGGCATTAAATATACTTTATGACCTATTCTCAGACCTCCCCGATATGCACACATAATTTCATACATATTGGTTCACCCATCTATTTAATGACCTTGCCTTATGTAGCTTAACCTTAACCTAGCGGTATGAAATATACTGTAGGACCTATTCTCAGACCTACCCGATATGCACACTTTCATACAAATCGGTTCACCCATCTATTTAATGACCTTACCTAACGTTGCTTAACCTTAACCTACCGGGATAAAAAGTATCCTATGTCCGTTTACTGGTTCTAAGCTACCTCCCCACCAATTTTCAGCCGAATCGGTTAGGCCGTTCTTGAGTTATAAATAGTGTAACTAACACGACTTTCTTTGATATAATATATAGATTAAAGTTCTATAGTTATTGTATGTTCAATTTCACCGATAGATGGCGCTGTTCATAATGTAAATCACGCTAACATCGTAAATTACTGTCTAATGATATTCGATAATGAAAGTGAAGTTTTCCGCATCTTTTATTGTTGCGACTGTAATACATACATAATCTAGTTTGGATCCGCTCGGGATTTACAGATTTTAACTTTTCAAAGATATAATGTCCTATTGCTATCAGCAAAGTACTTAGAACAATACAGAAATCTAATGAAAATGTCCTGGGTGTACTGGACCGGCTTACCCCTTACAAAAATTGACGCTTCGCCAATGCCATATCTTATGCAAACTAAATGTCTGCTCAGTCCCTATTGTATATAGCGTAATAATACATATCTTAATGATTAACTGATCAGTCTATAATTACCCTATTCACATACAAAGGAAATTATGTGGTAATATGTGCAAGTAATGTTTCACTGCTTAGCCTCTATGAAACATAGCGTGATGTTTTATATACCAACTTACACCTTGACTTCTACACAACACATCAGTGAAAGTCCTATCAAAATCCATCCACGGGTTTTCAAATGATACCTGGACGAACAGAACGACAGACAGACAGACAATAATTCCAAAAAAAATTGTTTTGGCCTCTATGTCGATAGTATAGTACCCCCACATAGAAATTTTGGAAAAATATTCAATGTACAGAAAAAGTGCTCTTTGAGTTTTATTATAGTACTAGCTGACCCGTGCAGCTCCGCCCGCGCTTTTATTAAATTTTGCTCCCCTTTTCTCCCTCCTCCCTAGATTTATCTCTCTCCATATCTCTCTCTCTTATAAAAAAAATCTAGTTATATGCTCTTTCTCTCCTCTCTCTTTCCCCCTCCCGCTTCGGTTTCCGTCACACTCCCCCTCTTCCTCTTCCTGTTATCCCCTCTCTGAACCCTCTCCCCCTCTCTCTTCTACGAACTTGCTCCTTCTCACTCCCCCCTTACTCCACCTAACTCCCCCGATCCCTCACCCCATCGCCCCCTTCTCGAATCCCCTCTCCCTCTTTCTCCTCTCGTGCACCCTCCTCTCGTTCTATATATCCTCGTCAATCATGGTATCAGCGGCATTAAATATACTTTATGACCTATTCTCAGACCTCCCCGATATGCAAACATAATTTCATACATATCGGTTCACCCATCTATTTAATGACCTTGCCTTATGTAGCTTAACCTTAACCTAGCGGTATGAAATATACTGTATGACCTATTCTCAGACCTACCCGATATGCACACTTTCATACAAACCGGTTCACCCATCTATTTAATGACCTTACCTAATGTTGCTTAACCTTAACCTACCGGGATAAAAAGTATCCTATGTCCGTTTACTGGTTCTAAGCTACCTCCCCACCAATTTTCAGCCGAATCGGTTAGGCCGTTGTTGAGTTATAAATAGTGTAACTAACACGACTTTCTTTGATATAATCATGATATAATATATAGATTAAAGTTCTATAGTTCAGTTTCACCGATAGATGGCGCTGTTCATAATGTAAATCACGCTAACATCGTAAATTACTGTCTAATGATATTCGATAATGAAAGTTTTAAGTTTTCCGCATCTTTTATTGTTGCGACTGTAATACATACATAATCTTGTTTGGATCCGCTCGGGATTTACAGATTTTAACTTTTCAAAGATATAATGTCATATTGCTATCAGCAAAGTACTTAGAACAATACAGAAATCTAATGAAAATGTCCTGGGTGTACCGGACCGGCTTACCCCTTACAAAAATTGACCCTTCGCCAATGCCATATCTTATGCAAACTAAATGTCTGCTCAGTCCCTATTGTATATAGCGTAATAATACATATCTTAATGATTAACTGATCAGTCTATAATTACCCTATTCACATACAAAGGAAATTATGTGGTAATATGTGCAAGTAATGTTTCACTGCTTAGCCCCTATGAAACATAGCGTGATGTTTTATATACCAACTTACACCTTGACTTCTACACAACACATCAGTGAAAGTCCTATCAAAATCCATCCACGGGTTTTCAAATGATACCTGGACGAACAGAACGACAGACAGACAATAATTCCAAAAAAAATTGTTTTGGCCTCTATGTCGATAGTATAGTACCACATAGAAATTTTGGAAAAATAATCAATGTACAGAAAAAGTGCTCTTTGAGTTTTATTATAGTATAGACTTTGATTATATATACGTCTAGATAGCGTGTTCGATGTTCAAACACTTGACAATATCAAGTATACCAAAACATCAAATTGGTATACTTGGTTGTTTAGTATCACTTGAACTCTACCGATGGTTTGTGCTCGCAAAAAAAAAAACTTTTTGCCGAATTGTGTAATCAAATCGTGAAAATATTAACTAAGTAAAATTAATAAAGATCCTAACTTAATTTTCCATTCATAAGTCTTAAGATTCTGTGAGGGATTATTATAAAAACTCGATTGTTTTTTACGACAATTTGTACATTGTCCGACTAGACTGGTGTGGCTAGGTAATAATGGGGGAATATATCTTAAGTCTGGGGTAATTTTTCTTTTGACAAAAATGAATTCAATGAAACTTAATACGTAGTTAGTGACCAAAACATGAAATATATCAATTATAATAATTTTAATTTATTTTTTTGATAAATTAATTACTTTTATATAGGTAAGTACTTAGAAGTATTTTTTCTTCCTGGTCATGAGGCAAATAAGACGTTCACCTGATGGTAAGGGACACGCCATTTAATTTAATTTCAATTCTTTTCAAATCAAATCTTTTATTTTATTTTATTTTATTTTATTTTATTTTATTTTATTTTATTTTATTTTATTTTATTTTATTTTATTTTATTTTATTTTATTTTATTTTATTTTATTTTATTTTATTTTATTTTATTTTATTTTATTTTATTTTATTTTATTTTATTTTATTTTATTTTATTTTATTTTATTTTATTTTATTTTATTTTATTTCGATAACGCTATGGCTATTTATGGGAAAAATATTTATAACTGGAGATCCCCAAACACGCACACAACCACAAATGACGCGAGTGTACAACGAGGCCTGCACGCACACACGAATAATGAGGTTGTTATACTTATTAACGTAACGTTACAAGACTAATAGGTATCTAGACGTATATATAATCAAAGAGTATAGATATAGATAATATAATTTTGAAACTGCATTTAACCAATTTTACTTTTTATGGAATGTTTATATTTTTTACAGCAGGCTTTGCCGAATCAGGGCGTGTGGGATATGCGAGGAAAACAGTTCTTTATGGGGGTTGAAATACGAGTGTGGGCCATCGCATGTTTTGCTCCTCAGAGGACAGTGAGGGAGGATGCACTCAAGTAAGAACATATTTTAATTGCAATTTGCAAACATTATAGTTACAGATTAGGCAAAACTCAACAGGCTTTATGGAATCTGCTTACTTAAGTTGTTCCGAGTTTCATTTATAATTATTATTTAGATCTACCGGTCTTTTTAATTTTCACTAATAATCACCGCGGATCTCCTATACTAGAAAGCAATATTACTACACACATTCCTAGCACATTTATTTTATTTTTTTTGTTCACTTTTGGTAGCTACAAAATACATACACGACGAATTGAGAACCTCCTTCTTTTTTGAAGTCGGTTAAAAATTAAGTACTAAAACCTTACAAGAATATGTAAAGTGCAAAGTAATTAAATTATAATAATAAGTGGAAAGTATAAACTGTTGCCCCCAAACTAAGTGTAAATTAAATAGGGTAGCGCTATAATATAAATAACTGTTAACAGAAACTTCACGCAGCAGCTGCAAAAGATATCGAACGACGCCGGCATGCCGATCATCGGGCAGCCCTGCTTCTGCAAGTACGCGACGGGGCCGGACCAGGTCGAGCCGATGTTCAAGTACCTCAAGAGCACCTTCGTGCAGCTGCAGCTAGTCGTCGTTGTACTGCCTGGGAAAACGCCAGTTTACGGTAACATTTTATTTTTTGCATATTTTATCAACTTTCCAGTGTGTTAGCCCAGTCTATTTAAAACTAAACTATTATACGTATCTAACTAAATAACTACCCCTTGTCCGTAAGAAGCGACTAAGGAAAAGCAAGAAGACGGGCAGTAGCGTCTTTTTATTGGATTACATACGACCTATACTGCGATGACCAAGACGCCTGCCAAACGTGGGGATTATGACAACACCTCCCCTTGCGAGGGGGGTGGGGTTGCTAATTCAGCACTGGACCCCCTTGGGCTACTGCTATACAAAGTTTCTAAAAATTGGTGGTAATCCATTATATAGTTTAAAAGATGTATGCATCGCAAACAATACAAATTAGTAATACTAGCCTGGGTGAGTAAAAAACCGGCTCAGTCGTACCCCTGATATCCTTGTGGTTGTTTCGGTCTTCATTCCCATCAATCGGACTATGACTGCAAGGAAACACATGTCTCTGTGATATCAAAGCATGCTTTGTGTCATAATTAATGCTAGTATATTACAAAAAATAACAATAATTTATGTTTCTGAGGGTAAGCGATGTCTTCATGACTCTAAGGAATACATACTACGTTTGTTACTTAACTTTTTGCAAACCTAGTTGATTATTCCTTCAAGAGATTTGAGTACTGTTATACTTTCCCATATGATGTGCTTGATCAAATATTTTATTCCACAGCCGAAGTGAAGCGAGTAGGGGACACTGTACTAGGCATGGCGACGCAGTGTGTGCAAGCCAAGAACGTTAATAAGACGTCTCCGCAGACATTAAGCAACTTATGCCTCAAAATTAATGTGAAACTCGGCGGTATCAACTCTATACTTGTACCATCATTACGTCCTAAGGTATGTGGACTCCGGTATTTGCAATC
This sequence comes from Furcula furcula, assembly GCA_911728495.1. Lineage (NCBI taxonomy): Eukaryota > Metazoa > Arthropoda > Insecta > Lepidoptera > Notodontidae > Furcula > Furcula furcula. The sequence goes on along the minus strand of OU452244.1, from coordinate 21,166,590 downwards.
AACGCATATTTATTTGTAGGTTAGCTGTGTGGCTCCTCCGATCTGAGTAGTTTTGATAGAAAAAAAATTCACTACACAGATAATAATATTATTTGAGGTAAACTAAAACGCACATGTGAGGGGTTTCTCTATACATTTCGCACGTTCCAATAGATCACTAGAGGCCCTTGAGCCAAAACATATTGAAGAATTTACGGCCAGAGCAATAAAATTTGCTATGTTAAGTCTTAGATCTAGCGCAAATCCGACGGACGAGCTGGCAGAGGATTTCAAAATTTATCGATTCATGTTTCAAACTGATTAAACCGATATCACTAAAGGTATAATATTTCTAGTCTCGTAGATGTGGCATACGTATTTTATGATGGTAGGCAAAATAGTAATTTTCCAAAGTGTTTGTAAATGTGTACCTTCTCGAAAGTCAAATGAGCTCCTCAAAAGAAAGTCAGTCATATAATAGAATCATTTAGAAAAGTCACAAAGAAGACAGTCTTTCCTTCGGAGTCGACGTTCGGGGTGTGGGCCATAGGACGTCCATTGAGTACGGCGGCGACTCCGAGGAGGACAGCGGCGGGGTTGCGACTCCCGTCCTTGTGAGCATCGTGTGTGGTTCCCGGGGGCCTATGATGCGTCCCCTGGCGGAGGGATCAAAAGCAAGGCACTAAAGGGCTCCTAGTACAGATCTCACCGGAAAGTTTTAGTGGGTAAAGATCCCACATACCCTGGTTGAGCCCTACCGGCCCCGGGGCCCTATTGAAGGTTTCCCTCGCGTAAAAAAAGGCTGTCTTATTGCCTGTATGGACTCCACGTCTCGAAGGTTCCGCGGCGATACTTCGAGGCCCTTACTAGTGGTATTGGTCATGGTCATACTTGAATACTCACATTGTATACGAAGTGGTACAGTAAGCAAATGGTGCAGGTGTTCAACGAGCCGGTGATATTCCTGGGCGTGGACGTGACGCACCCCCCGGCGGGGGACAACAAGAAGCCGTCCATAGCGGCCGTGGTGGGCTCCATGGACGCGCACCCCTCGCGCTACGCCGCCACCGTGCGCGTGCAGCAGCACAGGTATGCGGGGGGCCGGGGCCCCGGGGCCCGCCACCTCTAATACCAGTACTATTGTAATCTTACATTCACCATAGGAGGTGGTAGAAGTAAGCCAAAAGCAGCTGTAACACGAAAGGCCTCCTTCTTTGAAGGGAGGGGATGCCATAATCCTCATGCTTGGCAGGCGTCTTGAAGATCGTAGTATAAGTGGTAGGTAATCGAATAGAAAGACGCTGCTGTCTGTCTTCTTGTATTCTCTGTCGCCTCTTACGGACACCCAACGGAAGGAGATGAGTGGGTGCTTACCCGGACATCCTGTGGGTTGGTATAGTAAGATTATAATAATACTGTTTTATAGGTGGTCGTAGGGCCCCAGGACATAGGTGGAGGCACGCTGCTCCCGCGAACGCGATATCATTATAATAGTCATTGGTAGTAATAGTCATAGCAATCATTGTACCCATAGTCGATTCCACCAAACCTGCCTAGTATATAGCAAAAAGCAGTGAGTAAACGTTGGTGTATTCCAGTGGGAAGGGCCCATTAGCGGGTTAAATTACAGGATAAGAGAGACAATAACAAATATTTCGGGTGACGATTGGCAGTGCAATGCACCTGTCTATAGGCAGGCTTGTAGCTTACCATCAGGCGAACGTATTTCTCGTCTAGCCACTAGGTTCTATAAAAAATCCCTAATGACCAAAAAACTCATTGGCATTGTTTATTAATGTGATGTGTTTTCCGCGAGTCTAATTTCGTCTATATATGGTAAAGTTTACCATACATAATTTGGTTTAGTCGAATAAGGTCATAGTAGAATAATGTCCAGGGAGGCGATTCTCGCACTTTCGAATCAATCACGAATTCGAAAAAATATTCGAATTCGAACTATTGGCGACTAAAAATCACGTAATTGTATTCTCGACATGTCGAGCCCAACCTATTTCGAACGCTAGCCGCCCGAACTGCTTCGACTGGTCAAGACCATTCGAATCGTCATCTCGAGTTCGAATCACAACAAATGTCAAACCTTACCGTATAATATGATTATAATTTTAAGATGAGTACCGTATTCCTAGATTATTTTATTCAAAATAAAATTATTGGATTGTTTATTAAAGTATAACTACACTTTACGAAGTCCTCGCACTTGATTAAGACTTAATTCATTACCAAACAAACAACACACAACCTTTCGGGCATACTAAAACAAAATCTTAAATCGTAAACATAAATACACAAACATATGGTATTTTTGTTTTAATTTTACTTCGCCGAAAGACAGGCAAAGGTACTAGGCAGTGGCGTGCAGTCCATATAGGCAAAAAGTGTTTGCCTACCCTGTGATTTTCCCAATCAGACATATCAATAAAAAGTGTACATAGTAATATTTCGTTTTCAATTATTTCACCATTGTAAATAAAGAAAAGCACGCAAAATATTTGAAATCAATCACCTATGCGCGACGAACTTAACATAAATGCACTGTACTATACCTATCTACTCATAAATGTAAAGATAGATTTTGCGCGCGGGCCACGCAAAGACACGATACGGCGTTGCCTCAATATGCACACATTCAAACAGATTTCTTGCACACAGACTCACACCGATACACGCACCCATAAATAATCTGACATGTATAATAGAAGAAATATCACGCACACAGACAAAGGACAGAGACACAGAGAGACACTGCCTACCAAAAGTGACATTTCAATATAGTTTAGTCCCAATAGATATTTATGTTACGACATGAATGCTAATTTGACGCGCATAGATATTGCAGCGGCAGATCATTTTGTTAGGCGTTCGGAAGCGAATCACGAGACGCGAGTTCGTATCCTCTTAGAATCGAAGTTTCTTTTTGTAATGTTTTTAAATTATTTAATAGAATATAAAGCGGTGCAGGTATATAATCATGAAGCTGTTAGGGTCAAAGTGGAGGAAACACTCCCAAATACATGCCTGAGGTCAACGCTATCCCTTTCATTGAGGTCGGATCTCTCGTTCTAAGAGGGCAACCTTAATGTTTCATAAAAAATCAGGACATCTTTTTAACTTCGTCGCATAATACGACTTACTTGGCTTGTTTATGCTTTAAGTTTAAAGCATAAACAAGCCAAGACCTACTAGCTTCATGTATATAATAAGTAACGAAAAAGAAAAGAGGACGCGTGAGCACGTAGGTCGTACTTTGCGAAAGATAATAATTTAGCTATTATATTTTTCGATAGTAGGTATGTTTATTTTTTTAACATGGTCTGCGGCATATTAAAGTAAAATCCATGGCTGCATGGATTTTAATTTAATATACTTAGGTACTTCCTACATAATCGTAAGATTCGTTTTAGTTATGGGAGTGAAATAGAATATATTTAGGAATATTTGAGCAATAATGCAATAATGAGTCAACAGAAATATAAATAATTCTGTGTTAACGCCATCTATCTCTTGTTATAGGCCCAGGCGACGTTTAAAAAAATGCCCATGTCAGTAATTCAGCTCAGTAAGTTAGTAAAGCTCCATCTAACAAAAAAAAATCTTAATGCAGTTTGTCGCCTAGGCCTATAACAAGAGATAGATGGCGTTAACACAGAATTATTTATATTTTTGTTGACTCATTATTGCATAGCAGTGCTCATTTATTCAAAAAAACATCAGTAAGTACAAATAAATCGACTTACTTATGTTACAGTGTCAATACGTACAAACAAAAAGACTGTTACCCTACGACTCTAGAGATCTAAGAAATTTGCTTTTTTGCCTACCCTAATCAAAAAGTCAGTGCACGCCACTGGTACTAGGATCATACAGCCACAGACTACCAAGTAAGAACCATAGATTTATAAAAATCTATGGTAAGAACACACAGCTTTGTGTATTTATTACTCATTAATTTGTGATAAATTATGTGAAAAATGTCGTTCTACCATTTTATAGACGTGAACCACTTTAAAGATATGTTTTTCTCCTAAAAACATCCCATCCGGTAAAAAACCGTATCAACTACTTGAACGGAATGACTCGCGGGACATTTATCTTTCATAATGGCAACATTTTCCTCATTCGAATAGAGATTATTTCGAAGTTTACTTCGATTGTTGCCCAGAATACAAGATTCGAGAAAATCACTTCGAGTTACGAGATTTCTTAGTAGAGATAGGCTTCGTATTGCAAATTCGAAATCGAAGTCGATTCGAAGTAAGCGAGAATCGCCCCCCAGGTATAAAATGGTCCAGAATAGTTTTATTGTCTTAGTCTAATAATGTCTGTATCGAATATAGTCAAGGTATAAAAACGTCCAGATGTAAATTTGACAACGTATAAAAATGACCAGTTATAAGATTGTCAAGAATAATGATAATTACAAGCATACAGAAAACAAATATAAAATACGATATTTTCCATTATGACTTTAATTTCGTAACCATAGTAGGTAGAGTAATAAAATTAACAAATGATTACCAAAAGTACCAGGGAAGCATAGTACACAAGAAAGAGTTCTCACCTCTTGAAATCGAAAAATAAATTAAAATCAGCAATGTTCAATCATCTAGCCTTAGTCTTTGTACGGGCTGTGCTGTGGTGAGCGTGATCGAGATGCAAGGCGGGAAATAAATGAGGGTAATAAGCTTCTTGGGCGGGATATCATCATGATGGTCACAAGCTTCTTTGTGCTTTATGATTTCCTGGTACTTCTGATCTATTTTTATTATAACCTTATTTTAAAAGTATAAATGTCTTTGTTGTAAAAGAGACTGATAGGTAGCCAGACATTTCTATATTCAGACCATTTCATATCTGGACGTTATTATACTTTGACTATTTTATTTCTGGACATTATTATACTTGGGCTATTTTATTTCTTGACATTTTTATACTACGACATTTTTATATATCGTCTTTGGACCATTTTATACTTGGACATTATTCTACTATGACCTTATTCGACTAAACCAATACATGTAGGCGAAGATGAGGACGAAGACGGCACCTCTTCAAGCGAATCGGAATCAGATTAAAGTTTGTTTGCCAGTCACAAATATTTTTCCTGATATAGTAATCAATATTGCTGAAGATAATAATTATCGCATTTTTAATTTCTTTGTTACATTCACAAATTAGAATCCAAATAAACAATTCTTGAAACTTATGTTACTTTTTTCTTAGATCAGGTAATAACAGTGTTAATTATTTCCCATCACTAGTCATGACCAACTGACAGACGTCAGGAACGCATTCTCTCGGCGGCTGGTATGTTACACGATATTCTAAATAGAATTCCTGAGGTTTTGCTTATTCTGATAGAGGTTTTATAACTCACTAGTCACGTGTCTTCCTTGATCTTGAAAGGTGGAAGAGGTGGGATTGACACTTCTCAAGTACTTACTTTACATGCGTAGAACTAGTGTATATATCAACGATCGTCATCTCGCGTGTGTTGCGTCGTGGGACCAGTGTGTTTCTACCTATACATCCCCTGTATATTTTCGTTTATATGTCTTCTTTAGAATGTACCTAGTTCTGTTGATTGCAGACAAGAGATTGTGCACGAAATGAGTAGCATGGTTCAAGAGCTACTAATAATGTTCTACAAGAGTACGGGCGGGTTTAAGCCGCACCGCATTATCATGTACCGCGACGGCATCTCCGAGGGCCAGTTCATACATGTGCTACAGTATGAGCTCACGGCCGTTAGAGAAGCGTGCATCAAGGTTAGTAATTTTTGATGACGTCTTAATAATGTCTGCACTTTCTTTGCTAGTAAAAATGTACCAACTCTATAACATAACCTGCTGGGCACAGGGGACGTTCTGGCAAACACACAATTTTACACGTTTTGGAAATTTATTCAAAATTGATACACATTGAGTGTGGCACATGGGTCAAATGTACGTAATCCAACCAAAGTGTGATCCTTAGAGCTGTAACGCGACTAGTGTGCAACAGGAGAGGCGAAGACAAAGGCACAAGATCACATTAAATGTTATTGTGTTCTACTCCCTGTATATTATACTTTTCTGTTCTGAACCTGATGGTTTCTATACAGTGTATAGAAACAAAAAAGTTCGAACGCACACGGATTGTTCAACATGCGAGCTCCGTAAATTATTTTGATCCTAGCAGTCTGCTTATCGATACCCAAACATTCTGATCAGTTTTCCAAATTAATCGGCACCATCACATGTCAAGTTTGAACTCGTTATTTGTTCCAGTTGGTACCCATTACGTAAATCAGCAATTCACAGACGCGCGCGTCGGCATGTCAGCTACCTACTCACCATCCCCAGCGGCCGCGCTATCCCTACTCGCCATCCTCAATTCTCTTAATAACCCAACCGCCACGCGCTCTGCGATTTTTGTAGACTGTCACCATTTGAGTTTCTCGTTATTACATTAATTCGCCCCTCAGTCCTCACTCAGAGTATGGGTTTTGACAAAAGCGGTCGACCTTCTAGTGTATGACACTCACTTATGAGGCGACGCCCTCGATAGGAATGGGGAAACTATTGCCGTTTTCCTCGATGTCGAAGGACTAATGGCCTGGCCGATGAGCAAGCTTTCAGTGCATGTCATCCCCTCATGGGGCATCCCTAAAGTCTAATTAGCCGAATAAAGGACTTGCTCGTCGGAACCGATGAAGATAATGCTGGAGTTGCGTAGGGTCCGTTCTCTCCGCAACCCTATTCTTGTTGTATATCAACGACCTGCTGATGCTTGGTATCTACGGCTATGCAGATGACAGCACTGTTATGGAGAGATATCTTCCTAGTGCTTGGGTCAGCAAGGATGTTATTCAGTCTGTAAGAGTAGTCATAGTAGAGCGTACGAATCTCACACTTCAGCCGTAAGAAGTCCGTTTGCCCGTTCCTTGGAATACACCGAACACATTCAGTTGTTAGGAAATTGATTACCTTAAACTTTAACTTAGGTCGGTTCATTGATTTTAAGGCCAAGTAATTGCACGGAAGCTGGGATTATTTGCGATTAGAATCGGTTTCCGGTGTTCGATTATCCGTATAGTGCCAACATAAGAGATCTGTTACATTTATTAACCGTGCCAGTAATGTCAAGCTTAAAATTGCAGCAATTTTTTAACATGACTTGTCTTGTTCATTATTTTTCAAAGCAAATTCTATCACTATTTTAACTTACATATTAACTAAGATATATAATAATTGTAACGATTTAGGTGTGTGTGTTCTTACATCACATACGTGCGGATGGGTTGGCGGTTCGTACCGAAGTTAAACTCGATACCCAACCGCTAGCCCTGTGCTAAAAATATACAGAGGTGGTACCTATTACTGAAAAATTAATTTACCAATTTTCAACCAAGAGACACAGCTAATACAGAGGACCAGCAACTTTTCTGTTGATTGTACGCTTTTGTATTATTTCGCTAAATTACTTGTATTGTTAACTTTCGCTTTGATACATTTTGTATTGTTTTTATTTTTGTTTCTAATTAGATGTCCACCTCACTGTCGTATAAAATTTGTGAAACTATTTCGTAAAATATTGAACCTTTACAGCACTTGAACTGAAACTCTATCTCTATCTCTACGTATAGAACATCAGCATTCATTTCGGTTCGGATTCATTGCGAAGAATAGAAAGAAACAAAGATCTGGAAAGAAACAAGAATCTGATCAGATTTGAGTGAGCGGTAAAAAGAGAATATTAAGCTTGCGCAGACTTTGGTCTGGAGATTTGGTAACGAGTTTAAATAAACCTTATCTTCGGTTGGGCTCCCTTTACTCAGTTTTTGTTTCTTGTCATTCAATTAGATGTTGAGTTAAAGAGTAAGAGATAAAAGGGTAACATGCTTTTAAGACGAAAAGATACATCGTCTCTCTTTTCTTCTCAGTGATACTCTGCTCAAATGTACCGACCGCGTTGCCAGACTCCTACGAATAATATTGTTAGCGTGCTCCTATTTCGCTCATCCCACTCCGCACAACACCTGATACGTTGCATAGTTTGCGGGCTGTCTGTTTTTTACTATTTTCTATCAAAAATATAAAGTAAACTACTCGTTTATGACCACATTTTGTGCCGTTTCCCTGAACTCTAGCAGGCTGTGGTTAATAAATATCAACATTCATATTAAAATGATTGATAATTTGTATGGCGCGTGACATGTGGGCAAAATTGAGCATGTTAGTCCTAGCCAAATGCACGAGCAGAGCGGCGCGGCGCGGGCGCGCTGCCTGAGCGTGGCACCTCTGGTAGCACCTCTGGGTGGTGCGCCATCACCTTGAACATACTAGGGGAGCGCCACGTCGCTCCTCACCGCCAGCCTATTGTACACGAGCATGCCTAAGACACAGGCTTGGATACATCACTGGATAGTACGGGTAAACTCCGTATTATTTTAAATATAAAGATCAAGTGTCAATTTGTGTCTGAATAGTTTCCACCGAAAAACTTTGGTTATTTCACTCTCATGGACTCATAGCGTTTCCATATTATGGTATTTTTTTCGAGATGGCTCCTCGTCTATACTAGTTAACGGGTCATGTGCTTCATAAGGCGGGTTTGCATTGGGTTAGTTACTATCATTAACACCGAGGAACGTCGGTGCTTACTTGAAATCGTGTTGTTTTTAAGTTGGCACATAGGCAAAGTGCTGATTATGTATACTCTATCCGGAATACCAAAAAATGAAATACATAAACAAAGAAACCGATAGTTCTCAAACTGTGCTTCGACATATTCCGATTTCGAATAAATCGCCTAATAAAATAATAACTTCAAACAAATGGTAATGAAAAGCAATTAAATATCTAACAAAAACAATGAAAATAAAACACGCAGCGTGTTTTATTTCAATCACAAACGAATGACAGTAAGATTGTGATTATAATCCGTCTGAATTAAGAAACACTCCCTGCCATGTAAAATATTCACGTTTGCAGTACTCTTTTATATTGTTGACGAAAATATCCATGTCGAACTTGGAATCATTGTCATTTTAGGCTCCTTATAATGTAAGCTACTTACATTAATAAAATAATTATAGTAATTCTTCGTCAATAAATTTGAATATCTTAATCTATCAATATTGTTGTCAATTTATAGTTGAGCAAATAAAACATTATTTAGGCTTGATTAAGAATTATTACCACGAAACAATTTAATTTAGTGTAAAAATGTTCCCTAAACTTCTAAATTAGTGTAGAAGCGGCACCCCAAGACGATTACGATTTGTTTACATATTATTTTTTGGTATTCCAGATAGGGTATAGCTCTGATGCAACAAACTTATGCCTATGTTTTTAAGTTAGCCTGTATTGAAGCTAGTCACTGACCAGTAATGTAAATCCGCTTATAAAAGTCGCTTTGACACAGAGTATATCACGCAGTTGTATATTATCTAGTTGGAAGCGGAGTACAAGCCGGGTATCACGTTCATCGTGGTACAAAAGCGTCACCATACGCGGCTGTTCTGCGCAGACAAGAAGGAGCAGTCGGGCAAGTCCGGCAACATCCCCGCCGGCACCACCGTGGACCTCGGCATCACGCACCCCACCGAGTTCGATTTCTACCTGTGCAGCCACCAGGGCATTCAGGTGACTTATGAACTTATGAGGCACTCACACTTGGCTGATAATCAGAATTCAGAAGTCTGATTGAAGTCACTTTCATTCGTCATTTTCGATTGTCCGAGTAGCTCCTTTACATGACATATGTTTTCACTCGCGATCCGTAGTGTTCAGGACTGAATGCGGGGAAAATCATACGCGCGATCCTCAGTGATTATTTGTTTACTTTGTACGCACACTCTTCCGCGCGGAAGCCTTTTCGTACGTGTAAAGCCAGCTAATAACTCCGGATACAGTACTATGCTCGGAGTTACTTTGCGCGATGGAATCCGTAATGAGGAGAGTCGCCAAAGAATATAGCTCTTAGAATCTGCAAGTTGAAGTGGCAGTGGGCAGGCCATATCGCTCCCGATAACTGATGGGGAAGAAAGGTTATCGAGTGGCGACCACGAACCGGAAGACGCAGCGGAGCCAGGCCTCCCACTAGGTGGACCGAAGATTTTGTGAGTATTCCAGGCAACCGGTATGGCTAATTCAAGTGGCTTACTGTTGTTCATTGTGGCGGTCTAAGGGCGAGATCTTTGTTCAGCAGTGATGAGAACCGTACTTTTTGCTCAATCAGTCATTAGCCCGAATTCCAAGACACCCGAACATCGAAGTCGGGTGCGCGGACTCGGGCTAACGTAAGTGTTACGTTAACGGCAGGGTACATCGCGGCCGTCGCACTACCACGTGCTGTGGGACGACAACCACTTCGGTTCCGACGAGCTACAGTGCCTCACGTACCAGTTGTGTCACACGTACGTACGATGCACGCGGTCCGTATCAATCCCGGCGCCTGCGTACTACGCGCACTTGGTCGCGTTCCGCGCTCGATACCACCTCGTTGAGAAGGAGCACGACTCGGGCGAAGGAAGCCACCAGTCCGCCTGCAGCGAGGACCGAACGCCGGGCGCTATGGCCCGCGCTATCACCGTGCACGCGGTCACCAAGAAGGTCATGTACTTCGCGTAGGCCACCTACTCTACACCACCTACATACATACCTACCTGCACCTACCCGCCTACCTGCCGCCTCCGACTCTTACAACCGTATTCACAAACACTTGACGGATCCTTTGTTGTGCGAATAATTAAGTTTTAAATGCGGTGCTGTGATTGGTAGAAGGCTAAGCTTAAAGGCCACATCACACCATGCGTAGACGTAAGTGTGCAAGTACTATGACGTTGTAATGTCTGGAACTTTATGAAACATGGCACACTGGTTACGTATACGTATGCGTCATTACATCACGCAAGCAGTGTGCCGTGTTTCAAAACGGACGTACCATTACGTTGTAATTTAAGGTTCCATATGGTACTTCCATGTGTACGTACACGTCTACGTATACGGATTTTTAGTGAGTTACAGCACCGCATTTAAAACACAAGTATTCGCATAACAAAGGATCCTTCAGGTGTTCGTGAATACGGATATCAGAATAAGAATAGACGGAGCACAGTCCGGGTAAGTGAAGCCACCTGAAGTAATACTAACAAAATAATACAGTTGAAGCCCTTGAACAAACGGCCTGCTCAGTTTGCTCTTACTGTTTTATTTTTACTGTGGTCTTTACTGTGATATTACTTCAGGTGGCGTGGTTTGCGCCCCGTATATTATTATTATTTATGTCTGAGCACTGATCCGTGCATTTGCCCGCCGGCCTGCGTCTCGCGGTGCCTTCGCGGCACGTCACTGTGTCGATGTATAGAAGTATCTGATAATGACTAAATAGAAGAATTTTGTGACGTTTCATATCTAATGTTTTAGGTATTCTTTTATAGTGAGTTCTACGAGTGAAGTTCGGATGTAGGTACGATCGCGGTCACGAACGCTTGATCACCTTTAAGACGATAATCACTTGCACGAGTCGGCCCAAATACGCGGGCGGCGTAGATCACGTAACGTGGTTAAAACGATTGGCGATCGTGACCGCGATAGTACACAATATTTAATGACTTAATAAGAATTTGTGACGAAATTTCATATCCTAAGTTATAGGTGTCCTTTTTTAAAAGTGAATAACACCTACGAGGATGCGGTGTAAATCTTGAATTGTGTCCAATAATTTGCTAGTGTGTCGTGCGAGCATTACCCAAACTGGTCGTACTTTTTTTTCACCACGCACGCAAATGCGCTGCACACAGCAATTAGTTGTTACACCTAGTAAGATCGCGCCGACATACATGTATATGTATAAATAACTTTGAAACCTACATCTAAGCTGCTAACAAGTGTTCCTTTAAAATAGCTATGTGATGATATGGCTCGATGGTGTACTGACGATAACACCCGAGACGGTGCACTATATTTTGCTTTAAAAAACATTGTTTTTCTTTGACTATTTTATTGATTTTATAAATAGAATGCATGCGTACATAGAATTAGCCATTTGTGTTCTATCGTAGCAGGTATTTTTTATTTTTTAAAGCAGTGATATATCCGTTACGAGGTATCTATTAGTTAATCTGTGCCCCCAGTCTTCCAATAACTCCACTAAATAATAATATGCACTCTAAGCTATCCAGACAAAGAATGGGGCGCGCGTGTCTCATAGGATAGAGTGCTATGTCCAAGTGTTTACATCACATATTTTATGTGATGTATCAAATGTTTTTTTTTCGTTTAGATACATTTCTTTAATAGTATAAAATAAGTTTTTAATGTTTTTAACCTGGTACATAAACACGAGTTCTACTGAATTTTATGACGTCAGATCTGGAAATAAGCAAATATTTTGATATTATTTTCTATTTCCTGTAGCAAAATGAGCTTCATGAATTTTCTTTCCTGGTATAAGTGGTACTACTTAGAGCACACGTGTAAAAACAACTAAATAATGGTGGCTTGTTTATGGTTTAAGGGTTAGGTCGGTGTGTATGACGATTAACATATCCGCTAAGCACGTCGTATAAGTAAAACAAAACGTTGTGTTCTGTTGATTGATAATTACGTCATAATCTAGAACAATTTGTCAATAATTCCAAACAAGAAAATTGCTTTTTATCTAAAGCCTGATTTACATTATGCCATTTTCTTGTACATACAAGAGCAATACTTGAATGCAATAAATTAAGCGCAATATTTGACCTTCAAGAATTGTAAGTAACTGTTTACACGCGGATAATAGTTAAAAAAAATAATGTAATTATTGAATGCAAGTCATGCCCAGTAGAGCAAGAATGTGACATGTTGTTCAGAAGATGCAAGGCATTTATTGCTTCAATATTATTGTATGGAACAGGCAAGAAACTGGCATCGTGTAAATCAGTCTTTAAACTCGACCTTGTGTTTTTGTAAATTGAGAGCTAATACTTTATCTTTTGTCCCAGAATTCAATTATTATTATATTACTTCAGTGTCAAGTGAACACGTTTTATCAAACTGCCAACTTTATGAGAATTTAAGTAGGTAGCACAATTTCAAATCCAATACCATTATGGAACGATTGATTGCTGATTGTGAATCACAATCACTGTATTCACAAACAACACCCGCAACACTCATCTCGATGCAATCTCATCGATCAAACGTAATTAGAGTGAAGTTGCACCGTACGTTAGCCAATCACAGCGCCGCATTCAAGGTGTGTTCGCACAGCGAAGGATCCGTCGAGTTTTGTATGTGAATACGGGTGTTAGTATATTTTTCAGTCTGTTTATTTTTTGCGTAAAACTTCATCAATTTTATTACTATATAAATGACAAGCGGGACGTTGGCCTGATGGCAAGCGACAAGACTGGTGGCAGCCAGTGGCAATGCCGCTAGTTACCCGTGACTTTACATCCAGCAAATTCGCCGGCTGTAGTGCCCGTCACTCTGGAACACAGCAACGTTTACTCAATGTTACTTAGCGGCAAAATCTTTGACACTGCGGTGGTACCTACCTGGACGGTCTACCACCTAGTAACACGGGCTAAACCTAGTAGTAGTGATACATAGAAGGGGGTGATAAGTTTGACGCCTTCCCGTCCGGTGTATGCTGCTAGCGAATGGACAGATTAGATACGGGTTAGTATCTGGATTAAAATCCCGTTATAGCTGGTTTAACCTAGATGATTGTAACATTCTCATCCTCAACGCTTATCTTCTCAAAACGAACATGTTTTCATCTTGGGTATAAGATGCAATCACTAGTTTGTCGGTCATAATTATTATAGAGCATACAATCTACGAGGACACGCCGGATCTGTTATCCAAATCTTAGTATTTTAGTTTTGCAAGAATACGAATAGTGTGTGTACGCATGATGTATGCTATATACGGAGTGTAAGGGACATCGTACCGAAAACCGATACCAGGGATCCAGTACATGATTCTGAACGTTCTAGTGTTGAAATTTTTCATCGGCTTTTTCATGAATTTCCAAAAAAAAATGCCGCTTTTTTTTAAATAAAATTAGGATAACATCATTATTGGTATAATAATAAGGCCTAATTTCAATTTAAAAACAATAAATTACTTATTTGTGCAAAATTAGCTATCATCAGCAGCCGAAAAGTCCACTGCTGAACAAAGTTCTCTCCCTTAGAAGGGAGGGGGTTGCCATAATCTCCACGTTTGGCGGGCGGCTTGATTGAAATTAACAATGTAATTTGAAAAATAAATATTATTCCGCAAGTATTCGTTACATGCTCAAAAGTTAGTCATTTGTCATTTTCCATATAAATGGTTTCTGTAATTTGTGACGGACAATATGAGAAATCTTCGGTACGTAGTCCCTTACACCTTGTATAACAATATCATGGTTAGTGAAAATAAGGGCTTATATAACCCTGTTGTTCTTTACAAGATCAATAATGTATATGTTGTATATGTATATAATGTAAAATTAAATGTATGAACACAGGCGTGATGAGGACAATTAAGGACAGTAGGGTCGTATATGCCATATTTAACCCTACCAATTCTGTTTGACTAGCCATCGGTCAGCCATCACGCCTGCGTTCATTCATTGTTCAATTTTCGTTCTTGTAAAGAAAAACATAAACACGATGTTCGACGCGGAGTTGTTTCACGATGCGATATCGTGTCAGTAAGAATCTACGACGAGCATTACATTGTAAAAGCTTAAAAATCCATTAGTTTCAAAAATTGAGAGGTAAGTACGTGGGGCATGCTCGCTCGCGTGCGTTCTTTAATTACCGTATCTTAAAATAGGATAAAATACTGGGTTATAAACGTTCGTGTGACATAATTATAACGCAGGTGGGTAACAAATTATTTTAATCAGTTAATTTGTTTTTTGTTTAAGTTAGACCATGCTCGTGTGTGTTACGATATCGTGAGGCGTCGTCGTGGATTGAACGTATTAGACGTTAATAATCATCGCTGCTTTTCCAAATGAAATAAACGCAATGTTAGTGAATCGAATTCACGGTATTATTCAAAATAAGTTTTTCTTTTTTGTCATAAACGCTATCGATATATAAGTACATGGATGTCGATCCAAAGCCACACGCACCATAACTCAAAATATAAAATAAAATGGCACAAATTATACCAAAAAAAGCAAATATTATGTTATTATAATCACTTAGACAATATCGGAGTTAGCCACAATTATATTTACTAATCGGCAGTACTGAACGTTTAAGTGGTAGGGATGTATCGAATCAAAACGTAAAACTGATATAGATTTTTACCATTTTGAAGAAAAAGGAAGGCTTAAATTGTCTTGCTAGTGAAATCACCAAATCAAATGATTAATAGCAAAATCCAATAAACTACTTGTAGGTATAGTATCTTATGTAGTATAATCTTTCATTACGAAAATGGTGTACCTCAAAAATTATAACATAAGTAAATTAATAGAAAAAGTGCCGACCTAGAGTTACATTGAAAAGGGGACAATGAAATTGAATAAATTATAATTTATATTTTTTAACTATGCTTCTAAATAAGTACCTACTATTGAATCTATAATTGTAATGTTGAATTCAATGTATAGTTCTCGTGATTTCTTCCTTTCTCGAAAGTTAGTTATTGAATTAACAAAATAAAATAGTGAATGAAATGTCGATGCGCCAGCAATAAAATACGTGATAATGTTTAATAGTACTCATGCGTTACATGTTATTACAATATAATAACGTTATTTGTTGTTAGCTATCAATAAAAGGATTCGCGTGTAAGTTTGAGGTTTTGTATTGTAGTGTAATGTGAGTGTTATGTTGCGGTTATGGCATCTGCAGGCAATTAAAACCTTCGGAGGTTTTTTTCGGATTCGACAAAAACATTTTCGGTGCTGTAAATGCTATTAACAAATCTGATGATTTCTATGAAATTACATTAATTATTTCGAATAGAATTGTCGACATTTCGATGACTGATTCGCGAATAGCGTTTGCAAGCTATCCCGAATAACTTCCGACAGTTGTGAATAGCCAACCTGATTAAAAATCTCCATAGAAACTCTTTTCGGTTGCCTTTGAACGTCGATTTGCACGCAGCCAGACCCTGATCAAATAATAGATGATAGCTTATATTAAACTATTTCTTGAAACGGTTACGCCTATTGATTAGGAAGCTTTATTTTTAATTTTATTTTATATTAATAATAAACTTAGGTATTTAAATATCACGCGATTTATAAATATTGTATTATTATAAGCTTTGCGCAACAAGTATATGTGAAATTAGCTATTTTTATCAAAGTTACAGAATGAGCTATGTTCATCAAGATTTATGTGTTCTAAGCTATATTAATGTAATACCTAATGTATTCAATTAAACAAGGGAACGGAGAATGATAAGACGTAAGCGCTTTATAAAATCGGTAAACATATAAGTATACATTTTGAAACCGCCCTTTGAGGCCAAGTAGTGCAAAGGTTGTTTCACCGCCTTTTAGTTTTAAGTATCACTTTTGTTTTATTTTTGATATTTAATATCAAGCAATATAGTTATATTTATACTGGAAGAGCAAACAAAGTAAATATATAGTATTTTATCTGCCTATTTATTATTAACTCGTAATGGAATGTTAATATTGGTAGCCTACAATTCAACCGTCAACTTAGTTCGTGTCGAGGTATGTCGCTTAATGCTGGCCGTACTTCAACGTTAATGGGTCTAGATGTTATTTGTAAGATATGATTTTATCTTGTTTGCACTTCCTAATTTAATAATATAATATCAATCATGGTGTTTGCTTTGTACACAATCTACCTTGAATTAGATAGGTCGGCATAAAAATGGACCACACCTCCCCGTGTTTACATTTTATTGCTATACTTTTACTTTATTTTTAATCACGTGACACTACCAAATAAGGTTTCGATTTACATAGATGTAATAACATAATTATTCGAAATTTCTTCGTGCAGGGTAATAAACATTTGAATACGTGTCACAGTCTGTTAATATTGTCAGGTAGCGCTCAATTTGAGTTATTTACTATGATTGTGTAAATAAAGTTATACTCTTGAATATGTCTTTTACTACATTGAACCTTGCCAACTTTAGTTAGCTTTATTTTTGATAATGAAGAGGCACGTTAAAAAAAGTAATGCAGTCTTGTTTACCCTACAAGTCATGATCACAAGCATTAACCATTTCCTACCACTAATAAACACAGGCAGTCACAGAATTTAATCGATGGAGGCCTCCATCCGCCAGGATGGAGACAAGCTTCTTGAGGGAGACATAAAGATACCTAGGTATTTGAACCTAGTGAAAAAAATCCTAAATATGTGCAGAGACCATATTTCTCTTCTTAGAAGTCGGTTAAACACTTTAAAAAGTGAAGTTTAGAGATATGAAAGTCTATGGTTTTAAAATATAAAAGGCGGTTATTTAAATAATACATAAACTTTATTTATAGTTTTTAGACGTATTGTAAATAGTTGAACTTTTATAAGTAAGGAAAGCTAAGCATCTTATAAAAATATCATTTTTATAGTAATAATGGACTTACAAGACATTAGCAATTTGTGTCTTACAATCATTATACACATAACAACGATTTACAAAACATGTTTTATAACATTTACAACTTGAACATTTTACTTGTCTTTATAATTTAAACACAGTATTACTTTTATGCACATTATTTTTATATATTTTCAATTGAAAACCATGATGACCAATATATATATTCTTGGAATGCAATGGTTATAAGACACGATTAAATGAATTATCCGAAGCAGTTGATCAGCAGTCTCTTATTTAAGTCAAGTTACTAAATTCGACCACGCCGCACTTCATAAGTCATCAAAATACTTATATTACCTAAATATAGTACTTTCGAGTGGGCGTTGTACAAAACAAAATACATTCAAGTATCAACGTAAGTACAGATTCAAAATACCTATGTACTATTTATCCGAATAGTACATGTAAATTGGTGTTACGTGTTAAAAAATTATAGTGCATTACAAACTTTAATGCATTTAATATTTGTTGTAGTAACGTAGTGCCACTAGCAGCCGAACAGGCAATGTTTGATGCTAAGTTTAGAACCTCGCGGCGTGGGTGCTAAGCAGTTGGGAGCTCCATTAAGGCATGGGCTTGTTCTCGGGGATGGTGGGAGAGGTGGCGCCACTGGCCGTTCGGCTGGCGTCGCGTAGGGCTTCGTCGAAGCTTTGCGTTGAACCGGACCTTGATGACACTTTACCCTATAACAACAACAGAAAACTAAAACAATCGTCGCGACCATACATTAGAAACTATATTTTAATTAACTTAGTGTCTAGACATTCAAGATGTTCGCCTGATGGTAAGCGACGCGCCTGCCTACACTGCCGTGAGTCTCATCACCTGAATAATTAGCAAATCTCTTACATTCAGTAATATCTCCATCTACAGTGCCTATCACACCGGAACAGCAAATGTAATATTGCTGCTGTCAATGCATTTTATTCAAATGCAGTAGGCATTTATTTTGATTCCTGAAATTAGTTTATAAATAAAAGCCGTGTCATTTGTGCAGTATTTTTTATGTTGGAGTAGTACTGTTGGCTGCAGATGGCCATGACAGCTTCATCGGACAAGAGGGCGAGCGCTTAAAGCGCTCCAGCCAGTTTTGTACAGTAACTTTTTAGTCAAGTAAATAAATAGATTACCGTAGTCAGGTACTTAGATGATACAAGAGAGAACTTTTTGTGGATCCATGTTGAAACTGTTTAAGTTAGGTAAGTACTTGCTTTACCATTGCACATAAACATTTACGATATTATACACATGGCCAATAAAGAGAAATGTCCGATTGAGGTATTTAAGTATATGCTAGGTTAATATATTTACATTTATCATATATTTGTACAATAGAATGTATAGTTTAAACGGATTTTAATGAGTGTCACTTTTAGCGTATCGAATTGGCAGAAATTACTTGTTAGCAAAAAGTGTTCTGCGACAGCAACTTTGTGTATTACGAAATGACAAGAAGCAAATGATTGAAATTCAAATAGTCTCGCCTAAATAAAATATTTACATTAACCTGTTACCTCCGTTAAATGTTAGCGTCTCGAAATTTAACTCATTTATTTGGATTGGGGGCATAAAGGTGAAGAAAGTCTCTAAAGTTAAGTACCAGTAAAGCATCACGATATCTGTTACATTTGCAGAGATATTCGAACGAAAGTATCAATATTTGCCCTCTATTCAATCAGTCATAATAACCATAAATAGCACATTATCGTACATTTTATTCTTAGATTGCTAAAGGTCAATTCCGACCTATCACTATAATAACCTGTTCACGAAAGACAAGTTGATGAGTACATTGTACACATGCCTTAAAGAAATAGGTAACATTATTACTATAATTATGTGGGATAGTAGAATTCAAAATAAGCTGCGATATGTGATTCGTAAAAGTAGTTTCATTACAATTACATCATTACTGTTTACTGAACTTTTTTCATGTTTTGTATACTCTGTTGTATTTTTTTGTATGCTGAGAGTTAAATATACTCTGTCAATAAATAAAAGTACTTTGTGATTATTATTATTGCCAAAGAGATACATATAAATAGATTATGGAACGGCCTCTGAGATATTTTTCATACTAAAACTGTCATTACTTTCTACAATTGCCACCTTTATTATATTCTTTAGTAAATATGCAAAATAAATACATATAAAAATAAACTGTAGTCTCATATAGTAGTTTTATCATATTGGGTTATGCAATACCACAAGCATTTAAAAAAAAAATTGTAGCTGTGTGCACGTTTAATGAAATTTAGGTCGCTGTGGCTGATCTATTACTAAGTAGTATACGATGATTGCGTTACCTTCACATTTTCGTATGCGGTTCCAACGCGTTCCTCGATGGAACGGAATGACTCAGAGTTGCGCATCTGGCCCAGCTTGTGCGACACGCCAGCGGTGATTCCTCCCAGGATAGAGGTTGTCTTTTCGGCAGTATTTTTTATCACAGATTCAGTTTTTTGGTATCTATAGAATATAATGTAACGTGTGAGTAAATAGTAAAGCTTATTTTCTTACAACTTGCAACTTAATAAGCGCACAACCTGAAACTAGTTAAAAGCAATAGCTGGATCAATTTTTTTTTTTTTTTATTACTATTGTTTAAAAATATTGTGGAAGTGCAACTTCTAGATTGTTTTTTATATTAAACAATGATATTTTACAATATCATTAATATTAAATACCGGTCAAGTGCGAGTCGGACTCGCGCACCGAGGGTTCCATACCATCTTTGGACGTATTAAAGTAATTTTACTATTCATGTAACACCTCAGATAGCAAAAAAACCAAACCGCAAAACTAAGTTTGATTGACGAGGTTTTTTTAGGATTACTAAAAAACTGTACTACTTTGATAGATCATTTTATTTTTCCTGTAAAATATAGATAGACATGCATTATTCATAATTATTTCAGATTTTTCCCTCCACAAACTTCGGAGATAAGGGGGGAACGGTATTTTTTTTACATTTTTGGTTATCAGCCAAAAACTACGTCACATAAGCCAAAATAAAAATCTAGTTTGAGATGTGCAAATGAAGCCCTTTCATATGATACTCCACTCGATATAGTAGTCTCACTTTAAAATTTTTATGAACTATTTCGACCCCCATTATAAAAAAAGTAAAAGAAAAAATATATTTTTTTTTATTTGCGATGAGGTTGGGTAAGTAAAATCTAAAACTATTCCAAGTTTCGAATCGATACCATCAGTGGTTCCTGAAATATATAGGTGTGACAGACTGACAGACAGACAGACGAAGTGAGACCATAAGGGTTCCTTTTTTACCTTTTAGGTATGGAACCCTAAAAAGGACACATAAAATATTGTGTTCACAACATGATTGCTAAATGACAACGTTAGTTTAGTGCCTATTTCATAAATGTGTAATTGGAGTGCTTGACTGTGAGCTTATTCGGTTACTGGTAGTATATCGTTGATTTGATACTGTTTCAAGTATGGCAAAATATGAGTTGAACTGAACATTAAGAATGTCAAGAAAGCTTCGGTTATAATGGCGCAGTTGGTTAGATGCAGTGCTAAAAATCTATAAAGTGTACATAGCTGGTTTTACTTTATCTTCACCTCTCTCATTCGCAATTACAGATTAATCTGTCACTTAATTCCGTATTATCTTCTGTATTATCGACTGATACTTAAATAACAATAGAGACTAATAAAAATAAAATGTTGTGTTTTTAGTATTTTTAAGAAGAAGAAGAATTTTTATTTGGCAACTAGCTGCCCAGGCAGCTCCGCCTGCGCTATTTTTACGTTAACTAAACTTTTAATAACAGATATTCGCATTGAATACATAACCTCCTTTTTTATAGTCGGTTAAAAACTGGGACCCACTTTTTACTTGCTCTCCGAAGCACGGACCCGTTTAGTTCAAATGGCGTTAAACTGTCACCCATCTATTTATTGACCTTACCTAACGTTGCTTAACCCGATCGATTACAAAACCTTGATAACAGCTCTCTATGAGTGTTCCCTTACTAATATTTATTATAATTATGAAGAAAAATTGATAACATCGGACCAAGCGTATAACCAAGTACCCATTTTGACTTTGATCCCCTCTCCCAAAAGAACCGTGCTAGATTACGGGATAAAAAGTATCCTATGTCCTACCTCGTAGTAAGATCTCAAATCATGCCAAGTTTCATTTGAATCCATTCAGTAGTTTCGGCGTGATGCTCAGCCGTGATACAGACAGACAGACAGACAGACAGACAAAAATTAAAAAAAATACATTTTCGGCCTCAGTATCGGTTACAGAATGCCCTCCAAATATAATTTTCAAAATATCTTCAATGTACAGAATTGGACCTGTTACAGTTTTATTATAAGTATAGATGTAATACAGTACACATGTTTACAATAAAAAAATATAGAATGTAGATTTTGCCAAAAAGGACCCAGCTCAGCATATAGTCACACAGCCGGTGCTGTGACGCTGGATTTCAGCTGGTTTTTTCACTTTATTTATTTATTCTTTATTCACAAAAATAGTACATAGGCGGACTTAATGCCAGAGGCATACTCTACCAGTCTACCTTAGTTACTTTAATGTTTTTTTTGGCAATGAATTCTATACTTTAGTCAGATATTCTAACGTCAAAACATTTTTTGTCTGTCTGTCCAGTGATTAACTCAAAAATTACAAAAGCTGTGCACTTGAAGCGCACAACTTGGAATCAACTACTTTGAATCGCGGTAAAATATCCCATAATCAATGTTTATTGATAATACCTGAATACTAATCGATTTCAAAATTGTTTTATATTCTATAAGACTTGTACTTGGTTTATTTGGTCAACCCATTTGCAGTAAAGTATTTTATTCTTGTGGGAAAATGTTACACAGAAAATATCACACGAGCAAAGCAACTGCTAATTATAAGCTAGATTTTTAATTAATACATAAATTGCAGTCAGTCAGTTATTAAAAATCTTACATAATTATGTTAATAGTTTTCTTTCGGGTTAGAACTGTTTCAAAGTTTAAAAAGCGTTTAATCAAAAATAATCTTCGATGTTACTAAAAATCACAAGAAAAGACTGCGCAAATAAATAATTAATACTATAACAAATAAAATTCTACTTGTATTAGTGGGTGTAGGTATATACAATTGTACCTAAAGCTCTACTTACATTGGTGCTTCCGTCACAGCCTGTGTAAGAGCAGCCACGCGAGTTTCTATCGACTGATAGCTGTTGTACAATAAATCAAACGTAACGTCAAATAAATTTTATAAAACGCCACCAAATGCAAGTGATAAGCTCAAGCAAAATGAAATAAGCAAAACCTCATACCACTGGCAAGCATTGAACTAAAATATGCCTATTGTTCTAACCCTCGAGAAAAAAAAATATTCTAGTTCAGTTATCATGTTTCATTAAAGTGTAGAATTTAAATAAATTAAAGATAAAAAAATAAATATGGACTTACACTTGGCTCTCTTTCACATTTTTCAAACCCTGATTAACATCCTCAGAAATCTCCTTCCACACGGTAATACCAAGCTTTCTTTTTAATTCGGAGCTTTGGCGGATCTGAAACAATCAATTTTCTAACTGCCGCACTCTCAAACATCAATTAATGTTAATTATCATAAATGTCAAGGGGAAAATAGTCTATTATCGGCACAGGGACAAATTATTGCCGGTGTACCAACAAGTACATATGATAGTTAATAAATCAACCAGCACTTGAAACTAAGAGAGGTTGGACACAGAGGATGAATACACTCTTCAAAGATTGGAGCCGTCTTACTGGGTAAGTAGAGAAGGTTGCACGCATATACCATAGTCACCTGCAAGTCAGCTCAGCGATTCAATAATTTTATAGCAACTTATCATCAGGTGAGATTGTGGTCAAGCACCAATTTATATGTATTAATTTTAGATAAATACACCTTTTCGATTGAATCGAAATCGGCATCGGATGGGCGAATACGGTAAATGTCTATCGAAGACGAATAATTATTAGTAGATCACAAGTAGATTTATACAAAAGAGTTCTCTTAGGTTCGCCACGATTGCGCCAGCTTGGAGCTGTACATAATCATCTCGCGTGGCGTAGGATAGGCTACTCCCAGATACACAACCTAGGTCTCGCAAGAGCGTCGCAGCCACCCAATATGTGTCGCATTGACTCTTTTCACCTTCACAGAATCTGCACGTATCAACAGTATTTATTACTTCCTCAGTCGGTAACTAGGTATCTACGAGGGTGCCGGGGGAGCGTGCATTTCTTATCAACCCCATAGGGCCGTACTTTAGCGAGCGTCTGGCGTTGGAGACACTGGCGAGGTTCGAGCAGAGTGCCCAGTCTCTCCATAACGTCGATAATGGCTTTCGGGGAGATTTTAGTGGGTATAAATCCCACAATCCGGCCTCCGCGCCCCTACGGGAATGGATTTTAAAGCTTTCCTCCTCAATAAAAAAAGGTATATATTTTGAGTTTGATTTAGATAGGTACCTTGCTTTGCAAAACTGTACGCAGCGTAGAGATCTCGTCCTCGACGCGCGCAAGTTCACGACTCCACTCCGCCCGCAGTTGCTCGGCCTGCTCGGGGGTGAGCCCCACCAGTTCATCGGGGGTGTGCATGTCGCCGCCAGCGCCCGCGGCAGCCATCGCTTCCTCGGCTGTGGGTTGTAACGTACCTTCATCGCATCAATTGCTCCACAGATCTTCATACTTGCTCCATACATACACGTTAAACAATATACGGGGTTAGTGGTAATTCAACGTATATTTGGCAGGAGCTGATAGTAGCCTCCGATACGTTTATAGAACGGTTATTTTATAGCCCCGAGTGGTGACCAGACACTTTTATAAGGTAAATCGAGTTGATTTCAGATTTAAAAAAGTTGGATAATGGAACGCCGAAGTCTAAAAAGTTTAAATTCACTTCGTTTCAATCAGATTGGGGTATAAATAGTGACAGAACCGTCCTGGACTTTAACAAATGTAGAGCACAGCGGAAACCCATAAAAATATTGAAGTAACCTGACTAAAACGTTCAAAGGATGAGTGGGTTAAGTTGACAGTGATATTTAGTAGGTACTTAACTATTTAATAGTAACTTATGTTTTTGAATATCTATTATGTACCACTAATAAATTATAGTTATGTAGGTATCTGAGTTACTGCTAAATAGTAAGTTACCAATATTTTTAAAGGATAAAGTAAATTTCGCAAAAAAGGTCAATTTGGTCGGCATGGCTTGAAAATTTCAAGTTGAAATATTCAGAACAGTCTGATTAAATTATGAAACCTGTGGTATTTAATACCGACCACTATAATAGGAGTACAAATCTAGAGATAGCTTTGTAGGCAGCCGAAATTAAGCAGAACTTTCAATTTTTCAATGGTTAAAATGGAGTAGAGTCAAGATTTTGCATCGCGAGAAGTTCGTGCTTTCAAAAACCGATGAATAATGTTGATTTATCGCTATATTATATCATAATAACACTAAATTAATAAGTTACTTAAGTGTATTTGCCGTTATACATTATACGTAATCTTATTATTAGAGATAAGCATTGATATAATAATATATCGATGGGCATTTATGATTATAAAATTACTATTAGTATTTTACTACGACTCACATGAGTTGGTACTGTATTTTAAGGTAATGCAACATTTTTGTAACGATTAATATAATACAGTATGGGTAAAATTCACCAGTTAAAATAATAATCGTGAACAAAATGAATTAATCCTATAATCAGTCGCTGCAATCTTACATCATACACGGATGTAACTATACAAGTTCAGCGATAATACGCTGGCTATTTTGTACTGTTTTAAACAATATCACGCATAACAACGGTAATTTAATAATGATTATCATTCATAAAATGCTTACGTTTCAGACACGCTTTTTTGAAGTTATTGTCCAAAATATATAGGTGCCGTTATATTTCGTTACACTAGATAGTTATTCACTGCAGAATACGGTGAACGGTCCTCATTGAACGAACTTCTGTATATGAGAACAGTACGAATTTCTGTATTGAGAACGTCCATAAAGTTATGCGGATGTATACCTACTTAATAATAAATAAATACTTTTAGAAAAAATAATAACAGTCTCAAAGAAAATGGTTTAAAAAGCATTAAATAACGAAAATATATTGAATATGGATCTTCTTCTCTTCTTCATATGCAGCATGCGGGTTACTGATTATCCAACATTATAACGGTCCGAATGCTTTGAAAACTATCACGCAACTCTAGCAAGCTCAAGCTATGCCAGAGTAACTTACTGCAAACATAAACTGTCTATATCTTGTAAACTATTGAACCGATTTCGATATAACTTGTATTTTTCCCTTGGTTGAAAGATACTAAAACTATTACGAAAAGAATTACCGCAATTGGATTTATAGTTTCTGAGAAATCAAAGTACAAACCTACATAGGTACATTTACTCATAAAATTTGGTACATTTGTTTAGATTCATCCATAGACTAACATATTATGTGAATACATATTACGTATTTTTATTAATATTATACAGGTGTAAGGGACCACGTACCGAAAACGTTTATATAAGATTTTAAATAATGCCCGTTACATTACAACATTACAGAATTTTACAGAAACCATTTATATGGAAAATGACAAATGACTAACTTGTTAATTGACACTACTGGATCCCTGGTATCGGTTTTCGGTACGACGTCCCTTACACCACGTATACATACGCGTTGAATACAGTAGGTACCTCCTTTTGAAGTCGGTTAGAAAGGTCAACCTTTAGTTACTTCCCAAGTACAGAAATACGTATTATATACTGCATGGCCGATTTAAGTTTATACAATTATATAACGAAGATTATTATTTACCTAAATCGCTTCTTGTCTTCTGTTATGCATTGCTCTTATTAATAAAGTATATGATATTTGGCAGTAATCTTGTAAGCGTACTTATCATAACAAATACAGTTACAATGTTCCATATTTGTAATTGTTATATAGTTTGACTATGTCTGTCTGTCTGGAGCATCCGTCTGTAAGGAGACGACAGATTGGAATGGTCGGAATTGGAAGCTCGTTTAATGAAGATGTTTCTTAGTATGTTTAATAATATAAATCGGTTTAACCATCAGGACCATTAGGGCCTATACCATCACATCTAATAGCAATATTATTTTCACCTTATTTTCTCGATAGAAAGTGACAGAGCTATAAACTACGTATATTGACGTCTCTACCTCATGCCAAGTAAGATGATTATAATACTGCTATCTAATAGTGGTAGTGCCCCAGCTCTTTTCCTAGTCGATGTAGGTATACAATAGACATTTTTATTACATTAAAACGTGAAATTGTTTAATGCTTATCTGATGAATGATGATAGATAGGTACTTAAGAATATAGTAATCGTCAGTAAGGCTGATCATCATCATCAGCAAGAAGGTGGTCACGGGCTTTTTAATCCAATAAACGTACACACATCGAATTTAGACTCGAATATATTATATAACTATTTCTTTGACATGCTCGGTAGCCTAAGTGACTCGATATTTTACCAAACGAGGTATCGTTGATGTGATTGTGATTTTTTCGACATTTTAAATTGTTCTGCTATTCGGAGCGGAGACAAATCGGAACAGAACAGAATCGGTAAAATCGGTACAGCCGTTCTTGAGATATAAATGGTGTAACTAACCCGACTTTGTTTTATATACAGGTTGGACTAAAAGTCCGTTTACTTTTGAATCAGTAACTGCGTCGAGCAGCAACGTCGAGGTGGCGCTAAGGGGTTACGTATTGTAAGAGCAGCCAGTGGTAATTTAGGACCAGGCTGTCATTCAGCGGAGTACAACGTGCGTTCTGCGTATGCGAGTACTAACGAAACAACGATTCTTCGACTATAGCTCAAAAAAAATTGCAATCATTACAACCTATGGCATAAAAATGAAGCCGCATCGATTCAGTTGATTAAAGAAAGGGTGCAGAAGTCGAGGAGACAGGGTCAACAATGAATCAACCAAATTGCGGCTAATTTAGAACCAACAGGAAGATTCAGGAGATGCCGAAAACGTAGAGCGTGTAAGAGCGTCTGAGAGGTGACATTAACTGGCCACCTCACAGCTCAGATCTATCCCCAATGGGTTTTTTCTTTCCGGACACCTCAAATAATATGTTTTGAAAAGCAACCCAGTGTCATTTGAGTAATTAAAGGAATGTATTCGCAAGGAAATACAGAACATTTCACGAAACACCTGTAAATCTGTCATTGAAAATTTCCGCTTCAAGTTACAGCAGTGTCAAAATAAACAAGGGTCACACATGTATGATATAATTTTAAAAAAATCCCTTTTTGTGTACTTTCATAATAAGTAAACAGTTTTATGTTATCTAGATAGTTTTTATTTTTATTATTGATTGAATAGTAAAAAGACTTGACTCCACCCTGAAAAAGACTCCAACCTGTATATACTTAACATATTATATAGATAAGACTGAATAGGTTCAAAAAGATATAAAGACAAGAAGACGCGGGGCGGGGCACTTTTTATTTAAAAAAATTATGTAGACCTGTTTCTTCACTAATTTTATACACTAACCTCCAACAGCAATACCTAAAAACTTCTTGTAATTCGTGTGACTGGACATTTTGGCAAGATAAGGCTTTGATAAATCTTGAAAAGTAACTCGTACTTCTCGTATTTTTTTTCTAAATATTCGCAGACGGCGGCGCCGATTGTCCACGTAGAACTCTGTTTCAATGCATAATGCGGAATCTACAAGGTCGGGTAGCGCGCGCCAATCCGCGTCAGGGTCATGTGTCCAGGTCGCCAGCTCCTCTACCTCGTCCAGTTCGTCTACGGCCACATCAAAACTAGGCGTAGAGTCGTCGTCGGGCGGTACAAAGTAAGGATCCTCCATATACTCCAAGCTGGTCGGCTCGGCACCGCAACTCGACGTTGCATCACTTGCCATTCTATTTTCTTCGTCTTCCACGGCAATTAAGCATATTTTGCGATTAAACGAGCTAATAATTTAAATGTCCTTAGATCACGTGTAGTAATTGCATTGGAGGCTAAGATGTCACTTTCACATAGCTACATTATTAACGCCACTTATTAAATTGTTATCACTATAGAAACATTATGTTTCGAAAAAAAAGCACGTTCAATCCGAGATACATGAATGCGTGCAACGCCGGCGCGCTATGATGTCGTTTCCAAAGTTGTTTCTTCCGCCACGTCAAACCCCTCCAAGCTAACTAGCTTGCGGCCGTCGCGCGCCGTTGCCTGGTTACTCGTGTTCGCCACTTTCACCAATAACGCGAGTTCCACTCCTTACGGTTTATAATTGCAATTTTGACCTCCAAATGATAAAATTTGCACAATCTTAATTAGGATCAAAAATTTTACTTAATATTTGGATATTATATCGACTATACTGCAAAACGAATGAGTCATATATCATACAGGATCTTTGATTAAGCAACGAGTTTCAAACTACGGACAAAACAACATAACCATAGATTGAGCTCACCTTGTGCCGCTAAAGTTTATTGACAGTGCCGAAGGCGAGCGAACGGGCTGCGCGAGCGCTGGACCAAAAGTGTTGCGTCACTAGTTCGTTGTTGAAATACAACACAAAAAACTGCAGATTGCACGACAAATGACTCACATCTCGGGTCGGGAAGGCAATTTAGTTTCAGTTAAATCACGTAAAAGTTTCACGGAATAGGCGAAAATCGAGTGGGCTATAATTATAATTTGAACATACAGTGCCTACTACACGCGTGGTTTACGTCTTTTAATAAGAGCAAATGTTATTCACATGCGCTACAAATATTATTTAATATTTTTGTATAAGATCAAGATTGACTTTTACTGACCTAATTTTAATTAAGTTTACTTTATTAGGATCGCCAATAGTGATGATACACATACAAACCTACAAGAATATTGCAATTCGCGGCTTTCAGTTGGTAAGGCAAAAATAAAACAACAAGCAATTTAAACACAATAGAAAATACCTGTTGATTAAATTGCCGATAAACAAATCCAAATGTAACGAAAGATCACATAATATAATATCCGAAATATTAAAGACTGGTAGTAAGATAGGTAGGTAGGTACATTTCTCTGGGAATTTTAGACCAAAATTTGATACTGTTCGATGCTATTTCTGATTGCTCGGTACTGCTGGAAGAAAAGTAAGGTATATTCCCAAAGCAAAATAACAACATTCAAGAACATAATTGACAGAAAAAGTATTTATAGTCAGAGAGCTGCTGTATAACTTTGCACATGAATTGTTCCTTCTTTCCGGGGATACGTTGACGATGATCGAGGAACTCAAATGAGAAATCCTACAAAGTGGAATTGGAAATAACACGTGGAAAAGTTAAATAGAGTACTATCTAAGACCTCAACGTCTACCGCTTACCTGTGGAAATCGACCCCAGCTACAAATATCAATGTAGAAATAACAGGTACCATAGTAAGATCACTCTAGAATTGATTGACGCAAAGCCCACGCATGCGTTGCATTTGGCTCAAATTGGATATATTTAAATAGTCCAGATCACTCCATAAAATAATATCCAATACTAAACTGCGCGAATTGATTGGCGCACACCACAGACATCGGCTGAATTTGCCTCAAATTGCACGATATCTAGCTAGGCCATAAAATCACTAGATATCAGACAAAGCTGCAAAATAGCTAGACGCATAGCCCAGGCATGAGCTGTACTTGGCCCAAGTTGCTTATGTAGCCAGACCATAAGAACACTCTATCCTGTTTTTCTTTACAATATCAAAATCGGAATGGTGTTAAACTCACACTGCTGTTAAAATGTTTACAAACATTTTCTAACACTATATTCACTAACTAGCTGACCCACGCAGCTCCGCCTGCGCTATTTTTACGTTAACTAAACTTTTAATAACAGACATTCGCATCGAATACATAACCTCCTTTTTTATAGTCGGTTAAATACTGGGACCCACTTTTTACTTGCTCTCCGAAGCACAGACCCGTTTAGTTCAAATGGCGTTAAACAGTCACCCATCTATTTAATGACCTTACCTAACGTTGCTTAACCCGATCTATTACAAAACCTTGATAACAACTCTCTATGAGTGTTTCCTTACTAATATTTATTATAATATAAAGAAAAATTGATTAAATCGGACCAAGCGTATAACCAAGTACCCGTTTTGACTTTAATCCCCTCTCCCAAAAGAACCGTGCCAGATTACGGGATAAAAAGTATCCTATGTCCTACCTCGTAGTAAGATCTCAAATCATGCCAAGTTTCATTTGAATCCATTCAGTAGTTTCGGCGTGATGCTCAGCCGTGATACAGACAGACAGACAGACAGACAGACAGACAGACAAAAATTAAACAAAATACATTTTCGGCCTCAGTATCGCTTATAGAATGCCCTCCAAATATAATTTTCAAAATATCTTCAATGTACAGAATTGGACCTGTTACAGTTTTATTATAAGTATAGATATAGACAAATATGTATTAGGAATTGTTACATTCTGTTAGAAACTGTTAGATGTTTTAGTATGGTACCTACACACGATGGAAAATGTTTACAAACATTTATTTAAAACACTGAAAACATGACATCGGCTTGCAATAGCTATTATTTTTTAAACGGACTTCAAAAAGTAGGTTCTGTATTCGACGCGTATGTATGTAATATTGATGAAAATGCGTAATACGCATATGTTAGTCTATGCGGGCTTCTAAAGAAATTTACTAAATTTCATGAGTGTATGTATGTGTTTCCCTTGATTTCTCAGAAACTATAAATCCGATTGCGGTATTTCTTTTTGTAATCGTTTTAGTATCTTTCAACTTGGGGAAGTGTACAAGTTACATAATGCATAAAATATTTTAACTTTTATTGTTTATACCTTTCATTTGTTATCCATAGTTAACGGGTGTTGACGGGCCTGTTGGTCTAGTGGTTAGTGACCCTGTCTGCTACCCAACAGGTCGTGGGTTCGATTCCCACCAAGTGTCTGGGTGTTTTATCTATATAAGTATGTATTTACAAAAAAAAAAAGTATATATGTATTAGTATCAGTTGTCTGGTTTCCATAGTACAGGCTCTGCCTAGTTTGGGATCAGATGACCGTGTGTGAATTGTTCCAGGATATTATTATTATTATTTTATAGTGATGTTAATGGAAGTAGAAAAATATTTACAATGGCAGCTGTCAGACGATATATTTTTGTTTTCGAAAAAATATATAGCCTATGTCACTCCCACAAGTAAAACGAATCGAAAAATATCTTGGGGTGTGAATTTCCGAAGTTTTTTTTTTGTAATTAAAATAAAATGAGATCTATATTTATTTTTCTTTATTTTACACGAGTAGGATGAGCAGGTCCGTTTATCGTTGACTTTTGGGGCACGTTGTATAGGATAATTGTTTTTCTTTAAATCCAATGATGCAGTTTAAGTTTTCATCAATATTGGGCCTGAGAGTTGTTTCGAGTATATTTCGCTATTCCTCATTGTTTCGGATATCTATCCCCACCCACTTGAAAAAATCTGCCTGTATTTATTATATACAGAACGACAGAATCATTAATTTGATGAATATAAGTTGTATAAAAATATTTACAAGTGATGAGATGTCTTTACGATGCCGCGACTATGACCGTAGAAGTACAGAACCAGCGAACTGAACACATCCACCTACGCCGAGGAGTGAGACAGGGGGATGTTATATCCCCGAAACTGTTCACTAACGCTTTAGAGGATATGTTCAAGACGCTGGACTGGGAGAGGTCTGGCATAAATATTAATGGCAGGTACATCTCTCACTTACGATTCGCGGACGATATCGTCATTATGGCCGAGACTCTGCAAAACCTACAACGAATGCTGAATGACCTGGCTGATTCTTCTCATCGCATCGGTCTCCGGATGAATTTGGATAAAATCAGTCATGTTAAACGAGCACGTTGTTCCAGGGCCGATTGCCGTCAATGGGGTTCCTCTCGAAGTTGTCCAGGAGTATACCTACTTAGGGCAGACGCTACAGCTAGGTAAAGACAACTTTGAGAAGGAAGCCAGATTCAAGGTCGCTCAGCGGGCTATGGAGAGAACTATGCTGGGTGTTTCTCTGAGGGACCGAATACGGAATGAAGTAGTTCGCCAGAGAACCAATGTGACCGACATAGCTCAAAGGATTAGCCAGCTGAAGTGGCAGTGGGCTGGTCATGTTTGCCGAAGAACCGAAGACCGTTGGGGTAAACCGGTTCTTGAGTGGAGACCGCGAATCGGGAAGTGGAGCGACGATATCCGCAGAGCAGTTGGCAGACAATGGATGAGGAGAGCCGAAGATCGGGCTCAGTGGCGTGCCTTGGGGGAGGCCTATGTCCAGCAGTGGACTGATGTGGGCTGATGATGATGATGATGAAGTTGTATAAAAAGGAAAAATATTATATACTTAATTATTTCCTCTTCTCTCTGCCTGCAATTTTATACCTACAGGGAAGGTAAAACATTACTATAGTAAAAATCAACAAAATTTTAAGGTTAGTAAATTTTGGTTGTTTGATTAATTGAAAATTAAGTGAAAATGCTCATGACATTAAATTAGTAAACACATATTTTTTCAATAATCATCCCCCCTAAGCAGTTAAAAAGGGGGTGAAAATTTATCCCACATTAAAAATTAAAACTTTGTAAGTATTATACAGAGATTCAATAAGTAATAAATAAACTTACTAAGTGTTTTTTTTAAATCAACCCCTAAGAGGATGAAATGGGATGTCAAAAGGAGATTGACCATTTTTGTATGGACGTTGGACCAAATGCTGCCCAGGCTTGGGAATACTTTTATTTTTTTCCTTACATGGAGATATTAAAAAAAAAAAAAAAAAAGAAATTAAACATCTACGGTGTTATAATATACTAGCTGACCCACGCAGCTTCGCCCGCGCTGTGTTTACGTTAACTAAACTTTCAATAATATACATTCGCATAGAATACAAAACCTCCTTTTTTAAAGTCGGTTTAAAACTTGGATCCACTTTGTACTTGCCCTCCGAAGCACGGAGACGTTTAGTTCAAATGTAACGCTACCAACGGTCACCCATCTATTTAATGACCTTACCTAACGTTACTTAAGCTGATCGATTTCCAAACATTGTTAACAACTGTCTATGAGTGTTTCCTTACAAATACACTTGAGAGCAATAAAATCGCACACCTTGACATTTTTATGTCAAGGCAGTTTTTTTCTTCAGTTTTTAAATATTTAAAAAAACACACACTAATTGAAAGTCTACCTCATTACCTTTCTAATGATATCAAATACAGTGTAAAAAAAATACCCATAAGAGGTTTTACGGCACAAAACCCAACAAACGGGTAAAATTACCCAATTTCGAAATAATGAAAATCAAACTCAAAATTCTTGAACAAATTGTTTATTAATAAGGTGTATTCCCTCCCCTAGCCTTAATTACAGCTCTTAATCGGTTTTGATGGACCGTATTAATTTTACCATGAAATCTTGTGGTATAGCGTTCCACTCCTCTTCAATGGCAAGTTGAAGCTCTCGGAGGCACGTAGGAGCAGGGCTTCTTGCTCAAACTCTTCTTTTCAGCTCATCCCAGACATGCTCAATCGGATTGAGATCAGGACTACGAGCTGGCCACTCCATCGCGGTGATTCCAACGTCTCCCATGTAGTCGCAAACTGTTCTGGCGACATGCGGTCTGGCGTTGTCGTGCATTAGGATAAAATCTTCTCCCATAAGCCACGCAAGCGGCCTCGCATGTCCTTCGAGCACTTCTTCGACGTATCGTGCAGCTGTCAAACCTCTCGATCTCGGGCCGGTATTCGCCCCAGTGATGAATACAATGTCAGTTTTAGTGTCCAACATTATACCACCCCAAAACATACACGATCCACCGCCAAAAGCCACACGTTCGCTTATGCAGCATTGTGAAAATCGCTCTGATGAAATGTTCTCTGGCAAATTGTAGTCGGGCTTGTCGGTGAGCTGTGGTCAATTTGGGACCATTTGCTGGGCGATGTGAAGTCAGTCCTGCTTCACCAAGTCTTCTTCTGACTGTCCACCGACTTATACTGACATTGCGAACTTCTTGAAGCTCTTGTCCCAGTTGAACCGCATTCATTTGCCGATTTCTTAAAGACCTCGACACAAGAAAGCGGTCATCACGCTCTGATGTTCTGCGTCGCCGGCCAGATCCTGGTCGTTGAATGTAGCCACCGGTCACTTGAAACCTCTGGTACACACGACGAACAGAGTAGCGGCTCAAATTTAGTCGTCGAGCAACGTCACTTTGATTATGGCCTGCTTCGAGCAAGGCAATAACTTGAGCGGCTTATGCGGGCGTGGTATCCATATTTTTCCGTATGCGTTGAGTAGAGATGTTATCACGTTGACCTTCGGTATGCAACTGATTAAAAATACGTAGGTCTTCTCTGGACTTCTCCTCTAGGGGAGTCCGGGGCAACTGTTCGGGACTGTGGTCCCCTGCAGTGGTGTCATACGCCGCCTGCTAAGACAGGCGGGGCTCTGTGGCGGGCACTTGGGCCCTTGGTGTCATCGTCCTACTGAGAGGTAGGGTATTTTTTGTTCTCGCCCCCGGCGAGATCAAGCCCGCCAGGTGGGACCCCGTTCGGGGAGGCCCGGCGAGCGATCAGCATGCCTGGGGGCGGTTAGGTAGTCTTGCGTGTGAGATGGCATCATTGTGGCACTGTTGCCAGGAGATCCCGTGGCAGTGCTCTCTTGTCCGGTGGGCGCCGATGATAGGGGGCCAGCTCACGGATCTGGCGGTGGCTGGACCCCACGGCGCGGTCGAACAGTCTGGTGGTCAGTCTGCCGACGAAGGCTTCGACGCTTTCCATCCGTAGATCCCGTTGGATGGTGGCGTTCCGCACGAAGCGCGGGGCGTCGGTGATGGTGCGCAACGCTAGCGACTGTTGCGCTTGCAGCCTGGCTCTTGCGGGCACCGATGTTAGTGCGTACCAGGCTGGGGCTGCGTATGTAAGCCGCGTGCGCACATACGCCTTATAGACGCATAGCTTCGCACGGAGCGGCAGACGGGACTTCAGGACTGGGCGCAGTAGGTGACGCGTGGTTCGCGTCTGTGCTACCACGCTTTTTGTGTGTGCTTGCATCGAGAGCCGCCGGTCTATGGTCACTCCAAGGTATTTAACCGTGTTGTTCCATTCCAGCGGCTGGTCTTTCAGCTTGAGCGGCGGTGCGAGGCGACGACGGTCGCCCACGATGATGGCTTGTGTCTTCGCCACATTGACTGTTAGCCGCCAGTCGCTCAGCCATGTGGGAAGCGCGTCAAGTTGGCGCTGCATTTTCACTGCGGCGTGCGTCGCTGTGAGTGATGTAGTTATGTAGGCGGCGTCATCTGCGTACAATGCTAGCGTGGCACCTTCGACGACCGGGATGTCGTTCGTGTACCACGCGTAGCAGATCGGGGAGAGGCAGCTTCCCTGGGGCACGCCGGCGCGTGCGGTTCGCTCGTTTGATAGGGCGCCCTCTACCGTTACTTGGAAGCGCCTGTTGTGCAGGAACGACGCTAGGGTCCTGACGATTCGGCGCGGCGTGTCGGTTTCGGTTATTTTGTATAGGAGTCCTGCGTGCCAAACGCGATCGAAGGCCTTCTCCATGTCGAGGCACACCATCGCCGATTGCTCGCGCTTGTTGTAGGCGGCTGTCAGGTGATGAATGATTCTCAACAGCTGGTGCGTGGTGGAGTGTTCGGCTCTGAAGCCAAACTGTTCGTCGCGTGGAATGATGTGTGGTTGCAGGTGTATTATTAGCACTCTCTCGAACACCTTTGAGAGCGTCGCGAGCAGCGTGATTGGCCGATAGCTGGCCGGTTTCAAGATGTTTTTCCCCGGTTTCGGCAGCATGATGATACGGCCCAGCTTCCACGAGGTGGGGAAGTGACCGGTGCGTAGGATGCCGTTGAATAGTCGCGTCACCGCCGCGGTGGTTTTTCGCGGCAGGTGACGTAAAGCTTCATTCGGGATCTGGTCGGGTCCCGGGGCTTTTCGGAGCTTAGTGCTGCGTATCATCCGCTGCACTTGTCCGGGGGAAATGATGATCGGCTCGTCGTCATTGGCTATCGGCGTTCTTAGGTAGTCCATGGTGCGCTGCTGGACTGCTAGTGCGTGTTCTATGTTTGTCACGGGATTCGGTGAGAACTGCGTCTCCAGGTGGTTGGCGAAGATCTCCGCTCGGTCCTCGGCTCGGTAACGTGGGGTACCGTCACCGGCTAGCAAGGGCCTAATCGGAGTCGCCTTCCCGGAGACTTGGCGGCAGAGTCTGTGTATGCCCGACCAGTCCTCTCCCGCTCGCTCGATGGTGCGTTGCCATGACTCTGTGGCAATCGCTTCCAGTGCGTCGGAGATCTTGGTGGCCAAGGCGTTCAGTTGGGACTTTAGGCGCGGGCATCTTGTGCGTTGCCATAGGCGTCTCTTTTTTCTTTTTTCCTCAATCATCCACAGGATGGGTGCTGGGACGTTCGGGGGGCGTCTGACGGTGGCGGCCTCTTGCTTGCTGACTCTCATCGCCTCCGATATAGAGGCGGTGAGGTCTGCGGCAAGTTGGTCCACATCCCTGGGCGTTTCGACTTTGCGTGAGGGCGTATTCACAGACAGGTGGTTTGCGAAGGCGGTCCAGTCCTGTCGGTGTTTTGGCGCAGGTATCTTAGCAGCCGTCGGTGTC
This sequence comes from Furcula furcula, assembly GCA_911728495.1. Lineage (NCBI taxonomy): Eukaryota > Metazoa > Arthropoda > Insecta > Lepidoptera > Notodontidae > Furcula > Furcula furcula. Next base: position 21,129,266 of record OU452244.1, on the reverse strand, counting down.
TCGTTTATAGTGAGCATGACCGGCTGGTGGTCGGAAATCATGTGGTCATCCAGGACGTCTGTCGAAGGCACGTCTGTAAAGCCACGGATGACGGCTAAGTCGATAACGTCCGGCTGATGAGCGCTCGCGTACGGGTAGTGTGTGGGGACGTCCGGCCCTAGGACGTCGTACCCTTGCCTTTCTGCGTCGTCCAGTAGTCTTCGTCCGCAGGTATTGATGAGTGATGAGTTCCATGCCGTGTGTTTTGCGTTGAAGTCGCCGGCGATCAGGGTCGGCAGCGGCGAGTCCAATAGCGTATGGATGTCGGCCACTGCCAGCCTGTTCTGCGGCGGCTTGTAGTACGCGTACACACGGATGGGCTGGCTATCGATGCATATTTCCACGCCGAGAGCGTGGGATGACTGGAGGTCCGGAACGGGAAGCTGCTGGTGAACGATGCGTCGCTTGACCAGGACTGCTAATCCCCTATACGCAGTCCCGGCCGGCGATACGTGATCCACTTTGTACGTGTGGTATCCTGGCATCTTGATCTTGTCACTTGCATGTGAGTGGGTTTCCGATAGAAGGGCTATGTCAATGTTGCGTTGCCGCAGTATCTGTCGGCATAGCCCGGTCTTCTGTTTGGAGAGCCCGCCGGCGTTCCAATGCAGTACCTTTAATTGGGTCATTGGGAAAATAGTCTGAGTATACATCCGGTGATGATGGGCATGGGATCTTTGCCTTCCACCACGGCCGTCAGTATCTCTTGCAAGATGCCGATTACTATCGTCGCCGTGCGTGCGTCTAATTTCATGGGCGTCGCCTCGTCCTGTTTCGCACTTTTCCCGCGTGAGGGCGGTGCGATCGCTGCGGCCGGGGCTTGTGTGCTCGTTGCGGATTTTGGCCGCATCGGTGGCGCCACTGTTTGCTCTGTCGTCGCCGCGGCAGCGACGGTTGGCTTCTTTTTCTTGGGGCGGCGCTTTCCTCGCCTTTTGGGTCTCCCTTGGGCGGGATTGGCCGGCGCCATCAGAGAGCCGGGCGCGCTGTCTTCCGGCGCCACACTGCGTTTGGTCGCAAGTGTGGCGTCGGTTCTGGCGACGGGTCCCGCCTTCTTGTTCCGGGCCTCCTTCTTTAGCACGGGGCAGCTAGCGCTGTTCGCCGTGTGCGGGCCTCCGCAGTTCGCACACGTCGGGGGCTCCTCCCTGGGCCGCGGACATTCGCTGGCCGGGTGGTGTTCCCCGCAGCGGACGCAGGCAATGGGCCGGTGGCAGTTGTGTGATGAGTGCCGGAATTGCTGGCATCTGTGGCACTGCGAGGGCCCCTTTTTCCCTCGCCATGCTTCTATTTTAACTCCGGGCATGCATAGAAGTTCCTCTATGTCGTAAATACCCGGAGTTAGGTCTGGGGTCCGCTGGATCTGCGCGAAAAAGATGCACCCCGGTCGCCCTTGGCGGGCGTTAATGGGGCGAACAAACTCGGGGCAGTATCCGAGTTCGCGCAGTTCGGCTTCGATGTCTACGGCGTCGGTGTTGGGTGGCAATCCCCTGATGGCCACCTTGAGGCTTCGTTCCGCTGGCAGCGAGTAAGAGAACCACGCTATATTGGCGGTCTTCTCTAGCTCCGTCAGGTACCGTTGTATGATACGGTACTCGGTGTCCGCTTTCGGGAGGAAGCGAACACCTTTCCCGTACGGGCGTGCGTTTGGGGTATGCCCAAGGAGGTCTTTCAGTTTCTTGAAGTGGCTTGCCCAATCCGGAAACACCTCCACGACCAGTGGGGGGTAGCGGGGGGCTGCGGGTTTCTTCGTTGCAGGGGCGTCAGCGTTTTCTGTATCGGCGGTGGCAGTCGTGGCAGGCGTCGTCTCCCTTTTCCTCGTCGCGCCCGTCCTCTGAGGGAGCGGGGGCGGTGGTAGGGGGGTGGCTGCGGAGGCGTACGACGTCCTGGTCGGAGTGGTTTGCATCGGAGATATTATCTCCGGTAGTCCCAGCGACGGCGGGGTGATTTCCGCATCTACCCTTTTCTGCGGCGGTTGCGCAGTTGGGGATGGGAATCTTCCGGCCGTGATCTTGGGTGGTGGCACACTGTACCTTGGCGGGCTCAAACTGATGACCGCAGCTGTTGCGGTCTTCGGTGGTGCACTCGGGGGCGCGGGGAATGCGGGCCTGGCAAGCGTGGCTTGTCTGGCTCTTGGTACGGGCTGCGATGGTGGCAGCACTGGCGTCTGTTTCGCCGCTTGTCCGCTAGGGGGCGGTTGCGACGATTGCGGTATGGGTGAGGCTCGCGGGGTGGTGAGGAAAAACTCGTCACCAGCTCCGAAAGTGCTCGGTGTCATGGGTCTTGCACTGGGGCGGCCTGCCTGCATGGATGTGGATTGCAGCAGCCGTTCCAGTTCAGGTTGGGGCAGCACCCTCTCGCGCATGCGTGAAAATACGCTCTGCGGGTGGCGCTTTGTTTTCGCCTTTGGGGGCGGTTTCTGTGCGGGTGGTGGTGGCATCTTTTTCGCTTTTTATTGTAGCGAAGCGAAGCAACAGCAGGCAACCAGAGGGGGTTGGCAAACCCTTCACCACATCCCACTTACCCGGGCTAGCCGGGAGCGAGAGGGTTCAGGGTGCGCCTTCCCCGGCGGCACAGGAGTTCGGTGTCACTCGCTGCACAAACAGGTGCAGGCGCGATGCCGTAGGAAAATTTCTTGACTTGAAGAAGCTTTTGGATCTGCTGGTATATTTACTTGATTCGGACCTTGGCTGTTGCGGCAGTCCCTGATTAAAAATCCAAAAAACCGACCCTTTTATACTGCGGGTAAGGGGTGCAAGTAGTGACAATGCTAACGGGTGAATTTGGCTAATTTGGTGTACGGCTGATTTCTGTAAGTTATGTGAAGGTCAATGATTTTAATTTGGTGTTCTTTTAAAGCTAAGCTTGTATTCTTTAATTTTGCTAAATGATTTGTACTCTATATTTTTAGATTTAAGAAAAAATCAGTAATAAACCAAATTACAAGGGGTGTGCGATTTTATTGCTCTCAAGTGTATTTATTATAATTATAATGAAAAATTGATAAAATCGGAGCAAGCGTATAACAAAGTACACATTTTGACTTTAGTCCCCTCTCCCAAGGGAACCGTGCCGAATGTCGGGATAAAAAGTATCCTATGTCCTACCTCGGAGTATTGACTCATATCATGCCAAGTTTCGTTTCAGTCTATCTAGTAGTTTCGACGTGATGCTCAGCCGAGATACAGACAGACAGACAGACAAAATTAAAAAAATTTACATTTTTGGCTTTAGTATCGGTTATAGAATGCCCTCCAAACATAATTTTCAAAATATCTTCAATGTACAGAATTGGACCTGTTACAGTTTTATTATAAGTATAGATAGAGATTACCTACCTAAAAACTTCTTATATGGCTTTTACGTGCTTCAACTTTGTTTTTTTTTTAACCTTTATGTTACATAATATTATTATCTTACTTATTCAACCTCCCGAGTCCCGTCCCGACCTCGCTAGATAGCGCTATACAAAGTTGTCACTTTCGTATAGAGTTTACAAAAAAAAACTTGCTTCGAGCGAGACTAGCGAGGTCGGGACCGGACTCGTGAGGTAGAATAAGTGAGATAATAATATTATTTAACATAAAGGTTAAAAAAATCAAAGTTAAAGCACCTAAAAGCCATATAAGATAAGTTTTTAGGTAGGTAATATATTTGAACACCGTGGATGTTTAATTTTCTTTTTATTTTTTCTTAATATCATGTAAGGAAAAACGTAAAAGTATTCCCATGCCTGGGCAGCATTTGGTCCAAATTGGTCAATCTCCTTTGTATAAAACTTTATATTAGACTCTAAACATTTACAAAACATACAGAAGAGGAATAGGTGAAAAAAATTAAAGGACAGGCAAAGCTACACGGTCAGCTAGTATGAATATAAAATTAAATTAAAATCATAATTAATAATCTACTTACTGACTTATTGAATTTATTTTATATTAATGGTTGTTATTTTTGTTTAAAATTCAAATACCTAACTAAATTATGATCCTAATTTATATTGATTGAAAATACATCACTGAGCATGCAAAATAGCAATAAAAATATTATAAAGCTCGCCAAACTGCAAAGCAGTTTGATGCTATTTAGCTTGATGGTCCCTATTATTGTTCCATTTTACAACATTATAAATGAGTTTTATTTCGGGAACTGTAAGTTGATTTTAACTTTGAATCTGAAATTTATTATCTTAATTTATTTATCTGAATTTATTTATTATTTATTTCATAAAAAATATAATTAATTAATATTATTATTTTCACTGATGTGCAAATCCTATTTCAGTAAAATTAACGAGTAAACTACGCAGAATGTACATTTCTACCAAATTCGCGGAACGACAAAAAATTTAAATGACATATTAACCTAACGAAACAACCTAAACAAACACTTACTTTTTCATAATAAATGTCAACAGATTTAAAATTGACAACATATTTTTTTTCCAACTTGAAATTTTTTGAAGCCAGTACTTGAGTATAATGACATCCTTGTATTGAGGTAGCAAACATTTATGAATGAAAAATAGAAAAACTATTAAAGTAGACAATTATTAGGTAAAATAGGTACATAGGCCTTTCTGTTAAATGATCTGGTTCCCTGACATGACAGCTTACTAGGGTTGACAAAATTTTTAGTTAATTAATTATATTTTTTACGGGGTATTTTGTAACAACCTGTATAGGTACCTAAACCAGCCCGATGTTAGGAACAAATTACTTATGAAAAAATTTACTATCAATTCTGATTTCCCTAGTTAAGTGTAATCTTGGAATAAGGTAGAGAATTATTAATGGTCATGTCATAGTTATTTTTTTCCTAAAACAACTCCCATGGTCACCTCATCAAGTTGGCCACCTAAATTGTTGTCAAGAGAGGTAAAGCACAGCAAAAACAGACACTCACAGAAAAGGAAGTATAGAAGATTGCAGACAAGACAAATAATGTCACATTTGAGTGGCATAGTAGTTCTAGTACTTGTGGAGGCACAACAACAGATTCAGTTAAGAGACCAACCATTGTTAATTTTTTTTGCTAGTGGCATAAAGATTCTTTTTAGGAGGGTCTTATTCCATGTGTTGGTAATATGTTAGTGTACTTACTTCCACCAATTCCCAGTTTCTCTCTGCTAAGTCAAGTGTCTCTGTTTCACTTCATGACTAGCATAAACTTAAGTTTGTTGGAAGAAAAACCTTAGATCAAAAGAATTAGAATAGACAGATCGCACAATAGATACTAATAAGTGAAGCTACCTAAGATAGGATTTTATATTGTTAATACTTTGCGAGTTGGTATTACTTTAGGTGGCATCACTATCGAGGCCTTCCTGTGCGCCCCGTCTATTTTTCTTGTGGTCTGAGTGCAGTTTGTATGCATAATACGCTAAAACCAAGTTTAAGTTAGTTTTTGCTCATTATTTACGATAAATATATAAACGCATTGCACACAATTTAGCAACTCAAAGTTGTACATAAATCAAAATAACAAAAACATTTTTGCGAACTTTTACATACATACCTGTTTGAACTCCACTCATGACTCAGTCAATAATTACAAGCGATCTACAAGTTTAATATTTCTAACTCAATATTAAACTAATGCACAGGGATGGTTAATTAGATTTTCGCAAATATTAGTCCTTTATGTAGCCACCAATAAATTATTTTACACGAAGTGTTACTAAAAAACGAGTCACGTCGTCAATTTAATTAAATAAGTGAATAAATCGATTTCAATCGAGTTACTTACTTTTGGAATTTATATCGATTTATGAATTAAGTAGTCGATTTAAAATATATTTTTTAGTATTCTTTCTTTATATCGAGATGATTGAGTCGATAATGTGATAGTATCTCAGTAGTATACAACAATTATTATATAATCACTACGTTATAGTCATCGATATACTATACCAACTGCTATATAAACTCATTACTTTTCGTTCTCTGAATTATGGTCTGTCAATTGGCGGGCCTAAAAAATAAAATATATTGTTATGTCAACTGCTAGAAAATAAAACATGCATTTTACCGGAATTGTACTTTATTAAATTGGCGACGAAGATGAACGCCGATCAATTCGCGGAATTTTTAACCGCTCAACAAGAACAACAGAAAACTATCACATTTATATTACAACAAATGTTACAACAACAACAACAGCGAGATGCCCTACCGAACAACGGTATGGAGCACCGCAACAATGACAGCACAACAACAGAACAACCAACAACTTCAAGACAAAACATGGTAAAAAATTTTAAATGCGATCGTTTCGACCCAAGCACAACAACAGCAGAGAATTTCATTGACTTCTTTGAAGCAAAATGCAAAATATGGGGAGATGAATCTAAAGGTATTAAGGAAGATTTACTAATAAACTGCATTACACCAGAAATTTATCATGAATTAAAAGTGGCACTTACACCTGATTTTCATAGAGCAACATACAATGAGATGAAAACAAAATTGCTAGATCTATACAGGACGAGAAACACACGATACAAAGCCTTGATCGACTTTTGGAATTCAATACGTGAGAGCAATGAATCCATGGAGCACTATGCTAATAGACTTAAGGAGCTTTCAAAGGACTGTGACTATGACGGAGCCTTACTTGAACGACAACTTCGAGATAGATTTGCAACGGGGTTAAATCACACACAATTAGAAGTGGACCTGAGGCAGAAATGGCCAGATTTACGTGAAGGCACGGAGGGTGGTGAATACAGAGAAGTAACGTTTGCTGAAATATTCACTATAGCTCAATCACGAGAAATAGCTGAGAACGACAACACGAACAGTATCAAAGTGAACAGAATTGAACGGAAACCACAATATCAAAAAAGAGTCGAAAAAATAACGAATGACAACAAGGTAGTTAAAAAGCTGCAACCAGACCAATGCAGGCGTTGTGGGAAGCGTGACAAACATAGTTCTGAAATCTGTACAGCAAAGCATCATGATTGCCAAGAATGTGGCATGACAGGACACTACGAAAGCGTATGCATAAAAACAGGACGAGCTTATATCACATCGAAATCAGGATATAAACACCAACGATCACGTCAATCGCACAAACTACATAAGATTAACAATCAGACCAAAAATTGGGATTCATTGTCCTCATCATCATCTCATACCACAAACCATTACTCAACATCTGAGGGCAGTGATAATGATTGCAACCCAATATACAAAATTTCAAGTAAGGTAACAAGATGCAAGAAAATCGACGTTAGCATTAATGGTATTCAATGTACAATGGATTGGGACCCGGGATCAATTCACTCTATCATTAGTACGAGAATGTGGAAAATGATTGGAGCACCAACTTTAACAAAAGGACCAAAATTACAAGCATACTGCAACTTCAAGCTCAAACCGAGAGGATTAACAGACGTGCTGGTGGAAGTGGATAAAAAACAGAAAATATTACCAGTTGTTGTTATGGATAAAGCAGATCCAATGCTTTTTGGGTTGCAGTGGAGTGAAATGTATGACATGAATTTTCCGGATCCTGTATACTCCATAAAAGCCGACAAAACGTGTCACTGAAACAAGTACTATCGAATTACGTTGATTTATTTGACAATAAACTAGGTCGAGTTAACAATTATAAAGTAAACATTCACATTAAGCCCGGGAGTGAAGCGAAACACCTTCCAGCGCGCCCTATTAAATTTAGTATGCGAAAGAACATTGAAGCTGAAATCGACAGATTGCTGGGGGAAGGAATCATAACAGAAGTTGATCCAAATGTAACGCCCGTCGAATGGGCTACTCCAACTGTTAACATTTTGAAACCTACAGGACAAGTAAGAATATGCGGTGATTATAGAATAACAATCAACCCTGTACTTATCAAAAATACTCACCCAGTTCCGCTCTTCGACCATTTAAGACAACGTTTGGCGCATGGTGACAAGTATTCAAAAATAGACCTTAAAGATGCCTACCTACAATTTGAAATAGCACAAGACTCTAAGAAGTACCTAACCATCTCAACACACAGGGGTTATTTTCAATACAATCGCATGCCCTTTGGAATAGCAACAGCGCCTTCAATTTTTCAACATTTTCTTGACAAGGTACTTGACAAAATCCCCAATGTAGCCGTATTTTTTGACGATATTGCTATTACGGGCAAAAATGATAAAGAACATATACAGAATTTGGCGATTGTTTTTAACAGATTAAAACAGGCTGGACTTAAAATTTATCTCAAGAAATGCTCCTTCTTACAACCCGAAATTGAGTATCTTGGACATATCATTGACAAAAATGGTGTACGACCAACAAAATCCAAAATGGAAGCCATTTCTAAAGCACCACCACCAACCAACACCAAAGAAATAAGAGCATTCTTAGGACTAGTAAATTTCTATGAAAGATTTATTCCACATTTACATAGCATATGCGCTGATTTGCATGCATTGACAGGCGTCCGTCAGAGATGGAGATGGACGGAGCACGAACAGGAAATCTTTCAGAGAACTAAAGAGCAAATAATATTATCCCAGCCACTCATAGCATTTGACGAAGATCGTCCTCTGTTTCTTGCTTGTGATGCATCAGAGAAAGGAGTTGGGGCAGTCTTATACCACAAACAGAAGGATGTAGAACAACCCATAGCCTTCGCGTCAAGGAAACTTAAACCAGCCGAAGCGAAATACTCTGTGATTGATAGGGAAGCTTTGGCAATATTTTTTGGCATTCAGAAATTTGATCAGTATCTTCGAGGTACCAAATTTACTTTAATTACTGATCACAAACCACTGATACATATTTTGGGAACTCAACGGAATCTACCTAAAATTGCCAATAATAGACTGGTAAGGTGGGCACTTTTAATCGGAAACTATAATTATGATATAGTATACAGAAAAGGTGAGCACAATATCATAGCAGACTATTTGTCTAGAATGCCAAACTGTAATGAACAACCAAATGAAGTAGATTATTCTATAAATAGAATCACAGAGAAGTTACTACACCATAAGATTGATGACCTTGCTTTAAGTGAAGAACGCATTAAAGAGGAAACCAAACATGATTCCCTTTTGAAGCAAGTAAAAAACAGGATTAAAACTGATTGGTATGAATGTCAAGATAATGAAATGAAACCATATTTTAGGAAGCGGAGTGAGCTATCTGTTGAAAACAATATAATCATGTGGCAAGGAAGAATTGTAATGCCAAATAAATTACGAACAAATACCTTACGCTATTTACATATTGGACATCCCGGAATTTCAGGTATGAGAGCATTGGCTCGTTTCTATGTATGGTGGCCATCAATTGAAGAAGATATTGAGAATTTCGTTAAAAAATGCCACAAATGTCAAGAAAATAGACCAAACAATCCAGAACTTCCAGTATACTCATGGTCAATACCTGAAAAAGTTTGGGAACGTATACATGTGGACTTTGCAGGGCCGTTTGAAGGGAAGTATTGGCTCGTACTGGCAGATGCATTATCCAAATGGATAGAAATTAAGCCTATGTCAAAAATCACGACTCAAACATTGTGTGAGAAATTAGACAGCATTTTTACAACTTTTGGGCTACCAAAATTATAGTTTCAGACAATGGACCTCAGTTCACTTCACAGGATTTTAAAGCATACTGCAAGTCACATGGAATAGTGCACATTACTTCATCACCGTATCATCCGAGAACAAACGGGTAAGCCGAACGCCTCGTGCGTACTTTTAAAACTAGGATGGCAGCAAGTGAGGCAGATAAAACAAACTTTAAACGCCGAATGCAAAATTTCCTGTTCTCATATCGCAACACACTTCATAATACAACAGGCAAGACACCAGCCCAGTTGATGTTTGGCCGAAACTTGAACTGTCTGCTGGATAACATAAGACCAAACGTCAGGAGATCACTACAACATAAACAAATACGCGCAAATATTCAGTCCGATGAAAATACTCCAAATTACAGACCAGGGGATGCAGTGTTTATACGCACTAAACTAGAAAAGAAATGGAAGCCTGCTGTAATAGATGAGAGGAAACACAGGTTTTCTTACGTCGTTAGAACACCTGATGGAGCCTTAAAGCGCAGACATGCGGACCACATTCGACCGCAAGAAAATGTGGCTCAGCCATTAACAAGTATTGTGGACGAAGGCTGTCCTCCAATGGCATCTTGTGAAGAACAGACACCATCTTTTGCCTCAACGTCACCACACCAGTCGCAACCAATAGCGAATTCAACGCCTCTCAGGGGGAGTCCTCCTACACAGGCCTCTACCAGTGGGATCCTTGGTAGCACCGTGGTTCCTACACAGGGGCCTCTCTGTCCAACAGCACCAGATGAACATATAAACGCCGGTGTTAAGACGCAGTGTGCGAACGATCAGGCCACCTCATCGTTTGATTGAAGAAATAGAGTAGGTCGGGAGGAATGCTATATAAACTCATTACTTTTCGTTCTCTGAATTATGGTCTGTCAATTGGCGGGCCTAAAAAATAAAATATATTGTTATGTCAACTGCTAGAAAATAAAACATGCATTTTACCGGAATTGTACTTTATTAAACCAACTAGATTAGCTGTCACGATCCGAAAAGTGGTCACGAAAATAGAGCTACGGAGACGGCTGTCGCTCTATTTCAAATTAGTACGAATCGACAACAGGATGTATCGAAATTCCTTATTGCGCGTTTATAAACTGTCCAAATAATATAATACTTATCGTAATACTAAAACTGCAGATGGAGAATTTTTTTTTCGTTTCGTGTTTATTTATTTATTTATTTATTTATTCTGTACACATTAGAAATATAGAAAGAATTACAATAGAATAAAAAAAAAAACATATGTACAATGGCGTGCTTAACCCAATATGGGTTTTCTCCCAGCAGGCCATTAAGGAGAAAAAAAAAGAAAAACAAAATAGAAACACGTGCACAATAAAAAAAAATACGTACTTACATATAATAATAACACATAGGTACAATAATATATAATAAAATAAATAAACTATTACTAACCTAAACATATATACTTATATATATATATATAATATATAAATATGAATATATTACATTGATATAAATATTATCTACAAAGAATACATAATAAATTAAATCTATAAGGAGAGGAAATGCTTTTTTACATTTTTTTTAAAAACGTCTAAATTACCGCTAGTACGGAAGGAATGTGGAAGAGAATTCCATAGCCGTACTGCTTGTATGGTATGGTAAAAGATCTTTCTGCTTATCTCTCTCTCGTGTTCTTATTACTACTAGTTTAAATAATAAATATAAGTAAGATATCATTATAATATGAAATAAAAATTATTTATTTGATATTTTCTCCGCTTGAGACTGACAAAATTAATGTTGCCGATAGGCGTGTCGCCACTGTCTATACGAAACTGTTAAACTACACGTCATTACCATAATAAAAAAGTTGGTTCTCATTTTTGCCACCAGCACGGATAAGTTTGTAAGTCAGTACACACACAATGGAAACACACCTGTTTTGAACCTTATTTTATAGTGGTTAAGATTTTCTTTTAAATGAGTACATTTTTGTTTAAGTCAAAACAGCTACTTTTTTTCGTATAGCTTTGGCGGTTTTATTGATTTTTCTTTGTCTCCGATGTAAAGGTTTTATGTGCCAACATTACTGCATACAGAATTAGACTTTATTACATCATGTGAAGGCTTCTATTAGTCCGACGTTCCGAATTATTTAAAACTATTTTCTACAATTTCTAGCTACGTGTATAGTTGTGTAAGTATATGTAACCGCGACCACATTTTCGATGTCATTTTGTTCGTGACAGCTAATCTAGTTGGTATAGTATATCGATGGTTATAGTATACAAATAGACTACAAGATGACAGTTCATCGTAAAGTGGAAAACAGTTTATCTACGAAAAATAAAATTTTCTGATAGGCCACTCGCTCGAGTCTATTAAATTAAATCCAAATTATTGATAGAGTAAAATAAGACCATTGTAGGTACAGCCATCAGCACGTAACTTGGCAAGATTCGTTAGATGCGCAGAAGTAATTTTTTAGGTCTCTCTGGTTATCAAGCGGGACGCGGGGAACAAGGTAACATCGTTCCGGGCGCGCTATTGGTTAGCCGGTCGAGCCTTGCTCCCCGCAACTCGTCTACGTCCCGTTCGCTCCCGAGTAAACTTGCGTGCACTAAAATAGTTCAGTTTGTTTTTGTTAAGTATTTGTTACAAGTTTTTGAAAATTTTATTTTATCACTCTAAGTAGATTCCGACTTTTCATCCTACAACCTGCCGGCCGCCAAGCATTAAATCAGTAATTACTTTATCATAATATTTTATTTTAAAATTCATTTCTTAACCCATATATTATGCCTAGTGGGTCGATTTTGTCCTGTAAAACTAGTTTTGGGAGCAGAGCAATTACGACAGTCAGAACGGTAATTTGGGACGCCTAGCGACATCTATCGAATAATCATAGTATAATCTAGCAAAAAAAAAATAGTACCATCGGCTCGCGCGTAATTTTGTGACTACTGGTGTTAGTTCAAGTTATGACTTGAAATTTAGTGGCTAAAAAGTGCAGTTCTGCTGAGAATAATGTAAGTGTTTTTTTTTTGTCTGTGTTAAAAATCTTATAATATCGTTTTTATTACAAAAGTAGATAGTTTATCTATCTCATAAAAGTAAAATTATTACGAAATACAATGTATATTATACCTACATATTAGTTAAAACATTCGTGGGTCGCTAACGACCCTTTGGGAATAAGTATGTTGAAACAAATTTTTGGTTTCTAGTTCTAGAAGACCACTAAAAACTAACGATATTATAGAAGAGTTGTATAATTTGGACTCCGATGACGAGATAGTAGGTGCCGTTGACCCTCCTGGCGATGGCAGGGTCTCTGATGGTGATTCTGGAGACGAAGAAGATACATTTTTCCATCACTTATCCCGTCGACAGCTACTCGCACCCGCAAGTCTAACTTTGAGGCGTCCATTTGCTGAAGAAACGTCGTTGTCCAGCGAGGATGAGGAACCTGACGATACACTACCATTGGAACAAATGGGCCGCGGAAGAGCGCGTGGAAGAGCACGAGGCAGGGCACGCGGAAGGGCACGTGGCAGTGTACGGGGAAGGGGAAGAGGAACAGGTAATCAACGCCAATTGGTAGGAGATCGCACTTGGGTGAAAAGAGATCTTCCCACAAACAATTATGAGTGGACCACACCCCTTCCTAGGTCCGTTACAACGTCTCTTTTTCGATCATGAAGTTATCGTCCACATAGTCAAAGAAACAGTTATATTTGCTGTACAGTCGGGAAATATGATTTTTTCTTTATCGGCCAATGAAATTTACTGTTTTATTGCAATCCTCATTTTGTCTGGTTATGCACCATTGCCGCGGCGTCGTATGTATTGGGAGAGCAATGAAGATACTCACAATATTCTTGTTGCAAAAAGTATGCGTCGCAATCGATTTGAAGAGATAATGCGTTATTTCCATGTGGCCGATAATACCGAACTGCCTGAAAATGACAAGATGGCAAAAGTACGCCCTCTGATTGATATGCTAAATGCAAAATTTCTACAGTATGCTCTTATTGAAAAGGAAATAAGCATCGATGAACCCATGGTTCCATATTACGGTAGGCACGGTTGCAAGCAACATATCAAAGGAAAGCCAATAAGATTTGGCTTCAAAATGTGGATTGCTGCGTTGAAACTGGGCTATTGTCTTTATGTTGACCGCTATCAAGGGCGTTCTGAGCTTGCTGATTGGACTGGATTAGGACGTCATGTTATCAATAAACTTTGTGTAAAAATAAAACTATAACGGCCTGCAAAAATATGGTGTCAATTTACACGCGAAGTGCTTTTCTCAGTTTCAATCTTAAATTATTATAACACAAATTATATTTGAACCAGGGGTCGATTTCGACCCATTAAAAAAACTGTTTTAAAAAAAAATGACAAAAAGACAAGCCCGCTGAGTTTCTTGCCGGATCTTCTCAGTAGCGGCCGCGTTACGATCCGGTGGTAGTTTGTAAAAATGATTTTTGTGTAAGTGCCTCCGTGGGGCCTATACATAATAGAGATATTTTGACTTTGACTTTGATAAAAATAGTTCTGGGCATATATTATGGGTTTAAATAAGTTTAACTTTATGAATTTAATTTATTACATCTCATTATATTTCAATCATTCCTCTGTTTTCCTTATTTTTATGACATGACTAAAAATATGGCAATAAAATTGCAATATATTATATTGACCATATTTTGTTGCAACTACGTGCACTTGCGCGAACTTTCCATCACTACGCCAAAATCTTGCCAACTTACGTGCCGAGGATTATACACACGGCTATACATGAAGCTCGACACCCTATATAACGATAACTACGCTACATACATACAACACAGATAATTGTTGGAAATGGACGGGGCATGCAACTCACGCGCCGATTGGGATAAAATAACATCAACATATCTCTCAACCCTCTCACACAATTCGTAGCATTCAACTTCTTATAGGTAGTTCAAAGTCCAAATAGTCTAGGTCGAGGTGTCGGCGTGAGTACCTAAGCTTTGAAAATCTTTGGGAAATATAAATAATTAAATCCAAAACCTCCATATTTCATATTAGTATACTCGTATAATAAGCAAGAAGAAGAAGAAAATTGTTCAATGTCCAGGGAGCACCCGGTAAACCTTGTATTATTTCACCAGTCGAAGTTTACTTGAACTCTCAAAACTGAGCATCAGAAACTTTAAGTTTTTTTGCGCTTTTGCTCTTTAAATTGGTTTGTGATCAAATTAGTGACTTCTTTCGGTACCTATGTTTTATACATTATATTGCTCCATATGCCTGCTGTGCATGGTGTTGGTGCCTGCTTTATCAGGGCTAGCTATTACCTTACTTTAGCGATGTGGTGAGAGTGTGTGGATGTGACCTCTGAAAATTACTTTCCTGCTCTATTATTAGATCCCAATAGCTATATATCAACCAACTAGTTCTTAAGATGATAAATCTCTAACAAATTCAAGTCCAAATTCGGTGGGTCTACGTTTATTGGTGCAAAAATCCTATGACTACCTGCCCCATCATCAGACCCTGATCACCATGTTTTTAACAACTACTCATCGAGCCCAAATTCGGTGGGTCGACTACGTTTAATAGTCCAAAGATCCTGTAATGGAGTAAACCTTTTAGTTAGTCGATTATACAGTTTGTACAAACAAACAAAACTAAACGAATAGAACAACACTATTTTATTTTGTTGATTTTGACTTTGACAGTAAGTAGACCACCACCAGGGCGAGTCTATTTTAATGATTAAAGCATAGAGTAAAGCAAAGTGTTGCAATCATTTGAAAACTTTCCCACTTAATTCAAGTCCTCAAATGCTGGGAAAAGGGAATAATAATATCATTCAACCAAAATGACATAGATCTAAAATGTGGTTGCGGAGGTTGCAAAGTTATCTGTGCTGGTGGCGAAAACGTGAACTAATGTTTTATTATTATTTATAATGACGACGTAGTTTCGCAGTTTCCTAAAGACAGTAGCGACACTCCTATCGGCAAAAATAATTTAGTCAGGCTGTGGCTTGTACAGAAATAGCGACACAAAGGCGCAATTTCTGTCTACCACTATTTGGACTGTGACACCTAATCTAGGTTAAATATTCTCAGAGTAAAAAAAAATGTGCGTGGAGTCCCTCCGCGCGGAAGAAGTGAAACTTCACTCTCGCTCTTTCTATTCCCCCTCCCCACGACTGAACGACACTGTAAGAGACTGACGACACCGAATCACAACGAACGACGCTATTTCCGTCAATGAGGACAAAAAGATTTTCATCCTTAAAAGATATCCATTTAAGGGAGTGTCCTAATAGAACGCGATCACGCGATCATCGTGCGAACGAACGACGCGACCATCGCGCGATGACTGGTGAATGTACTGGTGGTCGCGCGGTTCGCGCGAACGCCAGTTAGGACACTCGTTCGACGTCCATATGTTTGAGATTCCATCGAGCGATGGTCGTGTCGTTCGTTCGCGTGATCGCGTTTAGTTAGGACATCGCCTAACAGTTACGGTACTTAGAGGAGATACCACTGAAGAGAGCACGATACGATAACCCCTCTGCCAAATTTTTGTTCATATGTTCAGCCCCCCTAGACAATGTAACATTCTACAAGCGTTATCGCTAATAGAAAGTATAAAAATGTATGACAATGACATAAGTCATCGAAAAATCACGTGACAAATTGTAGGAAATTGACACCGTTAACGAATGAAGAAATAGATTCGCTACGAAGCGATTGCATCTTGTCTAAGCCCTCAGGTCATTCTTTATTTGTGTGCGTATCTTTTTGAATGTGTTGCAAGATTTTTTTCCACTATATAATATTTTTGGTTGCGAGTTTTTTGAAGTGTAGGTTCATAGACACATGAAGAGTTTGCATTATACATTTCCCAACATATAGGTTTTACTCTTAGAGGAGATACCACTGGAGAGATCATGATGCGCTAACCCCTCTGCCAAATTTTGTTCATATGTTCAGGTCATTCTTTCGTCTCCCGCACCCTAAGCCCGCACCCCGCAAAAGAGCCACGAAAAATGTGTTCGGGGAATCGACACGATACTAGCTCCATTCTAATTACTCTGAGGTTTTACTCCTCAGAGTTTACCCATAGATTTAGGGAGAAATAAATTCTAGGTTTTCTTAATTAACCGTATAATATTCTAGGGATATTTTTCTGGGGTATCGTGAATGCTTAAAATATATAGCTATGAAATTATTATAAAAACTTCTCTCTATTCCAATTTTGGGCTGGTGGTAGTTAATCATGGTCCTTTCGTTCCTGAGTTTAGTTTTATACGTAAGTTATCTGTTACTAATGTGGTGAAGGCATTTACTGTTAAAAAGTATAAAACATTCATTGTCACAATTTGTCATTGATGTCGTGTTTTCTGTTTAATAAAGCCTTTATAATTTCGGGCAATTGCTTATTCTTTATTATGATCACTACAATTTATTAATCCTTCTGGCCCGGGCGCTTATCGCGTGCGCACGTCATGTGATGACGTCATTGTTTATGTTATTCGGCGGCCCACCGTGGTTTCAAATTACGAACGTTATATAAACACAACCACTTAACGTAAACAGAGTTCTACTGAGACAAGTATTAGTTATGCAGTATATGCTTTTTTAGAGTTATAAATATCGATTTTTCAAAGGGAAAGTCTAAAATAGGTGAATTTTTGGCAAAGCTGATTTTACCTATTTTTGAATTTGATTTTGAGGGTAGAATATTGACTCAGGCACTAAGAAAGATCCATTCTTTGCATCCAAACTCCTTTTTATACAAGTTTTAAACAAAACACTACCAAAAAATCGAAATGTACTAATTTTTTTAAAAATGACGTCACTGCGCGATATGACGTCATGGTATACAAAATTTTCGATAGTTAGATAGGATTTTATGACTTTATCTTTGAGTTATTATCGTTATGATGTAATTACGATGTATTTACAACAACTACATTACAATTAATAACGAAATTATAGCAAAAGTAAACAAACAAATAAAAAAATAATGTATGGTGTTCTTTTTCAGTTCGAAAATATCCAATATTTTGACAAAATACGCACTAACTACCCTCTACACAGTTTTATCATTACGTTACAACAAAAAAATAAAACATTTCACCTGAAATAAAAGAATACTTACGATTTAAAACCGACATAAAGTGACCTTCCGTGACCGTCCGTCCGGCCGCGACCGGCCAATTTTCGTAACTGAATTTATGACTTAAAATGTCAAAAAAACTAATTAATAACGAGTCTATTACAATCGTATTACAATGATGATACTATGAGTTAATCATAAAGCATAGGGTTCCCATACAAAAATTAAATTTCTACCATAAAAAAAAAAGAATTCCGTCAACGGCGGATGATGCAAATACGGCTCACCCGGTCCTGAGGGAGTAATTGCGGTGCGCTAATGTCATGATCCAAATATAGCTCACCCGGTCCTGAGGGGTTAAACAGAAAATTAAAATGGAACAATATTTACGCCCTGATAGATTCGAAGCGGATCCATCCGCCAACATAGACCAGTCCCCTCTGTGGACACACTGGAAGAAGACGTTCGAGAATTTTATCCTTGCCATTGATAATCCCAAGAATCCTGTAAGTGCACAAAATAATATCTGTTCCTCGTTAACCATCTGTCATCAACCCTTTACATGCATATCAAAGAATGCGCGAATGACTATGATGCAGCAATGAAAAGATTAGATGGCCTAGTTTTGAAACCGACAAATGAAGTCTATTCTAGACACAGACTAATGAAACGATACCAACAACCTGGAGAGTCGGTACATCAATATCTGCAAGCACTGAAACTGATTTCGAAGGAATGTAACTTCAAGAGTGTAACAGCCGAACAGAACGAAAGTCAATACATTCGAGACGCGTTCATAGGAGGCATTTCATCTTCAACAATACGCCAAAATAGTACTTTAACGCTCGACACCGCTTATGAGCAAGCACGATCTTTAGAACTAGCCCAATTACATAGCGAAAATTATCGGCAAGAGGGCATTCCAGTTCCAGTTATTAATTCTACTACAGCTCAAATAAGTCAAGATGGCTCAAGTGAATCAGATAACCTGACAATGGCGGCTGCTTCAAGAAACTCTGTAAATAGACAGGAAAATTGTTATTTCTGTGGTAACAGACGACATTTTAGACGTGATTGTCCAGCTGCGGGCACAACTTCTCTATCCTGTGGCAAAAGAGGACATTTTGCCAAAGTTTGCAGAAGCAAATTCCAACAAAACGCTGCAATATCTACACCTGACGACGCTCAGTCAATGGAATCATTGTCGTGTATATTGTCTACGGCCAATCTCAATAAAGCCATCATACCTGTCATCATAAATGGCAACATCTTAGCCAGAGCCCTAATAGATACAGGTAGTACAGCCAGTTTTATAGACAAGCGTCTAGTTGATCACTATCAAATACCCAAATCACCATGTGGACAGAAGGTTAGGGAATGGCTAAGTCCAACCTTGTCTTGTGTGTCAATGCAAGATGCTCCTCTGTTATAGAAATTCAAGGTCAAAAACTAGATGTCAAGTTAATGGAAGGACTTTGTTCAGATGTGATTCTTGGTCACGACGTGCTCGGAGAATACAAAGCACTAGAGATGCATTTTGGAGGAATAAATCCATATTTGAAATTATGTGCTCTACCAGAAGTTAATATCGAACCAGTAACCTTGTTCTCACACATGACACCCTATAATAAACCAATTGAAATTAAATCGCGAAGACACTCCGAAGCAGATTTAAAATTTATCAATGAAGAAATACTGATGTTACTCAAAGATAAAGTGATTGAACCTAACAAATCGCCATGGAGAGCGCAAGTTCTTGTTACTTCAAGCGAACATCACAGGAAACGAATGGTAATAGACTACTCGCAAACAGTAAACAGATGCATATCCTCTTCCATCGATCGATGAGGTCATTTCAAAAGTCGCCAAGTTTAGAGTCTTTAGTAAAATTGACCTGAAAAGCGCCTATCATGTGGCAATTTGTATCAATTTGTAGAATTCCATTTGTAGTGACAAATGGAGTTACAGCTTTTCAACGTGCGATAAATAGCATCATCAACACAGAGAATTTAGAAGGTGTTTATGCTTATTTAGATGATATTACAATTTGCGGAACTGATCAAAATGACCACGACCAGCAGCCACGCAAATTTGAAGAAGTAGCTACCAAGTACAATCTGACGCTTAATTTAGGCAAAAGCGATTTTTCAAAGACCGAAATAAATCTTCTAGGTTTCAATATCTGTAATGGAACCATTAAGCCAGATCCGGATCGACTTCAAACATTATTAGATCTGCCGGCTCCCACGGACTCAACATCTTTGCGGCGAATTCTTGGCATGTTTGCCCATTATGCTAAATGGATACCAAACTTTTCTACAAAGATTTGGCCAGCAATGAAAAATTCCCTTTGCCAGTTAATGTTTAGACACGTTTCAATTGATAAAATATGAAATAGCAAAATCAGCGGTCACGGTTATTGACAGTAAAATTCAATTGTCTGTCGAAACTGACGCATCTGACCCATGCTATAGCAGCTATACTTTCACAAGAAAGAAGACCAATAGCTTTCTTTTCTAGAATGTTATCAAATTCTGAGAAAGGTCATTCAGCAATCGAAAAAGAAGCTGCTGCTATTGTAGAAAGTTTAAGGAAGTGGAAACAATTTCTAATTGGACGGACATTTAGACTTTTAACAGATCAAAGACATTCATCCAAAATTAAAAACGACAAAATACAACGCTGGCGTCTTGAGTTATCAAGCTACAATTTTGAAATCGCTTATCGACCAGGTAAAGATAATATTGTAGCCGATACATTGTGCCGAGCTAGCAATATTGTGGCTACAACAAACCTGAATACGCTTTCGCAATTATATAATAATCTTTGTCATTCCGGTATCACACGAATGGCACACTGGGTGAGACTGAAGAACTTGCCATACTCAGTTGAAGATGTGAGACGCATTACAGCAGCGTGTCCAATTTGCGCGGAGGTTTAGCCAAGATTTTTGAGAACATCAGGAACCTTAGTAAAGGCTACAACACCTTTTGAAAGAATTTCTATGGATTTTAAAGGTCCTCTGCCAAGTTCTTCGCAAAATAAATACATTTTAACAATAGTGGATGAATTTTCTAGATTTCCATTTGCGTTTCCCATGTTCCCGTTGGTCATGTCCAGACTTAACTGCTACAACAGTGAAGAAAAAGCTAACATGCCTATTTGCAGTTTTTGGTATACCATAATTTGTACATTCTGACCGAGGAGCTTCATTCGTCTCTACAGAACTTAAAGAATTTCTGCATGGCATGGGAGTAACTACTAGTTACAGCACCCCATATAACCCTCAAGGTAATGGTCAGACTGAACGATACAATGGTATAATATGGAAAACTATACAGCTTGCCTTGAAAACACTTAACCTACCAACCAGTGCTTGGGAGACAGTTAATAATCAAGCATTACATTCTATCCGGTCTTTAATTTGCACCGCTACAGGATACACTCCCCATGAGCGAATGTTTACACACAGCCGTCGGTCATCTAACGGTCAGTCAATGCCAACATGGCTAGCTGAAGGAAAGAAAGCTCTTCTGAAAAACAATGTAAGAAGTAGTAAATATGATCCGATAGTTGAAGAAGTGGAGCTTATCGAGGCGAACCCTTTACATTCGCAAGTAAGACAGCAGAGTGGTCGGGAAATGGTAGTGTCAAATAGACAATTAGCACCTGTGGCTGATTCAACACTCATACTGGAAGGAAACGCGGATGATACTGTACCACCCTCTGACACATCAACGACATGCATTGCTAATCCTTTTGTAGAGACAGAGAATGTAGAACTATCGGATGGAAGTTCTTCTTCCCCTGTTCAACAGTCAACAACGCAGTCCTCTGCTCGTCCTGTCAGAGACCGTCGTCCTCCTGCTTATCTCAGCGAATAGAAATACCAAAGATTCTAAAGAGCTAGAGGGGGAGAATGTGGTGAGGCCATTTACTGTTAAAAAGTATAAAACATTCATTGTCACAATTTGTCATTGAT
The DNA here is from genome assembly GCA_911728495.1 of Furcula furcula. Taxonomy (NCBI): domain Eukaryota; kingdom Metazoa; phylum Arthropoda; class Insecta; order Lepidoptera; family Notodontidae; genus Furcula; species Furcula furcula. The sequence continues at coordinate 21,107,563 of OU452244.1, read as the reverse complement.
GTCGTGTTTTCTGTTATAGCCTTTATAATTTCGGGCGTACCTACCATAGACGTATTATACTAACAGGACTGAGCAGTCTCAAAAAAGTGTTATAGTAAAACAAAACATATGCGTACGGCATAAGGTTTACTTTTGAAAACAAATTATAACAGAGGCAAAACGAGCCGAGAGAGATAGCCAGTACCGATGCCATGAAGAAATAGGGTCAAAGTGGAGAAAACACTCCCAAATACATGACTGAGGTCAACGATATCCCTTTCATTGAGGTCGAATCTCCCTTTCTAAGAGGGTAACCTTGATGTTTCATGAAAAATCAGGACATCTTTTTAACTTCGTCGCTTAATACGACTTACTTGGCTTGTTTAAGCTTTAAGTTTAAACCGATTAAATATGTCTAGTTGCTTCCGTTTACCTCTCAAAATACGACGGGACGAAAAACCGACACGACCGTTGAGAGACCAGGCGCAGGACCAACATTTTACATACCTATCTGACGCATGGAGCATCTTACTTTACCTTAGAGGAGATACCACTGGAGATAGCATCATGCGCTAACCCCTCTGCCAAATTTTGTTCATATGGTCAGGTCATTCTTTATTTGTGTGCGTATCTTTTTGAATATGTTGCGAGTTTATTATAGTGTGGTTATGCGTGAAATTGTATCTGTGTGTGTTTACTTCGCCTCCCGCACCCCTCAAAAGTGCCACGAAAAATTTGTTCGGCAAATCGACGCGATACTAGCTCCATTCTAATTACTCTGAGTACTTTACAGACAATCAAGTAATAAATAAATAATAAGTTAATGGTTGTGAAAATAAAAGCATATGAAGTTATGATAAAAAGAAATTGTATTACAAGATCATTTATTCAGTACGTTTAACGATTTCTGATTAATCACAAGATATTGAATAGCAATTTCCATTATATGCAAACAACTAAAACACCTTGTAACCCACACATTAGACGATAGAAAAAGCATTTGCAGTAATTTAGGTTTCCATTGGACCAACTGCAGATCATTGCAGCTTCATAAAATTTCTTTTCGAATGGGACAATGGATAGTCATAATATTCCTTCGCTCAATATCTTTAGGAAATCTACAAGAAAATAAAAAATGTATTAATATTGACCACGGGTAAATAAAACAGTATATATATTGACAGGTGACAGGTATAGTGACAGGTTAAGAAATAGTGACATAAGGAAACGTCGTGGTATGAAAGAAGATGTTGTGACAAAAATTGAGGTATGCTGAGATGGTTTGGCCATGTCGAGAGAATGAATGAGGAACGATTGACGAAAATAGTTTATAAGGCGAGTGTGAATGAAAGTGTCGGAAGGGGTAGACTTAGGCGGACGTTTCAAGACCAAATCAGGGACGTCTTGAAAAAAGGCCACGTCAAGAGTACCCTAAACCGAAGAGCATGTATGAAGGGAATAATGAAAGTGGACGAAGCGAAACAAGTATGTAAGGATCGTAGCAAGTGGAAAGAAGTGGTCTCTGCCTAGCCCTACGGGGAAGAGGCGTGATTATGTATATTTATAGAATGATATAGGTACTCTCGCCGATACGACCACAGCGGCCAATCTTTCGCAAGATCAGCCATCAGCCAGTGCACAAATGCTTGCGTAGCCACAAGTGCACTCTTTCTTCCTTTTACCTCTCACAGTTTAGTGATACGAAAGATCAACATGACCGGGGAGAGGTCAGGCGCAGGACCGACTTTTTATATGCCTATCCGACGCATGGATCATCTTACTTTACAGACAATCAGATGACCAGCCTGCATTGTCCTAGCCAGTAAGGAACAAATATACAAAGTTGTTGCTCCCCGCAGGATTCGAACCTGCGACCCCCGGTACGCAAGCAAGCAGTTTCCCACTGCGCCACGGAGGCTACTAGACGCGACAGGACTAGGAGGCGACAAGAATAAATATGATTTTAATAATATGTTTAAAACTACATACACACTTGAACATACAATATTTTTTCCATATCAATCCTTTGAAGTAAATACCTACATCGTATATTTTTTATCATAAAGTGGCGGTAAAAAAATCCCCAAAACGGAAAGTCTTCAAAAAATCTTTACCATGGTTACTCTATGAAAACAATGTAAAATATTTTAAATTAGATAATTCAACTACCAATTAATAGAAAGTTAAACCCAATACTAACAAACGAACTGAAAACGTGTTATATGCCTATCGAAAGAAGAACTGATCGAAAATATGGTGCATAATCCAAAGGGATCATCGGTAGGTACATTATTGAACAAATCGGACTTACGAGTGATATTCGGTATCATCTAAGGGGTACAACATATTTTTGCAACTAAGTACTACACATTTTATCACCATTCTTATTAGTTTAATTCACTTTATCGTGAAATTATGGTATTTAAATGTTGGATCGATTTAAATGACAGACAGTTTCATGCTGACAATAAGCGCCAGTGTTGCCACAAAATACGAACCCTTAAAATCGGTATTTAAAATTGCATTTGAGTACAATTGGCGAAAACACAATATAGCATTATCCTAATCGTACTCGCAGAACAATACCAAAAAAAAAATTATTAGACATGATTGTCATCGTATTTTATGTTTTCGGGTGGAAAACAATCTTTTGATGTTGAAGTAGAGCATTTCTATTTAGGGTATCCATTTCTCGGGTAATTTAAATTATTACATGGACCACACATTGGACCACTTAGAAAGAGAGATCCGGCCTCAATGAAAGGGATAGCGTATGCCTCAATCAATTATTTGGAGTTTGGACTCCACTTTGACCCTATTTCTTCATGACCGATGCCCTCTGTCCCTTTTTCGCACTTGCCCCACGACAAAATTATTTACGGTAGTATAAAATATTTTACGGATCGTAAGCAAAATATTAACTTAAATTTGACTTAATCTTAAGTTAAACTGATTGAAGTTATAAAACGTAATTTATTATTAAATTATAATACTTTTCATGACCAATAAGAATAAAGGTGCTGAACTAATTCTCGTTAGAAGTTTTTATAATTTACTAAATTGGTATCTCAGACAAATGTCATGGCGTCTACGCTGCTTTCGTTGTGTTGAACTTAGCGTCGGTCTTATCGCATTTTGTTAAACTGTTAGCTATAACTGCAATTTTTAACCATGAAAATGGTGAAATAGTATTGTATAAAGGCTTGTAAATATGAATCATACAGTGCTTGCGGCACATCATTTCACAGGTAAGCAATACGTAAATAATTTGTTTATTTACGCTGGTCTAGTGACCATGATTCAGATTTTGCATGTATTTTCTTTTCAAACTATATTCTCTTATTATTCTAGATTAAGGTATACATTTTTATCGAAACCTTTATGTTATTTACTTTTTGCTCTCGTATAGTAACGATTATTTTTGAAAATAAATAACATTATTAGGTATACAAACAATCTGTATCAAACATTACATACATTGTGTTATTATTAATATTGCAGCTTTCCGACAAAGCAAGAAATGAAACAAAGATGGTTGGATGTTGTATGACCTGTATCCCAAAACATCACCAAAAGTTGTGTGCAGTCTTCATTTCAAGTCTGAAGACTTCTACGAGGTAAACTCACGGCGAATACTTAAGTCTAATGATATTCTCGTATGAAACTGTATCATCTTTTCAGTCCACCCCACCCTACGCAGTGTTTCAGAGACGAAGAGCCGCATGATTTGAAATTAGTTAAGGCATTAGCAAATTCACTTTTAAATTTAAGAATGTTTCATTATGCAAAATGTAATGCATTGAGAAATTTAGGCAGTGAGATTAGTTTGCACCCATAGCTCAATAAAACAATTTTAGTTAGCCATGTTTAATTGTATTAATGTTTTTTCTTTATTTTAATTTCATCGTTTTAATATCCTACACCTTCTTACTTCCTTCCTACTAATTTTATAAATTTGTCGAATATTTATACGATCATTTATACAAAGTGCACAAACGCCGTATGATCATACTACAATATTGTCTATGTTTATGAACGCTATTATAATTTCTGAAATTCATCATTTTACTGGTTTTATCATTCTCAAGACTGGGTCGAACTCCGTGACTAGTCTCATATTTTTCCTATGTACGATAAAATACATGGTCACCCTATTAGAAGAGAACAAACAGCCCCCGTTCTACGCCTCTCACTCGGCTCGTTTTTTTGGGTCTAGTGCTCAGTCCTGTTAGTATAATACGTCCATGGTACCTACTTCAACGAAAATGTTTTGGAGGTTTTTTGTGTATAAAGCTCAGAGTAACTAGGAAAATTTAAAACATAGTTGGCAGCCCCGATTTACTCTATGGTCGGGTAAAATCATCAAAATAGGCCGAAAATTGAAAATATTCCTTCTCCCAACCAACCCGAAAAATCCCGAGTCATTCGTTCGTTTGCGTATTTTACAATTTTATTGTTTGATTTCGATTTCAGTATTTGAAATTGTGTGAGTTTTAGTTTTCGTAAGTTCAGATCATTAATATTTTAGAATATATAAGAATTTTGCTATAACTTTGGTGAGAATTGGTAAAATATCAATGAATATAACCAATGTTCTTCAGATTACTAAGATTTAAATTCTCATATATCGATGCTCATACAGCTACATATTTTTAATGATGCTCCTTAATTATTGTGTGTGTATTATTTCAGCGTCATGTCGGCTACTGCACTATTCGGGAATACGTCAGGCTTGGGTGGGAGTTCAGGAGGGAACAAGCACTTGGTTGAATTTCGTGCTGGAAGGATGACATTGAAAGGACGCATGGTCCACCCTGACAAAAGGAAGGGTCTATTATATGTTTACCAAGGTGAAGATTCTCTAATGCATTTCTGTTGGAAAGATCGTACAACAGGTGAAGTAGAGGATGACTTGCTAATATTTCCTGATGACTGTGAATTTGTGCGTGTTAATGAATGCACTACAGGCAGAGTATATGTCTTGAAGTTTAAATCTTTTTCGAAGAAGTATTTCTTTTGGATGCAGGTAAGGAAGTGATAATAAAATTGGAATATTCAAATTACTCACCCAAACCATTTTTTCTTGCTCTCTGACTTTAATGTAATTTTTAGGAACCTAAAACTGACAAGGATGATGATTTATGCCGCCGGATCAATGAGGCTTTAAACAACCCACCAACATCTGGAGGACGGGGAGGTAACAGCAGTGGTGCACAAGATGGGGAGTTGCAAAATCTGCTAAATAATATGTCTCAGCAGCAATTAATGCGACTTCTTGGGGGAGTTGGTCAGATTGGAGGATTGTCTTCACTCTTGGGAACTATGGGGTAATTATTCTTTATGTATCTGTACTATGTAATAAATTTCTTCAAATTATACAAAATAATGTTAAAACTATTGTTGTATTAGTAAATTTTTGGGCTAAACTTTCCATTAACTGCCGTCTAGATGGAGGTTGATATTTTTTTACAGAAACTTTACATTATTAAAAGCACACACGCAAAATTTCAACATGCGGAAATGCATAGTTTTTGAGAAAAAGAATATTGTAAATCAATTATTTTGCAATATTTATCGCTTATCCCAGTATCGCTTGTAAAACGCGGCGCTCGGCCGCCGGCGCCGTCGTACATTTCAAGCGATACTGGTCTGTTACGTATTGTAGATAAAGTTTAAAATTCTTTTACACTGAACGTGTGCTGTCGGCCGCTGCCATCTTGGTGTAAATTGAGCCTTATTAATTTTCATTCATAAAATGCAATAAAATCACAATTTCCTCAGAATTAAAAAATCTCGAAAAGGGGGGGGCTCCGCAACTTTTCCCTTTAAGAGGGGAGTACCCCTCCCCTACCTCCCCCCAACCTCTTCACACCCCTCAATTCGACGGCAGTTAAAGGAAAGTCATACCAATTTTTGCATACCAACCTAATGCTTCAGAAGGTGAGGAAGAGTTATGTGTGCAAAAATAAGTTGAAAGCAATTGCATTTCAGGTGTTTTACAATAATTATAGCTAATATTAATTGTGTTCCGGGAACCTTTATAAATTCACGCAAAAATAAAAGAGTTTAATTCATGTCACACTGTTTGTGGAATTGTAGCCCAAACAAGTGTATTGATTTGAATGAATTTCTTATTTAGAGCCAATTTAATCAGGAAAGTTCTTAGCTATGTTTGAAGAATATCGCTTCAGCCAATATTATGATGCATTTCTTGTGGTTGATTATAAAATTTTAAAATACTTGCAACATAATGAGTCAGTTAGAAAAAAGGAGTATTTCCATAAAAAAATTAGGCATCTGTAAAATGTTTGATCAATGTGCTTTGAACCAAGATGATTATGATTGTCATATGTATTAAAAATCTGTAATATGTTTTCTTTTAATCATTAATTACATTAAGCACATTAGCTTAATAAATGTCTATTCACTGCTAATTTGTAGAAACAATAGCAGCAGTGGCAGCAGCAGCACTCGTCCGTCCGCGGGCAGCGGTAACAGTTCGCGTGGCGGCAGCGCGCCTCGCACCACCGAGGCCACTGCGACCCCTGCACCGGCGCGCACTCCTGCTCGCGCTCGCGAGTCATCCGCACCCTCGCCCTCGCCCGCGCCCGCTGCCGCGCCCGCGACTGTGCCCTCAACCGCGCCCGCTGCCACGCCGCCCGCTGCCGCCGGCGCCGCCCAGCCTCGAAGTAAGACTTATGTCAAAATAAGCACACAAGTACAAGCTAATCGCTATCTCTTTATCTATATGTAGTTTTGGAGTTTGACAGTTCATGAATAATTCGTTTTAACAATATGTCCGAGGAACAAATTCTTTAATGCCAAGGAATCCCTGGGATTAAAGAATTAGAACATTGTTTAGAAACATCGATTTATTATTTGTACTAGAATAAGCGTGACGTCTTGACGTCGTCGTTACTTCGAATTATTTTTTCAAATTACCTGCAAATGGTTTAAACGTATTTTGTAGTGTATAGGTCACATTTTTAAATGAATCTGTTTAAAATTTAAGTGGTGTATGTACCTAACATGCAACTGCTACCATATTTTGGATGTCATTTTGTTCGTGATTATTAATTATAGATCGATGCTTAGAAACGATTGTCGACAAATCAAGCTCGAAGGACTATAAATCCGATAGCAGAGCTGTAGCTGTATGAAAATGTAGAAACTAGTTTTTAGTTGCCCATTGTGCTAAACAAGAAATATGGTGTATTTTCTACGCAATTCACGTCAAAAGCGTATGTATTGTACAAATAGTAATCAATATGGCAGGTGGGCAGATATATTTGTCGGACTTGCAACGCTACTTCTCCGGGCTAGGCACCGCGCCGGGCGATGGCTCGGAGGGCGCGGGGGCGGGAGCGGGTGCGGGGGCGGGGACGGGGACGGGTGTTCCGCTAGCGGCAGCGCTGGCAGCGCCCGACGTAGTGGCGGCCGCGAGCGCGCCTGCCAACGCCGCGCGTCTGGCGCCGCACGTGCCCGCGCAGGACGATGTAAGGACCACACTGCTCTCCCCACAGTTCGCTCAGGTGAACCTTTATGTATAGCGCACCCCGTTACCGACTGCGCGCGGCCGTCTATCCGCTGGGGCTTCGGGCGTGTTTGCGAGCGACGTGCGCTATCCGCACTTCTTACGCTTCGGTGCCTCGCGTGGGTCACGCATGCGACCCTTCATAGTCAATTCATTTTGCCCGTATTTTCCGGCTATGCATGTGACATAATTATTGACAGCAAACAAAGCCATGCATGTGACATAATTATTGACTGCATATCACAAAGGTAAAATGCATGCTCTAATTAAAACATTTTATTCAACTCATTAGCATGGTCGCAGATAATGCTTGCGGATGTGCACGTATGCTCGCAACACGGGCGTATGTTTGTAAAAGTCGACCACATAAAGGGTATGCACAATTAACTACTAAACAAAATGTAATGTAATTTGATACACCTTTCTCTCATGGCATTTGTTGAATGATTTTATTGATGAACTACACGGATGTCGTCCACAATCACGGGCCCCACGATATAAGCCACTTGGGCACATTATGATGCATAACGTGGGGCACGTATCCTTTATTGACGACGACGTGGTAGCTGCGAGTCGTCAACTAAGGGTTGAATGCCTTGTTTCACAGATGTGGAGTCGTTAAATGTGATAACCCTAATGCGGACGCTTTGTACGTGTAAATTACTGTAGACAAGTGATACATTCTAACAGAGTGGTGTATGTACTAAAACTTCATGTTATTACTGAATACCATTATGCTGATTATTTGCAGATTTAATATTTAGATTAAAGCGCCATACATGTCAAAGTACTTATAGAGATGGTAAGGTGGCAGACCTCCAGGCAATATTATTGTTTGTACACAATAATAATATCCATCTAAATATATCATACTTGTTTCTTTCTGCTTACCTACGAAATACTTTGTTGGCGGCAGCCTTCTAATATTTATATCTGGCTATGTGCTAATAATCACCATAAAATGATGTAAATTGTATAAGTACCTGCCTTTACTTATTATTAACAGCAGCTAGGTAAAATAAATTAATTAACAATCCACACGCACGGCACTAACACCTTGAGAATGATAAGATTTTGTTTGTCTTTTTTGACAATATCTGCATTTCTTTGGCGTAATGTTTTATTCAGTTTTCTGTAAAATAAATATGGCATTTTTACCTTTATTCCTGTTCTGTGCTTTATGGTTTATGGGTTACATAAAAACTTAAGATTAACCTGTAGTGCTGGGTAAGGGTTTTTCCTTTCTTCCTCGATATGAGGATATGAGTCAAGGTTGGTGACACTTTTAATAATTTTAGGGTTTCCTCATATAAATATGATATAAAGTAGTTTTTCCTTCACTGTTTACAAATGGTAAATATCTCGATTAGTACACAAAGTTGCAATCACATTGGCACTGCCAAGGCTGGGTGGGGTTCGAACCGGCGCCACACGGTGGCGTTTCAAGCAGACCTCTTAGCCACTTAGTTACCGTTGCATACATACATTTATTTGTTATTATTTATTTTTCTGTTTTAATACAATCTTTTAGTTACAGGTTCTTACTAATAACTTTCTCTTAACCATTAATTTTTTTGTAGGCAGCCAATCAGTTCTCATCGGCACTGACATCTGGGCAGATGGGACCTGTAATGTCACAATTTGGACTGCCATCTGAAGTAGCCTCTGCTGCAAATACTGGAGATATGCAAAACTTCTTTAAAGCACTTGAGAATGCTTCCTCTGACAGCAACAAATCAAAAGGCGAAGGCGAGGAGAAAAAGAAGGATGATAAACCTAAAGAAGATAAAAGTGACAAAAAAGACGATGATGCCGAAATGTCACTAGACTGAGTTTATGTTAATCCCCCATAATCTTAGTTTTAAAAAATTGCAACTAACGTCATAATGTATGTTTTCTTTGAGATAGTTGTAATGATTAGACTTTGAAATATATAGTGTTTTCTTTTTAAAGTATATTGTTTTATTTATCTACCAGGACCCTGCCACCAACTCCAATAGCTGTATTATTATAACCTTACTATTATACACGAGGTAGAGACGTCAATATACTAATTTAATAGCTCTGGTAATTTTAATTAAGAAAGTAATATTATATTAATACTGCTATTGACGGGTTAGTCGTTAAATGCCCGATTCGTAAAATGCCCAACAGCAAAAGGACTAATTCGCTAAATACCTATTATTGGAAATACCCAATTATTAAATAGAATTCATAAATGGTTTTTTTTTTCAATTAGATAATTCGAATAATAATGGGAAAAACGCGACGCGCCGCGTATTGTCCGGTGAAGCTGTGATGGCCAACAGCGTTTATCAGTCCCAAAAAAAAAACTGCGCGCCGCGTTTTTCAAGCGATACTGGTCTTTTACGTATTGTAGATAAAGTTTAAAATTCTTTCACATTGAAAGTGCGCTGCCGGCCGCTGCCATCTTTGTGTGAATTGAGCCTTAGAGTTAATAAATGATGTTATGTAATTATGGCTTATCTCGGTGCTGTTATTTAATAATATTCTCGGACAATCCACTCACGGAGATCTATTCCCAAACTAAACAGAACCTGTATGCTATGGTAACCGGAAGCTGATACTAATATACATTTTTGTAAACATACTTAAATACAGAGTTTTAAAAAAACCCTGTCCGATCGCTGAGGGTATTATTCAGTGTCGCGATACATTCATACGTATATCACTCATTTGTTAAATATTTTTTTTCTAATACGTATTAGCAATGCGAATATTCACCTTACAAATCGGACAGGGTTTTATAACTCTGTCCAAATAAATATAACACCCAAACACAAGGTGGGAATTGAATCCAAGACCTTTATTTTTACGCGGGGGAAATCTTCAAAAGATCCCCGGGAGCTGTGGGGCTCGACCGGGGTATGTGGGATTTTTACCCACTAAACCCCTCAGGCTGCCGCATTGGCACCCAGGTCTCTTGGGTGGTATCCTCCACAGAAGACGAATCAACCTTCACATTAGTTTATCTGCTAACTAATATTATGAACAGTAGAGATTACTCTAGGGGCGGGACCCTGAGTGGCGCGGCGCCATTGCGGTGGAATTTAAAATTGCGATTTATATGATTATATAGATTTGTAATGAATATATATTTACATTGGTTTCCAGAGCTTATAACACATAACCTTTTCTTAGTTGATTTAACAGAAGGTATTCAAAAATATTACTTAATCCTGGCAATACCGAAATTGGTCCGAAGCTCGTAGTCTCAGCAATACAACCAACTAAAAATCCAATTTACTTGTAATAAAATCTATGGGCGATGAATTTAATTACCTCTCGGATCCATTGTGTCTGTGTGGTTCTGAGAGTTATTTTTCACATTTATTTTACGCGAAACACTTGCACGTCGTTGGGACCCTTAGTACGTGATTGAATGTAAACGAAAAATTCATACATTCCGCCTCCACCCATACATTTTTTTACTTTACTCGTTTTCGATAATTTCCGCTAGGGGAGCTGGTGTGAAATTTATGGAAATTGGATCTAAAGGAAAGTTTTTGTTAGTGAGTATTACGTATAAATAACCACTCTATTTTTAAATAAGTCAACTACTGTATAATATACTGTATTAATATGACCAATTTAATATAGAATTTGAGTAGTTTGTAGCAAATAATGCTACTTTGAATATCTACTCTATTCAAATGGTCATACGTAATACTTTCAACAATTGTGCAGAATGCTAAAAGAGAACAAGTCGCTTTGTCGTAGTTTGTTGATAGCGTATAATACATAGTAGGTGTACCTACCTATAGCATCGTAGTAGTAACTACCAATTACGCAGTACAGTTTGAACAAACGATTATAACCCCTATGAGCTCACGGTAAGTGTTACGCCTACACGATCCATTGGCATTCAAGACCTATACAAACATCAGTACAGCTAGCTAGCTTGATATTTTGTATGTGATACCTACTTTCAATTCGGTAGTAATATTCATTCTCTGGCGGAGTTCAGTCCGGTGCGCGCGTTTATTTTGTGCTTGTAAAATTCGTCCAAATGATTTTATTTATACGCGTAGTAACTTGCATTAAATACAACCGCCGCAAATAAGAAGTGTGAACAGTGCTGTGCTCTTAGCTATGTAAACAAACATTGTAAATTAGCGAAATGGATCGGATACAGGTTTTACAATATGTATGAGTAACCAATGACCGCAGGGCATCCCTGCACGGGGTTGGACAGGGGGGGAGAAGGGGAGACCAGATTGCCAACGACACTATACCTGCACCTCTCACATTAATTTGGCAAGTAAGTATGTATGATGGTCACATCGTAATAATAAGGCACGGCACATTTTATTCATTATGATTTACCATTAGGTAAACACATAATAATATCCAATAGTTTAAGTAAAATAAATTAACGTGATTTGTCAATAAAGTTCAAGTGTCTATAAATAAAAGGTTAATAATTTAAAATAAGCTCTATCTTTAAGTATATTGGGTTGCTTATTCAGGATGGTATACAAACCTACTTAAATAGGTACCTACCAATTTGTTATCTAAAATATTAACAAAAAATATTTTGTATAAATTGTAACAAGGAACATTAATTTTGTTAATTTCCTGACAAAACTTAAATTAGTAGGTAGAACCTACCGTTAAATAGCTAGGTAAAATAACGTTTCTTTACCTAGATGTACATTACTATGGTAAACTTTCCACGTTAAATATATGTATTGTGCCAGCTACTGAATACATTGTGAATTATCAATTCTATTAAAAGAAAATGTTTATTACGATGCTGTTGTGAATAAGTAGCAGATTTGGTGTCGCAAAGCGAAGACACGAGCGCGAGGCGACCTCGAGCGATGGCGCGGGGAGTGCGGGGCGCTGGGGAATCCTTCTGGCGCCAGACCGGCATCGGCGTCTACCCGCGCCCCGCCCTCCTCCGCCTGTGCCCACACCCGCACCGGCCAACTCAAAATAGATGCACGGTGATTTACGCCTCGGGCGTATGAGTAAATATGCTGCTTGCCTGCCTGCCTTGGCACGTCCGCCCGCCCGCGCCACATGCCGATCTGCGTCCCATATCGAATCTAACCACATATAAAGTTCACCCAAAGACCAGTCAGCAGATCATACTTAAATAGATGTTTTTCAAATACGTAATTTGCAATATGTCTTATCGTACAGCTACTTTATTATCTACATAAACCAAATTGAAGTAGGAAGTGCCAACTCACAATACAATACTATTTTATCCACGACATATATGCCTACGGAATAAATCGTCTTGAGTTGGGTAGGTATTACTTTTTTGTACTAATGAGCGTTAACTCTACCTAATAGATAGACTATACAAAATCTAGATATAATGTTTTTAAACACATTTCAACAGTTCACAAGTAAAACGAAAAACACTTGTATAGCCTGTTACACTTACTAATTCGAGACTCGTAAACGTATACGGAATGCGGACCTTATGCGGAATTAACAATTCAATGACGTAAAATTTGTCTGACTATTTTATTTTCAAAATATCAATAGGTTAGTTAAGTAGGTAGGTTCACTTTGATACATACGTCCCATGATTCTGTGTCTTTTGGTGTAATCTGGGCTCCTTGTGCAAAAGACCGTTTAATTTAGGTAGGATACCTAACTGAAGTGTATTGAATTGTACACACTGCACTGCTGTGTTCCAATGTGCAAAATACTCTGGCTAAAGAAATTATGCTCAAGAGTTTTCTGCAAAGTAATGCAATTTTCCATTGGACGGTGAGTCGCTTACTAATTTACGTAAAAAAAAGTAATAAATACCATTCAATAAGATTGCTTCGAGATGTTTCCATACAAAAAATATAGCATAAGATAAGATCTTAATGCCGAGTTACTCTTTTATCGTGCTCATAGCGAGCATCACTAACTTTAATTGGATGACGATAAGGTTAAAACTGTTATTAATAATTTGGGCTTCATTACTCTGATATCATGTAGTATGATTCCCCCGCTATTGGGTGTTTCCATTCAGCAGATGTTTTGTATAAGTAGTCGGCGTGCGCGGATCATACCGTGGCGTGGTTAGCGACAATGGCCGGGCGGGACTCGGGAATAAAAAGTGTAGCTGTGAGACCGGTCTCTCTGGTTCCCGCCAATCTTCTCAGTCTCTCCTTTGATGTTTTTTTAGATTTCATTGAAATATGAGTAACAATCGAATATCATAAGTATACAATTTACTAGTAGGTTAATAAAATACAATTTAGTTACAACTTAAACCGATGTTTGGAATGTTGTGTTGTTATGGTGAAGTCGAAATAAATATTAAAGAAGCATTTTGAGGAATTTGAGGTGTGTGTGACGTTGGACAGTAAAAAATGCAATGCAAACGATTCTAATTAGATTAGTACCAGTCCATAGAATATTGAAGATAATTTTGGCCAGTCCTGTTGATGCCAATAAAATGGAAATTGTAAGGAAAAATTGGTGTAATGTTAAACATTATTTAGGTCTAAATAGCATTAGGCAAGTGATAGAGCAAAGCTCTAGTCTTTGATTATATATACGTCTAGATAGCGTGTTCGATGTTCAAACACTTGACAATATCAAGTACACCAAAACATCAAATTGGTATACTTGGTTGTTTAGTATCACTTGAACTGTACCGATGGTTTGTGCTCGCAAAAAAAAAAACATTATGCCGAATTGTGTAATCATATCGTGAAAACATTAACTAAGTAAAATTAATAAAGATCCTAACTTAATTTTCCATTCATAAGTCTTAAGATTCTGTGAAGGATTATTATAAAAACTCGATTGTTTTTTACGACAATTTGTACATTGTCCGACTAGACTGGTGTTGCTAGGTAATAATGGGGGAATATATCTTAAGTCTGGGGTAATTTTTCTTTTAACAAAAATGAATTCAATGAAACGTAATACGGTAGATAGTGAGTAAAACATTAAATAAATCAATTAAAATAATTTACATTTTTTTTATAAATTAAGGCAAATAAGACGTCCACCTGATGGTAAGGGACACGCCATTTAATTTTAATTTTAATTTCAGTTTCAGTTTCAGTTTCAATTTCATTTTCAATTTCAATTTCCATTTCCATTTCCATTTCCATTTCAATTTCAGTTTCAATTTCAATTTCATTTCATTTTATTTTATTTTATTATTACACATTTACACAGTACATATCAATGCATAGCCCACAACGCTATCGCTATTTATGGGAAAAATATTTATAACTGGAGATCCCCAAACACGCACACAACCACAGATGACGCGAGTGTACAACGAGGCCTGCACGCACACACGAATTATGAGGTTGTGATGCTTATGAACGTAACGTTACAAGACTATTAGGTATCTAGACGTATATATAATCAAAGGCTCTAGTATATTGTAGACAGTCTGACAGGATATAATGAATGAAGGAAAATAAGGAATCAAATTCTCAGGAGTCATATCGTACGGGGTCAACAAGCCTGCAGAAAAAATTAAGTTGATGAAATTTACGTAATAAGTGTCTGTACTGTTGAATATTGTCGTTTTTTAGGGTTCCATACCTAATATGTAAAAAAGGAACCCTTATGGTGAGACTTCGTCTGTCTGTCACAAACATATATATTTCAGGAACCGCTAACGCTATCGATTTGAAACTTGGAATAATTTTAGATCTTTTTTACCCGCATACATCGCAAATGAAAAAAAAAATTTTTACTTTTACTTTTTTTATAATGGGGGTCGAAATAGGTCATCAAAATTTCAAAGTGAGACTACTATATCGAGTGGGGTATCATATGAAAGGGCTTCATTTGCACATCTCAAAACAGATTTTTATTTTGGCTTATGTGACGTAGTTTTTGGCTGATAATCAAAAAGGTAAAAAAAAATACCGTCCCCCCACCCCCTTATCTCCGAAGTTTGTGGAGGGAAAATTATGATATAATTATGAGTTATGCATGTCTATCTATATTTTACAGGAAAAATAAAATGATCTTTCTAAAAAGTACAGTTTTATAGTAATCCTAAAAAAAACTCGACAAACAAACTTAGTTTTGCGGTTTGGTTTTTTTGCTATCTGAGGTGTTACATGAATAGTAAAATTACTTTAATACGTCCAAAGATGGTATGGAACCCTCGGTGCGCGAGTCCGACTCGCACTTGACCGGTATTTTTTATTTATTTTATTGTATCCTTGTAGTTAAGTCATTCGCCTTCTAATTATGCTGTGTTTAAAACTGACGCATCTTGAAGTTATTATTATCTTCTTATCTTGTGAGTCTTAGGTTAATATCCAGTTTTGTAAACCAAATACAAAAAATAAACAGAAAGAAACTGCCCTCTACCGACAAGAATTGGAAAATGTTGGGTACATTTATAGTAAAATTGAATTTATAGAAAACGAACCTATTGGCCATCCGTTTCTATGGGTTCCGAGAATTTATTCATATATAAGTTGAAAATTACGGAATATTTTGCTGGAACTGATAATCGATCCCGGTAAGTACCTTGTGATTACAACAATCGCGCGAAAATTTAAAAATTGCATCCGCATCCGCATGAAAATTGGTAAGTACCTAAAATCGTATTTAGTATCAAGGCTCTATCCAAATACTCAAACAGAACGGCGACGTAATGTAAATTACACCAAACATTTTATACTTAGACTACGGGGCCCGGCAGACGTTGTCCTACCCTATACCCTAATTGAAGCGCCACCTACCGGGTCTAATTGTGTTTTAAAACCATCCAAGAACCCATTGAAATATACACACAAAATTTCATCCAAATCCGTCCCGTTCAAGCCGTTTAGGAGGAAGTTAGGTGACAAACACACGTACAGAAGACATATATATATTAGACTAGCTGACCCACGCAGCTCCGCCCGCGCTGTGTTTACGTTAACTAAACTTTCAATAATACCTATACATTCGCATAGAATACAAAACCTCCTTTTTAAAGTCGGTTAAAAACTTGGACCCACTTTGTACTTGCCCTCCGAAGCATGGAGACGTATAGTTCAAATGGCGTTAAACGGTCACCCATCTATTTAATGACCTTACCTAACGTTGCTTAACCTGATCAATTTCCAAACATTGTTAACAACTGTCTATGAGTGTTTTCTTACAAATATTTATTATAATTATAATGAAAAATTGTTAAAATCGGAGCAAGCGAATAACCAAGTACACATTTTGACTTTAGTCCCCTCTCCCAAGGGAACCGTGCCGAATGTCGGGATAAAAAGTACCCTATGTCCTACCTCGGAGTATTAACTCAAATCATGCCAAGTTTCGTTTCAATCCATCCAGTAGTTTCGGCGTGATGCGCAGTCGAGTTACAGACAGACAGACAAAAATAAAAAAAAATACATTGTTGGCTTTAGTATCGGTTATAGAATGCCGTCCAAACATAATTTTCAAAATATTTTCAATGTACAGAATTGGACCTGTTACAGTTTTATTATAAGTATAGATAAAACCTTACAAGTACAAAACGTGGGTTTAAAAAACGAGAGTATATTCGTCGTTGACAATCATAAACATATTAGGTACCCAAATTGCCGATAAAGGTATGGAATTTATAATTTGCTAAAGGATGAATTATAAAATACGTTATGCGGCGTTGTTTTTTGGATCCAAAGGAACTATGTGTGCAACCTTTGTTACCACTCGACAGGTGCATTTGTGACCTCGTAACTTGGTATATTCACTTGTTATTTAGTTTTTAGGGTTCCGCCCTAAAAGGTAAAAAAGGAACCCTTATGGTCTGACTTCGTCTGTCTGTCACAAACCTATATATTTCAGGAACCACTGATGCTATCAATTTGAAACTTGGAATAGTTTTAGATCTTAATTACCCAACTCCATCGCAAATGAAAAAAATATATTTTTCCTTTTACTTTTTTTTATAATGGGAATCGAAATGGGTCATCAAAATTTCAAAGTGAGACTACTATATTGAGTGGGGTATCATATGAAAGGGCTTCATTTGCACATCTCAAAACAGATTTTTATTTTGGTTTATGTCACGCAGTTTTTGGCTGATAATCAAAAATGTCAAAAAAAATACCATTCCCCCCCTTATCTCCGAAGTTTGTGGAGGGAAAAAATCTGTAATAATTATGGGTAATACATGTCTATCTATATTTTACAGGAAACATAAAATGATCTTTCTAAATAGTACAGTTTTTTAGTAATCCTAAAAAAACCTCGACTAACAAACTTAGTTTTGCGGTTTGTTTTTTTGCTATCTGAGGCGTTAGACGTATAGTAAAATAACTAATACGTCCAAAGATAATATGAAATGCTCGGTGCGGGAGTCCGACTAGCACTTGACTGGTTTTTAAAGTATATTTACACTTTATGAAGTCCTCGCACTTTAACTTCATTAACAAACAAACAATCGATAACAACCGAACTAATAGATACTACGATCAACAACCAATTGGGATAAAATCACTATGCCGACAAGATAGTATATCTCAACATCACTACAACTTTAAAAATACGAACAACAATATAATTTAACTTTTTATAGAAAGTCGTTGACGCAGATAAGGTACTATGGGCAATCAAAAGCTTCAGTCCGTATAAATCACCAGGACCTGACGATATATACCCCATCTTGCTACAGGAGGGAAAATGTATTCTTATACATCACTTGTGCAGATTGTACAGGGCATGCCTAGCCTTTGGACATGTCCCATCAGCCTGGAGGCAGGCAAAAGTAATCTTCATTCCCAAACTAGGAAAGGAGAACTATGAAGATGCCAAATCCTATCGCCCTATCAGTCTTACTTCATTCTTCTTGAAGACTTTGGAGAAGATGATAGACAGGTATATAAGAGATGGCCCACTAAGGAGACGACCGCTCCATGACATGCAATGCGCGTACCAACCGGGTAAGTCCACGGATACGGCATTGCACTACGTGGTCAACGGAGCAGAACATGCATTGGAGACAAAAGAAATCTGTGCTGGAGCGTTTCTGGATATTGAGGGGGCGTTCGATCGAACAACCTTCGCTTCAATAAGAACTTCAGCACAAAATCATGGCATAGATGCGACAATTGTTAAATTGATCAGCACTATGCTACAGGAACGTGTCATTAAAACTAGTTTATTAGGTGATATGGTTACCGTAAAGGCAACTAAAGGATATCCACAGGGAGGCGTACTATCCCCATTACTGTGGAGTCTAGTGGTGGATTCGTTGTTAGTGGAACTAAACAGTGGACCATTTCAAGCTGTAGGCTATGCATATGATATAGTCATACAGGTAAATGGCAAATTTCCAAACGTAGTAACGGATTTGCTGCAGGGTGCTTTGGTTAGGGTGGAAAGATGGTGTAAAGACAATAACCTTTCCATAAATCCAAGCAAAACGGTTATAGTGCCGTTCACGAGGAAAAGACGATTAGAGGGCCTTAGAGACCCAGAAATGTACGGCACCAAACTAAAATGGGCTACGGAAGTAAAATATCTTGGGGTAAATCTCGATAGTAAACTAACGTGGCGTGGTCATGTTGAAAACATAACAAAAAAGGCCTTACGTGTCTTCAATATGTGCCGTTCTGCGTATGGCAAAACTTGGGGACTCAAACCAAAGGTAATGTATTGGTTATATACTACGATGGTGGGGCCTATTCTCACATATGGCAGCGCTGTATGGTGGCCTAGGACCAAACTAAGGATCTGCAAGGATTCTCTTAGGAAGGTACAAAGAGTAGTTTGAATGGCAATTACAGGTGCCTTCAAAACAACGCCTACACTGGCTCTTGAGTGGTTACTGGGACTAACCCCACTTCACACTTACATACAAATAGAGGCAAGAAAGTCGCTATACAGACTTGCAAAAGCAGGAGTTTGGAATCGTAACAAGCCCTGTACAAAACATACTTTATTGGATCCCGTGAAAGAACTGGATGATCTAATGGACATGCCCTGTGATAGGATAAATCCAGTGTACATGTTTAACAAGAGGTACCGAGTACATATACCATCCAGAGAAGAGTGGACGAGGGGACTCAAACCGGTTGGTGGAACTCACCTCATATGGTACACTGACGGTTCCAAAATGGAGTCAGGTACAGGGGCAGGGATTTATTCCAAGGACTGTAGTATCAGTCACAGCATGGGGCAATAAGCATCGGTATTCCAAGCGGAAACCTATGCCATAATTGCCAGCATCAAAGAAATGCAAAGGAGAAATGTCAAGGGTAAAACCATTCGCATTCTCAGCGACAGTCAGGCAGCTCTGAAGGCTCTGAATTCCTTCAGAGTTGCTTCTAAACTGGTCAAAGAAGGTGTTACAGGCTTGAACAACCTGGGAAGACACAACAATGTCAGCCTTATCTGGGTACCTGGACATGAAGGTGTCGAGGGCAATGAGAAGGCAGATAGATTAGCGAGGGCCGGCTCACAGAGACATTTGGTTGGCCCCGAACCATTTGTGGGGATTCCGTATGGAACATATCACCAAGCATTGTATGCACATGCTAGAAACGAACACATGAAGGAATGGAGGGCAGCGTCAGGCCTTAACCACTCCAAAGCGTTCTCTAGCGGAAGGGTGGACTGTGGGGTCAAATTATTGAACCTAAACAGATCACAAATAAGGCACCTGATGGGTGCACTTACGGGACATTTTGGCACCAACGAGCATCTACACAGAATGAGGCTAAGTACTAGTGACATTTGCAGATTCTGCGAAGATGAAAAAGAGTCAATGCGACACATATTGTGTGGCTGCGACGCTCTTGCGAGACGTAGGTTGAATCATCTGGGAGTAGCCTATCCTACACCAAATGATTATGTACAGCTCCAAGCTAGCGCGATCGTTGCGTACCTGAGGGAGCTCTTCGATACGCCAGCAACAGAGTAAGGGCTAGGGCATGCACAATGGATCCAACTGGGTCGAAGTGCGTTCCGGGAATACCGGGCCCAAATTTATAGCCACCAAGAATAGAATAGAATAGAAATAACCCTTCGGGCATACTACAAACTTTGCTACAAACAAAATCGTAAATATTCTGTGAACAAGGTACTCATACCATATACAGCCACAGTATATCTTGTTTATTTTTGCCACAGTTAGATCGCAATTCGCCAACGAGTCGAGGTAGGGATATTTTGTATACGATAGACATTTTTCATTACTTGTATTAGTCTGAATGATCTGAAATTTAGAACATATGTAAATCCGATGATATTAAATAAAATGGTAACCTTCACCAGGGTCTGATGATGATCAGGAAAAGGTGGTCTTTGGGCTCGTTAAGTAGGTCTCGACGAGTAGTTGCTAGAAAAATGGTGATCAGGGTCTGATGATGGAGCAGGAAGGTGGTCACGGGATCTCTGCACCAATAAACGTAGACCCACGGAGTTTGAGCTGGTTAGGTAGTTCTTGACGAGTAGTTGCTAGAAAAAATGGTGATCAGTCTGATGATGAAGCAGGAAGGTGGTCACGGGATCTCTGCACTAATAAACGTAGACCTACCGAATTTGGATTAGTTGGATAGGTTGCCGCGAGCAGTAGGTAGAAAAACTTGATCAGAGTCTGGTGATAGGAGCAGGCAGGTAGGTGGCAACTGGAATTCGGTTCCATTAAATGTAGGACCCACCGAATTATAAATCTATGGTTAAATCTTGACGAGTAGTTGGACAGATACTGATCAGGGTCTGATAATAGCACAGGAAAATCATTTTAAGAGTTCGTTTACCTATTAAATTTATACTTGTAGTACAGTTACTAAAGTACAAATAAAAGTAAAGCATGCCGTAATAATTCTGTTCTTTAATGAAAGTCAAATTACAAGAACCATCTTCCAAACACTTTTATGGTTGCCTAGCAACCTTAACAAATATTTATTTTGAAAAACATGTCATGGTTATTTTTTAATAGGGGCTGAAATATGGTCTGAAAATATCAAAGTGAGGCTACTATATCGAGTGGGGTATCATATGAAAGGGCTTTATTTGCACATTTTAAAGCAGATTTATATTTAGTTTTTTGATAAGTATGTAGTTATTGTTTTTTTTATAAGACCAAGGTGGCAAGCATGCGTACGGCCCGCCTGATGGTAAGCAGTCACCGCAGCCTATAGACGCTAGCACAACCAGAAGAATCACTAGCGCGTTGCCGACCCTCAAGACATTAGATGTTAAGTCTTTGTGTCCGGTAATTTAACCAGCTTAAAATAAAAAATTTCAAAAACATTAAATAAAAAATATATGGCGGGTCACCCCCTTCCCTCTAATATGGTTGAGGGGAGTGATGGCTGCTGCTCGAGTCAACTCGTGCGCGGGTGCTGCTTGGGGGGACTGGTCCGACTTCTATCCATTTGGCCTTTTAGTTTGTCGTAATTTATTGTTTTCTTCTTTTCTCCCTTGCTTTATGTTTCGAACGGCAGGACACAATATCGCTAATGTCGATTCATTTGTAACAAAACAATGTTTAAAAAAAAAAGTGAAAAAATGACAAGCCCGCTGAGTTTCTTGCCGGATCTTCTCAGTTGAGGCCGCGTTGTGATCCGGTGGTAGCTTCTAAAAAATGACGATTCAAAAGTGCTAGCGTTAAGCCTATTTGAAATAAAGATTTTTGAGTTTGAGTTTGACTCGTCTCCGACTTGTCTCCGAAGTTAGTGGAGGGAAAAATCTAAAATAATTATGAGTAATACATGTCAATAGATATTTTACAGGAATAAATCTAATTCTAATTATTAGCTTTTTAGTAATCCTAAAAAACCTCGACAATCAAACTTATTTTTGCGGTTCGGTTAATTTTTTTTTGGAAATCTAACAAATTCAGCAGATGCACAGATTCTATATATTTTAATTAGTAATAACAAGTAAGGATAAACCACGAACCTGAAGTAAATATAAATTCGTGGGATAGACACGTCTCTTTATTTTTCACAATGACAGAATGTACTGACAAGACCTTTTAAATTTATATACATCTTACGCTATGCTCTATAAAAAGTTCGACCATGTAAAGTTATATTAAAATTATCAAATCTTAATACTTTTGCTATCTGAGGTGTTAGATTAATTGTAAAATAACTTTAATACGTCCAAGGATGGTATGGAACCCTCGGTGCGCGAGTCCGACTCGCACTTGACCGGTATTTATTTAAGTATTTTACACTGAAATTGAAGTGCTACTACTAGTGATCCAATTAACAGTTTTTATCGTGTAAACTATTTATGATTCGGCCTTAGCAACAAACTTTACATGCAGTAACTGACGATTATTATTATTATTATTAATTATTATTTGACGTATTAATTTATATGTATAACTTTTATATTGTATGTTAGTTTAAGGTATTTTTCTATGGGCCTATGCAGCCTGAAATAAAAGTTATTATTATTATTACTCCAAACCATAAAAAAGAATTCCTCATAAATATTAGGTACATTAAAATTCAAAATCCGCCTGGGTAGGACAACAAAACGAGGTTTTAAGACGTAAAAAAATAATATTTTAGTTTCGTCCCTCAAGACTAATCCTTTAAAAGACAAGCGTAGAAAATTTTAAAACGTTTACTTTGGAGAACGAACTCACAAAATGACTTTTTTGCTCAAATATCAGATCCATCTTTCTACCCTACTTATCGAGACTTACTTACTAACGACTTCAAATTCAGCATGTCTACAGAGATCTTGTGATCCTGCTTCATCTTATCCTGGTCATCATCTTTCTACCAACTACTCGTCGAGACCTATCCAACGTTTCAAAGTTTATGGGTTGACGCTTGTTGGTGCAGAGATCCCGTGACCACTTCATCATCGGACCTGATCACCATTTTTCTAAGAACCACTTGTTGAGACCATATCCAACGAGTCCAAATTCAGTAGGTCTACGTTTATTGGTGCAGAGATCCTGTGATTACCTTCCTACTTCATCGTCGACCCTGGTAAAGGTTACCATATTCCTTAAGTATCGTCGTATTTACATATTATTTACTAAATTTTATGTCTTTCGTATGAATGAAATAAATTTATTTATTTATCTTTCTTACTACTATCATTACAGGATTACGACCTAATGCAATAGTGCTGCCACATTTTTACAATCCTAATAACATATGACAAATAATGCTACTCTTGTAAATATCAAATGGTATGCCTAAGTAGGTACATTGCTGGAAACAGAAGTTTTTACTTTTTATCATCTTCTGTAGGTACATATAATATAAGTATACCAACAGGGCGGAAAGTTGGAAACGTCAACAGACGATATTTTCGTAAATCATAGTAAGTATAGGAACTAGGTGCCTTAATGAGTAAAATGACATTATTAACTTAATCAAGGCAAAATAAAAAATAATCCCAGGAGTATCCAGATTATTTTATAAAAAAATGAGTTAATTTAACCATTGAACCGTCCGTTGTTTTTTTAGCTTAAATCGAAAGTAAGTCCATTGTGCAAATTAGTTTCATTTCAAAATAAATACTAATATTCCTAACTAAGTAGGTACTTAATATATGGAATGTGCTTTTGAAATGGTGTTAATGTCAAAGAGGTCGTTGGAAGTAAAATTAGGTAGCTGTTACTGCATAAATTGTATAAATAATAGTGAAGTAAACACCTTTTTGAAAAATATGCTTTTCGGTCATTTATATAAGTAGGTACTTATAACATATACCTACTTATAGCCATCTATATGGTGCTACATGTAGTTACCATGGAGCCGAATAGAGGATACGTTTTGGTTCCACAATTTTCCCGTGGTAAACATTCTTTCATTGTTTATAAGCATTTTTTACATATAAATTTGAGAGCACCGCTGCATAGCAATTGGTTCGATCTCGGGGACGTTATTTACTGAAGATATAAGTAGGTAGGTACCTATCTAGCATAATGATTATTCGTTACTCACTATATTTACACATGAGTATAAACTGAATAAGAAATATAAATAAATCATAATAAATGTAATTACTTATTCCAATTTCTATGAACTGCATTGTATGTACTTACTACATAACGTGAAAAACATCACCATAATTTCTATTTCTATGAACTGCATTGTATGTACTTACTACATAACGTGAAAAACATCACCATAAATTCTTTTTGTTACGCTGATTTTACTGCTAGTAGCCTTTTATTAAATGGTATGCAATTAAAATGTATAATTTAACTGGAAAATTTAATCAACTACAATACACAAGCAGCCTAGAACTTGTTCTTGTTCGTCGCTATTTCTTTTTTGAAAACCCCTCATTTACTTTTTTGATTCACTTACCTGGAAACTAAAGCATAACATCGCCGGCCCTATCTGGCTGTTAATAATAACTCTTTAATAGTAGAGGGAATCGAAGAGGTTTCCAAGAAATATCGGAATCGTAAATGTGAAAACGCTACACGAGTGTTTATTATAAGTAAGCAAGTTGTAGCGAGCGCGGTAGGAGAGCGTAGCTTCGCGCTCGTGCTCGAGGGCATTCCGAGAACTGCATACCTACTGGTTGAACGCAATTGTTAATAATACATGACAGTTGTGTTGTTAGGTACTAAAAAATGTTAGCTTTGCTATGAAAAAATATTTTAGCATTTTTAATTTCAACTGCGCGCTTCTAAATAAACTAAAGATGCAATGCAGCTAAGTTTTTAAGTTGCCAAACATAAAAAGTCTTGTAAAATGATGTGCAGCGTATTGCTCAAATGTCACGTTACGTTACGTCAATGATATTATAAACTTACAAACACCTATTTAATAGTAAAATATCATTGCTGTACGTACAAAGGTTACTGTTTCACATATAACATGGTGATTATTGATGCTAGCGTGTATGTAGGTAGGTACAATACAAGCTGCCTTATAGTTCTACGGCAGCGGGTACTGCGATCTATCCTGTTCCCGCAGGTGCGTGCCAGCACTCGTCGTATTTTAACAGATACTGTAGTTTTTTCCTTCTTGTGCGTTGTTGCATAGTATTCTATAAGCTCTAAGTACTTATAGTCGCGGTCCGTCAAATTCTGTCTACGGTCAAATCGTTCAACGCACTGCTGCGCCCTAACCAAAGGGCGCCGTCTGCGCAGCGCCGAATTCCTAAGTACCTACTTTTTAGTAGACGACGTTTGATTCGCGCTTTAGTTTCCTATCGAGGTAGATAAACATCTTACTTAATTTTTTAAAATTTACATAAGTACAATGATATCAAGACGTCTCGTATATCTGAATATACTTAGTTGTTGATATCAGGTTATCGTGCCAACGTTATCACCTATTTGTGAATATGAATAGGACCAATCGCAATCTTCAGCCGAGAATATTATCAAAATAAAGTGTTTTGCGAAACGAGATTAGCAAATTGGGCCACAATGGTAGTAATAATCTTGTGGCGTGACTTCAAGAGTTTATGCCAAATTGGTACCCAAATATTTTACTTTTTATAACCAATATATTAACACTATTATTTAACAAATTCGTTAATTGCTCCCCTAGCGATTTTGTGGGTGGGTGTGCTTCCAACGATGCGATCGCTCAACATATAACTCGTTTGTAGCAAGAATGCCTCGATGGCGCAGCAAAGTTGCGAGAATACGATTGTAAGAAATATACTCAGACAGCAGGGCTATTACGTAACTTTAGTAACCAAGCTACCTCGGTTCAGTTGTACACCGAACTTTGATGTTAACTAAAAGTTGCTATCATTACATAACTTTCGATGGATTTCCACTCACGATGATTTTGCGATTGTAGGTGCTTTCATGATCGTCATGGCAATTTAGATGACCATTATTAGAAGTACACTTATTTTGTACAGCATCATTTACATCAGTTTACGAAGCGAATAGCTCAAACCGCATCTACAACCTGTGTCGAAATGTTGATCATCAAGTAAGTCAGTGCTCATACGTCATTTCGGGTTGACCACTCGAGCTAGCCAATACCGAAGAGACATACATGTTTTTGGCTAATCCCAAATTCTTATTTATTGACATTATTAGATCGTTAGATACCTACTTTGGAAAGAAGTCATCACTTTGGCTTGTCCAACAAGGCAACCCGCAAAGAGGCGATAGCTTACCCGTAGGCGAAGATTATGCACCAGTAGGTAATACCTACTAGGTATACATTCACGATCTCGCGACGTTTTCACGGCGAGCTTTCAAGATGATTGCATCGCTGGTGCTGGCAACACGCTCGAAATCAGCTAATTTGATTTCACCTTTAAGATCAAACTCAAGTCTAATCATACCAATGTCATTCATCTTTTTTATAATATTTTGTAGAAGGTTCTTACTGAAAAAAAAGAAACTTGCGCAGAAAATTAGAAAATATTGCGGACGGAGCTGCACGGGACAGCTACTTAATATGTAATAGTATGTATATTATTTTGTATTGAAATCACTGCATATTGTAAAACAAAGTCCTCCGTCGCGTCCGGCTGTCTACCTATACGCTATAGACTCAAGAACTGCTGCACGGATTTTCATGCGGTTTTCACCAATAGATACTTAGAGTGATTCAAGAGGAAGATTTAGATATATAATTTGTCAAGGTTTTGTGTAAATTAGGTAGTTGAAATATAACGATAGATTGTTGGAAGTGTCGGAAAAACCGTGGGCTAAGCTCTGCGCGGGTCAGATAGTCTTACACTAAGTAACTAAGTGGCTGTAAATCCTAACATTAACTTTGGCCGTAAATAGACAAGGATACTCCGTTGCTTTTATGAAAAATATTAGATATAAAAATAATTTACCCATCGCGATCGTATGAAACAGAAACAGCCTGCGTAGGTGTGTAGAGAATGCACCTCGGAAGTGGGAACACCTCTGGGAGAATTTTCTGGCAGACGGCCAAATGACGATCCCAACACACTCTTGTCAGTCCAATCTTTACACCGACCAATGCCCATGGATTGCGTGATGCAAAGAGGGCAATGCCAATTTTGATTTCGCAAAATATAACAACACCTACTCTATCTACTTGTACATTCATAAAATACCAATATGATACTGATTATGAAGATTTGGGCCCTACGAATGATGGACAAACAATCTAAAATAAATTCCTTGTCCTTATTTTTTCTTTGTTACGTAAGTGTTTATGAATTGCTCCGCTAGCTAGACCGCAAATTACGAACGTCATTGAGGAAAGACTCGTGAACGATGAATATTTGGTCAAGTGCTACCCGGTTCGGAATGACTCACGAATATTATTGTCACATTCATACATAAGGCGTATTTTGGTCGTTGATATGCGAACGGCGGAATTTGCAGAGAATGACGTCATTCTCTTGATTCTTACATACTGATTGATATGCATTTAAGAGAGGTACGGATTATATCGCTGTTTATTTTAACTCTTACTTAAAATTTAGAAATCAAAGCAACCTAATTTCAATACAGACAACGGTTGAATTTTATCACCACCGCACTGGCTTGAGATCCAAAACAATATCAACTTAGATGGATTAACAACAACCTGAAGTTATAAAATTACAAAAGGACGTTTTAAAAACTTAGGTGTCTACATGGACTCTAATCTATCCTGGAATGTCGATGTTCCGCAACGTCGAAAGTGTTTTGTTTTATTCCTATCAGTCACTTAAACGACTCCAAAAGTTGCTACCATTTCAAACAAAAATAGTTCTTGCTCAATCTCTTCTTCTACCACACATTAACTATGCTGATATTTGCTTTCTAGATGCAGCAAAGGAACTTTTTAAGTTTGAATGTTTGCAGAATTTGTGTATCCGATTTATTTCAGTCTCCGAAAATATGATGATGTGTCGGAATATCGGTAAGGGTTTGTAAAGGTTTACTAATCGACAGCGCCGAGATACTCATATTTTTTCTCTGCTTTAATCTGTTTTCCATAATCCTTACTCCACCACCACCTTATATTTGGGATCGCTTTGAGTATATTGTTCCCAGAGGAAAACCTTGTCGTACTGTTTCCTCTTTTCTCCTACTAACTCCATAACATGCGTCTCAATAATACAACTCTTCTTTTAATCTTCGTGCGGTGTGGCTTTGGAACTCCCTACTTCATTCTATTCGTGATAGCTCTTTTTCTGATGTTTTTAGGAAACTATTTAAAGATTATTTATACCTAACAAAATTATACATACACTAATTAACTTATTCTGCCAAAAAAAACTTCTTTACTTGACCCTTTAAAATTGGCAGTGACGAAGCACGCCTTATAGAAACGAGCAAAGAATTCTAAAACCGAACCGCCTGTACCGTGAAGGATTTGTTATAGAAAGAACTGCTATGTAAAGGCGTCATAAGACAGAGATTTTCAGAGGACCTAAGACTATAGCCAAATAATTGAAACATTCCCTAAGATAAAACGGGGTGGAAGGGTTAAACAATATATTAAAGAGAAGAGATAAAATTTGAACATTTCGATTCAAATGGTTACCCATTTGAGTTTTGCACGAAATTGGGATATATGGTGCAAGCTAAATATAAACCTAATAGACTTTTGTAATCGCTCTAGCTTATTCAATTGGTCCTCTGTTAAGTCAAGATAATAAACGTCAGCGTAATCTAGGATAGGTAGAAGTAATTCTGCAAGTGCATCTTTAGTGGCAGTGGGTAGAAAATTACGTAGCCTTTTTAAAGAGGGTGCCGAAACAAACATGTTACGAATGGAATGGCATCCGATTGTGGGCTCCAATCAAAATACCAGTCCATTATCCAATTCCAAGTTCCAAGATTCTTGAAGGAATCACTATATCGAACTGCAATACCGCTAAAATAAATTCACGGAAGTGTCAGATAATTCACCTAAGAGATCATCCAGGTGCTACCTGTAATAATGAGTTTTAGTTCATAAGATTTGCTCCAATTAGCAAAAGAACACTGATCAAGATTTACAGCTTCTGTAGCTTTATCTAGGTTGGTAAATGAGGCTTGGGAATATATTTGAAGATCGTCTGCATATATGTGGTAGGAAGAAGTAAGATGTTGAGGTATGATAATAATAATAAACCCGTAGGGCAGCTTGTGGCGAGCTGTTGGTGCGTAATGACAACACGGACCCGAGTGCTCCAGGGAGTCGGTCAGGGCCCCCACCTCAGCGTGTCTTCGTCGGCCGAGTGGCTACCGAACCCGCAGGACTTTCAGCTCTGGCTTGCTTGAGCTGTTAGAGCTATATGCTCCAGGGGTGGAAGTATTAAAGGGCATAACGCCGCGAGTAACTTCCGAGAAAGCACAGCGTACCCCTCGACACCCCCGAGCCACTCACACCGGTGTCGCTCCCTGTCGTCCGCTGACGATAATTTAGGGAGCGCATCTGGTGGGTGGCAAGTCACTACTTGCCGCAAAATAATTTGAAATAAAATTATGACAAGATGATGATGGTGAAAATTGCAAATAATAAGGGAAACAAAACCCTTGCGGTACGCCAGCAGAAGTGTTACACCAGGTAGAGAACGACTAAGCTCGTTCCCGACAACCATGCAGATAACTGAGACATCAACCGATTACTGATGGAAATATGTTAATTGAGCGAAGTAACTCAAGTAGTAGGTATATCAAAATGTATAGTATTAAAAGCATTGTCAAAATCTAGCAATATTAGCACAGTTAACCGTTGTCCATACCTCCCACGTATATAATCTTAAATTTGAACTAGCGTATTAACGTGCTGCCCAGGACAGAAACCGGATTGGAAAGGATTTAAAAGGTTATGTTTAGGAATACAGGAGTGAAGGCTGACCGGTGGCCTGCCAAAGACAATTGGGTTGGGTTCAATGTGTCATATTTAACCCTACCAATTGCCTTTGACTGGCCACCGGTCAGACATCACTCCATTGCTACGATTTTGTTCTTGTAAAGAAAAACTGGGTATAAATAGGTACATTGTTTTCCTAATTAAAATAAGTATTTATATGACTAATAGTTTAGGTAAATTCCAAGAAATCATACGTACACAAAGTCAACGAAAACCAGTCATAAAGATCAGTGATTGGGAAGGTGCGGTCCGTCTCGGTTGCGGGTCGGTCGTTGGCGCAGCGGTCGGACAAGTTAAGCGATGACCTGGTTCTGAGGGAAGCCTAAGCAAGGTGGGGGGACAGCGCGAATGGTTCTGTTCTTGTAATAATATGTAGTTATTTCGAATTATTCAAGCCTCCTCTTCAGAATGAAATAGCTAAATACCATATCAGTAATAAAAAAAACTTGTTAAATATTAAAGCCGGTTGTGACAGACTTTATACCATCTTACCTGCAAATCAAGATATTGTTTCATTAGCTCTTTAACACCATGTTTGAGTTTCGGCTTTGGCTAAATACATATTTTGGATTACTTGATTATAATTTCGTATATTACTGGTAGTTCATCTCTCGCTCGGCATATTACAGTTGCCACTAAGACTGGTTTCATGGGCAGGATTCCCACCCCCACGCGACTACGTGGCGCCCAGGTCAACTAGCATTTTCTATTCAAGTGGGCAAATACTTAGTTTATTGTTAAATTACTTAAAAACAAAATTCATTAAAATATTATGGAACGAGATTATCCATCGAGAAATAGAATAGTGCAATCATTTGAAAAGAGCTGGATTAATTTGCAATTGGGAAGGTTTTGAAGACCAGTGGGTTTAGTTACACACACATAGGTAGTAAAGCTTTAACTAACCTGTGTAATAAAAATATAATCTTTATATATATACAATAATTTTATTATATATAATAATATATAATTCTACTGTACGTGTGTATGTCAATGAACTCCTCCTAAACAGCTGGACCGATGTTGATGAAATTGTTTGTGTGTGTACAAGGGGATTCGAGAATGGTTTACATTCACAAGTGAAAGAGCGCGAGCGGAGCTGCGCGGGTCAGCTAGTAGGTATACATATATAAGTACCTAATAATATATTTTTTATATAAAAATATAGTCTCGAGGTTAATTGTTCTTCCAACTTAGTTTCTTTAAAATGTAGTGAGTATACTTAGACTATTATGATCTAAGTGAGTATAGCAGTTCTGAAAGACCATAACAATTAAAAGAAAATAGTAATAAGTAGGTATGTATGTATTTGATATCGTATATTCGCATACCTACGTCGTGTCGAGCATTCTCCGGTATAAGAGACATAGAGAAACAGACACTGCCACGAAACTCAAGGTCGTGACGTCGGTTCTCGGCAACAGGCGGTGCCTACGCCAACTAAACAACGCAACAAGTGCCCCGCGCCCCCGCGCTTCACATACCATTCGCGAAACACCAGCTGTCTTGAAATTAACTAATGTTTGTATGATACGTTAACCAGGGCTGCAACTTCCTCTCACAAAGGATTTACTGGTAGGATCTAAGAGGGCCGTTGTTTTACCCCCCGAGTATTTGAGATATTTCCCTCAGCCCAGGTGGTACCAAATAAGTCTATGATCATAAAGATTCGGTTCGATTTCCAGATCCAGTTTTATTATATTTTTATAGTAAGGAATTTTCAGTAGCAGCCTCTCTCGCCTTCTTTCAT